>CM053791.1:700338934-701567434 GCA_028749045.1 Cupressus sempervirens | reverse complement strand
GTACTCTTCTTATGATGTTGATGTTTGGAGAAAGTTCTTTGATATCTTGTGGAGGAATTATGTTGAGCCTAAAATTAGATACTTTAGATGGTTAGTCATGTTGGACAAGTTGCCTATTAAGAGAGATTTATCTAATTCTGATTTTTGTAATTTATGCAAAGTTCTTGAAATTGGTAGACATATTCTTTTAGATTGTACTTTTGCTAAAGAAATATGGAGAATGTTTGGCATTGTTTATCCTATTGATGTTAATATTCTTGATATTATCACTGGTCATATTAATGGTCTTCCTAAAGACACCAATTTATTTTGGAACATATTGTCATCTAACATTCTTTGGCAGATCTGAAAGTGCAAGAACGAGGAAAGGTACCAAGGTAAGCCAAGGGATCTTACTGAGTTTTTTCGAAAACTCACTTATTTTAAAATTTCTTTGCAGGTGCAGGCTACTATGTTGATCGAGCGAGACAGGATGAGAAGGTTCCTTCATGATGGGCATGCTACTTTTTTCTACTATGAGCTGAAGCATGGATACCAATGGCGTAGAACCCTGGATGATCTGCAAGCTTTTGAGCAAGCTTGCATTAGGCTGAATAAAGAAATCAGTAAAAAAGTGAATGCTAGAAAAGAAGATTTATTCAAGCTGATGCAGATTCAAAAACGTAAAAGTGTTGTTTGGATAGAGGGTCCCTTAGGTTGGACTACTTAGGTGGTCAATTACTATGATGTTCTTAGTTAGATAGTCCTCTTTTTTACTATTCTTCCTTAGTGAAGCTTGGCCTCCTTGTTGATTTTTGTGGTGGTACTTTGGTTGCTTTGTATTTTCTGAAACTCTTATATCTAATAATATATATAGAGAGAGAGAGAGTATACTGATATATACAAACATATTTAAATTGTTTGAAATAATATCATTACCTTTGTTCAAATTGAAGATTGATTATCATCCACAAACCAAATCAAAAATCACACATTTCCCAGTAAATGGCGATTTGCATTTGCGGATTATTATCATTCATGTTCCTTGTAAAATCCTGATTGAGCAATGATAATTAATTATTATATTCTGATTGAATGATCAACTAGTGGATTGGATCTGATTATATTATCCATACAAATCGTTGATTTTGTTATCAACGTAATCAAATTGGTTAAGTGCAAAACTAATGTGAACCCGATTAGTGATCAGGCACCAAGTAGATAATAAAAGACTGATAAAAGGGCATGTCATGAGCGGACATGTGGAGACGTCCACTCATAACATGACTCTTCAATTCATTTATATAGCAGATTTGATTGACCAAGAGGAACACCGAAATCAATTAGTGTAAAACTCTTTGGAGATCGAGCATCAAAAACATACTCAGATTTGAATACAATGTGACTTAATATTGTTTGTTGAATCATTCCTATATTTAATGTATAAATTCATCTATATTCTGATTACAACCTGCAAAAAGAAAATATCAGACATTAAGCATATCATTCAAGAGTGAAAAACTAAAAGACATACAGTACAGATCTGCAATAAATCTAATCATATTTAACAATGGGAATATATCAATTTGATATAGACAAGTATATAAAGAAACGGAAACCTTTAAATGTAACAATAATCCGACTAGTTCACTTATTCTCTAAAGTTATCATGATATTTTCATTTTCAAGTTTCTTAGCATGATTAATATTAATATCTCAATTTCCTGAAATGGAGTGAGCTGCTTTTTCCATTTATATGTACTAACTATTGTTTGTGATCCTTCAAAATTCATTATTTTATAGTTATATCGTTATATGTTGACTTACATAGCTGTCATTAACTAACCACTTATTTTAATAGTCATCTTACGTATAGTTTGGTAAATTTTTCAACTAAATAGAGAAAAAATAACGTTCACAACTACAACAAACCAAATATTGGTAGGTCATCCTTTATAAAATTAGGTTTTACAAAATATAGAGTCATCTAATTTTTCTTTGAAGTGTCAAATATCGAGAGATTAATTCATTTGTGTGTATTGAAACGAATGTTGCAAGAATAAGCAACACCTATCCTCATTAATTTGTTCATCTCTTTAATAATTGTTCTTTATAATTCAATCCTCTTGAAATATTGCGTGTTAAATGTATTTTCTTTAAATGCCAAAATATAATATCATTATCTGAATGGAACGCATCATACAATACTGGTATCCAAAGCATAAGTTAACAGAGAGCGTTTTCCTGTGAACATCTGGTTCATTCTGTAATTTGTGGGATGATCACAAGAAAACAGATATGGTGATAAAGTAAATGAAACCAACCAGAACAGAAATCCTTGATAGATACAGAATAATAGATGCAAAACAGTAAAACAAGAAAAATACAAGGTAAAATTACCAAATTACGGTGCAAAGGAAAAAAACCTACATGGACAAAAAAAAACATGCGAACCTTGAAACATTAGCTTACAGACGCAGGATTAGATGGTATAATACAAGCAAGAGGAATATGTTACTCTATTTTGTAACATCATTACAAAGTTAATTTGCTAACTATAAGAAAACTTGCATCAGAGAGTCTACTGAAATAGTCCAAGCAATATACCATGGAATACCAATGCAACCTCTCATATAAGGATTAGAAATGGAAATGAAATTTGTTGATAGAAATAGGCATGCATGCTTTCTCAGTCCACTGAAGCAAATGAAATCTTGACAAGATCCATTCATTCTGAATCTGTAGATTAATATAACAATATGCCGAGACAAACTAGACTCCTCTGGAAAAAGTGGTCAAAGACAGCATTTACATTAATCAATTCAGACATCTACAGTATGTAGAATAATTAAACTGCAAACATCTAGATACAAATCATTCTACTTATGATACTTATCTAATGCATATTACAATGGGCAAAAAATAATGCTATTTATAATAAATTGCCCTCCGTCACAATCCAAAGTCAACATGAGCCCATTACCAATGTGAGCCCATAACATGATCGCAGAACTAGGACAACAGAAGAACCCATACCACTCTTTATGCTTTCTGACTGCTGAACATGAACATGATTCGGAAGGTGTTCCCAGATCCTTTCGGGGGGCAGGCAAGTCAGTTCAAGGTACACTTCCCGAGGAGAGTTTGAACTTTTAAATCAAGCTACTGTGAACCTGACCTTTAGAACACTGCTTAAAGCTCTATCAATCCATATCTAAAAGAGCTCTTCTGAATTGAATTTGTTCCAAGCCTCCTACATTACATGTGCACAGAATGAAGGGTTAGAACATGTAAACTAATTTGAGTGTGCTAAACAAATTAAAACAGAAAAAAATATTCAATGTGATAAACACAAAAATAAATAGTTATAAGTACAAATGTAGGTATTCAAGAAAATGCTGGCTACAGCATTTACTTGTGGAAAGTTGTGAAACTACAAACAAATAAGCCCAGAGAGATTTTTTTTAAGGTTGAATAATACTCGAATCTTTAATAGCATTCTATTCTTTCTTGCAAAGAGTGTCTAAAATTGTTGTAATACTGAAAAGAATCAACAGCATAAATTAAATATTGTGCAAAAACAGTATCTTTAACAACTCTAAAATTTTCAATCTTAAATCAAGCAGATTTTAGTGGATGAAGCATATAATAGGATGACAATGGCAAGGAAAAGAAATGCATAATCATGAACACAAGCTATGAAACAAAACCAGAGCATATAAGAAATAACTGTAAATAAAGAACCAAGCTCAATTTGTAAAACAAGCCACTAAGGAATACAAGGACAATTAAACTTTGCCAGTATGGTAAAAAGGAGACGCATGCAAATGCTTGCAAGAGCTATCAAGAAGAATTGCAAAGGCAGAAGAAAATAAGAGTAAAATGCACTTCTTCGATTGTGGCAAAAGTGATTTAAGATTTCTATATGAAGTGTTCAAATACTAGATGCATTTGCATATTGGTTTGATAACAGAGATAAGCTATCATTCATCGTATGCAAAATAAAGGTAGAGAACCCAAAACCAGTAAATTGCAATTTTCAGTTGTTACACGATGATTAAAATTTATGATATACATCATTATTGTGCATGGAAGTGTTTAATTATAGTAGCTTTGTGAATATTGTAGTGAATACAAAGAAATAAAAGCTATCAAGTATTGTAGGTGAACATCAATCTAGGGAAATATTGGAACTCCCAACATACATTAGGTCATTATTATAATAATTGCTGAATTTCTAAATTTTAAGATTGATTCTATACCGTCCTTGTGCCAATTTGATAAGGATTGTGGCTATTCAATAGAGATATATTTGAAATATGAGGATGAGAAAATTTGTTAAAAATCTTGCCTGGCTCTTCAAACATGCAATCATGTATGTATCTGGGTCATGAAGAGACTTCAAGACTAGGCCTGAGTTGCCCAGTTCCTGCTATTATTGATAGACAGACTCAAAAAATGGAAATCTTTCCCTAGTGACTGCCATATGGATTGACACCTACAGATCTGCAATCTGTTGATGAGGAGAAGGTCACTCTATCAATAGTAAAGAAGGAAAGGAAAAAGTAATTACAAAGTACTAAAGTTTCATAGGTTTCTACTCAAGTAATCTCTGTTCTAATATTTTTGTAGCCATTTCCTAAACTGGGAAAATATTTTAAAGGCAATAGTCTTGAGTATCCTTTTAAAATGTTGGTTATGCTATTCACAAGTACACCTCTTTTTCCAAAGAAAGTGATGTTCTTTTATGTTCTTGAGATATACGAAGTCGTTGAAATTATATTATAAACATATTTTGTCCACTTCAGTCTTCATGCCAAAATGAGTTGTTGAAACATGCCATTGGGGATCATAAACTGAAAATTATTTCAGTTCATTACCACAAGGTCCTTTTTGAGGTCTTTTTCCAATGGTTAGCTTTTGAAATAAGCCTCAAGTAATTTCTTCTATATAGGGAGCTCTCAAAAGAATTTTCTTGCTGCACAATTTGTTTTCCTTGAAATTTTTCTTTCAAGAACGAGGCTTTTATTCCCAATTGCATATGAAGGCAAGATGAAGCAGCTGCATACGCAACTTGGAGAATTTAGATAGAAGATAGAAGGAACGCGTCATATACAACATGCAAATCTGAAAATTGAAATGAGAAGACTTGCATAAACAAGACAACCAATATATACAACAAAACTCTATGAAAATGACAAACAATCATACCTTTTTTCTTAAGAAGCAAGGGAAGAAGTCTTAAAATCTCTAGCAAAAAATCTGAAAATGAATCCAAAGATTTTTTGGATTTAGAAAGATTGCAAGATGGAGAGTTAAATAGACTTCAAATCTTGACTCGAATCTTTGCAAAATTTGAGTCAAAATTTGTAGCCTGCCAAGTACATGAAGCTAGAGATAAAGTTGTCACTTTAGCAACCGTTTTGACCAAGCAATGTGCAATACGCAATGCATTTTGAAAATGGTGTCAAAAGCATAATACGTAACTTGAAAGAGTTGTATGCAAGCTAGAAATGATGGGCAGTGCTTTAGAACTTACCTTGAGCCAAAGAGTTGATGATTTGTAGAAGAGATATGCACAAATACAAGGCGTTTTTGGGCAAAAAGTGCCCTAGATGAGTTGTAAAATAAGCGAAAACCTCTTCAAACTGCACTTTTGAATAGCTAGGAATGATCCTTGAATGATTTAGTGCAAAAACAACCCAAAGATATTATAAATCCATGTATTGACCAAGATATGAGTGATTCTTTTTTGCAAAATCCCATTTTCCTGAAAAACACCCAAATTTGGTGGGTTTTTACAAGTCAACATGTGTTTTTGGTCTAAGAATCACCGCCCATGCTTGGACAAGCAAAAAGCCTTGCAAAAATAAGTAAAGATGCACTTTTGAGAGATCAAAACATGTGTTTTCAAGTCTAAAATCACCACCTCTCCAAAATGCATGTAAAATGGAGTAAAGACTTATTTTTGAGTATGAAAGCACGTGCTTTTGTGTCTAAAATCGCCACCCATAAGCTTTTTGCTCTACAATGCTTATAAGGAAAGTAATGACACACTTTTTGGTCACAAAAGCATGTGCTTTTGCCTTGAAAATTGCCACATCTGGGCATCTAAAAGCAAACATGAGGCATTTTTTGGGGTTAAAAGCATGTATTTTAGAGACCAAAAAGCCCACCATATGCATTAACATATCAAGAACCTCTTATTGAAGAGGTAATGACGTGCTTTTGGGTTCAAATTCCCCACCTATATGAAGCCAATAAACATATTAATAAACTTTAAAAGTGCAATAATGTGTACTTTTGAGTTCAAAAGCTCCACTTAAAAGCACTTTGAGTGATAAAATAACATGTTATTACCTATAAAAAGTCTACTTACATTCAGTTGGGGCTTACATTTATTGGCAGTGGTTTTTTAAATTTTACTAGATGTTTTGCATGTCAATATATGATTTGAGCTAAAAACCCACCTTTATGCCTTTTAAATGTCACATGTAATTAAATTTAATAAATAACTATACTTTTCAATAAATAACATGAAAATAGAGTTTAAAAGGCTAATTTTCATAAAACATTAAAAACTCTAGTCAAAATAACTTTGACTAAGCTAAAAATGATGCTAAAATCCACTGTAAATCTTAAATATAACTTTATTTTGTGCAATTGCCAATAAAAAGGTTTCTTCTGGAAGGTTTTAATCACAGAATGATGTCGCCCGGGCAAACCCCATCTTTTCCTTCAAAATTTGAGCTAGACAACTTCATTTGAGGCCTAAGTTAACTCGAAATGAGTGGGATTGCAAGGGTTATTATCATAAGAAAAAGCAACACTCAAAACTATTTACAAGAAGAAGAAAAACGAACAAAAGATGTAAAACTTAAATAAAAATCAAGTGTTTCCAGTCAGAGAAGAAAAACTCTTTCTTACAAACATTTGGAGATTAAACTTGATGGAAACCTCGAAGGAAATGTACAAGTAATGTTACATAGAGTACAATTTAGGAATAATGAACTGCATTAATGTGGCTTTACCAATATGTTAGAACAAAGAGGCTATATCTAAGAATTCATGAGTAAATTGCATAGGGTTGCCTCAATTTTGTGGTGTCAAAATTGAGGACAACACTCACATCCTGCTCCCACCAACTTGAATGGAGCTTATCCTCAAGCAATAGTTGTGGGGAAGCAAGTGAAGCAAATGGAGAAGTAGTGCATTCAACGAACTAGTAGTGATCTCAGGGTTCCATTATCTCAAGCGCCTCTAACGATATTTCTATACCATCAAGGTGGAGGCACATCTACAAGAACTCAAGAAGAAAAGGATGAGTTTATTGGAGTCAGTTAAGTGGAGAAGTTGTCTATGGAAGTCACCTACTTGAGAAATCAAAACAATCTGTTACGAACATGCAAAGGAACTTCTAAGGAGGCAACCACAAAGTTAACCAAGGAATAATCAAGAACATTATCAAAGAAATAATTTAGATAATAATTACTAAATGGGCAATCAAGATGGTGGACACCAAAGGAATAACCAAGGAGGAAACTATCAAGGTGTTGCTTAATTGAGCAATCAAGGGTATAATAATAATCAAGGGAGAATTTGGAAAAGCAATCCAGAAAATGGCAATGTAGTGTTACCTCTCAACCATCCACCAACTACGAAGAGTGGACCAACTGATAAAATATTTCTAAGGCAGTATTGTCAACATAGTGTAAGACAAATAAACACTCTGTGCTATAATGCAAGGAATTCAAGAAAGCTAGAAATGTATTCTAGAAGGTAGTGGAAAATCAATTAATCAAGAAAATTCTCCAAAGAAAGGACTTGAGATTGTCCCTATAGCGAGATATGATTAGTGCTTCAATTTCAAAGAGTATTCTTTTCCCCTTAAATTTAATGAGCACATTGGGAGATTCCCACCAGCACAACCAATTCTAGTGGAGACGTCACACACAGTAATTACACTTGGTCCAAGTGAATCCATAAAAAATGGGGAGATGTACTTTTCTACCATTGAACAATAGTTGTGTTCCTTGGTGTTTTAGATTAAGGTAAAAACAAGTTTTGAAAGGACCCAAAACCCTTAACAAAAAAACAAAAGATATTCAAATAAGCACAGCCAGGTTTTACAAGGACCTAAAACCTGTAGTATGAAAGTTACAAAACCAGGTTTTACAAAGACCTGGATCCTAGAGTTTAAACAAAAGGAACAAAATCAGTTAAGAAACCCAAACCAAAGACCAGTTACCAGAACCACCACCACCAGCTATTGCAACTCCTTGATCATTTTCACCACCTCCTTGCCTGCCTCCACAATGTTTTGGACAATGTCATCAGCAAATCCCCCAATTGCCTCAGCCACCTTCTTCCTTGAACTCTATCTTGTTCTTTTGCTTGGCCCACCAGGAGATATGATTTCCTCATTATTTCTCTTGCCTAAGCTAGCAGCAGCCACACAAATGCTTTAAGTGACCTATTCCATCTTGTTACCACTCTCTTTGATCAAAAGACGGAGCTCATGTTCATATTCCTTTAACTTGTCCGAGATATTGCCAACCTGAACTTCCAGCTGAATGATCTTAGCCCAATCAGTTTCCTAGTCCTGCTGCATTTTTCCCATTCTTTTTTTCAAATTCATTAACTCATTGTACATCTAGGAAACACCTTGGAGAGAGGAGTCTGCCTTGAGCTTGGCAGTATGAAGGAAAGAAAGTGTTGCACCCTTACCAGTAGAGTCATCCTTCTCCTTCCCCATATCTTCCTCCACACTTGTAGCACCCTTAACAGTGAGGTCATCCTTCTCCCTCCCTGTATCTTCCTCCAAACTTTCCTCCCTAGCTTTTGGGGGTTGCTCACTCTGGTTTTTATCCTCTTCTCCAACATTTTCCAACCCTATATTTTTGTCATAACTTTCCTCAACCTCGTCCTTTCCAAGCTCACCTTTGTTGCCAGGGTAACCCCCCAGGTTTGAACTAAAGTCCCCCATTTCCATATTCTCCTCATTCTCCACATTCATTTCATCATTTTTGTCTAAATTCTCAGACTCGGTAATTTCCTCAGCATTTTTCTGAGGTGTGTCCTGCTTCAGACGCTTCTTTTTCACGCTTACCCCTTCATCTCCCTTACTCTTACTTAAATATGTTTCACTAACAAAACCTCTCTTTCTCTTAGAGGGCAAGGAAGATACAATGGCCTTACTCTTACAGTAATTCTCAATTAAAAGGATTAGCCCTTCATGTAAAACTAGACAGGAATCTTTTTTCCTATGGGCTTGAAGGTTTTGAAGCAAGGAGAACCTCAGATAAAACAAAAAAGAGATCCTATCCTTATACCGAAAATAATTCAAAAACACAAAAAGAAATTTATAAACTCTTTTTGCCCTACCATCTAAAATGAAGTACTCACGGATGCAAGAGAGGACGTCCCGCCAGATAACTTTTATTTGACTCGGATCATAAAAATCACCATTTTTTTCCAAATTCTTTTCCTCCTCTTCTGTCTTCGAAAATTTCTTGAATGCAGCATTAGAAATACCAGTTTCCTTACTGAACTTTATGCCCTCTTTAGGAAGCCCCGTGACTTCAGCAATGACATCTTCAATCAAGTGAACCATAACACCCCAATTTTCCTTGGAACACCAAATCTTCAGTTAAGGAACACCAAGTGTTCCTTGGTGTTACATCCCAATTTTCGAACCAATTTAAAATGTTTATATAGCCGTTGAGGTTCACATGAAATTAGTTGACAGTTAAATTTGTTATAATCCTGCGAAATATAAGATGGTTAGTCGTTATAATTTCATCTGAAGATAACATGCTAGATGATTATTTATCATGAATTCATGGAATTGAAAAGGCGGTTTTTTGTTATGATAATTTATGATTAATAACTTGTTATGGTAATATGATTTAACTGCGGAGATTTTCAAAAAAAAATTGGGCACACGAGCATCACCATCACTAGGAAAATGGGTATGAATCGTGAATCACCATGGTTGAGGACCTAGCGACTGCATAACAAGATACACACATTAGACACGCATGAGCTATTAAATAAACATTTAAAATATTAACATTTTTAACTTAATTAATGCATACCTCAAATGGCTTTTGGTTGACTTTTCCACCACATCATTATAATACATATTTATGTACGTACACAAATATAAATTAAAAGTGACATCATATTATTATTTTTATACAAAATTTTATCTATTTAATACGTACATTTAAAAGCATGTACAAGAAGATAAAATAAATCTTCCAAGATGAAACATGTATTTAGATATACATATTTAAAAGGTATGACCTTGGATAAACATTTGATATGTGTCATATTAATAAAATATATTTACGTGCAAGTAAATAAATATGTTTATATTATTCTTTTGATTTGTAACCTTTCAAATTCTTTTTCTTATTTATTCAATTTCATTCTAAACTCAAAATGCACATTTGGCATATTTTTGGCAATCAAAACCAAGTCTTTTCTTTATAAGTTATGACTTCTTGGAAGCCAAAGAGACTTCAAATACCTTTTTATATTATGAAGCCGAGAGAGATCGTGAGCATAAAAACATATCACCCGATTTCTTTTCATATCAACCGATACTCTACATATATCACACGATATCCCTGCAATACATTGCCTGATAACTATTGCATTCTTCTTTGCAACATTTTGCCTTTTTATTGATATTTTGCTGAAGACGTGATTGATAATCACACTGAGATTGCACCTGAAGATTTATTCCGTGGAAGAGCTGATTATTAGCGTCCAACAAGAATCCATTTTATTTCCAGATTTTACCAGGTTATGTGGTTGTCCATATCCCAAGCATTGCAATATGTTTTATTATTAAATATTACTGCATTCTGAATATTATAGCAGTAAGATATAGTTCCAAATTATGATGCAAATCATCTTTGCTTAAATATCATCGGTTAGACCCTCTCTAGGACAAAACTATGAATGGTGAATAAAAGCCAAGTATACATGACATGATAGCATATTTAATTTGTAAGTCTTAAAGATTACATTTCTCAGGTCACAGAAATGTGATATGCTGGAAACATGTAATATTCTTATATCAGTTGAAGATCAATAGAAAGAGTTGGTTGCTCTGAAATTCAAACACCTGGGACTCACCCGGTTGTATAGCCAACGAAGAGGTGAAGAGGTGAGATAGAACTTTGCATTAACAAGAAATAAAAACCAGATATGAAATAACAATTCTAAATTATTTGAAAAAAGAATCATTTGATAGCTCATGCATGTCCAATACATTCTCTGTTGTCAAGTCGAGTGGTGTGATTAAGAACCAGGTTGCTCAGTGGCTAACCAGGTGTTCCATGTCTATTCAGGGTAGGGAGGGTCTTTCTAAATTAGAGAAAGTGTGGAGATAAGTTTGAGGTCTATGGTTGGGAGGTTAAGCCCTTGACAATGTTTCCCCTCTCCACGAGATGTCAGGACATGCATCTGATAAAGATAAGTTGAGCATTCAAACATATATTGGTAACAGGTATTTTTACTTTTATGATATTTATACAAGTAGAATATACGCTAAAAGCAACCTTTCTCGTCAATGTAATTGGTAATCATTTAGATTGATTGACCTTCCAACTGAATATGAAATATATCTATAGGATTGTTATTTTAGTCTTTTCATTTATAAGAATAATGATTATGAGCATAACTTATAATCTTATGTTATTGCCACAATTAGCAACAGGAAGAAAAGGAATGAAACAAAGATATTTGACGCCCCAAATGATACAGTGGTATCTGATGCCCTAAACGATACAGTGGTCTCTGACATCCCAAGTGATATAGTAGTATCTGATGCCCTAAATGATCCAATGGTAATTGATGCCCTAATTAACATAGTGGTATGTGATGCCCTAAATGATCCAATGATAATAGGTGCCCTAATTGATACAGCGATATGTGATGCCCTAATTGATATAGTGGTATTTGATGGTAATCGTCATTTGATATTGATACAGTGGTATTTGATGGTAATCATCATTTGATTTTGATATAATGGTATTGAATGTTAATCGTCATTTGATCCTAAGTGATAATTGTGGACTAACTTAGGTGTTTGTAGAAGCATCCCTAGATTGATTTTCAGTTTCGAATTCCATTGTATTTAGATTTTAATTTCCATAGTAAATTCATTGATGGTGTTTTCAATTCTTAGTTATGAAATTTCGTTTAACTGATTATAATCGTTAAATCTCATTCACATGAACGTAACTGATATAGTTGTCTTCCTATGAAAATGAAGTAATAATGTATTTCTTTGATATGTTAGTTGTTAGTTAAGACCCGGGAAAAAGTGGTTGTTACACACGAGAATGCATCCCCCCCAAAAAAGCCAATGTTTCGAGGACGGGGACATCCCCGTCCCAAGGACTTCATTGGCGACTTGCATCTGTCCCTAATTTTTTAACACAACTTTTTTTTTTAAAAACAAAAATGTCGCTTTTGTCGTCCCTCCCCGTCCTCAAAATCAGCAAAAAAAATTGTTGTCCTAGAAACCCGTCCCATTGTCCCTGTCCTGGAAACTCGAGGGAACAAAGAACAATAGTGTCCTTGTCCAATGCACAAATGAAGTACAATCATTTTAGCAATCAAATGGGAATGGGCCAAGAGTTTACCAAAGGGGTTATAAGAATACTAAGCCCTTGACTTCCTACATTCCTCTAAACAACTTCAACACACCTTCACACCTGAATGTAAACAAAAAACCTATTAATACACCACCAGATTCCACCACCTCCACCGAGGATGGGGGGACATCTTGGTGTTGACTATTTGTTGATTCGACTATTATGTTCCATGTTCCATGTTCCATGTTCCAATTCAATGTAATGTTCAAGTATTTACTCTTTTACATCTTTTCATAACTAGCATTTTAAGTACCACATGTATAGAAAATACAACCCCACGTCCCCCGCCACCATCCCTTTGTCGTCCCATCTAATGCCCCCAAATTAATGCCCCTCTATCCTCCCGTCTCGAAAACTTGTCCACCCCCACCCACCCCATTATGTCATCTCCCCGTCCTCCAAGGCAATGTAACTATGGGTAGATGTAACCAAAGATTTGAAGAAAGTGAAAATAAGTCTACCAGTGTTTAAATTAATGAAGGTAGAAGAGAATCGAGATAAGGGACATATTCCTCAACAATTTAGAGGATAATAAGAATCAAGGGTCTTGCAACTAAAATGCAGCGAACTTCTCTCAAATTGCTAGCAAGAACACCCACAATGCATCAAATGATGTTGAATATGAACTTGGCATAAACTATGTCATGTGATTATCAAAATATATCAATTTATCAAGAACTATCACATCCAATTTGCATAGTTCAAGGCACTACAAATCCAACCCATTAAGCAAGGATGGAAGCAATGGTGAAGGACAAGCAAATGTAAAAGTGGATGAAGTCTATAAGACAACGAAAATGGGAACAATACTCCAATTGAGTTTTATCAAGGGAAAGATGAATCAACCCCATTTTTGCTAGCAATTACGATTTTCAGCGAACTTACACAATTATTTAATCTACTTAGGAGCGTCAAGTAATGTCATGTCCTTAGTGACTTATAGAAGATTGGGAATTCATCCAGCAAACACAAACAAGAAAGTTACACAATTGGACCGCACTAAAGTGTCAATTGTGACAATATTAATATGCAATTGGCATCTGATACCTGAATGGAGCAACATATTGACCTTTCAGTTGTTGGAATTCTAGATAGTTATAGATTGTTGTTGGGTAGGGATTCGACTTGAAACTTAAATGACTGTGTAGCTACGGATTTCTCACACGTGGTTCTTGTGGACACAATTGTCAAAGCATATTCGAATTGACAACACTCCAAGATTGAAAATGAGCATCAATGGGTATGGAAAAGAAAATGAAATCTAATTTGTCGAGACTGATTCGGGCCTCTATAAGCCAAAGAACCAAGAAGGTTTGATCTTTCATACTTTAGGTGGCAATAAAGGAAAAGTATTGTCAAAAGGACAAGATTTGACTGAAAGATTTGTAGAAAATGTTCACCATTCTTCCTCATCAAACAAAGGTGAAGGCATGTTTGAAAATTTTAGGAATTTCATACTGAGGACAGTAAGACAAGGCATAAAATGGGGAAGTCAAACTCCAATGAGAGATTTATTGTTACCCAATTGTTGCAAAATTCATGAAAACATTCCATTCAGAAATGTCTTGCGCTATGTTTAACATCGCATTGGAACAATTCAGGTTCCCGTTAGTGTTGAAGAAAGATGAGCCACAGAGAGATTCAATTGATAAGTCAAAACAAAAGGATATACCTTTGCAGATGAACGAAGCTAAACGTAGCAAAATGGGTGAGGAAAGAAAACAAAATCAAGTTAGATCAGAATGTGATGGGGAAAAGATAAAGACAATCACTAACCCCGCAAATTTAGTTCAAAATGGGCCTGAAGGAGATCATTAATTGTCGACTTGTGCATTTGATGGTTCCAAAACTAAAGTAGGATCAAGAGTTGGGTATGTGTTGACCAGTCCAATGGGAGAAACATATATGGCAACATATAGATTGCAGTTTCCTTGTACAACCAACATGGTCAAGTAAAAAGCTCTAATTTTAGGCTTGTTGTGTGCTATAGAAGGATGTCATTCAGCTTATTCAATGCAAGTGCAACATTCCAATGAGTGCATAATATTTTGAGAGTAGGATATTATTGGCCAACTTTATACGAGAATGCGCATGAGCATGTGAAAACTTGCCATATTTGTCAAACTCCTATAATTCGAGGGAAAAATCTGGAAATGTGGTTGCAACTAGTGATCAAGGTAAGGCCATTTGCAGAGTGGAGCTCGACTTTATTGGTATGATAAATACATCTTCCCTTGCTCCACAAAAGTATATTCTAACTGCTAGTGACCACTGTACTTTATTGGTATGATAAATACATCTTCCCTTGCTCCACACAAGTATATTCTAACTGCTAGTGACCACTGTACATGGTGGACAAATGCCCAAGCCTTGAGTTATTCTACTGCTAATGTTGTCATTAAATTTCTAAAGAGAAAATCATTATGAGGTCTAGCTGCCCTCATGCTTTGGTTTGCGGTAATGGTTTTGCTTTTGCTTCATTGAAATTTCATAATGGAGCACCTGAACATGGGATTGTTTGGAAATTTTCATCCAATTACTATCTCTAGGTATATTCTAATTGCTAGTGACTACTGTACTCGGTGGACAAAGGCCCAAGCCTTGAAGTATTCTACTGCGAATGTTGTCATTAAATTTCTGAAGAGAAAATTATTCCGAGGTCTGGATGTCCTCATGCTTTGGTTTGAGGTAATGGTTTTGCTTTTGCTTCATTGAAATTTCATAATTAAGCATTAGAACATGGGATTGTTCTGAAATTTTCATCCAATTACTATCTCTAGGGAAATGTCCTAGTAGAATGGATCAACAAGAACCTTATGATTGTCTAAAACAAGCTCCTAGATAAAAACCCAAGAGAACAGCATACCCAACTGAAATTCGCCTTACAGACAGATAGAAGGCAATCAAAGAGCTATTTCGGAACCTCCCCTTACCATCTAGTATATGGACAAGACTATTTTTTCCTAGTGCAACTGAGAATCCCAACTTCACAATTCTTGCAAGAGTACTATGACCAAGAGGATACAGTCCAAATGAGATTGTCACAATTGATGCAACTGGATAAAGAAAGAGATGAGGCTTTAGACACATTTCCAAAGCATCAAGGGATAGTGAAGATAAGGTTTGATAGAAAAGCCAGAATCAAAGCATTTAGGATCTCTAACCTAGTTTTATATTGGGATAAAAAACATGAGAAACGAGGAGATCATGACAAATTTGACAAACTGTGAAAAGGTCCCTATCAGGTTTTAGAAACCCTGGGAGAAAATGCTTTTAAGTTGAAAACATTAACTACAGATGATGTTGCAAACCTAGGACTTCTCTAAGGAGCCATATTGTGTATAGTTAGATTGGGTCTACATTGGCATTGGACCACTTGGTT
Organism: Cupressus sempervirens; assembly: GCA_028749045.1. Classification (NCBI taxonomy): domain Eukaryota; kingdom Viridiplantae; phylum Streptophyta; class Pinopsida; order Cupressales; family Cupressaceae; genus Cupressus; species Cupressus sempervirens. The sequence continues at coordinate 701,551,399 of CM053791.1, read as the reverse complement.
CAATTGTTCTAGAGTAGACATTTCATTTAAGTTTTTGTTTAGGTGTTTAAGAGTCAGGTGCATGTTTTTCCTTGTTAGAGTTTATCAGATTTATTTGATAATTCAGATAGTAAGTATAAGTTATTTATTTGTTTTATTAATTCAGTTGTAGCAAAGAACTTAAGCAATGCATCAATATCTTCTCCTATCAGTATTGTTTCAGAATTACAAAATAGACTGAATATGCAATGATCGGCAGATTAAGTATTCAATAAATAAACAGAGGCAAGTATAATCAGTAGTCTGCAATTAATCACCAATGAGGATAGCCAATATTACTAAGCAGTGTTTGAGGTCGTTGTGCCTTATCTCATCGAAGAAGACTATGCAAGTATGTGCTCATCTTTGATTGAATTACAGAAGACTGTCGACAGCAGTGAATAGCTATAAGACTATTATGTTTTACTTGTTTGTTGGTATTCAAAACAGGCCACGACTTCCTTTATAAGGGTTGTCAGGGAGTTGCTACCCGATGGGATGACTCCACCATGGAGTCACGTCCCATCGGGTCATGACTACCACATCACCCTCGCCTTTCAAATTTCGTAAAACATTCTTTACAAAGGAGATGTCAACAAGTTGATTAGTTTGAGCAAACCGTCGGCCTATCAGTCAATCAACATATATTTTGTTTAGCAATCAGTCAAATAGAATCACGTTATGCAATTTAATATAGTTTGTAAAATATTAAGGATAAGTATAATATATATAGTACTCTCTCACACACACACACACACACACGCGCGCACACACACATTACAATGTGATTTATTCGACTTAATTACAAAACTTTAACACTCACACACACATTACAATGTGATTTATTCAACTTAATTACAAAACTTTAACACTCCCTCTTACTTAAGAAGGATAACAATTTGATAAATATTACACTATTGGTAATATTACAAATAGCGCACTTTTAAGAATATCTTTGATCAAAGGATCTCTACCATTTTGATATCACGAGTATTGGCCTCTGAAATATCAACACATGATATTCACCAAGTACTCTGAATAATGGCCTGCAGAATATCAACATATGATATTCACCATTTTGATATCACATTTGATATCATGAGTATTGGCCTCCAAAATATCAACATATGATATTCACCAAATACCTATTATATATCTATACAAACAATTTACAGACCATTAAGTGAATGACATCTAACACTTAGTTATTGATTTACAAGATATAATTCATCATGATCCGTTTCAACGTTTACATTAAATATGTACCATGATTTAAGTTATTGTCAGATCGTCACCTTCCAATAACTCATGTAATACAAGTGATGATCATTTGGAAATCGTCATTTCCTCATGATGTACACAAGAGGAAGGCCCATTAAAATCATAGTCACTCACAAGAACTTTTGAACTCCCTCTATATACCAATCAATTGAGCTCTTCATTCAAGGTTTGTCTTTGAAGAAGTGTCAGACTTCCTCCTCCTGCAATAACATTCTTGGAGGAAAAGATCAAGGCACAGTTTTTTATAGTATGTATTGAAAATACAAACAAATAAATATGATTTTAAAGTTAGATTTATATAAAAATATATTACAATAATTTGGTACTTTGAGACTCCATCTCAAAAATTGTAACCATGTCAAGTTCACTTTAAAAGAGTTCCACATTACTTTGTAGTTTGATGAATATGACAAGGAAATAGAGAACTTCCTCTTTTCACACATGTTGAGGATATTTTGAAGTTCTTTAGAATAGACATCTCTCTGAATCTATATCTGAATTACTGACTTTAGCAAAGGATGCTTGATGTTTCAGTCTATCAGGGCATTGTATTGCCGAGTGACCATAGTTTGCACATCTAAAGCATTGCATTTTTGAGTACTCTATATGTTTGTTTTTCCCTTTGAATTTAAGTTTTTTCCTTTTATCAACTTGAGTTGTGAGAATCTGAATATTCCACTCTAGTATAAGTATCATCTTGTGACATTAACATGCACTACTCTTGTATGGAGTCAATCTTTAATCGAGCAAGTTTAGGAAGCTTGGATCGAGAACATACTCCTTCTTAATGATTGTAGCTGCGATAGAGATCTTTATCTTTACAATATGGATACTATTATCTTTATGGTCACCTTCAGCTAAAGAGGACACCTATGATTAAATTGTAATATTAAATATAAAGACGTGTCATAAAAGTTCAAGCATTGTACGCTTGAATTTTTATGATCAATAAAATGATATTTTTTGTTGTGTTGCTAGGTTTTTCCCTTAATTCTAGAAAAGGATCTTCCCATGATATTTCTGGTGTTTATTGTTTCAGTTTTGGCAATTTCTTATTGTTGTTATCTTCATTGATTTATGGGCTCCAGATTTAACATGGTACCAGAGCTAATTTAGATATCAGCACTAAAAGAAGTCTTTTTTGTCCATTACCTCTATCAATTTGAGAGTGTTATGCTTTAGAGATCTGACATTTCTGATGTTTTGTGATTTAAGTACCGTTCTGCTGGAAGTTGTGTGTTTGTTTCCAATGGTTTGATGTTCTCCTTCATTCTATGTGTTGATTCTATTGCATTTTTTAATTCTTTTGTTGTTGTCAGTTTAAGGTGGAAGCTCATCGGTCTTCATATTGCATCATTGGTTCATTTACTTGTGATAATCCTCTTATGGATGATTTCTATTTTGAGTTATTGTGTGAAGGGACGTATTTCTATGTTATTCAATTTTGCAGTTCATTGTGAAGTAGTCAAAGCGTCGTGTTCAAAGTTGACATCTGATTGGACTTAGATAAGTTTTCTTCAAGAATGGGGAACTATACAGAATCCTTTGCTATTAATTTGCTCTTATTTTTGGCATTAAATCAATTTTGTTTATGTTTGTTTGAGGGCATCAAATTTCATGTCATCGGACTTTCTTCTTGTTTTCTCCCTGCCTTTATTTTATTCTCCAGCATCGGCTACGCTCGTCTCCATATATCTTCTTTTTTTCATGATGTTATGGTGACACATGTCAAGGGTCATTTGTATTTTGATAAATTCCTTTTAAGGCTCATGTATAACTGGCGTCGGTTCCTTTTAAGGCTCATGTATAACTGGCATCGGTTCCACAATATTAATGCCAGTACCAGTAACCTTTCACTTGCATGGGTCATAGTATGCTTTTCGAGCACATCTCGCCGCTTGTAGGGGTCCACTATTTCTTCGAATCCCTTCCTTTTTTACAGTTATGTTTGATGAATATCCGAGCATTTTTAATTCAGGTGTCGTTTATCTCAGGCCTTCTATTCTTGGGCATGCTCTCCATTTTTTTCATTTTTGTCTGTACTCAGGGGTCATGGTTCAGCCTGATCTGTGGCTTATTCCTAGAGGTTTTGACGTATGGGTAACTAACACCAGAGCATAAAGCTCGAGTTTTCAAGGAGGTCGTATGATAATTAATTTGTCATAATATAATAGTCGTACCTTATATTTGGCATTTTCTGTGCTCTACAAGTTTACATTCAAAGAGGTCAATATGTTTTCCTTAGTGTTCATCAATTTTTTTATGTGCCCCCCTCTTCTTTGCAAATTGTAAGTGTTGTGTATTACACAGGGTTTCTTTCCTCATGGCTCTTCAGTATGATTTCATACTGCAGTTTTTGTATTTGGAATTTTATTGGATTTGTGAGCTGATGTGAAGAAATTGTTAAGAGAACCTTGAAGGAGATTTGAAGATATGGAGACGAAGTCTGAAAAATCAAGAGATAAGTTTTCTCTATACCCTTAAATATTGATCTGTTACTGGTACTGGCATTAATATTTATCAAAATTTATCTTTGTTGGTTGTAGAGGATATGGCATTAATATTTGATGCAACAAGCTATGGATTATAGCTCCAGAGGGGGATGTTGAGCTTTAGAAGGAGATTTAAGCTTTAGAGAGAGGCATCATAATTAAGAGGGAGTGCTTATGGAATCCCCATCTTTCTCATATATGCTTGTGATGCTTGTGGTATTTATAAAATTTGAGACTTAAATGTAACTAAGTCTTCTTTTGTTATGTGTATTTATATTCTTGTGTGAATAAATGAGATTGTGAGATCAGCCACGATAACTCTTTCACTATGCAATAGTGAACATCATGTTGAGAGAGTCCATGATGTCATCACGTTGAGAGATTCCGTGATGGGAGTTGGATGTCATGTTGAGAGATTCCGTGATGGGAGTTGGATGAGAGTCTGTGATTAAAAGCTTAGCTGTGAGTCTTACAAATCCGTCATGTTGAGTGATTCCATGATTATTAACAATGAGTAAATTGATTCTATTAGTCTGATGTTGAGAGATTCCATGACAAAATTTGTGATGAAAGTTGGTTGTGCTTCTTGCAATGGTTTCATGTTGAGTGATTCCATGAATTTTATAGGATCTATGTGATAAGATTGTATCATTGACAATTTGGTTGTAGCCTTGTGTGAATGTTTGGCTAAAGATGTATCCCTGGCTAAGAGGGAGTGTTGAAGATTGTAGCTATGATAGAGATCTTTATCTCTAGAAATATGGATACTATTATAAGAAGAGTTGTATTTGAAAATAAAGAATTATATTAACGAGACCTTAAATTAGAATGTGAAGAGTCTCTTTGTATGTTATATACATTGCTTCAAGCGAAAGGCATTGTACACTGAACTTATGATCAATAAAGTGATCTTTTTTTGTGTGGCTGGGTTTTTCGTTTCATTCTAGAAGGGTTTTTCCAGAATATTTCTGGTATTTATTGTTTCAGTTTTGGCTCTTTCTTATTGTTGTTTATCTTCATTGATTTCTTGGCTTCAGACTTAACACTCCTTGTCTAAAAGTTTTCCGTGAGGGTGGCAGTCCTTTTAGATCTATCATGGTTAACTCTTTGTCATTGTAAATGTGACCATTTGCAAAGAGTTGGTTCCTTAGTTCTATTATCCTCATGAAATATGAAGCGATGGATTCTCTTTTATTCATCTTAATGTTGGAGAGTTTGTCTTTCAGTGTGACAATTCTGGTGGTATTGTTTATCTCAAACATTTCTTTAAGTGCTTTGAAAATTTCATGTCTTATGTCTAGTTCTATAATGACGGGAAGTAGATGATCCTTCCCCCTGTCCACTAGTAATTTCATAGCCTTAGTATTGTCTTTTTCCCATATATTCAGTTCGTCAGTCCCTTTGGGTGATAGGTCTGATTTTTCAATTAACTGTTTCAGATAATGCTCCTTCAGGATCAACATTATTCACAATTTCCAAGCTGCAAAATTTGAGTCACTTTTGAGTATGTCTTCTAGCCTCATAGTATTCACCATTTTGACAAAAAGTAGGATTTAAGAATATTTGAGTGCACTGGGATAAATAAATCTGATCAGGATCATCTCTTAGACCTGCTCTGACACCATGTTAAAGTTTATCAGATTTTGTGATAATTCAGATAGTAAGTTTAAGTTCTTTATTTGTTTTATAAATTCAAGTGTAGGCCAGAAGTTAAGCAATGCATCAATATCTTGTCCTATTAATATTGTTTCAGAACTACAAAATAGACTGTATACGCAATGATCGGCAGATTAAGTATTCAACAAATAAACAGAGGTAAGTATAATCAGTAGTCTCTGCAATTTATCACCGATGAGGACAGCCAATATTACTAAACAGTGTTTGAAGTCATTGTGCCTTATCTCGTGGAAGAAGACTATGCAAGTATGTGTTCATTGTTGACTGAATTGCAGAAGACTGTTGATAGCAGTGAATAGCTTTAAGACTATTATGTTTTATTTGTTCGTCAGTATTCAAAATAGGTGAGGACTTCCTTTATAAGGATTGACAGGAAGCCGCTACCCGATGGGGTGACTCCACCGTGGAGTCACATCTCATTGGGTCGTGACTTCCAAGTCACCCTCCCCTTTCAAATTTTCTAACACATTCTTTACAATGGAGCCGTCAACAAGTTGATTAGTTTGAGCAAATCATCAGCCTGTCAGTCGGTCAACATATATTTTGTTTATCAGTCGATCAAATAGAATCACGTTGTGCAATTTAATATAGTTTGTAAAATATCAAGAATTTTCTATATATATATAATAAATATTTAGCACACATATTTTATAATGTGATTTATTCAACTTCACTACAAAACTTTAACATGCCTTAGGTCAACTGACTTCATATCTTTGTGACTTCTCTAGAATCTTAGTTAGTTGTTAGGAGTTGGTTGTTGGTTTGAGCAGGTGTAGTTCTTGCACTTTTTCCTTAGTTGATCTAGGCTATGAGTTAGCTTAGGGTCTCTTGACCCTAGTAGTTTAAGTTGCTTTGTATTTTGGTTTGCTTTAGATTTAGTTGTCATCGGTTAGAGTTAGCGCAGGTTTCTTGTGTTCCAAACATTTAGGTGGCAGAGGGACCTTGTTTGTAACCAAGGTGGTTTGTGTTGATTTCACATTACTAGAGACTCGAGCTGGATTTGTCCCGTGCATTTCCTGAATATTTGTCACGAGGTTTCTTGAATTGGAAGTTGTTCTTAATAGACAGATCTTCGAAAAGGATTTGGGTTCAATTCATTCGTTGTGTCTAGAGTATAATGAGTCTTTTGGCTACTTTGGAGGGGGGCCAAGAGGAAGAAGCGCCAGGGCTGGCAACTTGAGGTAGTTCTAACATTTTACTCACACTTAATTGCTCTGAGTTCTTCTGGAGTTAGAAATTGTTGAAGGGGAAGCTAAATCATGTTTGGTGCAAACCTATAACCAGACGACTCCAACCATGGAAATCCTCTCCAAATGATTCCCACCACATTAATCCTCCTAACATGGAATTTCCTCCTTTCCATTTAGCCTTATTCTCCTCGTGCAAAATCAAATGGCCAAATGGAAGACGTGTGGAAGAAAGGAATTTTAATGCTAAGTGAAGGAAATTGGGATGAATTTTTTATCATGCTTGGTGGATTTCCACCCAAGAACAGACGTGCAGTTTGGGCTCCTTGGCTGCCTATATAATGGGCCGTTTGCAAATAATTTCAACATCCATCCAAAGCAATCATAGCTCTGCATAATGAGCAGCGAACTTCTCAATTTTTGCAGTGAATTCTAGGGGCAATTTTTCTCAAAACTGGGACATCAAACTTTAGCCCAGCATAAATCCAGCAAGCTATCCCTCATAAGGCAGCGATTTTTTTCAGACTTTGGCAGCAGTTCATATCTCCAAAAGAGGTAGTGAAATTCTCATAGATAGTCAACGAATCCTTCAGATTCAGAAGGCAACCTCCTCAATTAGACTGCAAATTGATCACAAAGAGCAGCAAATTTCCTCTAAATTGCCAACAAATTATCCCAGAAAAGGGCAAATTATGCATCAAAAACTTAAGTTTCTCTTCAGATTTTGGATGGATTAATGTTAAATTGGCATTGCAAGAAGATAGAAAGGCTTAATCTGGAATAAGAGAAATCCATTTTGTTCATTTTTAATGTGATTCTATTTTTGGACTTCTTTCATCAACTTAGTGAAACTTTCTTCTTTGTTTCGCAAGGAGAAAGATGGAGATTGTGTCAAGGCTGAGCTCAAGACTTCAAGTGGAGAAGCAAGTAGATGGTACAAGGAGATGGCTCAAGATCGAGAACTCAAGTGAGAAGGAAAGATTCATGTTCAAGCTATCAATCTGCAAATCTAGATTGAGATCAAGAGGAAATTCAGGAAAGCAAAGAAAATCCCACTACATGAGGAAATATTCAAGGACAATTAAGAAAGATCAAGTTCACGAGCTCAAGAAGATGCAAGTGATTCAAGTCAAGACAACGAGAAAATTTCATAGGATAGACATCTCAAATGTTGAGAGATACTTTATATCAATTGAGCAAGAAATGTTTGCAGTTTTTACAAACACCTTCTACAGGCCAATACTCCAAGCATGTTCTTAAATAGATCTAAGGATAAGGGTGATGACATGGTACTAAGTTGTCTACTCCAATAAGAAAATTCTAGATTCAAGCACAAGTAATCAAATTATGCCAAGTGTTCTTTTTTCTCATTGGTTGTAAAAATCATTGTAATTTTCTCATTGGCCCATGCTTTGGTGCCAGTACGTGATTAGTTGTAAATTTGGCAACCCTGATTAGGGCTTTTGGGGTTAAATGTCAGTCCTTGATCTCCAATCAATCTTGGCCCATCATTGTAATTGAGCAACTAGGTCAGATTTATGAGTAGAAAGAAGTTAAGAGAGCTAGAAGTAGAGTAGACTTGTTAAGGGGAGGACTTGATCAAATTGTTGCTATGACATTGTCAAAGTAAAGGATGACTGATTCTTGGTTTCTCATGGTAAATTACTTAATGTTTCTTTTAAGTGTTGCATGGTTTCCTCAGTGTTTCACTCGGAGGTTGTTGTGGATGTTTGCTTGCTTGACTTGAACAAATCTGAGTCACTAGCCTTTTGATGATTGTGAGAGTGCCTTGTGTGGTAAGCTGATGATTGAAAGCAGTTAACTTCAATTGATACTCCATCTTTGGTTTGCATCCATATGATGGGATTGGAGAGGGGGTTATTGAATTGAAAACCATTTGAGTGTTCCTTAGAAGCTTACAGTAGGTGGGTGGAGTCATTGATAAAGCTACATCTAGTAGAGTCCAAGTCATCCATGATTCCTACATTTATAGTTAGAAGTAGGAGTTAAGTTTTAATTCAAGTTAAAGTGGAAGTTGAAAAATCAAAACCTACATTTTCATTGCCCATTGTGAAGCTAAATCTTTAGGAGTGCAAGAACTTGATATCCATTTAATGAATAGTATAAGTCCCTTTGTGATCCCAGCAAATCACATTATTTCACTGAGTGAGTATCCCCAACTGAAGGAACCTTGAAGTCATTTCATTATCTTACTTTGCAAGCTTAGCATGAGAAGTGACCTTATATCAAGATAGGATTGGGTGTTTGGTGTTTCATCTTGAAATATCAAGTATTTGATTCTGCATGTTGTAGTGGAACAAAACTCACATCAACAGGAAGCACACCATCAAAGAGGATTTTTAAGTCCTAAAATAAGATGTTGATGTGATATTGGGAATTCCTTGGGAGGCTTACTTATGGAACTCCCAAATCTAGAAATTTGCTAACAACACAATGAACAAGAAGAAGTCATCTTGAGAGGGTCGCTTGATGGATTCCTAAAGTTAGTCTCCTCCAAAAGGATGGAAAGTATTTCTAGACATGGACAAGGAAAGTGAGATGCACAATGCATGATTCTCAACAAGATCTCTACCCAAGGCAAAACAAATCACATAGATATCATATCCATTTTGAATTAACATAAACAAGTGTCCGGTGATACTCTTCTAAGACTAACTCTAAAAATAGGACATACAATAGAATTAGAAGGGGCTAAACTTGTGATCAATGTTCCCTACCAACAACACTACAAGTTCAAAGAAAAGATTAAGGAGACCATCAAGGAGCTACTAGAAATGGGTCATTTCCAACCTAGTCCTAGTCCCTTCCTATCCTCAAAACTACTGGTCACAGAAAAAGATGGTTCCATGAGAATGTCTATAGGTTATAAGGCCTTAAACAAAAATAAATAAAAAACCATTACCCTATTCAAAGAACTGATGGCTTAATCGATAAGCACTATGGAGTAGGTACTTCTACAAAATTGATCTATGGTCCAGCTATCATCAAATAAGAATGAAGAAATAAGATATTCCAAAGACAGCCTTTAGTTATGTTTTTGCTCCGATATTTTGGCTTGGCAAATGCCCCTGCAATATTTCAATCATGCATGAACAAAGTATTCAAAAAACAACTAAGTGGGTCATCATCTATAGAAAGAAATGAAAAGAACATCTTAAACATATCGAGGAAACCCTACACATTTTGGACCCAGAAACTCTATAAGCCAAGAGCTCCAAATGTAAATTTACCCTAGAAGAGATCCTTTACCTTGATCACAAAATCAGCACACAAGGGATGAGTAGGGATAAAAAGTTTAAGGAATCGCCAAAACCAGATCTCTAACATAGCAAAGTGGTTTTGAGGGTTTAGGCAGCTACTATTGACAATTTGTCAAAGGTTTTTCTAAGTTAGCTGCCTCACTCGCAAACTTAACCAAGAAAGGGGCCTTTCTATCGACAGAGGTGACTTAACAGGCTTTCAAAAAATAAAAGAAGTAATGAGTCCATGCCCTATCTTAGCCATCTCTGATTTTATGTTCTATGACATCATGAACACACTCCAAGAAAATCTGCATCGGGCTCCAAATCAACAAAAGCTCTATGTTGATCAAAACCACTCCAATAGAACATTTGAAGTGGGAGACTCGGTTGCTTCTACAGCCATATAAACAACCGTCAATCACAGTCAACGAAGCGGAGAAACTAAAACCCCAAACCATAATGATCCCAAGGAAGATGAGTGAAGTAGCTTAAGCATTGAAGTTGCCCGGAAACAGCCAAATTCACCATGTCTTTCACTTGTCCCAACTGAAAAGAATGCTAGGACAACACATTGTCCCATGTGTAGAATTATACCCCCCCTTGATTATGAAGGTAAACTAATCTTAAAACCTGAAACTATTCTCAATATGAGGAAGAACTGATTAAGGAATAAGCCTATTCCAAAATTCTTGATGAAATGGAAAAGGTCTGCCTATGAAAGATGCTACTTGGGAAGGAGAATAAATCTTCAATCATCCAAATCTGAAATTGCTTGTGCCCCCACTTAAATAGACAGATGGCTGATTACGATCAGTGTTTATTAGTCTAAGGATTAGAGATCACCACTAAGGGAAAGGAATCATTATACAAAGAACAGAGATCCTTATTCATTAAGGAACCGTGATTGTCCAGATCTCCTAATTCATTAAGGAACAACCATTATCCTTATTCAGTGGTCATTATCCAAGGAAATTATTATAATAAATGTCAGGGTGAGAATAAAACAACTACTATTTAATTAACAATCAACTAAAGAAATAACAAATGGTCATGTCCCCTCACAAAGGGATGGCTATCTTAAAAGGATCCACACCTTCAAGGATCAGGGAGATACATAATGAAGGCTAAGGGGCAAAAAATGGCAACAAATCAAACAAGAAGCATTCCAATCAAGGAAATGAATATTTAATAGAATTAAGAACAAAAATTCTAGGGCAAATCTGGAAGAGGACATTACAATTCCATGTTGAGGTAACATTTGTGAATTCAGCATTCCATTTACTTGTTTAGCATCTGTCCTTGCAAGAACATGCACTCTTTTTCATTGGTGTAGATGTTGTGAAGGTGGGAACACCAACATGAGATTTGACTTAGGCAAGGTCCTATACATGCACTTTTTTTCAAATCCACAATGACAATTGGAAGTGTAAAGAAAACATCTACAGGTTGCCATAGACTTCAAACAAATGAACTGATTTGCCCAACACTCCTATCCCACTATTTTGAGCTGAATCTCTGGGAGATGGTGTTTCAAAGCCTCTGAACTGCATTCTTGATCACCTTCCTCAATTTTGGACACCTTCAGAACAGGGCACCTGACACTCGTGACAAGCACTTTTTGCTCAAATTTTAGTTCCAAGTTTCTCTCTCTATCTTTATCTCAGATCTAGCATACTATGTCTGTTATTCTTTCTATATCTAGTTATTTATTGTTAAAATTATCATTTTTACTATCAGAAGTTCAGAACACTAGATCTCATACACACAGTTCATAATCTCATCTCCATTGCAACAAAAGAACAAAATCCCCAAAGCTCAGCTCTCCTTTCCAGATTGTAGCTGAGTTTAATTATGTTTCCATGCTATGCAAGGGAATTTCAGATCTTAGTTTGCAGTAATAGCAGTGGGACTTCATTTCCTTACATATCAATAAGTAACAGCCTAGGAACTTCACCAATATCCCCACAAAAGAAATAAGTCCAAGCAAAAGTCTTGACTAATGGTCTGAAACTACAAATAAAGCAATAAACCTCTTTTTGTATGAAACATATCTCGTAAACAAGATTAGCCTCAACACAAGAACTTGATGTCTGAAAACTAACCAGGATTGACAAGCAAAGCTTACATTTAAAAAACGAGTAGTTACCCAATGAGAATAGTAATATGAGGCAACTACTCAATATCTATATTGTGCGGGACCAAATAAGTAAGATAGAAAAGGAGAAGGCCAGTTGTCTATCCTTAGGTAGAAGCTTAATTTTTTTGAGAGGATGAAATTCTTATGCAGAAACTTATATGTTTAGGGAGGACTAAATGATCCTTATAAATACCCATATGATTATAAAATTCTAAAAGGAGCAATTATACTAGCAACCCATTTATCATAACAATAAGAGAGCCACCATAACTCTTAACTGAGAGGTTTGTATTTCTGAAAAACTCGAGCAAGCAGTCTACCAGATAGCGCTGTCCTCTAAAATAACCGATATATGAATCTTTGATCAGAATCCTCATTGCATTGGCAAACAACATGAAATACTAAAAGTATGTTCAATCAAAACATAAATATTTATTGCTCCCGTCCAATTTTTCATTACACGTCTTGCTTCAAGTTCAACATGTAGAAAAAGGTGTCTGCAGATAAATGCTCTAGCATTTGAAGGAATGAATAAATATCTTGCATATGTACTGGAAATCTAATCAGAGAGATGAGTGATGATCAAAGCACTTGAAAAAATAGAGGAATTAAACAAGTACTGGGGCCTGCGAGAAATGTATCCAACAATTGCTCCTGGGTTGCCAGATCACTGCCAGTGATGTTCCAAGGTTGGTGAACAGAGACAATTATTAACCTGAAGTTTAAGGAGAGAAGTGCATTGCTTTTGATGATCTGAGGTTGGTAAACAAATTCTGGACCTCGGATAAGAAGTAACCATGGGCTGAGCTTTGAGAAAATGGTTATGGTTAAATTTTTAAAAAAGGCAAATAATGATTTCTTCCACTGCACATGAAGCATTGAAGGATCATGAACCATCTTCAAATAGAGGGGATGTACGCTAAAGCATATATTGTGACTCGTATTCCCAAGTTGAATAGTGTAATGTTTTTTTACTACGTACCCCAGGGACATGTCCCCACCCAAAAAGCCAAGGTTTCCGAAACAGGGACATCCCTGGGATGGGGGGGGATGGGTATGGGACATCCCCCCGCCGTCACCAAATTGGCAAAAATTGCAGGAGGCATTCCCAGTACTAGGGGACGTCTAGGACGGAAAAAGGGGATGGCAGTACGGAAAGGGGACGTCCAAACGCCCCCCAACCGCACCAGGGGGCCGGTCGTCCCCGATATTTGCAAAGCAAAAACAAAAAACAAAAAAAACAAAAAAACTTGAACATGATGATGAAACTTTATGGCAGCCCTCTAGCTTTTGGGCATATTTAGATTTTCGGATTTGTATGATATTGTTCACTGCTAAACTTATATTTAAATATTTTTGTTCACATATTGATATGCATATTGACAATTGAGTACTGAAACTGGTTATTATTTCCTAGATGGCATTCAAATGGTGTATGTTAAGGTTTTCTAATGTTTAAATGACATGCTTTGTGCATAGTTTCATAATAATGACATGTATATTTGCAAATTTCAGTGTATATTTTGAGATTTCCCTATATATATATATCTGTCCCCATTTGCCCTCCCCGGAAACAAAACCTGCGTCCCCCTCCCAGACACTTGGGGGAACATAGGTTTTTTAACTACCCCTTAATATGTGCTACTGGTGAACAAACATCCTCCTACAAAATCTAAGAGCCCAGGAAACAAAAACAAAATGTTTCTGAACATTTTAAGAATTTCCAACAACACACTATGCCATAGATACAAGCTTACCATGGACCACGATTGTGAAAATGAATATGGACTAGAAAAGGCATAAATTTGAAACTTTAGATTTACTAGCTCACAATGTTCAAAGGCCAACTTTCACAAAAACCTACACTTTTACTAAATGTCAGACAGAACACTACATCCACTAACAGGTTCCTAGATAGGACACCAGATGGTGACTAAATTACCTTTAGGAGATCAAAAACTTTTTCAGCAACATATTTCTGTTGGATAGTTGCCCCTTTTTGCTGCACTTTATCCGGATGTACACACAGAGTAGCTTTCCTATAAACTTTCTTGACAGAAGCACCAGTGATAACATCTGTCAGTGACACCGGCTGCCAACCAGCCTCAGGCCAAAGTACCTGCCCATATCAAACGAAAAAAGAAAATTAAAATTGTCAATGAAAAATCAAATTTTTATCAATGTAACATGCAGCATTATAAAAAGATATCAAGCTTCCTTGATTCTTATGCTAATAAACAAAAATGGATTAGAATTAATAACAAATATGATACAACCTAACTGCAGGAAAGATGGCAAGGACACTTCATAAGAGCACAGCAAATAGAGATAAAATCTTATGACTACTTCGCCCCTAATAAGATAAACATTTTATGAAAAATCAAGTTACTTGTTCAAGCATCAGTATATCTTTAATAAAAAGGAAGACTTTCCATACCAAATACACATTAAAGTATGCATGACATAATATGCAGAAAAATAAAAATAGAATATATATCTAATATGGGAGTTCAAATGCCTGATGCATGTACAAGTCAAGTGACACATATTATAGGTCATGTCACTACAGGGTGAGAGTGGCCTTAAGGAATAATAATTAGCTATATTCAACCATGTTGAAAAGCCTTCATACTCAATGCTTAGATTGAATACAGCGTCAAAATGATTTTACTAGGTTTCCACAATAGTGATGCAGTGAATCTGGATTCATCCATTTCAAATTTATATGAATAAGAATTTTGAATTACGTCTCATTGAAATTGTATGTCGATTTTGTTAACTAATGTAATACATGTCCTATTTCGAAAATTATTTGAATATTAATCTGAAGATTTTGAATTCTTTCTATTGAAAGATAAATAACATCAGTCAAGTTCTGTTGTTGAACAAAATCAAAAAATTCTCCTTGTTACAACTATTTAATTTAGATATAACCAATAAATTCCAATCTAGTCTACAACTTTGTAGAATGCTATCTAAGAAAATTCCCTCAAGTTTACTGCAGTTAAATTTAGTTACTAACTTACTCACTTATCAACACTAACTATCATTGATTTTTGATTGTCAATCAGATATAACTATGCCGGCCAAGACAATGACCATTGATTTTTTTCAACAAATTTTCCACCAATCGAATGAGATTGTAAAAAAAAAAAAGTTTTGTAGAGTATCAGATGAGCTATGTCAATCACAGTATGTTATTTTAAATGGAAGATGCAGTCTATCTATCCCTCCTAACAAGTTCCTTCTTAACATTTATCCAAATATATTATCCATTATATATTTAAAAATTTAACTACTATGTCAGAGTTATTGATCTGGTTCAGTTCTGAAGATAGAGTTCAGGTATGCTAGTATGCCAAAAGAAAAAATTAGGTAAGGTAAGGTGCGTCTGTACAAAAGCTTATAAAAATCCTGAATATAAACATTTTAGCTTTAGCTTTAAAATACGATGTAAGTTCAATTTCTTTTTAAATGTTCGTAACAGGAAACTATGATGAAGCATGTTCTAATTTGCAGCCTCCAAACGCATTTTACACAAGACATCATCTAACATGTATCAATTATATTATTCCCAGCCCTTAAATTGAACATTGACTTTCAAATGTGCTTACGGTCAGAGCTCAATTTTGATTTTAAATTTTTTATATACAGGAGCTAATTACTAATATGTGGCAAGCAATTGTAAGAATTAAAGATACATACCCTACTGACCCACTGACCAATAGGAAGATAGCAAGTGGTGGGTGTTGTTAAATGACAGGCAGAGGGGCCAATTGAGAGATCATTTTTCATTGACCACGTTGTGGTTTTCAAATTCATCATGCTGCAGAATAAATATGGGATCTTGCCATTACAGGACCCAGTTTCATTTGAAGAATCTCTAATTCTATTGCAGCAATTAAACATCAGAATTTTCTACTCTTCAATACACATTATTAAGATGAACAAAATACCATAGATGAGTAGGAAATGGGCAAGCACAGAAACTGTGATGGGTTTTGTTTTGATTACTGCAAATTATGCAAAGGGAAGTTGTTTGAAGCACTAGGAGTAGCATTAGATATTTAAAGAGGCTAGCAGAAGAGCTGCTAGACTCATAAACAGTATATTTACAAGACTGTGTTTGGACTTTCTAGGGTTTTGCAAATGTTTAAAGAAATGCTTTAAATTTGAAAAATAAAATTGATGTGCAAGGATACTGGGTTTTTAGATTGGCTATTCTACTTCTCACTCGGTCTTCTCTCACTTTCTATATTATAATTTGGCAAGTATACTGGATTTTCTTCCTGATTCTTTCACAGTTGAGCCTTTGAATATTAGTGGTCCGCCCATTTTTGATAAAAATAAAATAAAAAATTGATGTGCAAGGAATAACCAAATAGAATGTAGACTTTGATTAGCCCAAACCATGAAAAAGTTTTCTGAAGTATAAATTGGAGATTAATGATTATGCTTGAAAATTGTAGATGAAGGAGTCAAGAAAATAAGCCATTGCATTAACACTAGAGAAATGCAATGAAGAGTGCATAAATCTGATGCAAAGTCCAGGTTTGTAGATTATATTTATCTTCTCAAAATAAAAG
Source organism: Cupressus sempervirens (assembly GCA_028749045.1). Classification (NCBI taxonomy): domain Eukaryota; kingdom Viridiplantae; phylum Streptophyta; class Pinopsida; order Cupressales; family Cupressaceae; genus Cupressus; species Cupressus sempervirens. Next base: position 701,534,755 of record CM053791.1, on the reverse strand, counting down.
CAACCATAGTCTTCTTTCTCTTCCTATAAAACAATGTGTGAAATAGCCAATTCCCATCTTCATAACTGTTGGGCAGTTATGAAATAAAATATAATAGTGCAGTCTTATACATAGATATTAACTTTTTAAAACTTACAAAACATGTAACATATTAAAATTTTACTTTTCTTCCTAAATTTGGCATGCATATGATTGTAACACATCCTTGTGAAATTAAGTAGTTGCTTAAGCCGTCGTCTTCAATGATGATTGTGTATTCCTTTGCCTTCTCTCTACTAATCTGTTGATAATCATCAAATGCATTTAATCTTTCTTTGATTGCACTCTGGTCTGTGCTTTCAAACTACCTTTGTTTGCAATTACCTCATAATCAGTTTGTACTGAATCTTTATTTTGGAGGCAGTTATGCTAGAGAAATTGCAGTTCTTTCTCAAATCTGAATTAATTTGTAGCTTCACTCAGATAAATACTACAAGTCAAAACTAGTGAAGATGTGTATATATATTTTTAGTATATATGAGATGTATATATATACTCAAGTAAAAAATCAGGAAATATTAAGTTTTGAAAATTTCATAACAAGCATTATTATTGTCACTGTTATTATATATACTAAAAATCTAACACTTTGTCAAGTTGCATATTGACAAGTACATACAGATATATTATTCAGAGCTTATGACAGGAAGGAAATCCATTTTTCTACTCTACACCAGACATGCTGGACTGGAAAAAGGTCTTATTGTATTTAAATTCATGTAATAAAGGGGAATGCCCCTTTTTATATGTAATTCTATATAAAGGGTAATGCCCTGATCTCAAATATAAAATGAGGAATGCCTCATTATAACCTTTGTAAATATTTTAGATGACAAAAGTCCCAAGCAATACTGGAGTTTTTTCTTGCCTCCATTCTTTTCCTCCGGTGCCTGCACTTGAATGGAGGATATTGTAAAAATTATTGAGAATTATTATAAAAAAAAGTTTGTTGCCATTATATATATAGGACTCTAGATATTGTGTATATACATATACATATAAACAAAATATATATTGATATTTTATTAATCACATAATAATGAATAGTGGGACATGTCTCTTCTTGGCTCATTCTCAATATAAATGCAAGAGATCGCTGCCTTTGGAAAACACATACTTTTAGGGCAATAGAAATACATTTGCAGTGATCCCAAAATAACAGAAACCAAGTGATATGGGATGAACTGAGTCAAAACCTTTAGACAATCCTTGTTCTAGCTTCAAATTGACCTTAGAAAGCTAGGATAGGTTATGGGGGATTATATTGCTCAAGGCATGCCGTAACATGAAATTTAGTTATCTAGAATATTTTTTGAAAACCCCCAAAATCTAGATTTTGCATCTTAACCCCTATGAAACTAAAACCTATCTCAAAAATCCTGATAGTATTTATACAAATACAACTAATGCTATATTTGTATAAATCCTCCCACCTCTTTCTCACCTCTTGAATCAAAATAGATTTTGCATCTTAACTTCTATGAAGCTAAAACCTATCTCAAAGATCCTGATAGGATTTACACAAATATAACTAATTTGCATCTTAACCCCTATAAAACTAAAACCTATCTCAAAAATCCTGATAGTATTTATACAAATACAACTAATGTTATGTTTGTATAAATCCTCCCACCTCTTTCTCACCTCCTGAATCAAAATAGATTTTGCATCTTAACTTCTATGAAGCTAAAACCTATCTCAAAGATCCTGATAGTATTTATACAAATATAAGTAATGTTATATTTGTATAAATCCTCCCAACTCTTTCTCACCTCCTGAACCAAAACAGATTTTGCAACTTCACTCCTATGAAGCTAAAACCTATCTCAAAGATCTTGATGGTATTTATACAAATTTAACTTGAAATATAAATGTTATATTTGTATAAATCCTCCCACCTCTTTCTCACTAAGTGTTGAGTTGCGGAGTTAACTTGCAAGCTAATTGCCCAACTAGGATCAAAGTTCGACTCTATTTGGACCTTATTTCCCAACATAGCTAAATTTCTGCCCTCCAGCCAACTTGGCGTTTCAACATAGCATGATGGCAATTTGAAGTTCTGATTGAAGTAGTACAAAATGGAGGCAATTTCAAGGGTTTGTGGACTTTGAAATTGTTCAGTTTGGTTGAGATTGCCCAACTTGGGTCGAAACCCGACCCTAATTGGACATTTTTGCCCGAACTTTGATGTTTTCCACCCTACCATTTTAACTCGAAACTTGGTGTATTTAAAATCTCTTTAAAAACTTAGCACATTTGATGGAAAATGATTTGAGGGGGATGAAATTTGGGCCTGTTTAGGACAGAAATTTTATGTTGCTCGCTAGGAATGCCCAAAACAGGTCGAAATCCAACCTTTTTTGGACATTTTTGCCCAAAATTCCCAGATTTCTAACCTTTCACTTTGGCTATTTTTTTATGCCTTTAAGATCTACCCAAAGGCTTAGCATATTGGATGAAAAAATGATTGGAAAAGAATGAGATTTGAATGGGTTTGATAGAAGTTTTGACTGAAATTGCCCAAACCAGGTCCAAATTCAACCCTTTTGGACATTAATGCCCAAGTTCATGAAAGATGATGAAAACTTACTGAATTTGATAAGGGGATGACTTGAAGAAATAGAGATTTGGAGATTTTGGGGGATTAATCTTTCTGATGTAAGAATGAATTGCCCGGATAAGGTCTGAATCCAGCGATTTGGGCATCAATGCCCAAAAACCTCAAATTTCCAACCCCCCTATCTAGCTCAAAACATCAAACTTCCATGAAATATGCCTTAAACTTAGCGTAATTTGGTGACAACGGCTTAGAAAGTGAAAGTTTTTTGATGGTTTCACAACTACGAAATTTTGAGTGGAGCTGGTATTGCCAAAGCTAGGTTGGAAACCAAGCTCTTTTGGGCATTAACACCCAGAACTCCAAGATTTCTGACATCCTATTTGTGACTGCAAGCAGGGGCATGGATCAAATCAATACAAACGGGTGAAGTTCAAAGTGAAAATTCAATCAAGGAGTTCTGTTGTGGGGCAGATTGAAGATGAAGTTGATGGGATCGCCTAAGAAGGGTTGAAATCTGACCCTCTTAGGGCATTTTTCCCCAAAAACTTGCAAATCCAGACCCTCAGGAGTCGAGCTTAATTCCATTTTCAGTCCAAGGTTATGGGGGCCAAGATGAATTTATTGTGCAGATCAGATTATATGGAGACACCTCTAGGTTGGGCTTTTAAGGCCATTGCCCGAGAAAGGGCGGAATCCTCCCTCTCCTATGCATTTTTGCCCAGACTTCATTGATTTCCATCCAACCTTTAGGCATGGACCAGTCAGCTTTGATGGAGGAACTTCAAAATTTAAACAAACTCAAATAAACCCCCATTGGCAGGTCGTTCTTATAATGCTGAAATGAATTACATTTAATGAAATTCAAAGGAAAGCAACAAAAAAAAAAATCAAACTGAGATCACCATTGTTGAAGATACACACAATGCTGACAGTGGTGAAAATCTTGTCAATAAAGAATACATATTTTAAGAAATGATAACTTTGAAGACAAGAGAGTAGCTAGCGTACATGAAGCTCAGCCAATGTATCTACCCAAATACTCCAAGAACTTGTGGATCTGAAAATTTGTATTCTTGCAAGGGTCATGAGATAGATTGGTGAAGCACTATGGATGTAGCTCCACAATGATGGTTGTCTAACAGTTTGGAAGATTCATAACTCGGGAATTTGGGAGAATGGAAGCTAGGAACTCAAGAATTTAGCTTGAGAAGTACACCTTTATGAGGGTAATGAGGTAAGGTAGCTTAATTGAACTCTACCTAGTCTAAGAACTATTTTCAAAGAGAAGCTTTTGAAGAATATACGATTTTGTATTGTTATGATGTTTAGAGTATTCATTTAGTGTGTTAGTCTGTTTTGCTATCAGTATAGTAAGTCTTAAGAGGGGTGTTAGTGCTGTCCATGCTTTTGAACCCACCCATTGTTAAAAAAAATTGTGCCTCCTATTTTCTATGAAGGGTTCGAGTGCGAGCACACCTGTTGGGACCTGAAAAATGGTGAACCATGCCTGAGCAGGGCAAAGCCAGAGGAAACTCTAGTGGAGGCCCACAGCAATACTGACACGCAAATCGTTCATCTGATTTGGGTATAGGGGCAAAAAACTAATCAAACTATCTAGCAACTGGTTTCCTCCAAAGTTTCCCTCAGGATAGCTGGAGCTCACATGCGAGTTTTATCGAGTAAAGTAAATGATTAGAGGCATCGAGGGCATAATGCCCTCGACCTATTCTCAAACTTCAAATAGGTCAGTCAGCGCAGCTGCTTTGTTGAGCCACACCACGGAATCGCGAGCTCCAAGTGGGCCATTTTTGGTAAGCAGAACTAGCGATGCGGGATGAATTGAAAGTCAAGTTACTGTGCTAAATTGTGCACTAACCCAAATCCCACAAAGGGTGTTGGTTGATTAAGACAGTAGGATTGTGGTCATGGAAGTCGAAATCCACTAAGGAGTGTGTAACAACTCACCTACTGAATCAACTAGCCCCGAAAATGGATGGCACTGAAGCGCACAACTTATACTCAGTCATTGGGGCAAGTGCCAGGCTCCGATGAGTAGGAGGACGCAAGGGTTGTTGCGAAACCTTGGGAGTGAGCCTGTGTGGACCGGCCCCCAATGCTGATCTTGGTTGTAGTAGCAAATATTTAAATGAGAACTTTGATGATTGAAGTGGGGAAAAGTTCCATGTGAACAGTACTTGGACATGGGTTAGTCGATCCTAAGAGATGGGGAACCCCTTTTTCAAGGGCACACTTTGTGCAATCATTGAAAGCGAATCGGGTTAATATTCCCGAACCAAGATGTAGCAGCAAACAACAACGTTAGGAAATCTAGAGACGTCGGCGAGGGCCCGAGAAGAGTTTTCTTTTCTTTTTAACAGCTTGACCACCCTAAAATCAGTTCAACCAAAGATAGGGTCCAGCGATTGGAAGAGCACCACACGTCCCACAGTGTCTAGTGCGCCTTCGACAGCCCTTGAAAATTTGGAGGACCAAGTACCGTGTTGACAATTAGCCAATAAAGATATGTAATTGTTGTCATTTATGGCTACACATGATGTACATGCTTCCAGGAAACCTCAGAAATAAAGATACTTTGGTACTCAGAAAATTGTCTAAGTATGAATTTGGTTTACAGCAGCATATTTTGTATGTAACTTGTTACTAACATTGTATGATGAGTAGTGAAGTTAGATGGAGATAGTATACATGTTTATGATGACATGTACAACCGCGAAAGTTAGTACAGTCGGTATGGAAAAGAGATATTCGTGTTTTACCAATGAAACAGGACAACGAAATTAAAGGAAAGGAATTATTTTATTTTACTTGATCAATTAGGGCCAACGTCCTAGATGTTTACTCTAAGTTGGAAAAGTATAATATGGTCTTAACCAACCTAGTAGCAATTTGTGAAAAGGCATGGTATTTATGCAAAGGACATCTTGTGAATTCAAATGTAGTAGTTGTGATATGTTGTGTTGAGCAATTGTATGTGAACTTCCGTGAAAGCGATATATGCGAAGTTTTGTAAAGCTATTTTTTGTGATCCGAGATCGAGCTGAAGATCAAAGATCAATCGAAAGAAGTTACAGCACCTATGTACCAGAAGTCTAATTACTTGTTTGGGCAGTGAGCTCTTCTTGTAATTGGAAGTGCATGTTTGTGCAATGGGCACATCTTGCATCCACTGTACTACAACTCCTAAAAAGGTTGGAATCTCCTAACAGGGATTCAAAGTCTCCCAACTAGGACTCTCTATACTGAATTTTCTCATTGACTCCTAACAGGGTCCATCCTCTAACAAGGAACTTATATATTTCTAACATATCGTTCACGCCCGATCATACTCTTAACTGCATCAAGTCTCCAAGGTGAACAGCCTCTGGTCAATAGAACAATGTAGGTAAGGGATGTTAGTTTTATTTGGATCTCTGATAGTTAAAACAATTAACACACAAGCAATATAACTCTTACTTGTATAACAGTGAGTAGCCTATTCTTTGAATATTGCAGACTTTTGGGACTGTAGAAACAAAGTCGACTTCCTTTTGTATTGCTACTAATTTTGGAATGGCTTCTGATGAACCTGCAAGTTATATATGCAATGGAGAATATTGATAAAACAAAGTGCAGACCGCTGATACAAAAATGATGTATATTGATAATTGTTTTATCAACGTTCTGCAAGGTTCTTAATATATGAAGTGGAGAGTCATGGCTCTACGTGGCCAATCATGCCTCTTCGAGGGCATGATTTGTTACATATGATTAAGACGTAACACAACTTTGTCCGTCGGTGATCATCATATCAAGGAGCCCGATCACATAATAATGTGATACTATATATTTGGTTGAACGTTAACACTCCCTCTTTAGCAAGGGAGAAGTAAATACCATTAGAATTTCAGTATAGAAATTTAATCACTTTATCTAATCTTCATGCTACAAAATTATGAACACTTATCATTATGCATATTTAAAATCTCTAATTGTCTAAAACAATATCTAGAGAAGCCACAATAAGAATGTTACCTATGATCTGTAATTGCTTGACACAATGTCTAGAGATGTCCATAGGTTTCCATGATCTCTAATTGCTCGAGGCAATGTCTAGAGATGTCCATGAAAATCTGTTACTCATGATCTCTACTTGCACTTAAGCAATGTCTAGAGATGTCAATGAAAATTTGTTACTCGTGATCTCTACTTGCACTTAAGCAATCTCTAGAGATGTCCATGATAACAGGTCTATTATTTACAAGATCGTCACCTTGTAAATAATTACCTTCTGAATAAATATGTCCATGAACGATCATCACCTTTCATTACATATATGATGCTACTAAACAACACAACAGAAGCGTAAACTCACATGAATTATAATTTAATTTAATATTCAATATTACAAATTAATCATACCAATTTTTTCTCTGAAGTATTTCAACTTTACCTTAGCAAGAGGCTTGGTAAAGATATCAACTGTTTGCTCATTAGTATAGATGTACTCTAGTTGAATGATTCCTCGATTCAACATATCTCGAATGGAGTGGAAAGAAATTTCAATATGTTTGGAGCGATTGTGGAAGACCGGATTGTTTGAAAGCTTGATGCAACTTTGATTATCACAATGAATCATAGTGGGCTTCAAAGGTCTTTTAAACAAATCTGCTAACAACTTCCGTGACCATACCGCTTCTCTAGCACCCAAAGAGGATGCGATATACTCTGCTTCGATGGAACTTAAAGCAACTGAAGTCTGTTTTCTGCTGGACCAAGAAACCATGCTAGATCCTAAACTGAAGCAATACCAGAAGTACTTTTACATTCAATGGGACTTCCTGCCCAACCGGAATCTGAATATCCATGAAGTTTGATGTTGACTTTCTCATATTTGATTCTCATTCCAATAGTACCTCTTAAGTATCTCAAAATGGATTTTGTTGCATGTAGATGTATCTTCTTTGGCGCACACATAAGCTAACTCAGGGTGTGAGTAGCATAGCATATGTCAGGATGACTATTAACCAAATACATTAAAGTGTCAATAATCTGCCTGTGGTAAGTAGAATTAGTAGGTTCAAATTGGATCACATCATCTTTCAACTTATGTAAATTTACTTCCATAGGAGTAGCTGCAGGTTTACATTCCATCATCCCAAATTTAGTTAAGATGTCCACGGTGTATTTTCCCTGATTTAGAGTAATGCAGTTATGCTATTGCTAGACTTCTAATCCAAGAAAGTAGTGAAGTAGACCTAAGTCTTTCATTTCAAACTCTGGTGTAGTTCTTGTTTGCATTTCTTTATGAGATGTTCATCACCTATTATCAATAAATCATCAACATATAGCACAAGAATAATCATATCATCACCATCAATTTTAAAATATAAGTTAGGATCAGCTTCATTTTTGGAATATCCTAACTTCAGTAGATAGTTGTCTATCCTTTCATACCAAGCTTTGGGAGCCTATTTGAGACCATAAAGTGTTTTCTTCAATTTACAAACATGAATTTTGTTGTCATGCGTACTAAATCCTTCTGATTGCTCGATATAGACTTCTTCTTCAATTTTGCCATTAAGAAACGTTGTTTTGACATCCATTTGATGTACCTTCCATCCCTTGGATGCTACAATAGCCAAAATGGTTTTGACTAAAGTATATCTAGCAACTGGAGCAAATGTTTCTTCATAATCAATGTCTTCTTTCCGAGAGAAACCTCGTGCTACAAATCTGGCTTTGTATTTTTCAATGGTGCCATCAGATGCATGTTTAATTATGAACAGCCATTTGGAAGAAACGACTGATTTGTTCTTTGGTCTTGGTACAACATCCCATACATCATTTTTCAATATAGAGTTATATTCTTCAATCGTTGCTTCTTTTCAAGACTGATTTGAAAGTACTTCTTCAACATTAGAAGGTTCTGATTTTATAAGTTCAGTTAACAATTCAACATAACATGATTGATTTCTAGTCCTTTTGCTTTCTTGAATTACTTCATCTGGTTTAACCTGATTTTCTTCTATCATTTTTCTAGCCCAAAGAGGTCTCTTTTTGTTATTATTGATGTTTTCATAATCTCTATGATTAGACATAGATGAAGGTTCAGAATCATTCTCCCTCTCAATTTCTGTAGGTTGATCTTCTTCAGAAATAGACTCTGTAATAGATTCATCACTATTTCTGGAAATTTTAAAAGTTGTCTTCTTCAAATTTCACATCTCTGCTAATTTCAATTGTTCTTTGACCTGGAATGAAGATCTTGTATCCTTTCGTGGTTTCACTATATCCAATAAATATTCCCTTCTTTCCAGAAGGTTCTAATTTTGTTCTTCTCTCTTTTGGTATGTGGATATAAACTGGACATCAAATATTCTTAGGTGACTTAGGTCAGGTTTAATGCCTGTGAATATTTCCTCTGGAGTGGTGTTCTCTAATACTGAGTGTGGGCATCGATTTTAAATGTAGACTGTTGTATTAGATGCTTCAGCCCAAAATGAATAATGAAGATTTTGATCGTGCAACATTGCTCTAGCTGATTTGACTATAGACCTATTTTTCCATTCAGCAATTCCATTCTGTTGAGGATTATAAGGTACAGAAAACTCCCTCTTAATCCCAATAGTAATGCAAAAGTTCTTAAAAATATCAGATATGTATTCACCACCATTATCTGACCTTAGGGTTTTAATCTTTTGTCCTGATTGGTTTTCAACTAAGGCTTTGAATTCTTTGAATTTGGATAAGACTTCAGTTGATTCCTTTTGTTTCAAAAAATAGATCCAAGTTCTTCTAAAGTAATCATCAATAAAAATTATATAGTAGAGGCACCCATTAAGTGAGGATACTGACATAGGGCCACAAAGATCTGTGTGAATTAGTTCAAGAATGGATTTGGATTTATGATCACTTTTAGGGAAGGATTGCTTAGTATTCTTACCTAAAGCACATCCTTTACAAATACTTAAATGATCAGATTTTAGATTAGGTAAACCTTTTACAATATTCCCTATAAATGATAATGCTCGATAGTGAAGGTGACCTAGCCTCCTATGCCAAATCTCAGTGGAATTTGAAGTTTCATGACTAAAAGTTAGGTTTACATTCTAATTATTACAAAGTTGATAAAGACTTCCATCTCTAAATCCAATGGAAATGGCTTTCTTAATATTAGAGTTCTTGGGTCAAGATAGAACTCTATCTGGTAATTTTGAAGCCTTGATCAGCAAGACCAGAAATAAAGACTAGGTTTCTCTTGATTCCTGATACATATAAAACATTTTTGAGTTGTAGTGTAATTCCTGATTTTAGTTGTATTGAACAGGGACCAATTCCTTTAATAGGATAAGTAGAGTTATCTCCGATGGTAACTTCTTTTGAGGCTTGTTTAGAGAAGGTTTCAAATTTGTCTTTAAAGCCAGTGATGTGCCGAGATGCTCCACTGTCTATGATCCAAGTGTTGTGGTTAGAATTTATTTCACTTGAAAGGGCTAAGTAAAAAGCATAATTTTCTCTTTCTTCTTTCTCTTCACTTTTTGCTAAGGCCTCTTGTATTTTCTTCTTTTCGGGACAAAAAATATGAGAGTGACCAATTTTATCACATTTAAAGCATCTAACTTTGGACCAATCACGTTGCTTGTTTGATTTGTGATTTTTGTTAGATTCCTTTTTGTTATACTTGAATTTTCTTTTCTTTTTTGATTTCACATGAAGTGCTTGAATTTCTCCCTCTTGATAGGTACTTAATCCTCTTGAAATTAACCTAGATTCTTCTTGTGTGCATTCATTTTTTAATAGATCGAATTTAGAAAGTTCGGGTTGAGAGCTTAAACCTCGAATGAATGTTTCCCATGAAAGAGGAAGAACTCTTAGAGCGATCATGCTGAGTTCTTTGTGATCAACTCGATTTTCCATAGTTGCAAGTTGATCCTCTAGTTCAGAAATCCTTAAAAAATATGAAGTTATAGATTCTCCATTTTTCATTTTTATATATAGTAGATCTTGTTTTAGAGTTAATAATCTACTAGTATTGTTGATTTCGAATGTATCTCGAATAGTGGAGAACATTTCGAATACAGTCTGAAGATTAGATATGGAAGGAAGAATATGATCTTTTACAAAATCTATAATGATTTTCATTGCCTTATTATTATGTCTCTTCCAAGTTACTTTTTCTGATTCATTTTCAGGCATGGGTAGATTTGATTCAATATATTGCTCTAACTCCATTTCTCTTAATATTATTAATACTCTAATTTTCCATGAAGAGAAATCAGATGCATCCTCAAGCCTATCTTCTAGTCTCACATGATTCACCATTTTAACAATATGATTTTAGCCTCTTCAAAAACTGAGAATTTATATATGTGTGTGTAATGGTTTTTCTTATCAAAATGGCTCTGATACCATGTTAGTTTTATTTGGATCTCTGATAGATAAAACAATTAACACAGAAGCAATATAACTCTTACTTGTATAACAGTGAGTAGCCTGTTCTTTGAATATTGCAGATTTCTGGGACTGTAGAAACAAAGTCGACTTCCCTTTTGTATTGCTACTGATTTTGAAATGGCTTCTGATGAACCTGCAAGCTATATATGCATTGGAGAATATTGATGAAACAAAGTGCAGACCGCTGATACAAAAATGCCGTGTATTGATAATTGTTTTATCAGCATTCTGCAAGGTTCTTAATATATGAAGTGGAGAGTCCTGACTCCCGAAGTGTCATGGCTCTACATGGCCTTTGGCCACGTAGAGTCATGCCTCTTAAGGGGCATGATTTGTTATGTATGATTAAGACAAAACACAACTTTGTCCGCCAATGATCATTATATCAAGGAGCCCGATCACATAATAATGTGATATTATATATTTGGCTGCCGATAAACATACAGATATCTACCGATGATTATTATAATGCAAATGGATATTATCCAAAGCACACACACACACACACACACACATATATGCATTGAATTCAATAATCAGCAGTAACAACTTTATCTGTTATCTGTTACACATAAACACACATTAGTATATCAAATAAATAATTACTTCTACTAATGCTAAAACATTAACAAGGGAAGTCGGCAAAATGGATCTGTAACTTCAGGAAAAGGATTGGCTTTGAGGGTTGGGCCTAGGGACTTGCGCCCCGAACTTGTGGGTTGTTGGCGGAGCAGCGAGGGCAAGCAATCGCATGCTGATCAGGCGATGGATGCAGGACGCCCCCTTGGGAGGGCCTTCCCTAGGCAACGAGCAGTTGACTCAGAATTGGTAAGGGGAATCCAACTATTTAATTAAAACAAAGCATTGCGATGGTCCCTACGGATGCTAACGCAATGTGATTTCTGCCCAGTGCTCTAAATGTCAAAGTGAAGAAATTCAACCATGCTCGGCAGGTAAACGACGGAAGTAACAGTGACTCTTAAGGTAGCCAAATGCTTCGTAGTCTAATTAGTGACGTGCATGAATGGATTAATGAGATTCCCACTATCCTTATCTACCATCTAGCGAAACCACAGCCAAGGGAACGAGCTTGGCAGAATCAGCAGGGAAAGAAGACCCTGTTGAGCTTGACTCTAGTCCGACTTTGTGAAATGACTTGAGAGGTGTAGAATAAGTGGGAGATTTCGGGCGCAAGTGAAATACCACTACTTTTAACATTATTTTACTTATTCCGTGAGGCGGAGACAGGGCAATGCCCCTATTTATGGCCTTAAGGTGCGTCTAGGCATGTCGATCCGAGTGGAAGACATTGTCAGGTGGAGAGTTTGGCTGGGGCGGCACATCTGTTGAAAGATAACGCAGAAGATGAGCTCAATGAGAACAGAAACAGAAATCTCGTGTGGAACAGAAGGGTAAAAGCTCATTTGATTTTGATTTTCCGTACAAATACAAACCATGAAAGCGTGGCCTATCAATCCTTTAGACTTTCGGAATTTGAAGCTACAAGTGTCAAAAAAGTTACCACAAGGATAACTGGCTAGTGGCAGCCTAGATGCCAATGATACCAAGATAAGATTTCTAATGTCTATTCAATTCTTGAACCAATGTACCTATCTTTTCCAAATCAGAGCTTAAATATCACAAAAACCTCAAACCCATTAAGTGGTTTTAAAAATAAAGTTAAACGAAGTATCAATTTTTTTGCATTTGTCAAACTAGCTTTGAAATGATCCAAAAACTATCCAACAATCATTTTTGGTCTCAAGAAAATGATAAGTTTTCAAATTTGGAAGAGGTTAGAAAATGTTGTTGGATCCCCACCAGGTTATCACAAGCTTGTCGAAAACCAACATTGTTGTCACCATCATCAAAATTCCTGAGTGCCTTTTACAAGGAAAAAATTAAAAGAAGACGTCAATCAGAATTTTTGCAAGTTCTAAAACATCAATTTGAAATCTTGACTAACATTTCTAAGAGTGGGGAAAAAAATTCCAAGATAAGTTTTAAAAAGTTTCAGCATTCCATAAGGTTTTGAAACATTCTCTGGAGCCTAAAGGAGGTTTTGAAACCTCCTTTCACCTGTAAATTTCAAGATGAGCCATATTACTTTACTATAAAGTTTAACTTCATATGTTTTATAACGTTTTTTGAAGAAAGTGTACTGCACACAAAGAAAATATTTAATTCATTTTTTGTTGTAACTGATTTTCCAGAAACAGTTGCAAGAACTGTAAAGTCTCCTCCTATGATTTCTTGAAAAGTTTCCAAGCAGAAGAGGAAATCAAGTTTAGCAAGAGGGAGAAACTGATTTTTAGGCATTTCTACAAAGAGAATGTCTGTGAACCTTCAGATTTTGAGAAAAAATCAAGAAAAAATATTTCTGATCTGTGAGTCTGAGTATGTTCTTTATGTTGTCAATTGTTCTGATGTCCAATTGACAACCATTTCTCTGAATATTCGGCAAATGTTTAATTACAGTTAATCCTTCATTTCAATAAGTATACATATCTGAGAGGGGAACTCGTGTGTCCATTCTCTATTTTGTATAATATATCCCTCATTTTCATTATAGTTGTCTTCTCTTTTCTGCTTCTGCTTAAAAGCATCCCCCAGAAAAACCAGATTTCATAATATTATGGACCTGTATCTGTAAAATTCAGAGAAAGATCACTAACTCAATAGTGGTCTCTCCAACTGTTGATCAGTTTGTTACTGCTCACTGGGAAATTTAGGGTCATTGTTCAAGACAAAACCCAAGTGACAAATGTGTTTACCAACAGTTCAAACATTAATGTATCCTATTAAAAAGAATTTGGAATCTAAATTGTTTTGTTTAAGCTTTCTAGCATGAAATTTATTAATACCTTATTTCCTAGACCAATGGGTTCCTAGTTTGTGGATAAATTATATTTGGCATGTACTACCTCATACAATCCGGGTGTGCAATCTTAGATGCAGACAATAATATTTTAGCTCAAGGTGCAAAGGCATTGCCAGAAGGAATGAATAATGTAGCAGAATGCTGGGAAGCTATATTTGCCCTGCGAATGGCTAAGAAAAGTGGTAGAAAGAAAATTCATCTTTTTGGTGACTCTCAGATTGTGATTAATGGAATATAAAAGGTAAAATGGAGACTTGGTCATTTTCAGAAGGATTTGAAGGCTTTTAGAGGGATTCAAGGATTTTCAAGTTAGCCACACTAGGTGGGAAGGGAATGTGTTAGCGGACAAGATGGCTAATGTTGGAGTTGATTTGCTAGATAATTCAGAGATGGTGGAGGACTCTAAATTTATTGATCTTTCATCCCTCTAAGAGTCTAAAGTAAAGTCTTTTAAACAGTTTTCAATCCCTTCATTGGAAGTGACAGTGCAATTATAAGGCGGAGAGATTGGCAGTTTGGACACAGGTAAAGGGGTGCATGGGCACGTACTAGCGATTTTGGAATGTGGGCTGTGATTACAATGATGAAATGGCATCATTCCTTGTCGCACAAGGAAAATGAGAGAACTTTCCAGATTTAGGAGAGAATATAGTAGGCACACCCAGCCTTGGTCACTGTCAAAAAACAGAGAGTGGTCAAAAACAAAAAGGGCAAGAATGGAAGCTATCTTTTATTTGTTGATGCCAAAGAAAAAACAAACACCAGGATTCTGTGGTGAAAGCACACCAAGGTGGTTGGGAGAGATGTTCCGTGTTGATGAGGAGGACTTTCTCAGAATTCTTTGTCAATTGTTTGGGAAGGAGTTCATTGGAGAGGACTTTCGTCCAAGGAAGAATGTTAACATTTCGTCCCTGTTCTGTGCCTGCGGCTTTCTTTTAGCACAAGACAAAGAAGAGGCGGCAAGGATGATTGAATTATGTGTTGAACCTGAGTGGTGTTTGGGATACCAAAGGTGCTTGGACTTAACAGATGTTGGGGTTGGCTTCCACCAACGGAGGACCTTCGGAGGTGCCTTGAAGGGCCAGTGGAGGGGGTGCAGCCCTTCATTATTTTCAGTTCTTCGATGCCAGTTTGGAAGAGGGTTGGGGAGGCGAGGATGATGTGGATGGAGTTGCTGCATTTCGTGGATGGAGTTGCTGCATTTCATGGCCCAGTGGAGGACGACTGGAGGAGGATGGCAGAAGAACAGAAGAGGAAGCGGAAAGCAATGTCAAACAAAGTCAGCAAAAGGGATGTAGGGGAGATCCAAATAACGGTGTGACCTCCAGTTCTAGGCAGAAAGGAGAGCACAGTCGACACTGTGGGTGGTGTGCTGGTCAACAAAACCAGGGAGGAAATGCTCAGCC
Source organism: Cupressus sempervirens (assembly GCA_028749045.1). NCBI lineage: Eukaryota > Viridiplantae > Streptophyta > Pinopsida > Cupressales > Cupressaceae > Cupressus > Cupressus sempervirens. The sequence goes on along the minus strand of CM053791.1, from coordinate 701,519,415 downwards.
GCTGGGGTCACCATGTGTAAGCACCTATGCTGTCTCATGCCAGTCACCCATTTTCCTTAGTAGGGCTTATTTGTTTGATGTAGTTTGAATCGGTGTTTGTGTCCATGATCGAAGTGAAGTTGTAAGTATTTGCATGCTGCAACGTATGGATGGAAAGAGCAAATCAAGGTGTTAAGGCCTTTGCTGTTGAAAACGTAAAAACTCATGTAAAATACTCTTTTGAAGAAATAGAAAAAAAAAAAAAAGTCTGAATCAGGCAGAAATCATGATAAATTTGGGAGATTGGGTTGATATTGGGCATGCAATACCATGTGTACACACGACACAAATCTGCATATAACCTATATGCCTACAAAACATTGTTCAATAGAAAAAATAAAAAGAAAGCACAGAATATTAAATTGTTGCATGATTACTTGATGCATTTGCACCCTGATTAATTATGCATGGTTAAATGGGATCCAGAAACACACGGAAACTATGCAAGATGTACAGCATTGCACTTTGAATCTGCACCAAATTATGTGCCATGGAATCAGGGATGAAATTTGCAAGTGTATTAAGTTTTGTGCATGTGTTAAATAAGAATCCAAATATACTTTGTAGACTATGCAGATTTGAAGGATCGACAAGCAGGTTTGCATATATTTCCAAGAATGCAACTTAACTCAGCAACTCTACAAACAACCACAGAATTATAATTTTCTCAAGCCCTATTGCAAAATTAACTCACAAGAATCCCATGAATCAATCAAACAAAAAAATCATTTTTAAGATCAAAAGTTTTTCTGAAGCTTAGTGTCAATAACCTTAACCCTAAGGGCTAGCAATCAAAAACTGAAAAACTATAAGTAGATATCTAAGCCTCAGTTGACACCACTGCCCAAAGATTCAACAAGCTTGGAGTTTGCAATAGGCTTGCAAGAGTAACAGCATTGAGCTAGGAAGAGTAAGAACAATGAGAAGAGCAAGCCACTTATCAAGTCTTCCTCGGTAAAGTAAGAGCATTCTGGGGGAGTTACAGTAGGAGTGAGTACTAAGATCTGTCTTAATCAATCAGCCATCAAATCAGCACATTCTTCAAACCTCAACAGATTTGTCCCTTCATTACTATAAGTTATAACTATAAAATTAGTGATTATATGACAGTGTTCATAAAAAATTTGTTTTAATTTAGTAACTTCAGTTTTACCGTGTAATGTTCCATTTTCGAGCCTTACCGTTTGTCCAAGTCTGAAGGGGAAAATGTTTAATCCATACAGTGGAGTAGGATGTCGTAGGGTGGAACAAGTATGCCCGTACAAAGGAATGCAATGTCGTACAAGAATTTGGGAGGATGGAAGATGGTGTTGGAAGATGGCGAATGGAAGTTTGCAAATGGAAGATGGAAATTGGAAGTAAGGTGGCAGATGGAAGTTGGAAGATGGAAGTTGCAAGATAGAAGATGGCGGAAGGAGTACAAGGAGTACGGTGGGATGGAGGAAGAAGTACGGAGGGGTGGAGGGAGGAGTACAGAGAGAGGTGTATGGAGGAGTACGGATGGAAGGAGGTAGTACAGCAGATGTCGGGGGAAGTATGGATGGATGGAGGAGTACGGATGGAGGGAGGAGCACAAATGGAGGGGGTAGTACAGCAGATGGAAGGGGAGGTACGGATGGAAGGAGGTAGTACGGCAAATGGAGGGAGGAGTACGGATGGAGGAGTACGATCGGAGGGAGAGGTATAGAGGGATGTGGATGGAGGAGTACATCAGGTATTGTACAGAAATTGGAATGAGCATACAAACTCATATGCAAATAATATTCTCGATCAAATAAATGCCAAGTATGAATAGATATTGAGCATCGATATTCTCCAATTAATACTCACAGACAAAGATGGTGCTCTGATTTGCTAGATTCGAGCAACGTATTACAGGCAACGGAATAGGGTGAGGGTTGAATCCCAACGAAACCAAGAAAGCCAAGTAGGGAAGTTCTTTCACTTCCGAAATGGCGAACAATAGAGAACTCCAACAGGAATTTGCAGTACAAGAAAATAATCCAAATTGGATGCCTAAAACAACTTACAAGAAGGCCTTATAAAGGGCTTTGCGGAAACTTCCTGAAGGATTACAAAATGGCAATAAGCTGACAAGTACTAAACAAAAATAAAGAGTGGGCCCAAGAGATTTAAAAACATTGATTCTCGGCCGCATACAAAATATTATTATTTAATAATATTGGGGACATTACATATTGTTTTGGGGATTTACAATTTAGTTTTACAAATGAATTTTTATAATTTTAAAAATATTACTACAGAAGTATTTAGGTGTTTAAACTTAGTTATTTTTATTTTTATTTTCAAATTTGAGTAAATTTTAAAATATTTGATCAAAACATACAAGTCTATAGTATGTATCAACTTCAACTCGAAGAGAGTGAAGAAACTTGTAGCTACAAATAATGTCTTGAGTCTCATTGACCAGAGCAAACTTGTGTATAGGGAGATCCAACAATGCAATAGGATGTACAACCAAAGGAGCCAACTTGAGTTGATGGAGATGCAGCACAAACAAAGTTGGTATTGCTTTTGAGGATTTTGGGTTTGAGGACTCTAACAATTCAAGTGATGTCGAATTCAATGCAAACATGGGTAATGACTTGAGGGATTGGGCCATTAGCCAATTGCATTTTTTAATGTACTCCTCATTACATATAAAATATTAGCAGAAAACTTCTACATTTAACATAAGAACCTTTCTCAGAAACAATGAATCTACAGAAAATTGGAAGAGCAAAGAACATATATGTTGTCAGAAAGACATTTGAATCCCTCTGCATCTCATATGAACACCTTCAATTTATAAGCAGAATCAAGAAATCATAGAATGGAGAGCTCTAATTACCTCGTTGAAATATAAATAAATAAACAGATACAGATATGTTTTTACAAAAATCAATAATAGGTTAACATAACAACTAGTCATTTGAATGGATGAAAGTAGTTGAAGACTAAAATATCCCTTGAAAAATAGCTTAAACTTTATCCCTCATTAAGGGTGTAACTGAAATATGAGAAGGGACACATTTATAACTCCCATCTGCTATGCCACCATATAAATTTTTTTTAAAAGAGAAGGAACAAATTTGAGTCTGAGTCATTAATAAAACCTACATATTGCAATGTCGAAAGCAAAGCTCTTAAATTTCCCTCCTTCCCTGCCGCCCATCGTTTGATCTCGGCATCTAAAGTTTCTGAAAATCTCTGCAATGTAAAGGAAGTAACATGTTTATTTCCAACTGCCTCACAATTAAAATGCAGTTGTACATTTTTTTTCAAATACCATTTTAAACCAAAATCACTTACAATTTACTTTTTTCGAAATCTCTTCCATACCAAAGTCATTAAGTATTATTATTTCTATTTTTGAGAATTCATTTACACACCAAATTCAGCATAAGATCTAGCTGGAAAATAAAATAGCTAAAACCAATGAAAATTAACAGGAAGAAGCCTAGAGAAGCATCCAATCAGCTTGGACTCTAATGTCTTTCTGCAGCATAATGGGAAAAAAATTCTCAATGAATGACATAGAACTACTACTTTATTACATAGACAATATTTAAGTCCGTAAGATGTGTTTTTCTTTCAAGTTGCGACTCATTTAAGACTTCTATTATTTACAGAGAGCACTGGAATATAATTTGTTTCTGTAATAGTGCAGCATTAAGTCATCTACTCTACAGAAATGATCATTATCTGCTGTTGAACTCTACCATAGTAAGGTGAGGAATAATAGAAACAGAAGTTAGTGCTGCCATTTATCTTAAATTGATACCAAATAAGTCAGAATTAGTCATCATCTCATAGAATGTCGAAGAAAATTCAAGACTTTACATTTCTCTCAGCTTGATCTCTTTGAACTTGCATATCACGTTCATTCTTTTCAGCTAATGCCTTGGCCTGAAAGTGTAGAAAATAAGTATTAGATAAATAGCCAAACTAAATAAACAATTGGTAAACAAATTATTTTCTTGAGCAAATGTACATGCCAGAACATCATCTTTCATAAGCATAGAGACCCCAGGTAGAATATATCTAAATAAATCATAAATGTCCACAGTTCTATGTTACTCTATGTGATAGGTATCAAAAATATATTATAATTAAAGTTCAAGATCCCTAACAACGATGCATATCCTCATACTAATAGGCAGAATGTCATACAGTCCGTTCAAGGGTGCGCTGATGTCGTTCCAACCTAGCTCTCCTCCTCTCCTCAGTTTCTCCTTGCACCTCTTGAAACTCATCAGCTGATGGAGTGCCTTGAGAAGCAAACATTTATCTTGATAAGCAATCCAATATGGTAAGAGATAAAACCTGCTTTGGGTAAAGCTACAATATTGCAAACTGTAAGTTTTTGGCACGGACAAACAAAATAAAGTAGGCATTCTAATGTTTTGTCCTTACCAAAAAGAGATGTCCAATCATCAGTCATGTTTGCCACAGAAGATGCTTTCCTAAGACCAGATGGAACCCCTGAAGATGTTTTCTGGGGTGCTTCACTAGAAAATCCCTTGTTTTGAGTTTGCGCATTAAAAAAGACATCCTGCCAAGGAGCAAATCTCAGTCAACGACTCAATGATGTGTGTTTTATTTTGCTAGCTACATATACAGAGAGCAATCACTATGGACTACAAAACAATTACATAATCATATAAATTATTTTAAGACATCTCACCGGCGTGGCTGGTCTTTGTCTAGGTGCACTACTTGGCCGAGCACCCATACTGAAGAAAGATTCAAGATCATTGTCATTTCTCATTTGCCTCTCTTTTGCTGCAGCAGCCCTCTCGGCTGATGCTCTTTCTGCAGCACGCCCTCGAACTTCAGCAGTAGCCCTCTCTACAGCAGCACGTTCAGCTCTAAGTCTCACCTCTGCTGTAGCTCTCTCCACAGCAGCCCTCTCTGCTCTTTCCTTTGCCTCTGCTGCTGCTCTTTCCGTTGCCTCTGCAGCTGCTCGTTCTCTTGCCTCTGCAGCTGCTCTTTCCCTTGCCTCAGCTGCTGCCCTTTCCCTTGCCTCTGCAGCTATTTTCTCCACAGCTGCTCTCTGTGCTCTTTCTCGTGCTTCAGCAGCTGCCCTCTCACGAGCCTCTCTGGTTGCCCTCTCAACTGCAGCTCTTTGTGCTTTTTCACGTGCTTCAATAGCTGCTCTCTCACGAGCCTCCTTTGTTGCCCTCTCCACAGCAATTTTGTTTCTCTCTCTCTCCTTTTCTATTCTGAGCCTTTCTCTTTCTCGTTCCTCTTTTTCTCTCTCCTCTCTCTCACGAACCTCCCGAGCTGCCCTTGTCACCCTTTCCCTTTCTTCATGCTCAGCAACCTCTTCCACTGGTTTTTCTTCTCTCTCTTGCTTTTCACTTTGCCTGGCCTTGACCATATCTTCTTCCTTTTCCTTCTCTCTCACTTTCCTGGCAACTTTTAGTTTTGCTTCAGCCTTGTTCATGGCATCCTTTATTGCAGCTGCTGCTGAATTGCTGCCAATGTCTTCTTCATATGATGATTTATCCTCTCTCTGTTGAGCATAACCTTGAGACCTACCCATTGCAAACTCTTCGAGTTCAGCAATTGAAGAAATGACAGATGGTTTTTCAGAACCAAATGCTTCTCTGTATGATTTTGAGGGCCCCTGCTTGATCACTAGAGGAGGAGGTAACCTTGATGGTGGTGGGGCTGATGTCGGTTGCGTAAAAAGTTGAATGTCATCTACAGTAATCCATCTATCATAGACAATCTCTGAGCTGTCATTAGGCTTTTCGGGCAAAGAAGCCTCCTTTGAATTCAGGTTACTAGAAAATGCAGAGTCTTCATGCAAAGAATGGTTATTGGTATTTGAAGAAGATTTTATGGAAGCATCGGCAATGCCACTTGGTATATCAAAATCTGCTAAAGGGTCACTTGAATATATCTTGGCATGATTTTTCTCCAGGTTACCTGCCGAGACTTTCTTTGGGGATTTGCTTTCCATAGCCTCTCTGCTATCCTTAGTTTGAGGACTCGAGAATTGATTTGTCTTCAATGGGTTTTGGTCTTTACCAAAATTATCGATGGGAGATGAGGCTGGGGGAACTGCTTGAGAAAAGCCATCAAAGATATCATCAATTTCAATAGTTCCATTGGTGGAACTTTTTCTGTCATTCATACTAACAGACTCAGTTGGCATGCCAAATTCTTCAAGAGGGTCGTGAAATGTAGCTGATGATGCATTTGAGGAAAGAGAATCTGCTTCCAAAACTACACCAAAAGGATCAGTTGCAGGCTTCTGGGAAGAATCATTGGGCTGCTGGAGCTTACTCTTGGATGTGGCCCTGCAACAAAATGCAAGATTATTTGCCTAAAATGACTTCTTCCATCAAACCATGCTATGTGTCTCCGACACAGACATAAAACCAGCAGGTGTTAAATCCATGATTAGACATTTAAATAATATATATAAATGAGCTCTGCTCAAAATACGTACCAATAGAATCCTTGTTATGGCCTTTAATTAGAAGAAGCCACCATTGACAGGAAAAAGGGTATGATAGAGAAACTTGACTGAGAAACTCGAACACTCAAAAAATAAAATTAAATTCAACATATATTGACAGAATCAAATCTTAAATCCCTATTAAGCCCAAACAGAAAATCAAAGCTATCAATAAGAGGAAGATAAAGTATCAGTATTACAAAGACTTTATTAAGCGTGATCTGATTATTTTCCTACATTGTGAGCATGAAAAACAAAATGGATATTGTTAAAACAAGAACTTATGCCCGAAACCTAGACAGTGAAGCTGGTTATTGGACTACTGCCAAAAAACACTAACAAAGTTGAAGATAAGAAACAAATTCGTCTAATTTGATAATTAGGACAATATTCAAGAGCTTCTAGCATACAAAAACAAAGTCAGCTTGGGTACTTTATTTGTCAGCTTGGGTACTTTATTCATTTCCACCATGTTCAAATATATAAATGGTAGTAAATTGGAATAAGTCTCATTTCTATATAATCCATCTAAATATGAATGACTCCTATCTTATATTTCGTCTTCCTTTAATGGTCATTCCTCACGCCTAATAGCCCCCAACAAGATCTAGGATAGACATAAAGGATTGCAATATCAAGACCAATCCCAAAGATGGAATTTGCAAATATGCAGAATTGCATACTATCGGTGATTGATGCAATAGCAATAATGACAAGTCTAATTCCAATGACACGTTAATTGAGTCAAAAGACATGCCAGATTCATCAACTGAATGATGTAGTTCACTAGGTTCTACACACCAATTTGATCTAGAGGACGTTAAAAAGCATCTTCATCTTCAAAATCCATGGACTGTATACAGCATCTTACATTTGTTTGCAGGTTCATAGAATAATAGTTTTCGGGTTGCATATTTAATGGCTTACAATAATCACATTATTCTGCCTAATAGGACTCTTCTGTGTTTATTCCAATTTGAAATTATATTCAAGTTGCTTTCATATTTCTGGAATTTTCAAGCCATCTTGAGATCTACGGCATTACACGTATAGGCAGAGCTGAAAAGATGCAACTAACTTATAGTCCTCAAAAATATGCAACAAAACTAAACAACAGAACAATCACAACTGCATGAATGATGTATTTTAAAAGTTGAATGAAGACCATGAATATAAATGTTGTAATAGCATCTACTAGCCAGTTCATCTATAATTTGGGACAAAAAGGAGAGTAGCTCAGTGAAAAAAAAAACTGTAACTTGTACTTTCTGCATTAAGGTTTCTCAAATCAAAATAGAGAACAAAATACAAATCAAAAGTCTATATCTCTTCTATATAGCTGCAAGAAAATTATTGATTCCGTATTCCAGCACCCAGACAGCTATTTCTAAAAGTATATTCAAATATCTGATCAATGTATGCTATTCCAATTGAAAATTTTCACCTTTATCAACTCATGTAGCAACCATAAATACATACAAGGAAAAAAATATTACATATTCACCACAAAAAGTATAGTTGAGACCTAATATTTCAGTAAAATTAATTTTCTAAAGCTGAACAGAATATAATTTGGCAACCAAGATGTGATCAAAAAATATTTTCTAAGAAAAACATAAATTATATCGATTTATCAGAGGAGTGAAACATAAGAGTTTGACTCAAAAATTACATAACTGAATCTTGGTAGCAATATCCTAATTTAACTTGCTGTCAAAAAATTCTGCTCCTTATCAGATGCTGATTTGTGATCCTGTCCTGCTATACAGATTCAACTGTGTAGTTTTTGAGTCAAACTCATTGACCCTTGTTTCATGAGTACTGGTTCACAAGAATCCATCTCTCATGAGAATGATCGGAACACTTAGCACTCATCGCATCTAGGTGATGCTCATAAAGGAGAAGCATCGGAACTTCCCAGGAGGTCCTATATATTTATTTTTAAAACATTATCTCTCCAGCATTTCAAAAATGCTTAATTTATCAGAATTAGACAAAAATTGTAGAAATTGTTGAATTTTGGGACAAATAAATGAGAATTTTAATTTCAAATTTGATATATTTTGGTCCATAACTGTCATGAGTTCAACATTTTGAAACTGATGAAAATAAAGTAATGGGATTTCATTTAAAAGAAGATTGAAACAGAATCAACAAATACAATAGCTTAATAGTGTTAACTTTTAACCCAGATGTCCACAAAAGATCAGCAAAGATTTCTGTTAAATTAACAAACTTTTGATCAAGCTCGGTCGTGCATTCGTCCATAACCATGGTAACGCTCGTTTTATCTAAAGTTTTGACCTAAATTTCAATTCAGATGAAGGAGAACAAGTATTTCAAAGCTCAATAAAAAATTCTCAAAACTTCACCATTACTCTGTCTACGGCAAGATTTGAAGCTTTGAAATTCCACATACAGAATAGAAAAGAGCATCCAAGATAAACTGTGTAAAAGGCGACAACATATGAATGCTTCAGATCACACTTCCTCAACCAGAATCCGATCCAAAATAAGATTGCAATAGATTTTGAATCTACAGACACATTTGCTGGGTGTACGTTAGACTCGGCCATTGATAAGACAACTTGACCCAATTTCGAATCTTAAGCCGATTGCAGGAGGTTTGGAACTTACAAAAGAAAAAATATCAAAAAAGAAAAACGCTCGTTTATGGTCAAGTATGAGGAGACATTGTTTGTTTTAAATTTATACCGATTTTGATCCAGAAGAAGACTTGTTCAAAGTATGAAATATCCAAAATAAGAAATGAAAGAGCTTTATAAATGATGGGGACAGCATATATACATGCATACCGTGGTTCAGCAGGCTCACTCTTTCCAAACCCTGGGAGCAAATCATCAAATGCCGAGTCGCCCACCGCAGGAGGAGAAGGACTACGAGCTTTAGCAGCCGGTTCCATGACGCTAAAGCCGCCGAGCAGATCATCAAACGAATCACGCCCAGGACTAGCGGCAGATCCTCCAACGCTGGCAAAAACATCATCGTAAGGCATCATATTTGGGCTCTTCACCCCCTGTACGCCGCCAAAGATGTCATCGTCATAACGCGGGGCATCGTATATAGGAGCCGTTGAGGGTTTCGTGGAAGAAGAGAAGCTCTGAAAGATATCATTGTAGGCCACGGTCGAATGGCTGGTCTTCGGCTGCGCAGGCCCGCTAAAGACATCGTCGTAGACCGCACTCAAATCCGTGCCACTGTTACTGTGTGCACTTGTGCTCTGATTTGTTGACGTGCTGAAAATATCATCGACAGTATTTAATGAGGGAGAAGATTTTGGGTTATAATTATTCAACCCTCCGACTGTATTAAAATTGAAATTGAAACTGCTGGTGGTTGTGTTTAGGCTCTTGCTTGATCCCATAGGAGCGGATTTTCCCTGTGGCTTAATGCCATAGTCGCGCAATATGTCTTCCATACGTTATCTTTCCTAGATCTGGCGTTGCGATGGCCTCAACAGGTCTCCAGATCGAATCCCTTTCTCGCAGCGATCTTGAGCTGCAGAACGGCTCAAATACAACGAAATCAAGTCGTCTGAACGATGAAAAAGAAGATAATCGGGAAAAATAAACGAAAATATGGAGGATTTTAATAATTTCGTGGAAATTTTGCCCGATTCAGTACTCGATTTGGATCGTGCTGTCGTCTGGAATGGCCTTATTTTTTAAAGCCAAGGCCGAATTCCACTTTGAAAGCAAGTGATCGACAAAAGAAAATTATAAAGCTAAATTACAATATTTAATTTAAATGGTTAAAAAAAAATTAATATTTGCGTCGTCTTTACTAAAAATATTTACTGTGGTAATCACGTAAATGGTCAGGGGGAAGTTATCACTCAGTCGAGTCATAGACAAGTAGACTACAAAGCGTAGGGCCCAGCTCTTGTTTAGCTGTGAAGTTTTTTTATCTTAAAAACTTTTTTTTTTTTTTAAAAATTATTTATTGATTTTGAACAGTGATCAAAAGTCGCTTTAGCTTGGGTGATTTGATTTTAAATTGTGGTTACCATGGTTGGACTCAACGTGGAGCTTGGTGACCAGTTTGGGTGGTAATTAGTTTTTTTGTGGGGTTCTTTGGTTAAAGCATAATTGTCTAGACATTTTAAGGAATTAAATTTGTCTATTCATTCACATTTCAATGATACATGTATTCTTATCTATCTACTATTGAAAGGTGAGAAGTGTATAATCTACGTTTGCTTTTCCTTTTTATTGTTTGAGTAGAAGGTAGTATTTTTTTTTAAATAATTTTGATTGATTTAGTGTTTCTATTAACATTGAATTTTGATAGGCCATAAAAAATGTTATGTATCTTTATAGAAAGCTTTTTAAATTATTGTGTTATATTATGATATTGCTATTATGATTCAACTGTGTAGTTTTTGTGTTAAATTTATTATTGACTCATGTTTCATGACTAGTGGTTCACATGAACTTGTCTCTTATGAGAATGAATGGAACACTTAGCGCTCATTTCCTCTAGGTGATGCTCTCATAGGTGAAGTACATAACTTCCAGGGAAGTTGATCAGCACAAAGTTTAGGATGATGCAGAGGATGTTGGCACAAGAAAAAATGGGAAAATATCAAAATATAATTTTTTGATATTTTTCTATGTTTTAGTATTTTGCATTTTTTGAGAACTTTGGGGTATTTCAAGGCTTCTTGACCTCCAAGAAGGTGTAGTGGAATGCTTAAAACATCATGACGATGATTGTAGAATTCTTGGAGACTTTCTAGCAAAGTTGATGGTTTGTGATTTTCAACTATGAGTAGAAAGTTATGACTTCTAAAAGTAGACCTAATTTTTTATATAATATTTCATAGTCTTAGTAGTTTTTAGAGTTTATTTGGTAATTAAATAATATGAGGACTTTTCATTTTCATTTCAAGGGATATTAGTGACCCTTGGGATCCATCAAACTTGGTATAAACTCTAATTTTAAATAGAATGGATCACTTTTTTGCTTGCAAAAACCTACTATTAAATTTTATTATTTTTAATTAAATCACAATACTACATGTTTCAGACCATGTATAGTAGTTTGAATTCTTAATTTCATTCAATGGTATCAAAGCTTGTTCACTCTTGTATGTCTCATTGCACGCAGTCAGCTTACCAAAGTTTGGGATTGAGCATGAGAGATCCCTTAGATTGTCTTCCTTTGAAATACACAAGATTGCATATGGAAAAATAATGGACTGGTGAGACAAAGGAATCCTTCAAAACACTAGTGGAAGAGGCATTCAATAAACAACATGAAGAAATGACAAAGCAATTTTCATGGATGCTTGAAAAAGGAGCCATAGGCCAACCCAAAGAATTCAACATACTCCATTCAAAGTGCAGGTAAATTTTGGTGTTCCAACCTTTCAAGGGAAAATTGATGCGGAGGATGTTGATGATTGGTTGTCCAAATTGGAGAGGTACTTTTGTGTTAATAATTTCTTTATTATTGAAAAGATCACTTTCGCCCTCCTCGAAGTTGAGAATCATGTAAAGTTGGCATGGGAAGTTCACAGAACAACTAAAGAAGCCCAAGATGGACATGAATTTTCTGTGTTATTTGATGGTAGACTTACATTGAAAGAATTTGTGGAGCATATAAACTAAGAATATTGCCTTGAAGATACCTATGAACATAAATATATGCAATGACAATTACTCTAGTAGAAGAAGGACCAATCAGTTTAGGGGTACACCAATATATTGCATGCTCTCTTTGTGAAGATTGGTATTAAAGACTTAGAAAAACATCAAGTTTTGAAGTATCAAAGTGGTCTTCATAGATACATTCAAATCAAAGTAGATGTATTGAATATAGAGACATTGCCTAGTGCCTTCAAATATGTATCAAAAAATGAACATAAGGTCAAACAAAAAGAGATGAGGGAAAATTACAAGAACAACAAATAGAAAGATGAAAGTAGTAAGCCTACAGGAAATTAAATAGCCACTTTGAGAAGTCATCTCCAAATTCACCAACAAAGAAGACATGGGTTGTGAAGAAAATAGGGCAAGAATCAGGTATGTTGTGTGAAGTTGATCATAAAAGTCCTCATATAACTAAGAATTGTAAAACTATAAAAAATCTAATAATGAAACCCATGAAGAAACTATTAAACTTGAGGTGATAGGTTCTTGCAAATAGAAGGAAGATGAAGAAATCATTAAGGTTGACCTAATCCATATTGCATAGTGGCCACTGCAAAGGTATATGCGCAGGGTGACAAAGAGAGATTATTCCATTCACAAATATGGGTAGGATGAAAGGCTTTGCATTTTATTTTTTATAGTGGTAGTCAAAAGAATTTGATATCTATTGAGAATGTAAAATATTGAATATAAAGACTATTGAATTTGATGAAAGATCAACCCTGTAGCTCCCAAGAATCACCTACATGCAAACACTTGTCATAGAAAGAGAGGAGCAAAAGCTATGGAGGCTAAAATTCACAAATCCACTGATGAGACATTCTTAATGTGCAAAAAAGAATTGCAAATTGTATTGAATGAATCAAAATAGCTTTATAATTATCATCCTTATAAAAGGAGAAAGGTACAATTATCATCCTTATAAAAGGAGAAAGGTTACCTTTCTCCTTTTATAAGGACAATAATTGTAAATCTATTTTGATTCATTTAATACAATTTGCAATTATCATCCTTATAAAAGGAGAAAGGTAAAACCTAAAAGGTAGAAACCCTAAAGGGAAATATCCTAGGTTGCATGATAATAAGTAATAAAATAATTATTTATTATGTGTCTAAAGTTTAGCTTAAGTAAACTAGAGATAATAAGTGACTTAATAATTAAATCAAAATGATTTAATTAATAAGAAAATATCTTATTACTCTGACACCCACAATCATATTCTATGGGATGGGTGAGTCAAGGGCAAGATATTAAAGCAAACAAGCAATGGTGTCTTTCATGTTCCATAAAACTATTCAAATATGAGGTTATTTGTGATGTAGCTCCTCTTGATGTTTGTGATATTTTGTTAGGGCAGCCATGCATGTATTAATGCTATGTGGTTCATGAGTCTAGGCCCCAAGTGTGACTATCAAATTGGGTGGACAAAAGCACCAAATACAAGAGGTAAGTCCTGCACACTCTTCACCTTTGATCAATGCAAAATAATGTAGAATATTAATAACCTAAACTAGAAAATTTGTGTTATTAATGATTTGTCTTAAAGAAGAAAAAAACAAAGTGTAATTCCCATGCCACTATAACCATCACAACAAAAAAACAAAAGTCAATGGATTGGATTTTAATAAATTGTCAAAATGTGTTTTATAATACTTGCCCCTTTCTATCACTATAAAATTCATTGCCAGAGTCCTATATAACTCTTTTGTGGAATGTGTTGTCCCTTGATTGACATTTGAAATGCAATAGTTTGATATGTTGAGTAATTGATTATGTTAGGTAGAATAATTTCCTACTTGCAATGATGATGCTTTAGTTGGTCTTAGTTAGTTAATGAAATTACTTTCATGATGATGTCATATGATGTATCTTCAAAAGATGTTTATTATGTCCTCATGATGATGAGATGTTCATGTTAGAATATGTGTTATTTATATACAAGATTTACTATTACACTTACCTCATACTTGCATCTATGTGGAGTGCGTATATGTTTTACTTTAATGTTTGACATGCCTGATATGGTTGAGGGAGGGAGTCATAGTCACTTGCTAGTCAAGATCTACTTGATTCACCACTCCTTACGCTTAACTATTTAACTTATATATATACACATGTACACACACACACATGCATGTATGTATAGATATATATACATATGTGTGTGTATACATACATACATACATACATATGTGTGTGTGTGTGTATGTATATATATCTATACATATACATATGTGTGTGTGTATATGTACATGATCGTATTTTATGTAGATTGTAGGTATTGAGCATCGACCTCCCTGAATTGTCAGGATGAGTGTGTCCTAATGTGATAATTCAATGGTAGGAATGGGGAGATAATGTTCAAGTTCAATCCTAGTCATAGCTTAATTACTTATCTTGAGAAGGACATGTATTTGATTGCCTATATTTTTTAAACTTGTGAGTTTATCTTTGCATGTGTTGTTTGGTTTTGGTTTGGTTGGTCATGCTTATGTTGCCTTTATGTGATTTTGGCTATGGGATTTACTTGGCAAATATTTTAGTTATGACTTTTGGATTAATCTTATGATATTAGGATTGCTAAATATTATTTGATTAAAAAAAATTACAATATGATGATATTTAATTTAATAAAAATGTGCTTCAATTTAAAAGATTTAATTTGAAAGTCTAATTTGAGAAATTAGACAAAGGAAAATTATAATATTAAAGATTTAATATTGATTCATTATAATTATTTAATTATTAATAATAAAATTGGTTTTTTTAATAGATAAAAAGGCACAAATTTAATAAAAGCTTTTCAAGAGCTTTGAATTTACTTTGACTAAGAGCATTTTGTTTACATATGGCTAAGAAATTTTAAAACATCATTTAATGAGAGGAGCAAGAATCCAATTCCTATAGTTCATCAAAGAGTGATTAGGCTTGATATATTCCAGGCTAATGTTGTCAATATCTTCTCATAAGCCTACCTGGTCCTCTTGCATAAATTTATCCATCTAGTCATATCTAGGAGGGAATCTTACATGAAGGAAATACATAAGGAGATCTACATTTCTTCTTCTAACCAATTTCCACTTATTGAACCTTGTTCAATCAATAGTGAATATTACAAGAAAGAGCGAAACATTATTTCTCAAAATGTGTATATCATAATTACAAGGTCTAGGTATCATATAATCTTCATTTATGTTGATTAAGACTTTTTCCATATCTCCTAAATACATACTTTTAAATAGTCTTCTACAAAGAAGATCAATGCCAATTTTTTCTAATTCAACAAAGTGCATCATTGCTACAAACATAGATGTTATATCGGATGAGACTCTATATCTGTCTGTGTTGTAGATGAATTATTTACCCAAATTGTGATAGATCGCTCTTGTTACTAATTTTTTTAAAGATAATAACATGTCCTTGACAGTGGTTCCAATAATTGGACCATCAAAAGCTATTTGATTAGAAGGCCCTCGTAATTTAATGATAATTTCAATTGTAAATATGAAGATGAGCGATCTTATTTGAAATTGACAAATCTAAACCTTTAAATAGGTATATTTCAAATCAAGAGAGAAAGGAAAGCGAAATGAACATAGGTTTCAAAAGAATCTAAAGGGACATATCCTTATGCTAAGAAGATGAATACAAGCGATCTATGAAGAGAAGGAGGACTTACTTCTTAGCAAAACAAAACAAACAACAAAAGACAAAACTAAAGAAAAGGGAAAAGAACAAAGAATAAAATCAAAGAGAGAAGGAAGGAACATTATTGAATAGGGGAGGGAAGAAAAATGGTGAGAAAGATCAAAAGCACAAAAGAGGTAGAATAGGTATCACTGGCAACATTGCTATGTTCGAGATTTTTATGAGAGTTATCTCAAATATGCAATATCTCCTAAATATTTTGTTTTGAGGAAAGAGGAGCAAGAACACACATGGAGACAAAGAGACCTCAATCTAAGAACTAAAGAAGAGAAGAAAGGAAAAATACAAAGGAGGGAAAAAAAGGCTAAAAGGGGATAATCTTCAACCTACCAAATAAAATGTAGGGAAAATACAAAATAATGACAAGAAATAAAGACTAGATCCTAGCAGAGGTAAAAAAGGAATCTAAAATGAAAAAAACACTAAAAATGGACGAGAAAGTGAAAGTAGAGAAAGAAGGAAAAACAAACATGGCTAGTATAAATTAAGAAACATGCTAACTAATAAGGACAAAAAAGAGAGATGAGAAAGCTAAAAACAAGAAATAGATGAATCAATTGAAGAGAAAGGCAACGAAAGTGAAAGGAAGAAGCAGGGAATTTAACGAAGGGAAGGAAAAGAAGAAAAAACAAAGATAATCCTAAAAGGATGAAAAAAACACGAAGAAAAATTAAAAAGGACAAGGCTAGATTGTAAAAATCCTAAACTAATAATAAAATTAGAGTTGCATCTAAGTATCAGGCTTTAATTATTTTTTTTTTTTTATATATAAAAGGCCATTAGGCCATTGATTGTGTTTAGATTAAAAAGCCATCTCAATTGGGCACCAATGATCAGAGATGGATGGGTATCCTTGGTGTAGCACTTAAATATCTTAGAGTAATTCAACCAATTTTAGCACATGTTTTTTATTTCTCAATTTATAATTTTGTTCTTGATAGTTCTTTTACAATATAACCTAAAAATCAAACTTGGCTATGATAAAGTTATTAGGATGAAAAAAAGTATGCTTCATAATAAAAAAATGAAATTGATCTCCTATTAACTTTAATTTTAACAATCAAACAGTATATAAGCAAGAGTTTTGAATAATAGAAAATATGTCACTAATTAACATTAAACTTCCATGATATCAGCTAAGTTTAACATATGTAAATTGATAGTAAAAGTTCTAAACCACTTGAAGAACAAATGTTTAACTTATCATATTAGCTTGTCTTATTAGAATCTCTTCTCCATCTTCTCCTTTATTAGTGAGATTATCTGTTTCTCTATTACCTTCCCTATAAATATGTTTTATGATTATTTCTTTGAATTGATCAGCAATGGCTATGACATATTCAAGTTTAGAATTAAGGATCTAGTTTAGGGTCTCTCTTTGTCTTAAAGCATTTAGGATAATTTATATGTGTCCTTCGATAACTAATTTGCTAATACCTATCTCTCTACTTGGAGTTAAGCCTTTTATTAGAGCTTCTAATTCAGCTAAGTTATTAGTCATTATTCCTAGAGGTTTGGCACATTGAGTCAGGCATGATCTATTATCTGAACAAATAATACATCATAAGCCTGTTGGTCATGGATTACCTCCAAAGGCCCTATCAAAATTTGAGGAGGTTCCCATTTACATTCTTTCTAGAGATCTTGTTTTTTGTATATCATTGATGGATTAGTTAGTTTAAACCAATTTTTATGCATATCTGCATCCCAGTTGAAAAAGGAACCTTCCTCCTTATATGAGTTTCTAATATTATTGTTAACTACCTCAATAATACAAGCCTCTAATTTATTTTTAAAAATGTTATATCCATTTTTTCATTATAAAAAAATATTCTATTCATTTATTTCCATAATTCCCATAGGAGTATGAAAGGGGATATTCTCCATTAATTACTATAAACCTTAAAACAACATATTTCGACCAAATAAAAAATAAAAAAACTAACAGGTTATCAAGGAATATGGTTTGCCAATTTAATTTATTACATAACCAATACTAACAATTCTTAGCAAATGGACAACCATACATCAAGTGTTTAGATGTTTTAGATTCTTTTTTTGCAAAGTGGGCATGTAAATGGTCCTTCAAAACCCATCTTAGTAAATCTTTATGTTGTTAGAATTCTCTTTTGAAGAGCAACCCAAAGGAAGATACCTGCTTTCAGAAGAAACATTGGATCCCAACATAGATTTATAAGGATGTCAATCTTATCCAGTTGTTGAGAATTTATTATCTTTTCATACCCTAGTTTAACTTTATAATTTTTGTCTTTCGAGGCTCCCTAAATTAATTTATCTTTCCCATCTTTATGATTTTTCTATCTTCTTTTTAAAAATTGATTAAAAATATACTTTTCCAATAATGAAAGTGGAGTTTCATCTAGGGTTTTCCATTGCTATCCTCCATAATGATTAAATCCTTAATTTTAGTTTTATAATCACTCACATTCTTACCCAACAGAGGTGAAAGAGTATTTCTGATGTTTAGAGGTAGATTTACACTATATGGAAAAGGAAGCCCATCCCATGAATCTTCCCAAAATAAAGCATCCTTCCTTAACCCGATATACCAAGTTAAGTTATTAGCTATTAATGGGTGTCAGTTCAACATAAAGCTCCAAATTCTTAAGCCTTTTGGAGGATTTATGTACAAAATTTTGGCCCATTTACTATTATGTTCTTTAAACATTCTCCAAATAAGTTTTGTCCCTAATGCCTCATTTTACCCAACTCAAATTTTTTTTTCCTAGGCCTCCCAATTCTTTAGGGGTTGGTACAGGGGATGTTGGGAGGAATAAGATGGAATAAACCCAACTTAAAACTACTAACATCCTTGCTAAAAGTTACATATGGAAGCTTTACACAGACACATCAACAGGGAACAAAAAAGCCATATGCAACAAATCAATAGCATAATTATTTCACTTCACATATAAAGAAAACAACATGCCCGACTGTGAGGCCTTCCGGGTTGCAGCCTTATGCAAGAAAATTACAAAATCATAGCCCAAGCTCGCATATCAAATCTTGTTCTCTCTAAGATGATAATTTCCTACATCTAACCAAGCTTTATTTATAGCCAGCTAAGCCACAAGTCAGCTAGTCAAACATTTAATTACATTATATGTCCAGTCTTGTAGGAGTGAACCAAAACCCAAAAAAAGGACAACATAAGATCATGTGCTCTTAGGAATAGGTCCCAACACATGCTAGGAGTCAACTCCCAATTTTGCAAGATGTCACATCAACATATGAAATTGTGCCAATAGTAACAACACGTCTTGCTAGATGAAAACTATGGGAAATAGAGACCACAAAGAATGACACAAAACTCGAAGAATATGAAACATCATAATACGTGCACTAAGGAAAAGTCCCTGACATGATATCAACTATGCACAACATGAAACCAAATGTAACAATGACTACTTTGCAAACAACAGACTGGTACAAAAATAAGAAATATTTTTGGTTGGTGCAAGATTGCTCAAAGACCAAAGATGGTCCTACATTAGACACATGGGGTTAATAAAGAATTGATGTCCACATCAGACATTCCTAATATTCTGACCTGAATCATAAATATTTAACTCAGCTTGTGTAATCCATGAACTATCTTCAACAAGATTGTCTATCTACTGAACTTGGTATTCCATGTAGTATTTTCCTTTGGTACTTTTGCTTATTTTGTTATTCAAGATTCTTTGCAATATTGAATATAGGTGAAATATCCATATCTTCTAATAATTCAACTTCAAAAGTACTTCCACTATTAAACTTCCTTAGAACCTTGCAAGGACGAAAGTTTTTCATTTTAGCGTGTTATAGGTACCAACTAGAAATATATTATACTTCAAATGAATCGTAACCTCATCTCCAACCTCAAAAGATTTATGTCTCTTCCTTTTATCTGCTCTTTGTTATATTCCAAATTACCATCTTCCAAATTCTTTTCACTTTCTCATGCAAATTCTTCATGAAATATGATATCTCCTCAACTTCAACACTTTCTTTTATCTCAATGTTTTAGATTATGATAAAAGAAACTTTTGAAGGGACCCAAAACCCTTTACAAAAAACTAAAGATAAGCAATAAAGCACCGCCAGGTTTTAAAAGGACCTAAAACCTAAAAAACAAAAAAACCAAGTTTTACAGGGACCTGAAACCAAGAGTTTAAACCATAAGAAATGACTAGGTTTTACAAGGATCTATAACCTTGTTTTTAAACAAGCTGGAAAGCAAAAAGAAAAAACCAAGAAAACCACCCAGACCAACAACCAACACACCCACTCCACAACCAGCACCTGCAACAACTCTTTGATAATGTTCGCCACCTCTTTACTTGCTTCTGTAGTACTCTGGATAATGTCCACTGGAGAACGAACAAGAGTCTCAAGAGCCTCAATAATTTTTTTCCTTTTTATCTCAATGTTTAGATCCCTTAATTCAATAGTTTCCTTAAGATTAATTCTAGAAATAATCTCAAAAGGTGTCTTCTTAGTGCTCCTATTCACATAATTGTTATATGCAAACTCTTCTTGTGCCAAAATCAAATCCTAATTAGCAGGCTTATCTCCAACCAAATATCTCAATGAGTTACCCAAACTTCTATTCACAACCTCAATTTTTCCATCTATTTGTAGATGAAATTTAGAACAAAACCTCAATTTTGTATTCAACTTCTTCCAAAGTTTATTCCAAAAGTAACTAGTAAACTTAGTATCTCAATCTGAAATAATAGTCTTCGAAAAACCATGCAATTTGTTAGAATGTTTAGAATAACCAGGGGGGGTGAATTAGTTACTCAAGGTCCATAAGTACCAATTGAATAATCAAACAATTAAATTTTATCTATTCAATTTATCTTGTTGTAACTTGGTCTCTATTGTAAAACTCGGTAACAATTTTTTTAAGTATTTCCCTGTCCTAAGATAATAGACTTTGTTGAATGTAAAACACCATAAAACATTTGATAAAAGTTTGACACTAGGATTTAATTGATAGTAGGATTTAACATGGAAACCAATTTGGGAAAAACCATTAGCAACATGCCACCACTTTTTCACTCTTATGAAGTGAGCCCTATTAGGAGCCAACCCTGTTAAAGGTTTGCAATATACACTATTTAATGTGACCTGGTTAGGGGATTAATCACCCTGTAGGAGTGGCATTGTTAGAGGAATTTGATTATTCCATTAGAATATCACCTTGCTAAAGGATTTTACATATACTATTAAGTCTTGAATGACTGTTAGGTCAACCTTTGATTAAAAGGATTTCAATACAAACTATTTACAATGATTAGAAAGAAAATAATATGGTTTGATCTGTATGATTACGACTCACTTTATAGTTTCATATCATTGTTTAGTTCATGTGTTAATTCTCTAATAATTTTCCTTGTCACCTTTGTCTTTGCTTGGCAACCCTTCAAGAAATCACCCTTCTCTTCACAACAAAATTAAGCCTTCTACTTAGATTCATTGTTCCCTCTTACTGGAAACACACATAGATTATTTTCTCTGTTCTCATCTTCTCATATCTTCTTCACACTCATCTGACCCCTTCATGTGCATACTCTAAAGTTTATCTCAATACCTCCTTAAATAGGCAATTATGGTCCTTTTTCATTTTCACAATCATCATAGATCTTATGGTTTGTGATTCGATTCACCAGGTTCATTGTATCTATTCATTTTCTTCTTTTCTAGAAACTTATCCTTGAATTTGTTCATTAAGTATCTTACCTAATCCTCTCCTTGAATTAAATGATCCAACTTATCAATCTTATCTTCAACACACCTTCCATATCCCAAAAAATCAACTGAGTCAACTAGAAATCATGATTGCTTATATGCATTCAAAATATTGTCACTTGGCCATTACTAAATTCTGATACTCAATCTAAATTGCTCGATCATTGTAGAGCATCTAGCTCAACATCAACTTGTTTGCTCAATTGACACTGATGCTTGGTCAACACTAAATTTGCTCAGCACTTACTGTGACTCAGTTGACACTAGCATCACTTAACATAGACTTCAAAGTTCCTTAATCTTTTATTTTGTTTCTTGGTCAAGCTTTACATAAGTGATATATCTTGACTTGTAAAGTAAAGACTTGAACATCAACATGATTTAAACAATCACTTTTTCTTATCAAAGTCTAACTAATCACATGTCCATTATAGCTTCCTTTTCATAACTCAACTTTTCCTTTGGGTGCTTATGTTATGAGCAACTTCTCAAATCCTCTTCATCATTCAAATAGATATGACATTTAGATTAGACAACAACATGTTTCCTCAATAGATTTGACATCAATGACAATACAATAATTATTCCAATCGTAGTTTCCAACAATGTCCCTCTTTGGCATTAATAAAAACACCTTACAATATTTTTCTCTATAAGAATACAATCTCCCTCTTTATTACCATGCAATCCAAAAGATTTCACTTTCATGAGTGAACAATATCCTTAGTTTCATTCTGATGCTCATTCATGTAATTTTAGAAACTCCCTCTAAGTTCTTGAATTCAAACTTCCTCATATCCTCCATTTCTATTCAAATCTCTCTCTCTCTCTCTCTCTCTCTCTCTCTCTCTCTCTCTCACACACACACACACACACACACACACACACACACACACACACACACAATATGTATTCTCTCCCTTTATATATCTTCTCCCTCTTTCATAGTTCACTCCCTCTTTGACAACAATGCCAAAGATACTATCTTGATACATCATACATCTTAATTATGTACATATTTGCATGTCTAGTTGAATTTTGTCA
Source organism: Cupressus sempervirens (assembly GCA_028749045.1). Taxonomy (NCBI): domain Eukaryota; kingdom Viridiplantae; phylum Streptophyta; class Pinopsida; order Cupressales; family Cupressaceae; genus Cupressus; species Cupressus sempervirens. The sequence goes on along the minus strand of CM053791.1, from coordinate 701,496,719 downwards.
TTTGTCATGTTGTTTACTTGACTAGCTTAGGCATCTCCTAAAGTAGACCTATTTGCATCAATGTGTAAACTATTATGATTATCACATTTGATGCAATGTATCATTTCTCCTTAAGTTGCTTTTCTTAGGGGAATTGTCCCTAGTTTACCTCTAAGATATTCATGAGCATCTTTAGGTAAGGCTTTAGTGAATATGTCAACAAATTGTTCTTTAGTGTGCACATATTCTAACTTCACTTCTTTGTCTTGAACTAGTTCTCTCAAGTAGTGATACTTGACAGCAATGTGTTTTGTTTTAGTGTGCATCACATGATTCTTTGATATGTTGATGGCACTTGTGTTATCACAATAGATAATCATTGGATCTATAATTTATTCCTTCATTATTTTCAGCAATTGTTTGATCTATATAATGTTTGAATAGTTCACTATAGCTACCACATACTTGACTTCAGTTGTGATGGTTAACAATTTGTCCCTCTTGCTAACTTGTCTTTACCTTGACTCTAGATGTCCAAAATGTGAGGAAACAAAAGGATGTCACCAACAAATGGGTCAGTGTATGTGTTATATCACTGCCCTTTGAATTATAAGGTACAACTCCCTTATATGCAAGATATTCAATGAATTGTGTCTTTAATAGATCATTGGGATGGGGTAATGCTCTTAACTAGAGAGAATAAGAGGATAAACTAGATTGTTTGCAAACACAAAAAACTTAGGTAGGATAAGATTTGGGTAACCTATGATAGATAGTAAAATAGCTATCACAAATCACCTTGAAGCTCTCTAACATCTACTCCTACTTATAAATGTAGATTGGACCTAATGAAATGCAATATAGGGAAAGAACAAACATGCACATTAAAGATGAAATGGAATCCACCTTGATTGATAACCCTCCACTGAAATAGAATCTTGTAAGATATCACTAGCTTCAAATGCATCTGTCCTACAATCCCATAGAGACTACTTTACTATGCATGGTTAGCTTAGTTGGAGGAGAAAATAAACATAACATTATAAATGCTACTCTCAAATGTAATTAAGACCACACAAGACCTAGTTGCATATATCAATCAAATCCTCCATTTTATACAACCTCTCAATTCTCACTTAGTATTTGGAAATATAGGGGGAGAGGTTGCATAAAATTGTTGATCCTTTCCATTAACTTGGAAATTACATATATAGGCCCTCCTTTAGGGTTCTTGGCTAGTTACAATCCAATTATTACATCATTAGAGCATGTGAATCTCTCAACAGATCATCAGTCAACCGTTATAATCATTTACTTAAAGAAATAAGAAGAATACCCTTGAAATGTAGTATACACGTCATGTTAACCTTCTTGGCGATGTCTTCGGAATTTGGTTATGATCTTGTGGCATCCTTGAGAACACCTAACAATTGTTTATCTTCACATGGCTTCAAAAACCCTGCGAAAATCTCCATTACTTTTGTATTCCACTATTGGTGCCAAATCCTTGATTTCATATTCCAATGGTTAGCGTGAGTTTGAATTTGGATTGTCGATGTTGAATCCAACAACCATGATTAAATCCTAGAAATGGCTTTCACTTTTTCCTTAAGTGAAATAAATGGACATGATTAAATTTTTTGATGAAATGAGAACTGTCGATTAAGTCAAACTCTTACAATGTTTATCTTCCCGTGGGTCCACTTTAGCTTTAATCTCCTCCATTGATCTAACTCATTGGACAACTGAGATTTGTCCTTCACATTAGTGTTTAGTGGGACCAATTTCTAAGTGGGACTATTCTATGAAACTCTGTAGATTCTCATAAAGAAAATAGTCTCTTGGTTTATTGCTATAACACATAGCAATGCCTTATTTTCATTGCTCATCACCACATCATCTAACTACTCATTCCAACCTCTGATGAGATCATCACTATAAGACATAGCAATAAACTCTCTCTTTTGTACCACGAGCTCGATCTTCACATTACCATGACCTATACTAATAACTTCATCATCCATTAGAGTAACTAAATTTTGCTCATTCAACTTACCGATGATTGTTGAAGTTGTGCCGATGGACATCCTCATCGCTCATCGCTGTAACAAAGTTTCATGTTTTGCACTTGGTGATGATCGCTGAAGTTGTGGCAATGGACATCCTCATCGCTCATCATTGTAGCTAAGTTTTGTCTCCTACACTTGGCAATGATTGTTGCAACTATGGCGATGGACATCCTCATCGCTCATCACTATAACTAAGTTTTGTCTCCTAAACTTTGCAATGATCACTATGACCTACGACGATAGACATTTCTTGATGCAAGAAAATATAATATGACAATAGTCTGTGTACATTGCGTTCATTCATTCGTTGTTGACCTTTCAACTACTCTATGGTGTACATCTTCATGTAAAGCATCATCCATTGATCTATATCCCATTTGATGACCCATACTTAATCTCCAAGGGAAATTGAATTTTCAACCAGTGACATGGACCTCCAAATAAATTCTACATCATTGATTTAATTTCAACTTTTGTTCTCACCATCTTTGACCAGGGTATTTGCCATTGCTAAGTATATTGAGTATTTCTGAAAGCTTCTGCTACCTCCTCTACATTTGATCATATTGTACTCACTTCAACCTATTTCCACACCTTGTACTCAATTCCAGTGAGCTCTGTTTCATACCGTTTAGCCTTAGACATGAACTTATTTCCTTTGACCATTCTTCTTGTTGCCACATCCATTTGTGTTCATGTGATCTTTCTCCAATTGAACCTATCTTTTAGGATGAATCTTTATTGAATATACATTGGAGTTTATCAAATATACAAATTTCTTCTCATCTGTGGGATATGCTTGACACTTACCCACCCTCCTAGACACACCTAGCAAACAAATAAGCATTGACTTCTTGCTTGATTGAGCTTTGAATGGGGAGAGATGAGATAGAAAGCCTTCCTAGTTATCACCTAGACATGATCATTGACCTGATTGGACTTGACTTGACAACAAATTGAAGTTCAAAATTGGGGGACTGAAAGTACACCAACAACTGGCTTTGACTTAGGGACTTAGGCATTCTAATGCTTAGGCAGAGACCTAAATATCTCCTGGTTTTGCACAAGAGCTTGACAAAGAGACACACAAACACAAACATCAACATACCACCTCACTTCATTTATTACAGAAAATACCAAACAGTAGAGATCAATGCCTAGTTTCATTGGATTGCAGGGTTTAAAGTAGCACAGAGTGATGCTATGCATTTGCATGGTGGGGAAGTAGGACAGTTAAACACAAGGAAATAAACACACAAAGCAAGAAAGGATGGAAGAACAAGTAAAATAAACACACACCTAACCTAACATATTTATAGAGGTGAGATGAATCTCACCTTATGAAACCAACAACAAAAAATACTCAAGTGAATCCATTTACTGGTTGACTAAAGTAGGATCCTTCCTCCACAATTGATTTTGCTCTCTAAGCAGGATTCCTACTTGTAGCAACAACAACAACATGGCAATTCCATATGATTCTTTGATTATATGCACAAACTGGATATATATCTGTTCAGGTCCAAACAACCATGTCTGATCATAGATTACTTCATCCTCCTCAGGTCCTCTTATAGTTTCCTTCTAATAATCTTTTAGGAGAGGAAGACTATCACACACCTCCTTATTAGGAGTAAGGTGATTAGCACTAGGGCCTTTAGTTACATTCTCACATAACTGGGCTTCATCAACCAGAGTAGAGAAAGGCTTCTCCTGAATGAGTTCAATTATTGGATGGGTACCCATTCCATTGCATTCAAGAATCAAATCTCCCTTAGCTATGTGATAATCTCCATTCTCCCTATCCTCTAATGCATCCTTATTATCTTCAGGAATGAAAACGACAGGAACAAACACAAGAGAAGGGAAGAAAACTCAACCATTAATGACCCTTCTTTAACTTGATTAGGATTTGTACTTGGGCCATCAAGTGATTTTTTTGTTTTGAGGAGTGGCAAGGACTAGCAGACAACCTCTTTCTCTTTAGCAAGAGGACTTATATCCACTATTGATGTAGAAGAGGCTAAGGGCTAACAATTGACAATAAGACTTCCTTCTTTAGTCAAAACTTGCTTAGGAGATGATTCCTTACCAGTGAACAATATTACCTTGTCTTCTTGAAACTCTTCTTCATACTGGCAGGGTTTCTTCATGGATTGTCCTTGCATATCTCCTGGTTTGATGTTGAAGTCTCACCTCTTGGTTGCTCATCATTGAATGGATGCTTCAAAATAGGATCATGATCATCTACCTTTGATTTGAGATTTGCTTGAACATATGTATCTGATAAAGACTTATTGTCTCTTTCTAAAACATCAAGAATGTTTATTGCTCTTTAATCATAAGGAAATCACTTGCTGTGTGTTAATTTGTTGGGGGCTAGGACGTCTCCATTACGAATTCTCCTACATTACACTGCATCAATGATGTTGTCGATAATAGCTATGATGATGGGTAAGGAAGCTAGATATGAAGTTTTTTACTATATGTTATGGCAAAATGAATCATCAGAGATCGACAAAATTACATTCTGTTACAATGAATGGCGATGAGAATTCTTACATCGCTATAGGTTTTGGCAATAAGGAGCTAGTGATTGAAGGAAGCAGTATCTTGTTATCTCGATAAAGCAAAATTTACAAAGGTGGCCAAGCAGTGAAAGTTTTATTTCACATCTTCGCGAGATCAAGGTTGCAGTTAAGTTTTATGATTGCGAAGCTGTGAAGAGATGTTAAATAACATTTTTTCTCAATTGTCATGATCAACAAAAGAGAGTAGTAAGCAATTGCGACAAAGTGATTTGGAGTTAATAGAAGTCTTTGCATTCTTGCGAGTTAACATGGTTAATGAAGAAACAAGGTTGCAAAGTGGCAAAAACAATATGATGGCAGTTCCAACCTATCATATTGCAACATGATGCACCCAATCAAACTTTGAAGACCAAATATTGATCATTGAGCTAACAGCAGAAAAATATACATTGACAAATAGCATTTGAACTTGAAGCAACAACCAGTAATATCAATGAATATGGGATGTCGTGAATTTTTAACCAATGCCATAAGGATTAAGCATTTTGAGAATCACATAAGCCACGAAGGAGTCTAGTTGTCAAGGTTAGAACATTACCAAACTAATTGGTGCCATGTTGTAAGGGATTCAAGGGTTTTCTTTATGCTCTTATCATTTCTCTAATGTATGATTATGCAATGGGTAACTATTAATATTCTAGTGCTCTAAAGATGTAATAATGATTGTAACTGGCCAAGAACCTTAGGGGAGGGCCTATTTATGTAAATTTTTGAGAATTTAATAGGATTGACAATTATGTCCAACTTTTCACCCTGAATTTCCAAATGTTGAGTGAGAATTAAAGAGTTAGATGGAATGAAGGATTCGTATGATATTTGCAGTTAGGTAATGTGATGTTTTGATTCCATTTAGGACTAGCACGACTAGGTTCCTCTCGTTGTCTCCTTCAACTAAGCTAACCTTGCATCTTAGAATAATTTCTATGGGATTGTATGACAAATGTATTTGGAGCTGTTAATCCCTTGCCAGATTGTATTTTGGTAAAGGGTTGTCAGTTAAGGTGGATTTCATTTCATCTTTAATGTGCATCTCTTCTCTCTCCCTAGATTGCATTTTAGTAGGACTAATTTGCATTTAGACTAGAGTAGGAATAGTATTAGAAGGACTCTAAGGTAGCTTGTGATATCCATTCTATTGGGTGTTATAGGTTGCCTAAATCTATCTTTGCTTGAGGTGTTTGTAGTTATGAGTTGTTCTTAGGTTAAGAGTATTCCCCTTTTTATCTACTAAAAACACAATTCACTGCATATATTTGTAGAGGGAAGCTATACCCTTAAAATTTATGGATTAGTGACATAGTAGGTGCACTAAACCAATATGTTGTAGACATATTGTTTCCTCATATATTAGGCATTGAGAGTCAAAGTAAAGCCAAGTTAGCAAGAGGGATAAACTATTTACTAACAAGTTGTTGATTGGGAAATATAGCTCTATTTCTTGCTTGTCCATGACACCAATCTCTTTCCTATAAAGAATGCACCTTCACTAGTGCTTTTTCTATTATCAACATTTCTTGCCTAATCAGAGTCATTGAATACATTTAGTTCAAATCTATCACTTCTCTTGTAATACAATCCACAATCTTTTGTACCTTTTAGATATCTCAATATCCTTTTCACTACCATTATATGATTCTCCTTAGAATTTGTTGAAAATCTAGCAACTATCCCAACAACTAATGCAATATCAAGTCTGTTATGAATAATATAATGTAATTTTCCAATCATTGGTATTGTTGTGGTTTCACAACACATGCCTCATTTCTCATAGAAATGGGGACCCCCTAGTGATTTTTTGTCTCCCAAACCCCTAGTCCAGGGCCTGGGTCATTTTGGAACTCCCCTTGGAGTTTGGGTCTAGCCATTGTCTCTAACTAAGCAACCCCTCATGTTAGAACAAGGAAAATTTGGGAAAAGAGTGTTTTTTGTGCAAAAAGCACATTAGCACACTTAGCACACATGCACAACTATCCTAGGTGCGCAAGTGCACTAAATGCTCAAGTGTACTCTTTTTCCTTTGGAGATGTGCATATGTGCACACCTCCAAAGGGTGTGCACATCGAGCCTAGGCCTATATAAGCTCAGGAACCCCTCCCCTTACCTCATTTCTCTCAATGCTCCTAGTTCAACCACACCTCTGCACCTCCAAAGGTGCATTAAACTTGCACAAGACACAAAACGCAACAAAATTAAGACACCAAAGGTGCACATATTGACACCTCTTCAAGGTGCACATGTGCACCTTTGTTCACACAAAACTAAAAACATAATAAACTAAAAAAGCCTAAGGCATCAAGACTAATTCAAGGTGCACACATGCACACCTATTCAAGGTGTGCATGTGTACACCTTTTCTTTTGCAACCTAAGATAGTAAAACAAAACATCTAAGGAAAGGTGCACATGTGTGCACCTCCCTAAGGTGAGCACATACGCACCTTTCAAAGGTGACTTAAAACCAATGAAAGGGTGCACACTTACGCACCCCATAAAGGTGGGCAAGTGCACACCCCTTTTTTGCACATTTTAAAACTAAGTACCCCTTGCACTTTCTTCTCATGTGCGTAGTTGTGCACATGCACACCTCACCAAGGTGTGCAAGTGCGCAACTGCACCAAAATGGTTGTAAAGCAATCATTTGAACACACCTAATGCACCTGTCAAGCTGTGCTAGGTGTACTATTTTGCATATCAGGGATAAACGGGGGATTAACTTATTTTTTCACTATTTTGGAGCATTTGGGCTAGGTTTTTTGCCAGTTAGGGTTTGCTTTAGGTTATATTTTTAGCTTTTTGGACTAATTCTTATTCTTTTGTGCAGATAAAATGGTGTCATTATCATCCTTAACCAAAAAAAAAATTTCTCTTAAGCCTGTTATCTTCAAATACCAAGGTACACCAAAGAAATCCCACTTTTAGGATGGACATGTAGAAATCAAAGATATAGAGCTTGGACATATTTTTTGGAATGCATTCCTCACCATTTGCAACAAGACTAAAGAAAGATTCGCAATGGTATCAACTATGATCAGGTTGGGGTTGGTAAATGCAACATCACATCCAACTTCTATACAATCCTCTGAGTTGATTATGACCTTGGTAGAACATTATGTGCCTAAAGAAAAGGTTGTCAAGAGTGTCATAGGAGAGATAGTCCTGGATGTCAAATTGAGGAATATTGAGAAAGTGTTTCATCTCCCAAGGGTTGATCAATATGTAAGATGACCTATGATTGGGTAGAAAGATGGTATAGGGAGAATGAAAAAGAGGCCAAAGAAATAATTCAATATTCCTTCCTAATAGATAGAACACCACTAGGTTGTAGAGTCAGGAAAGTAGATCTGACATGAGGGTACATGAAGGATGATATTGGATATGCAATTGTACTTTTGAGTAGAGCCATGGGGCTCCCTGTAGCAGGACACCTTAACATTTGGATGGTGCACTTCATAGAGACCATTAGGATGACAAAAATGCAATGGATTGGGCTACTATCCGCAACGATAATCTACATGAGTAGTTGGTAGATGTAAAACTCAATCCAAGGTTTTACATGAGATCATACATGGTGTACTTATTGGCAACTAGAACAATTGACTACCCAACAATTTACAAAAGGGGTAGCATGCAAGATGTTAATGCATGGCCCTATGTGGTATACCCTCAGCTGCTAAAGAAGAAGCTTTTAGATCAGAGAAAAGAATACCAGATAGTGAATGGCAATTTTATATTCGCAATCTTCCAATTCATAGAGGGCGATTATGCTAAATGGATGTCAATAGAGACAACGACCAAAATCACAGAGATCGATGCCTACTACATCCAGTTCAAAACATTCATGCTACTTAAGGGTAGTAGGCACACAAGTGAACCCAATGAAGCTCCCGAGATATCCTTTTGATAGGCTTATTTTGTTGGATATTGTCAGGCAACTCACATCTGCATATGATAGAGTGAGGAAATGACACAAGAAGACATGGGTGTGGCTGATCACCATAGGTGTTTTCAATGTCAAGTAGAAGCAAAACATTATGACCTTTGATTTGGAATGGAATCAATATCCCTTGGAAGAGTACAACTCCGCTCGCCCATACTTTGATAATATTGGGAGGGTGCAACATGTGGCAGGAAAGTAGTTAGTATAAGAGGATGCACTGGAAGACCATTGGATGAATGCAATAGATGACTAAAATATTTGAATAAGGTACTATTATAGGATGACTCTGTATCCAATAGAAAAGTCCTTGAAAATGAACATCCCATTAAAGGTTGTCTAGAAAGACATAGAAGATGTCTTAGATCCACTATATAATAGGGATAAAATTTATGATAGGCTGATAATGAATGCAGAGATTGGCAGAGATGAGAATGTAGACATTAATAATAGAGTTGGGTATATAGTCCAACTAACAAGGGAGTGGATCAAGAAACCCTTCAATTTTGATCTAGTTCTCCAAGCCATTTCTCTTCAAGCCACAACACACCCAACTAGGGGTAAAGGTGAAAAAGTCACAATACCAACCTTTCCTGCTCAATCCCTAGTGAGGCTGAAAATAATACATCAACATGAGAGGGAGGATAAGTACTTTAGGGTGGATAAGAGAATGAATAAAAGGAAAAGAGTGTTTAAGAAAGCTGAGCATGAAGCTTCAAAGCCCCAAGCTGACCCAGAAGCTCAAGTTCAAGAGACCGAGTAAGTGCCTCCACCAGGAGAGGGATAGGAACAAGAGCCAGTGCAAGAGGAAGAACAGAGGGTTCCACCGATAGGTCAAGAGGAAGAAGCTCCCCTCTCAACATCTAAGAAGGTTAGGATTGAGTCCATTGTGGTAGGGTCACGTAGGAGAAAATTGAAGAAAAAGGATACTCCTCTAAAGGTGCTTGAAACCATTATGGAAGCTAAAGAAGAAGGGGAAAAATTGAATATGTCCCCTTGAGTCAGAGGACTTTTTTGGCTAGGGCCATAGAAGAAGAAAGAACAAGAAGCTCCACCATAATGCCACCATCCATTCTGAAAGAACCTATTCAAGTTACTACTTCAGAGGATGAACAACAACAGTGGATTGTAGACATGTAGGGTCAAGAGACAGATGTCTTTGACCTCTTAGATTTTGATTTCATGCCTGTTGGCACTAAGATGGTGTACTCCAATGAGTCAATCCTTAGGAAAGGACTAGAACCAATTACCACCTCTTCCTTAAGGACCTCTGGGCCTACCCCTACTATCATTTGAGGATTTGTCACTCCTAGAAAAATGTTCAGAATTACCATGTACTCCTGGAACAAACTCCAAAGAATAGGCAATGGAGGAAGAAGAGCCCCAACAAGTGCAAGACAAAGAAGTATCAGAGGGGCAAATACACAAGGAACCTCAACAAACTCCTCATGATACTGAGGCTAGGACCTTAGCCCAAGTAGAAACAAAGACTCAAACTGGTAATCTCACTTAATGAGAAAATACTCTATAGAGGACTGATAAGGGAAAGGGACTTGTAGTTCAAACTCCCTCTCTAGTGAAATATATGTCTCCACTGGACACTACACCTGCTTGGCTAAAGAGGGAGATTATGGACCGACAAAAGAGACAATTGAATGTAACTACTAAGGAGGGAATGGATGAGCTAATAAAAGCCATCAAGAAGCCTGAGCCACTTATGGGTGATGCACAACCATTGGCCTTCATTATTAAGAACCAAGATTAGGACTTGCTTGCACATATAGCCATCCCTCCTCCACATGTTGACACCGAAGATTTGACTCTTAGTGATTACCAAATAAAGGAGGTCATGTTAGGAAGGCCCACAATAGACACTACCAAAGTATTGATCACTATGGGTGTAAAAGAGGTGTTCAAGAAAATGTAAAGAAATGAGTTAGAATTGATGATGTTGTAGAAAAAAAAGAGATTATGAGAGGCTATCTGCATGGGATAGTGGGCCCAATAGACCCTAATCATCTAGAGATCACTCTTGCTGCAACATTAGAGAGGAAGGAAAAGGGGACAATTCAGATGGATCCATTTTTGGGAGCATGTCAACAATTGCATGACAATTTTGAGGAGAAGGGCGTATAGATAATACAGGGAAATTTGAACTTGTTGCATTACATTCAATCGAGTGTAGATAAATTGGTGTCTATAGTGGACCAGGATTTTGGGTTAATGGAAGAGGTAGATACTTGGGTGAAAGACCTACAAATTTTGACATTAATAAAAGTTCAAAGGTATCATACACTCATGGAGGTGTATATAACGAAAGAGCTTGAGGATTGGATTGAGAAGATAATTGTTGACAATAAGGTCATGGAAGGACCTCATGAAGATATTCAAAGGTTAAGAGACCAGACTCAAGAGTAGATTTTGGAAGTATAAAAGTACTACAATGCAAATGTCCTTGATATTTTTGAAGATGAGTCAAAAATAAATCTCAAGTTAGTGCAATCAATTGTCCAACAATTTCATAACACTTTCAAGGATGCTTCATCTAATGAAGATATTAGGCAAGTATTTAAGACTAAAGATATATTACTGGAACTGGACACTAAAATGGAGGATTTTGTGGAAACCTGTATGGAGGTTGGAAATCTGTATGGAGGTTAGTAACTATTGGCAGACCGTTACAAATAAGTATGCAACTTTGGATTTGATGGAAGCTACCCAAGTAGTGGAGATTATAGAGAAATTCAAGAGCAAACATCCAAACATTGCTTCGGGATAAGGAAGGAAAAAAACTAGATGTTGGAAATTCATTTTTGACACTTAGGGAAATTTTGGATTTTTGGAACCTTTCATTAATGTGCGAAAGGTGTGCAAGGTGCACTATTCATAGAGGTGCCTCAACAATTTTGAAGAACTAATAGTGCACTAGCAGTTAACTTCCGGTTCTTAATTTAGAGCTTTCCATGCATTGGAAACATATTTTGATGACAATTCAACTCTTAGAAATGCCTAAGGAAGGTCAAGATTCCATTTTTAAAGCTTTCAGTGACTAGTTGTGGTATTCACAACACAAGCCCCATTTTGAGTCCGAAATGGGGACCCCCTAACTTTTTTTTGACTCCTGACTCTCATTTCGAGAATCGGGAGAAGAAAATTAGTTTATTAGTTAGATTATTTGAGTCAAAAAAAAAATCATAAGTAAAATAGAATTGGTTTTTGAGTATCATTTTTTTTAATGTGTTTTATGTATTTAGTAATTAATTATTTTTTCTTTTTGTGACGTGCAAGTAATACAATCAAATGGCATCCACATTCGGATCAATAGCAAAGCAAGTCGTATACAAGTTTCAAGGCGTAACCCCGAAGTCACGATTACACAATGAACACTCTGAGATCAAAGACACAGAAACTTGGACACACGAACTTGGGAGAATTTTTGAGGGTTTGTAACAACCCAACTGAAAGATCTTCTGTGAGATCCGCCTTAATACAGTCTGGATTGGTAAATGTAGCATCACATCCTGAGGCTGTTCAGTTAGCTGAATTGATCATGACCTTATCCCAACATTTTGTTCCCGAGGAAAGGGTGGTAAAGAGTGTCACTAGGGAAGTAGTCTTGGATCTACGACTTGATAATATCGAGAGAATCTTTCACTTACCCAGAGCTGATCAGTTTATTAGGCTTTCATATGAAGCAGCTAAGAGGTGGCATAAGGATCATCACCAGGAGGCCATGGACATTATATATTCCTCATACTTCATTGAGAAGCCATCTCGAGGAAAGACAATCAGCAAAGTAGATATGGCTCGAGGATATATGAGGGATGACATTGGATATTCAATCATTCTCCTGAGCAGAGTTATAGGACTACCAGCAGTAGGTCATCTCGCTCCATTCATGGTTAACTTCATTGAAACCATCAGACACACAAAGATGCCACTAGATTGGGCTACCACACTTAGTGAGAACTTGTGTAATCAGTTGCGGACAGTAAAGGACAAGAAGAAGTTCTATATGACTTCTTATGTGATTTATCTACTTGTAGCAAGGGCCACCGACTATCCCGAGCTGTACAAAAAGGGCAGTATGCAGGATCCTATTGCATGGCCTTATATAGTTTATCCTCAGCTAGTTAAGAAAAAGCTCTCGCCACAAAGCAAAGAGTACCAGATTGTGAATGATGCCTTTATCTTCGCCATCATTCGATTCATCGAAGGCAACTATGGAAAGAGATTGTCTAATGAGGTCAAGGCACAAATCACAGCTCTCGGTGCATATTTTATCCAGTTCCAGACATTCACATACATTCGGGTCGGTGGTGCATCTATCCATCCAAAGAAGCTCCCAAGGTACCCAAGTGATAAGTTGGTTCTGATGGAAATTTCTCGGCAGATTGAGTCAGCCTATGAGAGGATCAAGAAATAACGAAGGCCTTGTTGGGATTGGCCTTTTGTAATAGGGGCATACCAAGTAAAGAGAAAGCAAGATATCCTGACCTTCAAATGGGAATGGGAGAACTATTCGCTTGAGGAATATAACTCTCCCCGACCGTTCTTTGATAGTGTTGATAAAGTGGAAAATTTGGCAGGAAAAGAATTCTACCATGAGGACGCTATTGAAGATCATTGGATGAATGCCACAAACGACTATGATGTCCGTATCAGGGACTATTGTAGAATGACTTTGTATTTAGCAGAGAAGGCTCTCCATTTGACCATCTCGGATGAGATAAGGATACAAGATTCGCAGGAGCTATTAGATCCCTTATTTAATACAGATAAAGTTGGCGAGAGGCCCATTCTGAATGTAGAAATTGATAGAGAGGAAGGGGATGATATTAATCATCGAGCAAGACATGTCATTAGAATGACAAAGAGTTGGATCAAGAAACCCTTTCTACTTGATCCAATTTCAGATACAGTGATATTCCATATACATGCTCACCCATAAAAGGTAAAGGGGAGGAAAGTCACAGTTCCTATCTTTGCGCTCTAGTCTCCTATCAGGCCAAAAACGATCCACCAGCTTGATCATCCAGTGGGATATTACCATCCACCAGAGAAGAAGAAAGAAAAGAGGAAGAGAGCCTCTCCTTAGAGGATCCAGACAGAGCATGTTGAAGAGAAAGCCCCTTTGCAACAACATGAATCTACTCCCCAGGAACCCCACGACTCTGGGATTTCTCATTTCCAAGTTGATTTTCCATTGCCTCCTATTTTGTCAAGCCAGCAAGGGGAGGGAGAGATTTTAGAGACATCCATTCCTCCGATGCATCAAGAGCTCGCTTCTCCTATTGTTCTACAGAAGCAAAGGAGGGTCAAGGTTAGAATGAACAAGAGGAAGAGAGTTCATAAAAGATTAGTGCCTAATCCCTCTATTCCTGAAACTATTCCTGAGGAATTAGATGAGGATGAAACAGAGTCAGATGGGGAGGAAGAACAAGTGCCCCTACAAGGGAGAACCCAACTTGCCAAAGCTACAGAATTGGAAAGAAAGAAGAATGTCACAAATATCCCACCACCTACTCAAGATGAAATAGTAGAGCTCTCTTCGTCGGAAGATGAAGTACAACAATGGGTGAATGAGCAAGGAGAGCTAGGTGATAATATTCTCTCCATTCTAGATTTTGATTTCATGCTAGTGGGTACAAAATTGGTTGGAGATAAGATTAGAGATACTCCTACAGGTGAATCTCAACAGCAAGATGGGATGCAGATGCCATCTGAGACACAAGGTCCTCATCCAACACCCCCATCTTCACCTCAGTCTATGATGGTAGATAGGGTTTCAGTGACACCTCCACCTTCGAGTTCAGAAGAACATGTTCAGAAGGAATCATCATTACAAGGAGAACCAGAACCAAGGGTTACTAGTGAGCCATCAAAAGGGGCACAGGTAATGGAATGTATACAACAGCCTTCTCAGGAAGTTGAGGATCAAACTACGAGATCTACAAAAATTGAGACTATAGAAGAAGAACCCTCACAACAGGAAACTCCAAGCAAAAATGACAAAGGGAAGGAGGTAGTTGAACACATCCCTTCATCATCTAGAGCTAAGGTTGGAGAAAGACATATCCCAAGATGGTTCCGGAAGGAAATAATGAGAAGTGCTAAGCATCAATTCCTTGCTTCAGAGGATGATATCTGTGACATTGTAGAGATTTTGAGCAAGCCTAACTCTCCATTATAGGATGCAACACCATTTGCATTCATTACCACTGCTCAGAATCAGGACCTATTTGCACAAGTGGCTCATCCCTCGAAAGGTACATATGAAGAAGCTGTCAGCCTTCAAGACTATGAGGTAAAGGATATCACATTAGGGAAACCTACACGGGATACTTCTCGACAAATGATGACTATGGGAGTCAAAGAGGTTCTTAACCACATGGAACGTGATGAGATTGAAATCAGAGCACTTCGAAGGCAAGTTGAGATCTTGAAAGGATATCTAGCTGAAGTTATTGGTCCTCTTAACTTTGAACGCCCCGAGGAGACTTTGAATACCATTTTGAAAGAAGGGTAAGGTGTACAACTCAATCCATTTTTGAGAGCTTGTCAAGATTGGCGAGACAACCTTGAGGATAGGGGTATCACTATAATTTTAGGAAGTTTGAAATTATTGCATTCTACACAAGACAACGTTGATAAGATCATGGCAATTTTGAGGCAGGACTTCAGCATTATGGATGAGGTACGAGTTTGGGGCAAGGATTTGCAAATTCTACAGGCCATAAAAGGACGAAGGTATCACATTTTGATTGATGTATATACTGGCGAAGAACTAGACATGATAGATGATTGGATAGAAAAGATTGCAGAGGGAAATAAAGTGATGGAAACATTGCATGATGAGATACATAGGCTCAAGGACCAAGATCGAGATCGAATTTTGGAAGCAGAAAAGCTATATAGTGATGCATGCTTGGATATTTTTGAAGATGAAGAATGGGAGAAGCTTTTACCAGTTGAGGTAGTTGTGGAAAACTTCAGAAAAACTTTAGAGGAAGCATCCAGTGATGAAGATATCAGACAAGCCTTCAGGACAGAAGAAGCATTGTTAGAGTTGGATACCAAACTCGGGGATTTTGCAAAAACTCGGATTGAGGTGGACAACTACATACAGAAGGTCAAAGATAAGTATGAGGATTTGGATCTTCCCGATGCCACTAAAATTACTAAGATTATTGAAAAATTCAAGAGCAAATATCCAAATATATCTTTAGGATGAAGATGAACAAAACCCAGATGCCAGAATTTCAATTTTGACACTTAGAAAGTTTTTGAGGTTTTTGACTCAGTCGAGGTCCGCAAGTCCGCAGGTCTGTAGGTCCGCAGGTCCGCAGCTCCGCATTTTCATGAGGCTCCGCAATTCAAAAGTGCGCCGACAATCAACTGCTAGTTCCAAAAATAGCACTTTCCATGCATTGGAAACACATTTTGATGGCAAGATAACTCCAACACACATCAAGTGAAGGGCCAACTTCTATTTTTGGTGTCTCCATGCACTTCTACTTTGGCTGATGGCTTCCTCCTATTTTCTCTCTCATGCTTTCATTGTTTTTAACATGTAAAGGGCTCATGCATCCAATTAATGAATAAAATATGGATGGAGTCCCTCCAAGCACCAGTTAGATTACCAGTTTGTATATATTTAGTTTGTTTTAAAGGCATTTTTATTGCATTAAGATATCTCTCACTCTCAACACAAATTGAGGAGATGATTTCTTATAAATACCCCATTGTAAAATGTAAAAAAGGCCGCCATTATTATGCAATAAAGTTATGCTTTTGGTGCTCGCATTTGGAGTGTAGTTATTCTTGCCTGAATGTGTCATTGTTTTGTGGATTTTATTCATGAGACTATGATTGAGCCAAAGGTTTATTGCATTGTTTCTAGTTGTGCGATCTTTTAGTTATGGTGTTTGCTACAGATATATGAATTTCGTTGACGTAACGAGCTTGAGAAGAGATCACCCGATTGTGTCTACATAGCCTTTTGTCTCGCATGAGCGCACTTTCCGTGGCCTTGTGATTTGATAAAGAGTGAAACATCATTCGATTTGTTACAGATTGTCACCGACGATTGCATCAGTGGATTCTAGGAAGCGCTGCTCCTGTTTTCATTGGTTTACTACTGATTTCTTCGAAGGTTTAACTTGCAGCTTGTTGTGTTTTGTAGCTTATGTCCGTTTAGGAATTTCAATTTCAAGTTATTTGATTTCATGTTATTTGCTTTCAGTTTCGTTATTTTCTTTGCTAACCCCCCTATTAGAATAGGACCTCATACTAGCTGCATTGTTAGAGTTGCATTCATTGAAAAAATAGAAAATACAAAAACATTGTTCTTTTGGTGTGATATTTTGAGATAGCGAACAGATTTTACTTGATTCGAAGGTAAAAGAGTTTTGGAACTAGCAAAGGCCTCCTCGTGAACATTCACATTTATCTTCTACTGAGCGGATTTTGGTACATCGCAAGACAAACACTGAACCTTGGAGTGGATCCTTAAAAAGATTTTCTTTTCAAGAGAGGAATTACACTATGGATTCCTGCCGTTGACCTTGTGCAAAACGAACGCCCAACAGAAGTGGCGCTAGAAGGAGGGCCTGATACAAAGAACATACTATTGGAAACAAGAAAGATTTGATCAAGTTTCAAAATTTTTGCACCCTTGCAATAATATACCCTACGTAAAAGGTTCAGAAATCACTTCTAAAATTTTTAGAAATTCAGCTTCGCAGGTCCACAGCTTCGCAGATCCGCAGCTCCGCAAAGCTTTGTGGTGCGCAAAATTCAGAAGAAGTGAGGAAGTGTACTTTTGCAGAGGTGCATTTTTTCCTATATTGTTACAAGCTGGAAGATATTGATCCTAGATCCCCATTCCAGTGAGCGTTAAGATCTTCACCAAGTGCCC
Organism: Cupressus sempervirens; assembly: GCA_028749045.1. NCBI lineage: Eukaryota > Viridiplantae > Streptophyta > Pinopsida > Cupressales > Cupressaceae > Cupressus > Cupressus sempervirens. The sequence continues at coordinate 701,479,227 of CM053791.1, read as the reverse complement.
AAGAATTTCTAGAGCTTACTCATTTTCGTAAGCCACGTAGTGACAGATGAATACCCTGAATTCAACCACTTCCATTCGACATTTCATCATCTTCTTCTACTCCACCACCCATTCAACCACCAGGTGGACCTCCACATATTCCAACACTCCCATCACCTTTCAACCCACCTTTAGGTCCATAAAATCCTCCGATGGCCTTTTTCGCAAACACAGTTAATTCACCCCTTAGCTTGAGAGGTGCCCTCCATGACATCCCAAAGAATCCCGAGAAATTTTGTCCAAGGTTTATTTACAGAGAAACAAGAACCGCTGAAGATCACATCAAGATTTTTAAGGAAATTTGCAACCGAAAGCAAATTGCTAATGAAGATGTGGTTCTTCGTTTATTTCCCTACTCTCTGGGGGAGATTTCCTTCAATTGGTATGTGAACCTACCACCAGGATGTATTGGAGATTGGGACACTTTCGAAAAATCATTTTTGGAACAATTCAAAACTTTCATTAATCCAACAGTGATACATCAACAATTCATATCAATAAAAAGGGACCCAGCTGAAACAGTTTCGCGCTTCAATCATCATTTTCATATGGCCTACCGCAAGTTGGAAACACAGTACAAAATTCTGGTTGAAGCTGCCATCCAAGTTTATTTCAATGCCATGGATCCTCTTACTGCGATTTTTCTGAGAAGACTTCCTGCAGCAAATATTGACACATTGGACAAAGTCTTTGCAGAAGAAATCACGTTCACAAAGCAAGCTAATCCTAATGGAGGAGGAATGATGCTTCCTACGCAAACAGTTCCTACCATGCCAACGGTTCCTGTGGGAGCACTCACTGTACTTAGTCAGTTCATACCTATGAATCCAGTTCCATTGCAACAGGTACCCACTCCACAAACTCAAGTGAAAACATACCCAGGGTATGAGCCCCTGAAAATAGCCTTCTTTGAACAAAAAACAACAGTTCCTGTGGAAATAGATAACAATCTCCTTTCAAAAGTTGGTCAGATGAAGAAGACCATGTCATAGATGAACAATGAGTTGACTCATCTTAGATTGTCACAAGGACAAAGTAACAACTTCCAGAGAAACAATGCTGGCCCCTACAACAACAATTTTGGTCAGAATTACAACAGGAACTTCAACAATAACAGTAACAACAACATAGGAAACAACGGCGGAGGGAACAACTTCAATCCTCCTGATCGCAACAATGGCTTCCAAAGACAAAATCGACAATGGAACACTCGACCAAATAATGGAAGTATTCCTACTAATAATAACAACATTCAGTACACTGATATTAATTAGTATGATGATGGCCCAAATATGCCTAGCAATGATGGTGTGTACTACAATGGTAGTTAGGATGTGAATCAAAACCTGCCAATGAATGATAATCCGCCTCTTGTTCAATTCAACGTAATGCTATTAGAATCTTACGATCCTACACAGAATGTACAAGTGGAACAACAAGCAAATGAAGAATTCTCATTCCCTTTTAGTCAAGAACCCGATCTTCAACATGATGAGATGTTTGCCTTTCGAAATGATAATCGAAACACATATAATCTCATAAACAAGAGTGATCCCTTGACCGATGGAATTCCTCCTGGTTTGCAACCAACTCCACCTGATCCTAGAGCAAGCAACAATCCACTAATAGTAAGGCCAGCCCAAGGAGGACCACAGTATCAGAATCAGGTGAACATACCAACAATACTGAAACCCTGCTTGGTCTACTGAAAAATATAATGCAGTTGAAGACCTGAAGAAAACAAAGGTCAATATGTCCATGTTCGACATGTTGTAGAATTATCCACAACAAAGAGAAGCACTCATGAAGACATTGGATAATACAAAGGTTTTCCATAATACAAATAATGTCCCTCAAAAGATGGTGCCGCAACAAGTAAATGCCGTAGAAGCTATGCCCACTATGTTTAAGGACAAAATCGAGGTACCCCCATTTTTGCTAAGCATAAGGATATATGGAAAGAATCTTCACAATTGTCTTATTGATTAAGGAGCTTCGTGTAATGTGATGCCATTATCAATAGCTCAAAGGCTAGGAGTTGATCCTCAACCCTCTAACTGAGTGGTAATACAGTTGGATAAAACAGAGGTAAAATTCATTGGAGTATTAAAAGATGTGCGGATACAGCTAACAGTTGATCCTCAGATCCAAGATATTGTTGACATACATGTGGTGGACATCTCAAAAACATACGGATTACTCCTAAGTAGGGAGTGGACAAAATGTCTTAGAGGATGGTTCTCCATAGATTTCACTCAATTATGGTTGCCCTGGAAAGGTTTGAACAATCAAATCAAGATAGATGCTGAGCCAAAACTGAAAAAAATAATTACGGATTACAATGCCCCGAATGAGGTAGCATTCTTACAGTTTGACTTGGGGTCATATAAAGTGATGGCATTGGACCTGGTTCCAAACAAGACATCTCAAGAGCAAAATGAAGAACCTAAGGTGTTGGTCCCCAAAATTGAGATCGTGACACAATTCATAGAAAGTATGGTGACTAATCTACAGTGTTTAGGAGAGGAAGCTGACCCTAGTGTCCTCCTCCTTCCAGGATTTTGCCGGTTGCACAAAGTTAGTCATTCAGAGTTCGAATGTTCAGCATGCCAAGAAGCAGTAGCAAAAGTTTTGACACAAATAATGGGAAACAAAAGTACGAAGACCTCCAGAGAAGAAGTTATCCAAAGTCAAAATTCAATGAATTCATCCAACTTTATTGAGAAAATTGAAGAGGAAAGTGAAGATTTAAATGTATCATACAGTGATACCTCTTCAGATGGTGGAGGTTTGTCTTCTCCTCCTCCCGGGATGATCAAAGTTCAAAGAAGAAGACGATATGTCAAAGGTAAAGGATGAACTTCAGTAGTCATTCATCTTGAACCTAAAGTTGAACAAATCAGTGGGTTAATAGGGGAAATTCAGGAGAAGCAAGAAAAACACACTCTTCATTTATCCATGGGATATGAAGGAGATTCATCAAGCCCCACACGAGAAAAGTTACAATGGGTTCCCAAGAAATAGTTGTTCAAGGCTCAAGTAAAAGAAAAGTTGAGGACGAATAAGCACAAAGTCAGAAAACCCAAGGAAAATACAGTTTGGACACTCCGCTTCGATGGTTCCAGATGCAAATCAGGAGCTGGTGCAGGTATTGAACTAATTAACCCAAAAGGTAGGTCTTTCTATGCCGCATATCGATTGCAGTTTAGATGTACTAATAATGGCGTAGAATATGAAGCCTTGATTCGAGGACTTCTCTTTGCATTAGAAAAGGGAGTTACTACTCTTATAATCAAAGGAGATTCTCAACTAGTGATAAGACAAGTAAAATCCATATACTCATGCAACGAAAAAAGATTAATCGCTTACAGGAAAAGGGTATGGGATATAATGGATGACTTTCAAGCTCAAAACATCAAATCCATTCCAAGAAGAAGGAATGTGGTAGTAGACGCCCTTGCAATTTCAGCCAGCGCTTTACAACTAGTAGAAAGAACAAAGTTAAAAAGATTCTTAGTTGAATTAGTTGTCGTTCCTGCCATTCCCGACAATATCACGAACTTTTAGGTCTTTCAAGATGATCAACATATACTCGAGTTTATTATGTGCAGTCACCATTTCCAAGGACAAGAGATTGATGATACACCTGAAGACAAGCTTGAAGATGATGAGATTGAGGATGACGATGGAATCCTTAATTTGAAAACCAACAAAATTCTGAAAGGGATGGTTGAACTTGAACGCATCTTCGACCGCGACGAATCAACACTCAATAGAAGGGCAACTCAAGAGAAAGGAATTGAAGAATGTGACTCGTACAATTTAAGCACGAATGAAGAACCAAAAATGGTGCAAATAGGAAAAGCATGCAATCAAAAGGAAAGGGATGACATGCTCAAGTTGCTCACTGAGTATAAAGATGTGATTGCTTGGAGTTATGAAGATTTGAATACTTATGATCTTGATATTATCACACATGACATCCCATTGAAACCAGATGCTAAACCTTTCCGGCAGAGACAACGACCAGTGAATCCGATAATTGAACCATTGATTATGAAAGAAGTTAAGAAATTACTGGATGCTAAGATCATATTTCCTATCCGTCATTCCACCTGGGTAGCAAATTTGGTCCCTGTACGGAAAAAGACTGGAGAAATTCGCCTTTGTGTCAACTTTTGTAACTTGAATTTGGCATCTCAGAAGGATAACTACCCTCTACCCTCGCTAAATGAAGTGTTGCAAATCGTTAATGGTTCAAAGATGATGTCATTTTTGGATGGTTACTCAGGATATAACCAGATCATGGTCGACGAAGAAGATAGGCTAAAGACTGCTTTCACAACCAAGTGGGGAATGTTTGCCTACAGAAGGATGCCTTTCGTGTTGATTAATGCAAGAGCTACATTTCAATGAGAAATGGATGAAGCTTTTAAAGGATTGATAAATAGATGTATAGTCATCTACATGGACGACTTGACTGTCTTTTCAAAAGATCGAAGTACTCATATTGCTGATTTGAGGCAGGTATTGAATAGATGTCATAGGTACGACATATCACTCAATCCCAAGAAATGTTCGTTCAATGTTACTAAAGGGAAGCTCTTGGGACATGTCATTTCTGAAGTTGGAATTTCAATTGATCCTGATAGAGTTGAATCAATTCTGAAGTTAGTACCCCCTCATAGTCAGAAGGAGTTGAAATCTTTTTTTGGAAAGATAAATTTGTACGCAAATTCATAAGTGGTTTCGCAAAAATAGTCCGCCCCCTCAATGATTTACTCAAAAAGGGGGCGAAAATAGAATGGGTACCAGAGATAAAGAAATCCTTCCAAGATATCAAGGTTGCCATTTCCACAGCCCCTATTTTGGTAAGCCCAGATTATGAATTACCTTTCAAGATCTATTCCTTTGCTTTCGAACATTCTTGCGCAAGGATCTTGACGCAAAAAAGAGAGAAGGAAGATGAGCGACCCATTGCTTTCATGAGTTGTCCTCTAAAGAACGCTGAGTTAAAATATTCAAATCTTGATAAACAGTCCTTTGCGTTAATCAAGGTAGTGAAGAAGTTCCATCACTATATACTTAGAAGTAAGGTGTATGCAATTGTACCTGACCCAGCAGTAAAAATGCTTTTGATGCAGAATGAACTTGGCGAAAGAAGAGGAAAGTGGATGGCAATGCTTCAAGAATTCAATCTAGAGATTCAACCTATGCGATTAGTCAGAGGTCAAGGATTATCCAAAATGATAGCTGACAACCAAGAAGGAAATCAAAAGGAATTCAAATTTGATGATGAAACTGATGAAGAAGATCAAAAGAAGATGGTTGTGTCACAAGTTGATATCAATCAAGGTGTGGTGACAGATGTATGGTACTAGGATATTGTTTATTATCTCCTACAAGATCAATGCTCCAAATGGATGAACAATTCGCAACGTAGGGGACTTAAGATGAAATGCGAGTCTTACAAGTTACTTGATAACAAGTTGTATAAAAGGAACTACAAGGGGATTTATTTGAAATGCTTAGGACGTGAAGAAGCTAAGGATGTCCTGGAACAGTTTCATGACAAGTATGGTACAGGACACAGTTCAACAGAAGCCACAACACACATGATTTTAAGGTCGGGTTATTTTTGGCCCTCAATATTCAAGGATACGTTTGAACATGTGCGTTCTTGTCATACATGCCAAACTAGTGCTAACAAAGAAAGGCACCCAGCAATGCCACTTCAACTGGTATACGAGGTGCACCCTTTCGCAAAGTGGGGACTGGATTTCATTGGTCCAGTAAACCCACCGTCATCAACTGGACATGCATTCATCCTTACAACTACCGATTACTGCACACGTTGGACAAAGGCTGAGACTTTCAAAAATTGCACTGCTAAGGCGGTGACAGACTTTTTGGAATAGCACATTGTTACCAAATTTGGAATACCGTTCGCTCTTGTATGCAACAATGGATTTGCATTTGCATCCGCATTTTTAACACAATGGGCATTTGAAAACAAAGTCATCATTAGATTCTCTTCAAATTATTACCTGCAAGGAAACGGGGTAGCGGAGTCTACGAACAAAAAATTGATCACTGTGATAAAATGACTGCTGAAGGAGAACCCTCAGGATTGGCATACACAATTAAAATATGCCTTGTGGACAGATCGGGTTAGAGTAAAAAATGCCTTGGGTACTTCTCCCTATCTACTTGTTTACAGGCAAGAACTGGTATTCCCGCTCAATCTTAAGATTCCTGTTTTAAAATTCATGAGTGGGTATGCGGATGACATTGACAGAGTACAAATCTGATTGATGAATCTTTTAGAAATGGAAGAGAAACGAACAACTGCATTGGAACACATGGCTAAACATCAAGCCGTTGTCAAAGAGATGGTTCGACAAGAGGGCCACCATAAAATCTTTCAGGATTTCTGACCTAGTCCTACTTTGGGATAAGGCAAAAGAAAAGTCGGGAAGCCATACTAAGTTTCAACGCTTGTGGACAGGCCCATATCAGATTGCAAATTTTTTTGAAGAAAACACATTTAGGCTAAGTTCCTTACAGGGGGAGTTTTTACCTTTGCCCGTAAATGGGCAATTTCTGAAACATTATTTTGAAGCCTAAAAAAAAATTAAAAAAAAAAAAAACAACAACAACAACAAAAGTTAGATTTTATTTCTGCATCTAGAATATATTTTTCCTTTTTGCAAGTGTGTTTGATTTCAAGTCGTGTGTTTGCTTTCAGTCGTGTGTTTCCTTTCAGTTGTGTGTTTTGTTTTCAAAGTTGAGTCCTAGGGGTAAGGTGTACTTGAGATTTTTCTCAGGATTCTACTAACCACTCTTTGGTCCTAATTTCAGGAAGGGGTATTTCTTCGTCAAAACATTTAGACGATTGTGCGTTGTGCACCAACCGAACATTGGACATTTCTCGTGGAAATAAAGGGTTTTTCAGTCAAGAAATTAGGACTCTAGACCAACAAGTTCTCAACACTTTGCAAAACTTAAAATTTGATCATTTTAGGTGTTGTTGGATTGAAGTCAAAGATGACGAGGGATGATTCAAGCTCCAACTGGTTCAAACGGGAGGGGTCTTTTCGGAGATAGCTAAGACCATTGATTGGCATGAGAGTTTCTAAAAAGTTCTAAAAGAGGAATGCAAGGGATGTTCATAAGAGATCGAATCTGAGAAATGACACTGATGTTCTGACTACATAGTCTAAGCGTAGTTAGGATACAGAAGAAACAAAAAAAAAAATGGTGTTAAGAATGAAGGATTCCAAAGATCTGAAAAGGCTCCAAGATATGTTCTCAAAACAGAATAGTTTATATTCAAAGTATTGCTCTATCAAAAGTGGCATTTCAAACGACATGGAACAATTCTTCAAAAGGCTTGAAAATCAAAAGAACGTGACATCCTGCCAAGAGCCCTCAAACTAATTCTCTCATCTGGTCGATCAATTGGTTGATAAAAGTCTTCGTGGAGATTTTGAATGAATGAGCTAGGAGGAGTGGAAGATCGTTTTTGAGTTGTCAGAAAATTTCAATGGACTACATTCTAAGGCATCGAAGGGAATGAATTCATAACACACATACTGAGCTTCAAAGTTTTGAGTCTTGGTATTTTGACTATGAAGTCATTCAAAATAAGCCTGAGATGTTCAAAGCTAGGTTGATGTCCGATACAGTTGGAAGGATGCTTGCTGATAAAGAAATGCTTAACACATTTCTTCCTTTTTTGGGGGATATTTGTTGTGGTCTTCACAACACACGCCCCATTTCGAGTCCGAAATGGGGACCCCCTAAATTTTTTCGACTCCTGACTCTCATTTCGAGAATCAAGAGAAGAAAATTAGTTTATTAGTTAGATTATTTGAGTCAAAAAAAAAATCATAAGTAAAATGAAATTGGTTTTTGAGTATCATTTTTTTTAATGTGTTTTATGTATCCAGTAATTAATTATTTTTTCTTTTTGTGATTTGCAGGTAATACAATCAAATGGCATCCACATCTGGATCAATAGCAAAGCCAGTCGTATACAAGTTTCAAGGCATAACCCCGAAGTCACAATTACACAATGAACACTCTGAGATCAAAGACACAGAACTTGGACACACAGACTTGGGAGAATTTTTGAGGGTTTGTAACAACCCAACTGAAAGATCTTTTTTGAGATCCGCCTTAATACAGTCTGGATTGGTAAATGCAACATCACATCCTGAGGCTGTTCAGTCAGCTGAATTGATCATGACCTTATCCCGACATTTTGTTCCCGAGGAAAGGGTGGTAAAGAGTGTCACTGGGGAAGTAGTCTTGGATCTATGACCTAATAACATTGAGAGAATCTTTCACTTACCTAGAGCTGATCAGTTTATCAGGCTTTCATATGAAGCAGCTGAGAGGCGGCATAAGGATCATCACCAGGAGGCCATGGACATTATATATTCCTCATACTTCATTGAGAAGCCATCTCAAGGAAAGACAATTAGCAAAGTAGATATGGCTCGAGGATATATGAGGGATGACATTGGATATTCAATCATTCTCTTGAGTAGAGTTATGGGACTGCCGCTAGCAGGTCATCTCGCTCCATTCATGGTTAACTTCATTGAAACCATCAGACACACAAAGATGCCACTAGATTGGGCTACCACACTTAGTGAGAACTTGTGTAATCAGTTGCGGACAGTAAAGGAAAAGAAGAAGTTCTATATGACTTCTTATACGATTTATCTACTTGCAGCAAGGGCCACCGACTATCTCGGGTTGTACAAAAAGGGCAGTATGCAGGATCCTAACGCATGGCCTTATATAGTTTATCCTCAGCTAGTTAAGAAAAAGCTCTCGCCGCAAAGCAAAGAGTACTGGATTGTGAATGATGCCTTTATCTTCGCCATCATTTGATTCATCGAAGGTGACTATGGAAAGAGATTGTCTGATGAGGCCAAGGCACAAATCATAGCTCTCGGTGCATATTTTATCCAATTTCGGACATTCACATACATTCGGGTTGGTGGTGCATCTATCCATCCAAAGAAGCTCCCAAGGTACCCAAGTGATAAGTTGGTTCTGATGGAAATTTCTCGGCAGATTGAGTCAACCTATGAGAGGATCAAGAAACAACGAAGGCCTTGTTGGGATTGGCCTTTTGTAATAGGGGCATACAAAGAGAAAGCAAGATATCCCAACTTTCGAATGGGAATGGGAGAACTATCCGCTTGAGGAATATAACTCTCCCCGACCGTTCTTCGATAGTGTTGGTAAAGTGGAAAATTTGGCAGGAAAAGAATTCTACCACGAGGATGCTATTGAAGATCATTGGATGAATTCCACAAACGACTATGATATTCGTATCAGGGACTATTGTAGAATGACTTTGTATTTAGCAGAGAAGGCTCTCCATTTGACCATCCCGAATGAGATAAGGATACAAGATTCGTAGGAGCTATTAGATCCCTTATTTAATACAGATAAAGTTGGCGAGAGGCCCATTCTAAATGCAAAAATTGATAGAGAGGAAGGGGATGATATTAATCATCGAGCAAGACATGTCATCAGAATGACAAAGAGTTAGATCAAGAAACCCTTTCTACTTGATCCAATTCCGGATACAGTGATATTCCATATACATGCTCACCCAGAAAAGGTAAAGGGAAGGAAAGTCACAGTTCCTATCTTTGTGCTTCAGTCTCCTATCAGGCCAGAAATGGTCTACCAGCTTGATCGTCTAGTGGGATATTACCATCCACCAGAGAAGAAGAAAGAAAAGAGGAAGAGAGCCTCTCCTCAGAGGATCCAGACAGAGCATGTTGAAGAACAGGCCCCTTTGCAGCAACATGAATCTACTCCCCAGGACCCCCACGACTCTGGGATTTCTCATTTCCAGGTTGATTTTCCATTGCCTCCTGTTTTGTCAAGCCAACAAGGGGAGGGAGAGATTCTAGAGACATCCATTCCTCTGATGCATCAAGAGCTTGCTTCTCCTATGGTTCCACAGAAGCAAAGAAGGGTCAAGGTTAGAATGAACAAGAGGCAGAGAGTTCATAAAAGATTAGTGCCTAATCCCTCTATTCTTGAAACTATTCCTGAGGAATCAGATGAGGATGAAATAGAGTCAGATGGGGAGGAAGAACAAGTGCCTCTACAAGGGAGAACCTAACTTGCCAAAGCTACAAAATTGGAAAGAAAGAAGAATGTCACAAATATCCCACCACCCACCCAAGCTGAAATAGTAGAGCTCTCTTCGTCGGAAGATGAAGTACAACGATGGGTGAATGAGTAAGGAGAGCTAGGTGATAATATTCTCTCCATTCTAGATTTTGATTTCATGCTAGTGGGTACATAATTGGTTGGAGATAAGATTAGAGATACTCCTACAGGTGAATCTCAACAGCAAGATGGGATGCAGATGCCATCTGAGACACAGGTCCTCATCCAACACCCCCATCTTCACCTCAGTCTATGATGGTAGATAGGGTTTTAGTGACACCTCCACCTCCGAGTTCAGAAGAACATGTTCAGAAGGAATCATCATTACAAGGAGAACCAGAACCAAGGGTTACTAGTGAGCCATCAAAAGAGGCACAGGTAATGGAATGTATACAACAACCTTCTCAGGAAGTTGAGGATCAAACTATGGGATCTACAGAAACTGAGACTACAGAAGAAGAACCCTCACAACAGGAAACTCCAAGCAAAAATGACAAAGGGAAGGAGGTAGCTGAACACATCCCTTCATCATCTAGAGCTAAGGTTGGAGAAAGACATATCCCGAGATGGTTCCGGAAGGAAATAATGAGAAGTGCTAAGAATCAATTCCTTGCTTCAGAGGATGATATCTGTGACATTGCAGAGATTTTGAGCAAGCCTGACTCTCCATTACATGATGCAACACCATTTGCATTAATTACCACTACTTGGAATCAGGACCTATTTACGCAAGTGGCTCATCCCCCGAAAGGTACAGATGAAGAAGCTGTCAGCCTTCAAGACTATGAGGTAAAGGATATCACATTAGGGAAACCTACACGGGATACTTCTCGACAAATGATGACTATGGGAGTCAAAGAGGTCCTTAACCACATGGAATGTGATGAGATTGAAATCAGAGCACTTCAAAGGCAAGTTGAGATCTTGAAAGGATATCTAGCTGAAGTTATTGGTCCTTTTGACTTTGAACGCCCCGAGGAGACTTTGACTACCATTCTGAAAGAAGGGGAAGGTGTATGGCTCAATCCATTTTTGAGAACTTTTCAGGATTGGCGAGACAACCTTGAGGATAGGGGTATCACTATAATTACAGGAAGTCTGAAATTATTGCATGCTACACAAGACAACGTTGATAAGATCGTGGCAATTTTGAGGCAGGACTTCAGCATTATGGATGAGGTACGAGTTTGGGGCAAGGATTTGCAAATTCTACATGCCATAAAAGGACAAAGGTACTGCATTTTGATTGATGTATATACTGGCGAAGAACTAGACATGATAGATGATTGGATAGAAAAGATTGCAGAGGGAAATAAAGTGATGGAAACATTGCATGATGAGATACATAGGCTCAAGGACCAAGCTCGAGATCAAATTTTGGAAGCAGAAAAGCTATATAGTGATGCATGCTTGGATATTTTTGAAGATGAAGAATGGGAGAAGCTTTTACCAGTTGAGGTAGTTGTGGAAAACTTCAAAAAAAATTTAGAGGAAGCATCCAATGATGAAGATATCAGACAAGCCTTTAGGACAGAAGAAGCATTGTTAGAGTTGGATACTAAACTCGGGGATTTTGCAGAAACTCGGATTGAGGTGGACAACTACAGACAGAAGGTCAAAGATAAGTATGAGGCTTTGGATCTTCCCGATGTTGCTAAAATTACTGAGATTATAGAGAAATTCAAGAGCAAATATCCAAATATATCTTTAGGATGAAGATGAACAAAACCCAGATGCCAAAATTTCAATTTTGACACTTAGAAAGTTTTTGAGGTTTTTGACTCAGTCGAGGTCTGCAGCTCCGCATTTTCATGAGGCTCCACAATTCAGAAGTGCGCCGACAGTCAACTGCCAGTTCCAAAAATAGCACTTTCCATGCATTGGAAACACATTTTGATGGCAAGATAACTCTGACACACATCAAGTGAAGGGTCAGCTTCTATTTTTGGTGTCTCCATGCACTTCTACTTCTACTGATGGCTTCCTCCTATTTTCTCTCTCATGCTTTCATTGTTTTTAACATGTAAAGGGCTCATGCATCCAATTAATGAATAAAATATGGATGGAGTCCCTCCAAGCACCAGTTAGATTACTAGTTTGTATATATTTAGTTTGTTTTAAAGGCATTTTTATTGCATTAAGATATCTCTCACTCTCAACACAAATTGAGGAGATGATTTCTTATAAATACCCCATTGTAAATGTAAAAAAGGCTGCCATTATTATGGAATAAAGTTATGCTTTTGGTGCTCGCATTTGGAGTGTAGTTATTCTTGCCTGAATGTGTCATTGTTTTGTGGATTTTATTCATGAGACTGTGATTAAGCCAAAGGTTTATTACATTGTTTTTGGTTGTGCGATCTTTTAGTTCTGGTGTTTGCTATAGATATATGAATTCCGTTGACGTAACGAGCTTGAGAAGAGATCACCCGATTGTGTCTACATAGCCTTTTGTCTTGCATGAGCGCACTTTTTGTGGCCTTGTGATTTGATGAAGAGTGAAACATCATTCGATTTGTTACAGATTCTCATTGACGATTGCATCAGTGGATTCTAGGAAGCGCTGCTCCTATTTTCATTGGTTTCCTACCGATTTCTTCGAAGGTTTAACTCGCAGCGTGTTGTGTTCTGTAGCTTATGTCCATTTAGGAATTTCAATTTCAAGTTATTTGATTTAATGTTATTTGCTTTCAGTTTCATTATTTACTTTGCTAACCCCCCTATTAGAATAGGACCTCATACTAGCTGCATTGTTAGAGTTGCATTCATTGAAAAAATAGAAAATACAAAAACATACATTGTTCTTTTGGTGTGATATTTTGAGACAGCGAACAGATTTTACTTAATTCCAAGGTAAAAGAGTTTTGGAACCAGCAAAGGCCTCCTCGTGAACATTCACATTTATCTTCTACTGAGCGAATTTTGGTACGTCGCAAGACAAACACTAAACCTTGGAGTGGATCCTTAAAAAGATTTTCTTTTCAAGAGAGGAATTACACTATGGATTCCTGCCGTTGACCTCGTGCAAAATGAATGCCCAACATGACTCTTAGATCCTCTTGCAACTTCCTTCTTCTTATCTACTTCTTCTTTCTTTTCTTTAAGTCATGTAAAGGCTCATGTACCCATTAATTGATATAAACAAGGGTGGAGACCTACTTAGCACCATTTAGAGAGTTAGTTTGTATATAGTTAAATTTGTTTTATTAGTTTTTAGAATGAGTTGCATTTTAAGAATTCTCTCTCCTAACACAAAGGGAGGAGATGATTCCTTATAAATACATGGATGTAATATGTACTTCAAGCTATTATTTTGATGCAATAATATATGCTATTGACACTCTCATCCTGAGCATAGTTATTCTTGCCGAAGTACTTTATTTTTGTGAATGCATGTTCATGAATAATAATGGAGCCAATGTTTTGTTGTGTTGATTTGATTGTGTCACCTTTTAGTTCTGGTGTTTCCCTCATTTTAACAAATTCTCCTAACGTATTGAGTTGGAGAAAAGACCACCTATTATTCTTACATAGCTTCTTGTCTCGCATGAGCACACTTTTTGTGGCCTTGCAATTCAATGAGAGGTGAAACATCTTTTGGTTATTAAGAAGTTCCCATAGATGATTACATCAGTGGAATTGAGGAAGCGCTGCTCCTATTTTCATTGGTTTCCTACTGATCTTTTCAATGATTTAACTCACAGATGTGTTGCTACCATGGTTTATGTCCATTAGGAATTTTCCTTTCAATTTATTTGCTTTAATCTCTTGTTACCTTATCTTTGTTATTTGCTTTGCTAACACTTGGTTAAGTTAGGAATTCATATAATTGCATTGATATATTGCATTCATTATAAAATAGAAAATACCAAAAATATATCTCTTTTGTGGTTACTTTTCAAAACAACACATCAAACGTCTTATCTGAATTTTTTTTGAATTAGAATAGGCCTCCCTGTGAACAAATACATTTATCTTCAATTAAGCAAATTCCAATAGGTAGTAAGATTGCCCAGAACCTTGGAGTTGATCCTAGATTAGCTTTTTAAGAGAGGATTTCGAAAGGATTCCTATCATTAAGCATCGTGCAAAATGCCAGCTCAATAGGTGTATATAGTTTTTGGTTCACATCAATAAATTGATCACTTTTAGATAACTTATGTCTTAAAGACATAGGTGTGCTCACTAGTCTTGATTCTTCCATTCCAAAAGATTTTGGTATCTCCTTGATATATTTGGATTGAATAATGAAAATACCACACTTCATTTGACATACTTGCAAGCCAACAAAGAATTTTATTTCACCAAACATTGACATTTCAAATTCCTTCATTTCATTAGCAAATGATTTTCATAATGCTTTTTTTCCTCCAAATATAATGTCATCAACAAAAAATTCAGATAGCAATAATTCATTGTTCTTACCAATCTTCAAGTATAGATTACTTGTTATCATTTTTCCTTTCAAAACCAATCTTCACCAAATAATTATGTAGTCTTTTATACCATGCTCTTGGAGCTTGTTTCAATCCATATAGAGTTTTGTTCAGTTTAGATACTTGTATCATCTTAAAATGGAAGCACTTCCATGATAAGAGCATTTAGCCCTCTGAGTAAGTGGCCTAGGGTCATGTCAAGCACCTTGAATAGGTCTTTGCATGTATATGGATTTCCCCCCCTTGTTATGCTTTTCTCCCCAGTTTCTAGCCTCTTTTTGACAACTTTCTCTGAGAAACTGAAGACTTTAACTTTCTAGGTCAATGACAACCTGAAGAGTCAAGGTCAACCTCAACCTTGACCTAGGTCAAGGATTACCTTGACCCTAACCTAGGGTAGAGTCAACCTTGACCTTGTCCCTAGGTCCAAATTTCAAGTTTTGGAGGTTTCAGGATGTTGAGTTTCAGAAAGTTTCATTTTCCCACTTTTGGGTTGACTACTTTGGGTTTCAGATTGGTCCACTCTTGAATTACATTTAATCTAGGTCCATTTCTATGGGTTAAGGTTAATTGGGATTTAATTCTCCACTTTCAGCCTCTCTAGAAGTTTGTGCCCTAGATCACTATATAATGAAGTGTTCTTCTATCATTTTGATATCGATCCATGGACAATGAAGTTTTGATCCACTATCTATGATTGAAGTCATTATCTACTTTTAAAGAGGAGACATTATATTGGAAGATCTATTATCAAGCATTCAAGCATCCAATTCATCAAGGAGATCCATTGTTAGCCATTGAAGGATTCAATCTCTATGGAGCCCTCTTGTTGAAGATTTCTCCATCCACTTTCATTCAAGTCTTTTACTATGCTAAGATCTATTCAAGATTGGTGTTGAAGATATAATGCCATTGATTTGAGACATCCTACACACAATTCTACATTCATTTGGAGCATCCATACTTGTGGATTCAAGGATTTGAATCCTCCATAAGGATTTTAGCATAAGCAAGGTGAATATTTCCATTTACTTTGTTTATACATATTGAAATTTCAATTAAATTTCAAGGTTGATTCCAAACTAGGGTTTGACCAAGGCAAACCCCCCATCCAAACAAAAAAAAACCATTTTTCTTGCAAGTACAAGTGTGGAACAATGAATATCACTGCAAATTTGGATACCCTTTTTGATGAACTTCCGAGATCCACGAAGAGAATTTTCATTGGAGCAATGCAGGTAAAGCTTAACTTTTTGGGGTTAGGGATGACCTTTAGTGAGGGGTACAATTGTGCCTCATGGTAAGATTGTGCCCCACTTTTGGGTTTTCTCTGTCTTGGCATTTTTAGTCTAGAGTAGGTTACAGAATTCCCCAAAACTATGCACAAACATCAGAAATCATCATTTTGCAAATTTTCCCTACCTCAAGGTTAGCATATCATCATCTATAAACTTTTATTTCTATTCATTTTGGTGAACTTGACATGCTTACCCTCTCTGTTTTGTGGAATTAGATGCCCTATTATATTTTTGGTGTTAGATTTCCCTTCATATTATTTGGTGTGTTCACCTTCATATTCATTTTGGTGAACCTGACATGCTTACCCTCTTTTCTTTTGTGGAATTAGATGCCCTAGTATGTTTTGTGGTGTTAGATTTCCTCTTATATTATCTTGTTGGTGATAGATTTGTCTCTTATGTTAAATCTTGCATGCTAATTAGATATCTTGCTCTTGCATATATAGTTCAAATATACAAAAAAATTACAATTTTTTTTTTTCAAAATACAAAATTATTCATGCTTTATGTTTTCTTAGTTTAGTTCATTTGCGTTACATTGGTTTATTAGCTTTACTACTTCTAGTCCTACTTCTAATATTTTGGTTAGACGAAGTCATAGACTTATGGGTACTTTTGATCCTGAGTCTTCTTCTTGTTTCCTTAGGGTTTTGAATAATAATTTGATTAATCGTGATTTTAATCCTATTATGGAGCAAAACTCTTCTCACTCATCTCATGATGAGGATGATGGTTTAAGAGTTCCTCCTAAACAAGTCCAAAAACTTTCAACTGAACTTGATAAAATAGGTAATTGGCTTATGCAAGAAAACCATAATCAAGATTCTATTCATGTTATAGAGGCTCTTAAGAAAGTTCTTCGTGATAGTGATCAAGGTGTTAACCTCTTGCATGGTATTACTCACCTTGTGCATTCAAATGTTAAACCTTTAGCTCAAGAAGCTCAAGATTTGTGGTTGATTCCTCCTATCACTAGTATATAACTTTACCTAGTGTTCCTACCTATACTCCTTCTTTGGTGACTGTGACGGTTCCCTCTATGAGTGTTCCTCCTGTGTCTCTTCCTATATCACAACTTTCTTATCATAATGTTCCTTTTACTTATTCTAATCCTCTACCAACTACAGTTGCCAGTGTTTCTCTAGTTGCGTCTTCCATTCCTATAGCTTCATACACTTTACCTAGTGTTTCTAATGTTGCTAGTTCTCCTATTTCTTCTCATGATTCAACAATTATCAGTTTGGCTCAAATTGTGTCATCTTTACAACAACAACTTACATCTTTGACTTAAAAAAAGGTTTAGTATTCCTATGTGTGACATGGGAAGCCCTTTTTCCCAGGATTTTATTCATATTCCTTGTTCCTCAAGAAGCTGATATGCCTCGTCTTAAGAATTACAATGGTAAGGGAGACCCTATTAATCATTTGAAAACATTTCAAATCCTTTGTAGTGATTATGCTCATGACTATAGGATTTTAGCCAAGTTGTTTGCTAGAACCTTTTGTGACAAAGATTTACAATGGTTTTTTTCTTTGTCTCCTTATTCT
Organism: Cupressus sempervirens; assembly: GCA_028749045.1. Taxonomy (NCBI): domain Eukaryota; kingdom Viridiplantae; phylum Streptophyta; class Pinopsida; order Cupressales; family Cupressaceae; genus Cupressus; species Cupressus sempervirens. Next base: position 701,461,697 of record CM053791.1, on the reverse strand, counting down.
TTTGATTCCTTTCCACAACTTGCCAATGCTTTTATTCAACAATTTCAAGACAACATTGGCCCACAAATATCTTTGGTTGATTTGATGCATTGTAAACAAGGTGCTAAGGAAAAATTGATTGAATTTATTGGAAGATTTAAGCATTTGCATACTCAAATTTCCTATCCAGTTCCTGATATGAATAGTCAACATATGTTTAATTCAAATTTGCAAAAGGATATTAGAGATAAGATTCTATTTATTAAATTTACCTCTTTTTGACAACTTTGTGCAATGCTCCATCATTATCAATTACAAGTGAGTCAATTTGAGAGCAACACTTCAATGGTTCATGTTTTAGTTGATAAAGGCAATGTTGCTCCTAATCCAAATAAATTTCAAAAATTCAACAACTATGTCAAGATAAACAAACAATCAAGTGTAGTTGTTGATCAAGTTGTTGTTGCATCTCACAATGTGAGTTTTGCATCTACTACTTTTCGATTAAATCATACATTTACTCCTCTTTCTAAATGTTTACATTCTATTATGAATAGGTTGTTAACTGCTACTATGATTACTTTACCTCTTATGTGTTTTCTTTTACCTACTACGTTTGCATCTAAATCCTTTGAATCTAAAGCTTTTTGTTAATATCATCATCAGAATGGCCATGATACTGAGAAATGTTATTCTTTAAAATATAAGGTTCAAGATTTAATCGACTCTAATGCCTTATCTGGTTATAATTTTGAGGGTAGTGGGAATGAATCTATTTCTCCTCCTAATCAAAATCTTCAAATCTATACGAATCCTCAAACTCAACATGATACTAATACCATTGCTCATCCATCTTCTATGGATATTGTGTATGATTCAAAGATGGATGATCTTAATCACATTTTTAATCAAGTGGAGCATGTTGCTCAATCTATATCTCCACCTCAACCTCAACTTAAACCTAAGGCTAAATTGAAGACTTAACCTAAACCTTGACAAAAACCTAAGAATAAAAGACCTCAGGAACTTTTTATTACTTTTGATGATTTTGAGACTATTAAAGCTCCTGATGGTCCCCTTTATATTTATACAAGGATTTCTCACATACCTACTCGTGGTTGTCTTGTTGATCCTACATCCTTAGTCAATGTTACCACTAAAGAAAATCTTTTTATGAAATGATTGCAACATGATTCTTATGATATATCTGATGTGTGGATTCAAACTTGTAATGGTTTTGTTTATCCATCATTTGGTTCTATTAATTTACTTGTTGAATTTTGTGGAAAAATTGTGAACACTACCTTTGTTTTTGTTCCTATTTTTGATCAGTTTCAAGTTAAGCTTGGTTTGCCATGGTTAAATGCCATGCATGTTGTTGCTTCACCTATTCATAGATGTTGTAAATTTTTTCATGATGAAGAAGTGGAGACAATTAATCATAATTTATATCACCCTTCTAGGCCTAGGGATTGTGCTATACTTGACTTCTTTTGGCCTTCATTACGTAATTCATGTCCTTCTTGACCTGATCATCTTTTTCACTCCTATTAAGCCTATAAGCATTGTAAGATTCTCAAGTTAAGCTTACCTCATATGGATCTTAACCATGGTCTTTTTCCTACAACTTCCATACCCCCTTTATCCATGGCTTCTACATCTATTAATCAAGCTCCTCCTATTGCTTGTTCATCTGTTGATAATCCTATTAATCCTCCTATAGAACCTATGAAGGATCTAGTAATTATTCCTCCTAGTTCTCAACACATTTCAAACAAGACAAAATATAATCGATCTGTTAATGAATGTTGTAAGAAGCGTCGTGCTCAAGCTAAAGCTTGTAATTCTGTTCTTCAAAAATCTTTACCTTCTCTAGATACAACTATGCATGATGTGTGCTAGCTTCTGAATTAACACCTTTTTAATAACCCAATCATAGAAAACAAATAAATCTAGGGGTAGTTAATTCCCATATGCAACATACCTATTTAGACATTGGGTCCAACTATAAGGCTTTACTCCTTCTTCTTCTTCAGGCTTTGTAACACCTAAGCAGGTGAACCTCAGACTCTTTTATCATGGTACTAGTTTTAAAAGCATACAATATGAATCTTATAAAGTAGATAAAACCCTTATTGTAGACACCTAAATTTGATTACACTATTTTAGTAATCCTATTTAGTTATCTAAAAAGGCATTATTAATTAAATTTCTATTTAATTGATCCTTTGTCATCCCCTAGTTGATTAATTTAATTAATCATCTATAGTCCTAATTGATAAATCAAATAATCTATTATTTATCAATTAAATCCTTTTCTCCTATCTAATTCCAAAAATCCCCATTTATTAAATAAATCTATTTGATAAATGAAATCCTCAAATTCAAAAACCCCTAACCTATCTCTAATCCTCCATTTAGCCTAATCCACCCCATCCACCCATACTAACCAAGCTTAGCCACTAACTCACCCACCCTCATTAATGCCATCCACTTGCACATCTCTAACATCCCTAATCTAATCCTAAACCCAAGCCTAATCCACCCCCTAATGTTGTCACATTCCTTAAACAAGTTTAAGACTTTCCTAATCCAAACCAAAGTCTCCCCTCAAAAAACCCAACCACTAAGTCATGAGTGCTATTACAAAACATAAAAGACTCTTACAAGCCCACTCATGACTCTTACACCCATCTTCCACACTCTTCCCTCTTCCACACTCATTCCTCTTACATCCCTCTTACATACTCAACCCCACTCATCATGACTTTAACCAACCCTTTACCCTACCCTCTCACACTCATCCTCCTTGTGACAAGTGTCACTTTCTCATTGGTGCTAAACAAGCACAATCTATGTGCTCTCCTTTGAGTGCATCCTAGCCCTCCTTAAGCCTTCATCCATCCTTGCATCTAAGCCCTCCATCCCTCTACCCCTTAGCCTATAAATTGAATCCCATCCCAAGCCATTTCATCAACAATCTTTGAGCTAAAGTTACTATGCTATTTTGAGAACCAAAGCCATCAACCATACCCTTATAATGCCAAATTGAGAGCTCACAAAACTACCAATTTGCCATTACCCATCTCCATTGAAGCAGCTTTTGAGCATCTTGAGCATACATCCACAGCAAAAGGACACATCTACAGAATCAAGAAAGCATGGAGTGCTTTTTCTTGTGAGGTTTGCACTTCTTGTTTTCTTCCTTTTTCTAAGCATATATGTGAATTTAGTTTTTGGTTTGTGAATGTTTACTTTATTTGTTAATGTTCTTTGCATACTGATTTTGGTTCTACATTTTGGCACGCCCGGTGGGACCCCACTATGGGTCATTTAATCATCTATATGTCATTTTTCTAACCATCTAATGTTTGTTGTTGTTTGAGTGTGTTGTGAGGGTGTTTTTCTTATTTTTGCAGGTTAAAGAACGCACTTAGGAAGAAGAAATACCATCTAATTTTTTTTTTTTTTTTTTTTTGCATTTTTCATCTTTTTTTGGTGCAGTTTTGGCGTCTGCAACTTGTTCTGTCTGCGAAAATCGACGTCTGCGAAAATCCGCGTCTGTGCAAATCGACATCTACAAAAATCTGTGTCTGCGAAAATTGACGTCTGCGAAAATCCGCATTTTCAAAAATCGACATCTGCGAAAATCCGCGTCTGCGAAAATCGTCGTCTGCGAAAATCCGCATCTGCGCAAATCAACGTCTCTGCTTGTCACCTGTGTTCTGTGCTGCAAATCTGTTTTGTCCTTTTCGTATTTTGGCATCTCTGTATTTCAGCGTCTTCGTATTTTGACAGACTGTCTTCTCTGCTTGCTTATGTTCCATTTCTGCTTTATTATTTCTGCACTTTGTAGCTAAAAAAAAAAAAAAAAAAAAAAAAAAAGAGTATAAATCAAAATTTGACTTTTAGTGGTTCCGTAGGATTTAGACCATTTTAAGCATTTTTACGCGTAAAAAAAACAACAAAAAAAGTTAATTTTTTTTTTCCCATAGTTAAGCTCTCATTTTTGAAGATTTTGGCTAACTAACTAAATTGCTTTTTTTTTGTCTCATTGCAAGTTGGAGCACATATGGAACCACTAACCATGTTTCTTGTAGGTTTTCATGTTGCTAAAAAATGAACTTGAATGTTTAACCATTTGTCTTTGAATGCATGTTGCTAAAAAAAAAATTGAACTTGAATGGTTAAACACATTTTCCATTGAATGAATGTTTCTCAAAACACACTCTTGAATGTCATGGATTAAAATCAACTTTCTTTGGAATGCATGCTTAAAACAAAAAATTCAATCTTGAATGCCAAGGATCAATTAACCATTACAATATCAAACACTTCATTTGGAGCTTCTAAAATTGAACAAAATAAATCTCTTTTTCACATGCAATCTAGGTAAAGTTTGATTTTTGGACATTTAAGAAACTTTGTTAAGTTAAAATACAAATTTACAAAAATCAATTTGAGTAGTTCCTTGGACTCACCTCTTTTCTAATCACCCATCAAATATTAACCATTGGTTGCAATCTCAGCGCCATTTATGGAGAGGGGTCTACTTGAAAAAAGTGTTAAATGTTCCACAATCTAACTCACTCACTTGGTCTTTGAACGTTTGCTTTAACTTTATCAAAATTCTTAAATGGCCAAAACTCTAGATTAAATCGATCATACTTCAAGTTTGGGCACTAAAATTGAACAACAACTGACGTGGAGAGCCTCCGGGCGCGCGCTTGAAATCGAATCTCACACACTTTTGTTTTGGGCTTAAAACAAACTCACACTCAATCTTGAATGCCTTAAAGAAAATTAATCGATACTTGACGTGGAGGGCCTCCGGGCGCGCGAGTTTGCTTTTGTTGACCCTAACTCTTCTTATTGTTTGCATTCTTCGATCGATTTACTTTTGTTGGCGCTTCAAGTTGGAATTGAACATTGTCTCTTAAACATGAGTGCTTGCAAAGTCTAGATTAGCACACATAAGAGTCAGTTGGTAAAAGAACAAGCGTGTTTTTTAGCCCAAGGTCATCCGAGTCTTCTCTCCCCTTGTCGTCTTTCGAGGCCATCTTGGGTGCATAAGATTAGGATCCAAAACCTTGTTTCTTTTTAGGAGGCCTGCTTGGGGATTTCATTACCCCTTGGACGACCTCAACTCCAGCGCTCCGGCGGAGTATAAGAATCGGGAGGTGAATCGAAAGACACCTCTCTTGGGATCAAGATTTTGTCATTCGGGCTAAGCCTCAAGGAACTTTATACCCTTGAGAAGTGAAAGAGGAGAAGTGGGTTACCGCTCCTCTCGGCTGTGTGACATCCTTTTGGTCTCATCTACGGATTTGGGCCTCACGTACCTTGCGTATATCGAGGACTCCCTAGCTAAACCAATTGTCAGCCTTGCAGAAAACCATCTAGGATGTTAATGTGTTTGGAGTGACTGATCGAAACATTTGTAGAACATACACACTCCTTGGCGCAAGTATCACATTCTGAGAACCACAAACTTCTATCTGGGTGTTCCTATCTATTGCTTGTTTTTATTTATTGAATGAATGTTTGCCAAACTTGGTCAATCCTAGCTTAGGGCACACTTAGCGTAGTCACTGCCTATTTTGGAAGTTGAACAAGTTGAAGCAAAACAACTGAGATTTTTCCCAAAGCCAAGCAAATTCAGGAATTTATGTCGGAACAACCCAAACCCAAACAGAAGTTTCACAAGGTCAAACTCAAGCCATCTCTAGCATACCAAGAACTTTCAGCCAAGAGAAAAGAAATAACACCAAGCCCACGAATTTCCAAACTCCACAAAGCAGAGGAAAAAGCTACCGATGAAGCACTTCAAGAGGCCTGGTTAGAGCGCACCATCAAATTTAGCCAACATCCAGGAGTTAATTCTGCTTATGCCTTACCAACTAGGCATGATTTCTATGATTAGACACCCTTGTTTCTCCACATCTTCTTGGATAAGCTTCACTTTAGAGTCATCTTTGTAGAAAAGCCAGCCATCTTAGGTTATCCCCTTAAGCATTATTAGCTCATCCATCTCATTTAGAATCATACCATCTAGCTAGTAATCGAAAATCTGCACATCTAAGCTTTCAAAATTGTTGTCACCTTGCTAAAAGTTTGCCATTCCTAAAATCTACCAAATCCACCAATCTCACCAAGGTTATCCCTTTGACAGAGCTTTGTCTAGGGTAATCTAGCTTTGTCACTTGTTATCCCTCATCACCTTGAGCTAAAGGTTGGGATTCGCAAGTGGTCAATCTCATGTTCTTCCTAAAGGATCATCAGTCTATCCTTAAGTTGACACAATCACCACCAAGCTTGGACATAGGAAAGCAGACCTTTTGTGCTTTGACAACATATCTTTGAAGTTAGAATCCCCAACCCAATCCTCCTTAGGTTTTGTCATATAGCTTTCCCTCAACCTAGGAAATCATTTGCATAGAAAAGCCTTCCCCCTTTTACATCCATTAGCATTATTGCATCTCATCCCTAGGAGCATTTTTCATGCCACCCATCACTTGCTTAGCCAAGAAGAAAGAAACAATGGAGCCCTATCATTTGGATCGAACAACCTCACCCCCCTTGAGCACTCAGCCATCCTTCAACCCAGAGCAAGCTATGCCATCACCTACTAACATTGAAGCTTTCATGAACCAACCAGGAAATGCAGTATTGGTAAACGCCATTATAGACAAAAACAAAGAGACAATCATGGCTAATTTTTGAAGGGACAATGTAGGAACCTTTGACTTTGGAAGACCCCCTCCATTATCAAATCCATCTCACCCATTGTTTGGGCAGCTGCCACCACCCATAGGCTCTTATGATCCAAATTATCCTCAGTATATTCCAAAAGAAGAGCCTCCAGCCAATCCATATGACCCAATAGATCCAAACATACCATCATCCACCCAAGTTGAAATCTCCATGCCGCAAGCCAACCCAGCCACCACCACTCCATCCTTGGTTCATACCTCTCCACTCCAAACCCCCTTTACCCAAAACATCTCACCATTTACCCCCTTCGCTATTGCTACTACTCCCACACCTAGCCTTCCAAATCCACCCATCTCCCAAATTAGTGCTAGCATCTTTGGCCAACCTCAGCAATATACAACAGGGATGCCACCCATGGGGCCAAGTAATCAACCTTTCATCGCCCCCAGCTTGTTCACCACAGCCCAAAGCACAATTCCATTATTTCCATTAGGTCTCGGGAGCTCAATACCACCAGCCACAAATCCACAAGCTAGTACCTTCACTCCACAAAGCTATCAAATCCCACAAGCTACTGCCAATCTTCTACCAAGCTCGCAAGTGACCCCAGCTCCCGCCACCACTATACCAAGCTTCCAAATCCAGCCACCAAGCTATCAAACCCCATCAATTCCATTCCCAAGCTTTCAATTCCCACCAACTCCACCACCAACTAATCCATTACTTCCTATTACTAACTACTTTTCAATGCCACTTCTAGGAGGTAATCCACCACCCCAGCCAACCACCAATTATTTGCAGATACCATCCCAAATGGGGGCACAACCCACATATATTGGTCAAACCCCACAAGCCCCTCGATCCTTTCCTCAAGCCTCACAACCATCTTATACCTTACCTCCACAAAGCAATCCATTTGTCCCACAGCCAGCTTATGTTCCTCAATCCCAACCTCAAATCCCATATCAATAGCAAGCCTCGCAGCACATGCAGCAATATGCGCCACCTCCCCCTCAACAACTCATCATCCACCATGCAGCTGCCCAAACAATGTACAATCCCTATCAGCAAATCCCTCATAGCCATCCATATTCAGTGGCCCCATCCAGCACATACCTACCTCAAGGCACTCCTACATTGGGGGCACCCCAACCATCACCTATCAATTCAGAGTGGGAGCAAATGAAGACAACTCTAAACGCCATCCAAGAAGGGAATGATCCAAAGACATTCAAGTTTGAGAATGTGTGTCCTTATCCATTTGACAGAGCCATTACCACGACACCATTTCCCAAACACTTTGAGGTACCTAAATTTGACAAATTCAGAGGAAAAGGAGACCCTGTCACACATATCAAAGAATTTTACATGCATTGCCAGGATGTGGCATACAATGATGTCTTCCTCTTGTGCCTTTTTCCCAAAAGCTTGGCTGGACCAGCTCTTGAATGGTTTTATAGAATCCCCTATGGCACAATTAAAAACTTTGCTGAATTATCTGAGGCATTTGTAGCCCAATATGCCCATCTTGTTGAAACAGAGCTATCAATAGTTGATCTTGTCCACACCAAGCAAAAAGGTGGAGAAAGCCTTGTCGAATACCTGCAAAGATGGCAAACCCTTACCACTCGCATATCCTGCACCTTGCCAGAAGCCATGTGGTGAAAATGTTTATTGATAATGCACATCCCAGCGTGGCTCACCACATGACCATGAACTGTTTACAGACCTATAAGGATATCAAAGAGAAAGGAATGATCCTTGAGCAAGGACTCATCAAAGATGGTGTGGTAAAGATTTACAAAGAGGCCAACCAAAATCAATCACATTCCAATGACAAGTCTAGGTATTGGAACAAAAACAAGCATGTTGCAACAGATGGGGTTACTGACACCAGACATGTGAATATCGTTGGTCCTTCTCAAAACTAGTCTAACCCACCATATCAAACAAACAACCAACAAGCTATCAATTACCAACAACAAAATAACCAAAGCTATCAAAACCACAATACAAGACCCAACTTTCAAGGGTCTAACAATCAAGCTAATGCCATCAATGTAGCTGCAGGGCAAAAGCCCAGATTCCAACCTGCACCTAGAAACTATACACCCCTTGGTGAGCCATTGGATGTTATTTTTGAGAAATTGGCTAAAGAGAACCTCATCAAATTTCCTCCTACCCAGCAAATTGATCCAAGCCAATCCAAAGCTGCATGGTACAAGGACAATGAGTATTGCAAGTTCCATAGGGTAAGTGGTCACACCACCCTCAGATGCATGAAACTGAAAGACTATGTGCAAGACCTCATTGATAGGAAGGAAATCACTGTTGGTGCCCAAACCTCTCCCAATGCAGGCTTACAGATTTATCAAAATGCTTTTCCTCCACACAACAACCAAAATCCTGGAAAAGCACCTATCCAAAACAACACCAACAACCGCCAGCCAAACCAACAGCATGGGAAGAACAATGACCACACTTCATCCTATATAGACTATGGTAGCCTTATAGGTTGTATATCTGAGAAAGAGCCTTCTATCAATGTTATCAATATCTGAGGACCAGACAATGAGTGAGCGGTCACCACTCGAAGAGCACAATTTAACATCGCAGGCCCACTAGTTTCATCAACACCATCAGCTCCATCAAAAATCTGGTACAATATCTTGGAACACCTTGGGAACATGCCAGCCCAAACATCCATTTTAGACCTTCTTCGCACTAGTCCTGTGTACAAAGACATCCTTGACAGTGCTCTCATAGAATCCCGTGTCCCTTCTGATATCAATGCTACTGATTTTCGTAATCTTGTTGGACACCTTTCATCCTCATGTGCCCTATCTTTCAAACCCACTGACATACCCGCGGTTGAGCCAGATCACACCCTTCCGCTTGGCATAGCCATCATGGTATCCAATTTTGCCGTGAAAAGAGTAATGATAGATAATGGATCAGCCTTGAACATTTGCACCCTAAAATTTATAAAGCAAGCTGGGTATACTGAGGCAGATATGATCAGTGAGGTTATCACCATCAAAGCTTATGACAACTTGGAAAGGACCACAGAAGGGACTATTTTGCTGCCAATCAAGGTTGGGCCAGTCATCCAAGAGACAGTTTGCCATGTTGTTGATCTAAACCTACCATTTAACATCCTCCTCGGTCGCCCATGGATTCATGCTATGAAGGCCGTTCCATCCACCTACCATCAGTGCATCAAATTTTCGCATCAGGGCACTGAGGTAACCATCTACGCCGATCCAGAACCCTTTGCTTATTGCAATGCGGTTGAAGCTTCATATACAAACTATTGCCCTGGAATAGACACCGGAATAGCCATCGCCAGCTCATCCCACACTTGTAATGATGCAGAAACCATCCTTGCCTCCACCCTATCTACTGTAAAGATCAACAAAAAAGGTTGTGGAGAATATAGTCTATCAGATGCATTTGCTGTCGGAGCAATCCCACTTGATCCACATACCCATGGATGACCAACATATCACAAAGCTAAGGAGATTCCACCTCCTTGATACAAACAGTTTGGCCCAACCACCTTTGTGTCCTCAAAAACCCCTCTTCATGAGGAGCTCACTCCAGATATCAACAATTGGCTACATAAGGATGCACCTCCAAGAAATCAAGCACGCCTTGATCACTTCAGCCAAAAGTATCCCCAACAACATAAGCTCATCACTGAAAAATGGAACTATCAAGGAGGTGGACTAGGACTAGAAGAAAGGGGCATGCAATGTCCCATCGGAGCACATAATTGGGAAATAAAGTCAGGTCTTGGCTTTGGCATACCCACAACTAGGGGCACCAACGAGAATGGTCACGCTTTTTCGAACATCCACCGTGACCTTGTCGAAATCGAAGACGTTCCTAAGGAAGTTGAAAAGAGAGCCTACGACGATATCCCAGACCAAATATTCCTAGGAGACTCTGTTCTCCGAGAACTATCCATCCATCTCATTGACCTACCACTTGCTCATCCACAACTCATAGATTGGGACCAACCAAGTGTCATACATATTGATGAGTTTGCATCAGAGGAAGTGCTTCTAAGATTCATGGGAGCTGAAACTCCTCATAAGAAGACAAAGCCAGATTCTGCCTACATCTACAAGCTAGATCCCAAGGGGTATTTTGGAGAAAATCCCCAACCTAGTTTCGATACACCCAAAACTGGAACTAAGGTAAATCTGGGACTAGCAAAGGCAGCGACGAGAACCCCTCAGCAAGAAAATCCAGAGCCACAAGCAGAACATGAGGATTTAGTATTGCCTCCTCAAGATAATCGACCAGAGGTGTCTTCTATTCTAATAGAGGATACTAGAGAAGTCAACATTGGTTCTTCAGAGATCCCTAGAATTGTTCACATTGCTGCATCCCTATCACAAGACCAAGCTGACCTCCTCTTTGTGGTTTTATGAGAGAACATTGGCCAATTTGCATGGTCATATCAGGACATGCCAGGACTTGATCCAAAGCTAGTAGTTCATCATCTTGCAGTCGATCCAAAGATCAAGCCCGTCAGACAAAAGCTTAGAAAAATGCACCCCAAGGTGGCATTACTAGTCAAAGTTGAACTAGAAAGAATGTTAGCTGCTAAGGTTATCCGACCTATCGACTACTCAGAATGGATCTCCAACATGGTCCCTGTCACTAAGCCTTCTGGTAACATCAGAATCTGCACTGATTTTAGAGATCTTAACAAAGCTTGTCCAAAGGATGATTTTTCCTTGCCCAACATAGATATGATTGTAGATCTTACAGCTGGACATGAAATTCTGTCCCTTATGGATGGATTTTTTGGGTATAATCAGATCAAGATTGCAGAAGAGGACCAGCATAAGATGACATTCACTACCCCTTGGGGAACCTTTTGCTACACCATGATGCCTTTTGGCCTAAAGAATGCTGGGGCTACCTATCAAAGAGCTATGACAGCCATTTTCCATGATCTTATCCATAGCATTTTGGAGGATTATGTGGAAGATATCCTAGTCAAATCTCACACCTTCATGGATCATCTTGCTGACCTGGAGAAAGTCTTTGATAGGTTGGCCCAATATCATCTCATGCTAAATCCCAAGAAGTGTGTCTTTGGGGTCACATCTGGCAAGCTTATAGGCTTCATAGTTTCTAAACGAGGTATAGAGATCGACCCCAAAAAGGTCAAGGCTATCTTAAACATGCCTCCTCCCCAGACACTATAACAGCTTCGCTCTCTTCAGGGAAAACTTCAATCTGTCCGGCACTTCATCTCCCAACTTGCAGATAAGTGTACACCGTTTTCACACTTGCTAAAGAAGAATGAGAACTTCAAGTAGGATCTTTTATGTCAGCGCAGCTTCGATCAACTCAAGCAATATCTCACCAATCCCCCTATCTTGGTTCCACCAGTTCCTGGTCGTCCCTTGATCTTGTATATATCAGCAACACCTACTGCTCTAGGGGCACTTCTAGCACAACATGATGATTATAGCAGAGAGAGAGCCATCTACTATATCAGTAGAACCCTAGTTGGTTATGAACTCAATTACACTCCTATGGAAAAAGCTTGTTTGGCAGTTGTTTTCTCAACTCAAAAGCTTCGCCACTACATGCTAAGTCATACCATCCAACTAGTCTCCAAGATTGACCCTCTCAAGTATATGCTCTCCAGAACAGCACTTACAGGTCGTTTGGCCAAATGGGTTATGCTACTAAGTGAGTTTGACATCCAGTATGTGGACAGAAAGGCAATCAAAGGGCAAGCTATAGCAGATCACCTAGCTGATGCACCTCTAGTAGATGCATATCCTTTGCTCACAGAATTCTCAGATGAGCATATCTGCCTAATTGAAGAACAGCCCCCATGGAAGCTTTACTTTGATGGCTCATACACCTCTCATGGATCAGGGGCAGGAATATTATTAGTTACACCTCAAGGAGATTACATTCCAAAAGCCTTCAAGCTACAATTCCCTAGCACCAACAATATAGCAGAATATGAAGCTCTTGTAGCAGGATTAAAGATAGCTGCAAAATGGAATATCACTGAGTTACAAGTCTTTGGTGATTCCCAGCTCATCATCAAACAAGTCTTAAATGAATATCAAACCAAAGATGAAAAGCTATTACCCTACAAAGAGCTAGTTGATCATCTGACCCAACATTTTACAAAGCTTCAGTTTACACAAGTGCCTCGAATGAAGAACAAGGCAGCAGATGCCATGGCCACTATCGACTCACTCTTGGAAATTCCCCAAGAAGCTACGCAGTATGAGTTTTTAGTTGAGCAGCTCCTCACATCTGCCTATGTGAATGAGGATTCAAACCGTGTTTGTATCTTGGTTGGTCCCCAATCCCCTTGGTACCATGAAATTCATGCTTACCTTAACGATGGTATCATATCCCCTCACCTCACACGTACCCAACGCCATAACCTCATCCGAAAATCATCCCGCTATGTTATCATAGCCAATACCCTATATCGTCGGGGTTATCACGATACTCTCTCTCGATGTTTAGATGAAAATGAGGCTGCGATGGCATTAAAAGAAGTACATTCTGGACTTTGTGGTGCCCACATGAGTGGTATTGTCCTAGTACGACAAATCCTTAGAGCAGGCTACTATTGGCCTACCATTGAAGAAGACTCTTGTGACTTTGTCAGAAAGTGTCTCCCATGTCAGCAGCATGCAAATCTTGTGCACGCTCCAGCACAGGATCTACAGCCTATTGCACCACCTTGGCCTTTTGCTTGTTGGGGCCTTGATCTAGTTGGAACTATCACACCTCTCTCATCTGATGGACATAAATGGATAATAACAACTACAGACTATTTCACTAAGTGGGTGGAAGCAGTTCCCCTAGTCTCAGCTACAGGAGTTCAAGTCTTCAAGTTCATCTTGTACCACATTGTTTGCCGCTTCGGCATCCCATCCACCATCTTCACTGACCACGGAGGTAACTTTGAAAATCTCAACATGGAAGAATTATGCACTTCCCTCCACATCCATCACCACTTTTCTAGCCCATATTTCCCACAAGGTAACGGCCAGGCAGAGGCAACTAATAAAAACCTCCGCAAAATCCTAAAGAAAGTTGTCAATGATTCCGGCCGTGATTGGCACCTCCAAATAAATTCGGCTCTATGGGCCTATCGAACTTCCTTCCGTACATCCACGGGCACAACTCCATACTCCCTAGTCTATGGTGCCAAAGCGGTATTACCTATAGAAGTTGAACTTCCCTCACTACGCATATCTTTGCGAGGGCAAATCTCAGATGAAGAATACAGAGTAGCTCGACTCACCCAGCTAGATCTCTTAGACGAGAAGAGACAACAAGCCTATGACCATCTCATAGTCTATCAAACTCATCACAAAAAGAATTTCAACAAGAAGGTGCTCCCACGACACTTTCAGCCAGGTGACATGGTCCTCAAAGAAAATATGAAAGTCCAAGCAGATCGAGAAAAGAAAGCCAAGTTTGAACCTACATGGCTTGGTCCCTATGTGGTTACTGCCTCCTTTGGCTCCGGAGCCTATCAATTATCTACACCAGAAGGAGAACTCTTGAATAATCCCACTAACATCATTCATCTCAAGAAGTTCTATGCTTGAAGATCCTTGGTATACCCAGCTTTTGAAAAATACAAGAAAAAAATAGTAAAGAGAAATAAGCGTCCAATGGTGAAAACTTGGCAATTCAAGCGCCTTGGATAGGTACCTTGGTGAAAACCTGGTAATTCAGGCACCTTGTGTGCTAAAGACTAATCCATTATCTATCACTATCCTATCCCTCATCCATCCACCCAACATCCCATAAAACACCTGCTTGTTCCCTTGGTGTTCCAATCAAATATCCAAAATCTGATGGAGCTTGTCAATACCTCCTATACAGCTTGTAAATCTTGTACCAAAGCTTGTATTATACCTTGTAAATCTTGTACCATACCTTGTATATATCTGAATCTTGTCCAAAGCTTGTACCATATTCCAGCTTGTAAATAATCTTGTATCCTAGCCTGTATCCTATCACATGCATACACAGAATCCCATTTTCCTTAAGCTTTTCAAAAACCATCTACCTATCCACCTATCAACTATTATAGACATCCCATCCTTCACAAACATTTCCATCTCACAAAAAAAACAAAACATGAACAAACTTGTACATTTGTAACATATCTTGGTCTGTCAGCTTGTATATCCTCTTTAGCTTAGTATCATTGTATCTATCCAGCATTCATGTCAGTTTGTCCTTGATCAACATCTTGCACACATCGCACACCTTGGTTAGCTATTCCAATGCATCCTTTAGCTAGATCTCATGTCACCAAAGTGTTATCCTTCTTAGTTCAGCTTGCCAGATGCATTACTCATTCCGATCCATCAGCTTAGGTGCTCTCCGATAGGTCCTTGCAGGATATAGCTTTCCTCATGTCTAATCTTGGTCCGTTAGTACCTCGTCCTACCCATCTCGTTGGCAAACAGTTCTCTTTTGGATTTTCGCTTTCTTTTGGTTTGGGATCTTCCCTTTTGGGTCTTGAAATATCTTTTCCAAGCAATCTCCTTGTTTCCTCCTCAAGGTTGCCACGATCTTCCATATCATGGTATGCTCTGAATGGGGCAATTAGAGCGTAAGGTCTTGATCAGGTCTTTTGCTTGTTTTCTTTTTCTGCTTGTGGGTTACCTAGTGTCGTTTCCACGCTGCTTCCTCTGGGATTCATGTGTGATACTGGGGCAATCCTTGCGTGTTTGTTTCGAGTCAGTTCGTCAGTCCTCTGGACGGTTGGTGAAAAGGCCTTGATGTTCTTGGTAACCTTGGCAATTAACCAACAGTCCTATAGCAAATCTAGTGCTCAACTACATGGTGGTACTTCTCTTTGAAGTATCCCCCTGCTCAAAAAGCTTCAATGGATTCCCTTCATCTCCATTATCCCCCATCCATATCCTACATCTGTCGCTCCTACCCCAGCTTATGCATCAGTATCTCTTTGAATCACTCCTCATGCTTAGCTTTAGGGATCCACAATCCTGTTTTAGGGATCCACCAATCAAATCAATCCACCAAGCCTCATCTTTCGAGATCCACAATCCTAGTCCTAGGGATTCTCGAAACCCATCTTCCGCCAATCTGACTCTTTGAAATCTTGTTGCATCAGCTTTATCATTCTATCATCCATCTCCCTACCATGGATTCCTTTAATAGCGCTTTGCTCCTCCTCCCCCCCCCCAATCCTGGAAAGTCTTAAGCTTGCTTTACTGTTGTGCCTCTGATTTCCCTTTATCATTCTCCCGTAGTGAGAGTTTGAGCTAATTCAACCCCTTCTCTTCGCCAACTTGCATCTCAGCTCGTCTCAATTTCTTGTACTTTTCAAGAGGTCGTCGAGCCTCATTTCTCTCCCCGCCACCTTATTGAGGGGGCATCATCTAAGTCTAGTCTCTCCTCTTCTTATCCGAGACTGGGGCAACCTTGTTGCTAAAAAATCTTCTTCGTGTCGTCTTCATTCGAACTTCTTTGAAATAGTGTTGTCTCAACACTATGTCAAAGAGGGGCAAAATGTAGACACCTAAATTTGATTACACTATTTTAGTAATCCTATTTAGTTATCTAAAAAGGCATTATTAATTAAATTTCTATTTAATTAATCCTTTGTCATCCCCTAGTTGATTAATTTAATTAATCATCTATAGTCCTAATTGATAAATCAAATAATCTATTATTTATCAATTAAATCCTTTTCTCCTATCTAATTCCAAAAATCCCTATTTATTAAATAAATCTATTTGATAAATGAAATCCTCAAATTCAAAAACCCCTAACCTATCTCTAATCCTCCATTTAGCCTAATCCACCCCATCCACCCATACTAACCAAGCTTAGCCACTAACTCACCCACCCTCATTAATGCCATCCACTTGCACATCTCTAACATTCCTAATCTAATCCTAAACCCAAGCCTAATCCACCCCCTAATGTTGTCACATTCCTTAAACAAGTTTAAGACTTTCCTAATCCAAACCAAAGTCTCCCCTCAAAAAACCCAACCACTAAGTCATGAGTGCTCTTACAAAACATAAAAGACTCTTACAAGCCCACTCATGACTCTTACACCCATCTTCCACACTCTTCCCTCTTCCACACTCATTCCTCTTACATCCCTCTTACATACTCAACCCCACTCATCATGACTTTAACCAACCCTTTACCCTACCCTCTCACACTCATCCTCCTTGTGACAAGTGTCACTTTCTCATTGGTGCTAAACAAGCACAATCCATGTGCTCTCCTTTGAGTGCATCCTAGCCCTCCTTAAGCCTTCATCCATCCTTGCATCTAAGCCCTCCATCCCTCTACCCCTTAGCCTATAAATTGAATCCCATCCCAAGCCATTTCATCAACAATCTTTGAGCTAAAGTTACCATGCTATTTTGAGAACCAAAGCCATCAACCATACCCTTATAATGCCAAATTGAGAGCTCACAAAGCTACCAATTTGCCATTACCCATCTCCATTGAAGCAGCTTTTGAGCATCTTGAGCATACATCCACAGCAAAAGGACACATCTACAGAATCAAGAAAGCATGGAGTGCTTTTTCTTGTGAGGTTTGCACTTCTTGTTTTCTTCCTTTGTCTAAGCATATATGTGAATTTAGTTTTTGGTTTGTGAATGTTTACTTTATTTGTTAATGTTCTTTGCATACTGATTTCTCCTATACTTATACAATGACAAAGGAATGCAGTAGAAAATTGAAAATCTTATGAAATCCACAAGCTAAGTGAGGGCATCCTTTTAGCTCTTAAATAGAAAGGGAAATGGATAATTGATTAAAGTTTGATATCAACAAAACCCAAATATGCAACCAAAAAAAATGTTGATCCTGTAACTGATCAGTACCTTATCTATTGGGCTATTCCATAAATCAGAAACACACATCCATGATATCAGTGACATATCCCATACATCAAGATATTAGATCTATCCTATCACTTTGTGAATTAGACATCAGTGTTCATAAAAACCTCATACTCATGAAATATCATTCTCATGTAACCAACAACTCTGTTAAGATAAGTAAGCAATTACTTGGCTCTTTGTTCCAATAGAAAACCTAACAAGACATACAACTTCAAGGGGTTACAAAAGGGTTTAATTTCTTTGCTCTTAAACCATAAAACATTGTAAATAATAGAGATAAGAGACAAGAATTAGAATAAAAGTAAGAAGTTTGTTGTTCCTTGTATTCATTTCTTTGAAACAATACACTTAAGATACATGTAAATAACTAAAGAAACAACTCCATAGACCAACACTATCTATATTAGCTTTATTACTATTTTTCATACAAGAGAGAATAATCAAGAATGGTGGAATCATAGCTCTAGAAACCTTTCGAAAGATTGGAACCAACCTTGCGGTATCATAGTAGTAGAAATTTTTTATCTAAGAACCTAGAAGCAACCTCTTAGATAGAAAGAAAAAAGAAAGATACAGGATAGGAAATAAATCTTGGATCTGATCTAAAAGTGACATATGTCCACTCAAATCTCCATCCCTTACTATTGCAAAACCTATCTCTTCTATCTACAACCAAAATCTAAATGGAATCTCATCATAGTATTTCAACAAACTCAAAACATCTTCTTCATGTGATGAGAAACCCTCATTCTGATAAAAACATCAAGTATGCATTTGAATGCTGATAAATCCTTCACTAAACTTACTTGGAGGTGAAAAGATATCACCAACTACATCTCTACCAACTTTGGTGCACACCCAATTCATCATTTCACCAAAAACGAAGTCTGAATTGCCATACTAGAATACAGTTGAAAAATAGGCACCTCAGAAAAAACCCTAAATATCTCACACATTACTTATGTGAAAATAAATGGTAACTCTAGAAAGCTTGTTCCAAGGCCTTTCTATTGATATATAATAGTCATATGTTGGCCTCTAGGACATGCCCAAAATATCCATTTGAAAATTAGGTTCCTAAATGGTTCAGAGGTCTGTATTTTATTTACAAATATTTATCTTTTCCTATAGTCAAAAACTTTATCATATAAACTCAAAAGATTTAAAATGACCCTATAAGTGAAAAGGAACATAACATTCAAAATTTGATTTTATGAACCTTTCAACTTTTCCCTCCAAATTTTTGTTTGGTTCAACCCAAGTTTGACCGAACTTTGACATGTGTCACCATGGGATTGGTCTGTCTCTACTTTTTCATTGCCACCTAGGTGCCACATGGCACCCTTTGATTGGTGAATGAATTGCCTCTTGTCATTTGACGCATCAACACATGGAACCATTGGGTCTTTTATGCATGGTCACCGCTACGTCATCAACTTACTGGGTGCTCTACCATGTCATCGCCACATGGCATCACCTGATTGGCCCACTATATACTCACAAGCCTCTGACATAGTGCCATGCGTTGACATCTAATTTTTCATCACATTGTTTCTTTACCTAACTAGTGAGCAACTTTATTTTGTGACATAGCAACGACTATCAATTTTGCCACGTGTTGCAATATTGTGAATTGCATTTGCTAGTCGACACCACATCATCGCATAGTACCACATGTTAGCATGTCACTTTCTTGCATTCCTAGTTAGAAATTTTTTTATGTCAATGTGATAATGAATCTCATCTCTCTATGTGTCAGGCTTGCCATGTTAGCACCTCGGGAAGTGCACCAAGCCCATAATTGTCTGCCACATGTCATTTTGTCATTGGTTGTCAGGCTGCCATGTGTTATTTTTTGGTTCATCTACTTGGATCCACCTCATCATCTTGTTTGGAATGTTTGGTCAAAATTTCCTCCTTGGTCACCATCCGACTGGGGCCCACCACGAACATGTGCAAGCCTTTGTCATAAAGCATAAACCTTTAGACATTTACCTTGTGTGTGTTTGGGTATATAATTACCAAAATGTTTCTTCAGCCCATCAATGTGGGACTAAAAACTTTGTTGCTTCCTATTACCACTCCCAACTATGAAAACAAATCGATGACTCTATGGAATCCATGATATCGAGCATCAAGACCACTTCTCCAATACACAACTATGCTCACAACAAGCTTATTTTGAAATGCCCACCACATTGCTCCAATAGTGTGATATCAAACAAATGACAAATTATCCTACACAAGCATGCATGTATAGGGTTGAAGGAATCATTTCAAACCAAAATAGAATTCATCCTTGCTCATCTTTGCATGTGCCTTCACACACAATCCACACCTGCATTTTTTCCTAAGAAATTCTACACTCTCCCTGTGCATGAGAAAACAAGGGACTACTTTGTCTCATGAGTAGGCCACAAATATTTTGAATGTGGAGGGTATTAAAGCCTATGTTGTAACTCTGTCAATGGTAGATTTCCATCATTGCAAAGTAGATTCCTAAAAATATATTTAGTGAAGATAAAAGACTGAAAGTAGTAAGGAAGGGACAACTTTTTTGAGGTCATCTGGAATGAACCTTTAATTGATGACATCTATTTACATGAAAACCATGCAATGCATTAACACACCATCACTGACATGCTTTTCCCCTATAGGTTTAATCCCTTTTATCTCTCATTTTGTTCCCTTTTCTGCCATCCTAATTATCGGTAGATTACAAAAACATTGATTTAACTATAATGAATGCAAGACATCATGGTTGGCCCATGTGTTTGTTATGTTCCATCATTTGCCCCCATGCCTGAAAGGAATCTCTAGCCATACTGATGCTTCTCCATTGTGCTCCACTGAAGTCAACATATAAGTCACAATTCAAAATCCACGCTATCCTAGGAATATGATTGATTTTAACTCCAGAACCAACTACTTTCGTGCTATGATCATCCATCATTTTTTTTTGAGGATTGTAGTAATCCTAAGCTCTAGGAAATTTTGTTGTTTTATTATTCTGTCTATTGTTGTTTCAATGACCAGTGGCTCCCTGAGGCTACTCATGCGAAACAACTTTATCAACTGCTATTCCATTACACACTCACTCATAGTTGCACCTGTACGATTCATATTGTAGTCAACATCACCCTCTCCTTGATATTGCATTATGATCCATCCTTGCTCAAGCTCAAAATATGCCTTAGTGAAAATTAAAAGGTCTACATAGTATTTTTTCCTTCTTAGCGTATTGAAAAAGACAACCTCCATCCATATAGCTTGGTTTGTATCCCCTCAAGGTATAGTCTCTTGATCACCATAAAATATTGCAGAAGCTTCCAATTACAAGGGTGATTTGGGGGCAAGTTTAGTCAACTAAAAGCTCCAATACTTAAATGCAAAACCCCTTGGTAAATTTATTGAATAAGTGTTAGATGAAGTCATAAAAAGAAATTGAAGGATCTCATTCTATGACTTAATGACACATCTTTTTTCATTTGACCAGTCATAACCTCTACTACCAAGGAAATTATTTATACCCTCTCAAAATACGCAATGATTTTGGAATGTGAAAACCAAGGTATTCTAATGATTAATAATATTATAATCCTTCTTAATCTTTCCAGTCCCACAATGGCTTATCAGTCTACTGAATTAAGTCAGGCCCCAAAGTGGGTCCGGCTAATTTTTTTTTGAACTTAAACACTGACCCCTTGAATTGATTCATTTAGCTTTTTATATTGGTTGGATTCCAAATCAATCACTACTTTATCATTTAAAACTCGCTTTACCCCTTCTTGCAAACTATTACTTTCTACTAGGAAGGCTATGAAATTGGCTTTAAAAACTGACCAAAACCAACAACTAAGCCCTAAGATTTGACATACTGATTCTCTATTCAACATTCTTGTACCATGTTAGATTTTGTATCATGATGAAATATGGGTCAAGAGATATTGATCGTCAAAGTTTCTTACTTTAAACTGCCTACAAACAAACATGTTAGAAAACCATAAAATGCATTTGGTTTTGGCTTTGAAAACATGCCTAAAGGACACTTAGGGGCACAAAAATGAGGGAATTTTTTCAACGTCATGAGAAGAGTATAAATATGTGATTTGGGCTCATGATAAATAACTAATCACATTTGGAAAGCGTGCAAAGTTAGGTATTTGGATTTGCAAAACTAGGAACACTAGCAAAACAACAATTTTCATAAACGGAATGGACCTAGGAAAGTGTGCAGATAGATTCGTCAAACTTGAAAATTAGAGAACTTAAAGTATTTTCAAAGTAGGATAAAATGGTATAATCCATTTAGCTTCATCTATCATAGATCAAATTTATGACATCTCGAACGGGCCTCTTGATTAAGCTGCACTTTTTGCTACTAGTAAAACTTCAAAAATTGCAAATGGCATTGCACTTGAAAACTAATCAAACAGATTCATCATAAACTTAGATCCAAAAAATAGAAAATATTTGACCCCTAAAATATATTTCAAAAGGAAATTTCTCAAGAGGGTCAATTGGGTCAAAGTTATAACTGGTCAAACAGGGCCGCTCAAAATTTTGAACAATATGCACATTTATGACAACAATAAACAACCAACTTTAAGGGATTCGAAACCTAGTGAAAACATATCAAAATGACTTGAAATCTGAAATATAGCTTCTTTGATATGCATAATAAAAAATTCTAAAGTGGTGAGTCATGAAACATAATTAGGTGCAAGATATTCAATTGCAAACTAGGCTTCTTGTCATTATTTGACATTTGGGTAAAAATGCAGATTTGAACAATGCTCAAAATGAAACTTCACAAAATGACTTAGAATGAAAATTTATCATTATGAGATGCATGAACATACTGAAATAAAAGTGTTAGAAACATACAACACCTCATAGGCCTCAAAATGATAGCCAAGTACACGTGCATTAGAAGCACTTATAGGGCTCAATTTTTAGGATGGTACTCAAAATCATGGCTTCAATTTTGAGTCCCAACAATGTGTTAGAAAAAATTGTTTATAATAATTATGTTAAGATGTATGATTTTGATGATTCCATTTGTATTTTAGATACTATTTTGATTAATTTAGATGAAGAAGATACTCTTAATGATACCAATGATGTTAATGATGAATATGAAACTATTGACATTGACATTGATTTACCTAATATTCTTTCATCACAATTGACACTTACACCTAGTATCGAACATTATGATTCTAAAGAGGATCCTTATTTGGAATTCGCTATTGTTCCTACTATGTTGGATATAGTCCCTCTTGCGAGTTACCCACCTTCCCTAAATGATATAGAATGAGATTTGGAGAATAGGTGACATGCTTGATTGGCTTGTCCTTTATGGTAGATTTCTTGTGTGTTTTTTTGTTGTACAATACTTTTCCCATGATGTGTTTTCTAAATGTTGTTAGATTCTTTTATACTATCCTTGTTGCTTTTTTGGTGCAAGGTGATAAAAGAATTGAACATATTGTACAATTCCTCTACATGTATCTTTATTCTTCCATATGTTGTGTCATGTTATGTTGTACTTGTGCTATTGTTCATACATGTTTCCTTGTGTAATCTACTTGGATCCATGACTTGGTAGCATTGATTCTTTTTGGTCTCTAGGTCATGGTCTGAAAAGATTCATCTTTGTATCTCTTATGTGATCTTTCCTCCTTTGTGATTGCAGTTCTACTTTCTTTGGGAATGATGTCAATTTATTTTCAATAATATCATATATATATATATATATATACATATACATATATATATATATATATACATATACATATACATATATATATATGTATATGTATATATATATATATGTATATGTATATATATATATGTATATATATGTATGTATACATACATATGTATATATACATATGTATGTATACATACATATGTATATATACATATGTATGTATACATATGTATGTATACATATGTATATATACATATGTATATATATATACATATACATATATATATACATATACATATATATATATACATATATATATATATATATATACATATATATATATATATACATATATATATATATACATATATATATATATACATATATATATATATATATACATATATATATATATATATATATGTATATATATATATATATGTATATATATATATATATATATAAAATCTTATGATCATATTGACCCCACACTAGGTAGATCCCTTCTATGTTCTCTAGATATTTATGTGGTATTTTGCTTGATTTGTCTTTGTTTGGGGGCATATTGTAGTGGAAATGTAATCAATGGAGTTGTTTATGTTTTTGTTAAAGCCATTTCTCATGTTAAAGTGTTAACGATGACTTTAACGTGGGGGCATATGCTCTGCTTACCTATTGCACACACACACATTTTGATATACATATATTATTTTTCAAAACAACTTTTCTCCCTTTTTGGATTAATGACTAATCCTTAAAGCATGGATTTATATTTTAGAATCTCTTGATCCCTCTAGTTTCAAATATTTTAATCCCTTAAGGTCGAGGGTGTCCCTAAGAATAGATCTCTTTTTCTTTTTGGTTTTATTCTTATAGATAGAATATTCTTGAGGGTGAATCCTTGATGTGCTGACTAGTGAGTAACCACATTCTCTAGGCAGTTCAATTCCATCTTTCTAGTTGCATTGTTTCCTTGTGTGGTTCACAATGGGACATAGGTTCTCATTGCGTGAGATAATCACACTCTTTTTTCTTTTTCTCTTTTTCTAGAGATGTCTCTCTTATTGTGATCTTGGAGTTGACAAAGACTTGAGTCCCTGGGGGCTTGAGGATCACTTTGTCCCTTTGATTTTAATAAGATTATCTTTTCATTATGATCTACTTTACCAAGAGTTTGCATCAAGTCCATACTCTTGCTAAAGTGGGGGCTTAATCTATCATCTTAAAATGGAAGCACTTCCATGATAAGAGTGTTTAGCCCTCTGAGTGAGTGGTCTAGGGTCATGTCAAGTGGTTTGAATAGGTCTTTGCATGGATATGGCTTTTTCCCCCTGTTATGTTTTTCTCCCCCTATTTCTAGCCTCTTTCTCACAACTTTCTCTGAGAAACTTAAGACTTTGACTTTTTGGGTCAGTGATGACCTAAAGGGTCAAGGTCAACCTTGACCCTAACCTAGCTCAAGGATAACCTTGATACTAACCTAGGGTAGGTTCAACCTTGACCCTGACCCCAAGTTCAAATTTCAAGTTCCAGAGGTTTCAGGATGTTAGGTTTCAAAAAGTTTCATTTTCCCACTTCCGGCTTAGCTGTTTTAGGTTTTAGATTAGTATACTCTTAAATTTCATTTAATCTAGGTCCATTTCTAGGGGTTAAGTTTGATTGGAATTTAATTCTCCAATGTTGGCCTCTCTAGAAGTTTGTGCCCTAGATCATTATATAAGGAAGCCTTCTTCTCTCATTTTGATATCGATCCACGGACTATGAAGTTTTGATCCACTATCTATGAGTGAAGTCATTATCTACTTTTCAAGAGGAGAAATTATATTGGATGATCCATTAGCAAGAATTCAAACATCTGATTAATCAAGGAGATCCATTGTTAGCCATTGAAGGATTCAATCTCCATGGATCCCTCTTGTTGAAGATTTCTCCATCCACATTCATTTAAGCCTTTTCCTATGCTAAGATATATTCAAGATTGGCTTTGAAGATCTAATGCCATTGATTTGAGACATCCTACACACAATTCTACATTCATTTGGAGCATCCATACTTGTGGATTCAAGGATTCGAATCCTCCATAAGGATTTTAGCACAAGAAAGATGAATAGTTCTATTTACTTTGTTTATGCATATTGTAATTTCAATTAAATTTCAAGGTTGATTCCAAATTGGGGTTTGACCAAGGAAAACCCTCCATCCAAACAAAAAAACCATTTTTCTTGTAGGTACAGGTGTGGAACAATGAATATTAGTGCCTGAGATCTGTAAACAAATTTTTTGTTAGAGAAGTGTAGGTCAAGGTTGAATTTTTGGGGTTAGGGACAACCTGTAAGGGGTAAAATTGTGCCTCAGGGTAAGATTGTGCCTTGCTATCCAGGTCAAGGTTGACCTGCTTTCTAAAAGATAAAACTTTTCGGGGTTTTCTCCGTCTCGACATTTCTAGTCTAAAGTAGGTTGCAAAATTCCCCAAAACTATGCACAAACATCAGAAAAAAGGTATTTCTAGATTAATTCCATTATGAGGTATATATATCTTATCTTTTCTAATTTCAAAAATTTTTAGTTTTATAGTACTTATTCAATTTCAATTCTAAAGTATAAATGAATAGTGTGGAATGTTAGATACATTATGAAAGCTCCCTATTTTACCCTATTCAATATCATATTCTTCTAGGTTGTTCTATGTACACTTCTTCCTCAAGTACCGTTCCTAAATGAAAATTTTGACATTTTATCTAACATACCTTAAAGTTTTTGTAGTCCAAATATGCAAGCAAAGTTTTGACTCCTTCTAGTCTTGCTCTAGGAGAAAAAGTTTCTCCATAGTCAACTCTTTCTTCTTGAGCATATCCTTTGCATACCAATCTAGCCTTGCTCCTTGTAACTTCATGATTTTCATTTAGCTTATTCCTAAAAACCCACTTTGTTCCAATAATATTCTTGGCTTTTGGTCTAGGTACTAGGTTCCAAGTATTGATCTTCTCAATCGGTTCAATTTCTTCATTCATTGCCTGGATCCAATCTTCATTATCTAGAGCATCTTTCACTAATTTAGGCTCAAATTCACAAAGTAAGCACGTATCATTTAGGAGTAATTTTTTCTTGTCAGAACACCAGATTTTGCATCTCCAATGATTTGTTCAGGTTTATGATGTCTTCTTACATACTTGGATAGCACATGTGGTCTCCTTCTTTTTTCTTCAACATGTTCATCTTGAAAAATAATTTTAGGAATATTAAATCTCTCTTGTTCAGGTTCTAATTTTGGTTGAGCATGCTTGACATTGCTTGTATGTGACTCAACATCTTTTGCTTGTTGCTCAACACCCACTGTTTGTTGCCCGACAACCTGTTGTTGCACTTTGTCATTGCTTGTCTTCTCAAAAATTGCAGCTTGGTTTGTTTTTTTAGTTGGAGTTCTTGGAGTACCATCATTCAAATATATGAATGCATTGTAATATTCAGGTTTTTCCTTACATTCAACATAATTTCTTTCTGCAAATTTATCAACTTTTAGAATTGCAGTTTCCACAACTTTGTTAGTGTTAGAGTTTAAACACTTGTAAGCTTTACTTATGGTGGAGTATCCTAGGAATATAGCTTCATCACTCTTGGTATCAAGTTTTCCATTCCTATTATTTCTAAATATATAGTGTTTTCTTCCATATATTTTGAAATATTTCACTTTAGGAGCATATCCATACCATAGTTCAAAAGGTGTAGCATTTGTACCTTTCTTGACTTGAACTCTATTTAAGGTATATACAATAGTATTGATAGCTTCTCTCCAATATTTCTATGATACATTCTTCTCCATCATCCATGTTCTAGCATAGTCCATTATTGATTTGTTTCTCCTTTCAACTATCCCATTCTAAGGAGGGGTCCTGAGTGCTGACATCTATCTTTTAATTCCTCTGTCATTGTAGAATGTGTTGAACTCATTGGAGATGAATTCACCAACTCTATTAGATATCAAACACCTCAGACTCTTCCTTGTTTCTTTTTTAATTGTGGCCAAATACCACTTAAATAGCTAAAAAGCATTAGATTTAGCTTTGAGAAAGATCACAATCGTTATCCTACAGTAGCCATCAACAAATAGAATTAAATACTTATCTCCACAATAACTTTGAACATTAATAGGTCCACAAAGGTTAGTATGAACCAATTCAAAAATATCACTAGATGTGTATGTTTTGCTCTTGAAGCTAGACTTTGTCATTTTTCCCAATTGACATTGTTTACACATAGCATTGTCACGCTTCTTTAGTTTTGGCAACCCTCTTACTTTCTCCATTTTACTAGTGTTCACCAAATTGTCAAAGTTCATATGACATAACCTATTGCACCATAACCAAACATCTTCTTATTGTGCAAACAAACATGTCTCATTTGATAAATCTAGATAGAACAAGTTACCTCTTGTCTGATCACCACTTCCAATTAGCTTGCCATTTGCATTATATATCTTGGCCTTTTTGTGATGGAATTCAACTCTGTATCTTCATTTGTTTAACTATGAAACACTCAAAAAATTATATTTAAGTCCTTCCACCCAGTAAACATTATCATACTTGATTTTGTCAATTAATTGAATTGTACCTTTACCTTTCACAACATATAGAATAACATTACCAAATTTAACACATCCACCCTTGTATGGTCCAATATCCTCAAATTTATTCTATCACCATTCATATGATTAGAGCATCCACTATCAACTATCCATGGTCACTTTTGTGCACATATGAAATTGAAGTAGTTTTCTCATCTTCATTAGAGTCTTCTTTCATAGCAACATAGACAACTTCATCATCATCACTTTCATATTTAGTGTTAGTTTCTTCTTCAACAATAGAACAATATTTATTACCTTTATCATCCTTGTTCTTGTTGTAGTCTCGATCATCTCTTCTTGCTTTGTACTTGCTTTCCTTTCTCTCATCCTCGTCTTCTCTATCAGGACATCTTGCAACAATATGACCGACCTTGTTGCATGAATAATAAATAATAGTAATATACCTTTGTATTTACATCTACCTCTTCCATATCTTTTTGCAATAAGTGCTTCAAGTTCATCAATCTCATCATCAGAAGTGTCATTGTCACTCTTCACATGTTTGTCTTTTCTTTTGCTAAGAACCAATTGTGACTTGAAAGTAGATTCAATAGTAGCAGGAGTGTAGTTATCAAAATTAGACATCTCAAAAGCAGTAAGTCACACCTTCCAAAGTCAAATCATTACCTAGAGTTCATCTCAACTCTTGTATTGCATAAACCCTAATGGCATATATAGGAAGTAAAGTTCTCAATACATTTCTTATCACTGCTTTATATTTAATCTCTCCATTTGCACCTCAAATAGCATTGACAACTTCCTTGATTCTTATGCAATATAGCACTGTGGTATCACCTTCCATCATCCTCATCCAATAAAATGTTCCTTTTATTGGTGTTCTTTCTTATAACAAACATATCAGATGGATTTAAACCTAATACCAGGAAACAAAGATAGGGACAAGCCTAAGGATGAGCTAAATCCTATATTCAACAAGGCTAAATCTCAGTTTTGGGCCAAACATTAACAGAGTCAATAGGACTCACTTCACTTTAGGCTTTGCTAAGCCAAGGTGGGCAGACCTAAGGGATTTATCTCATTAACTTGATTTTTTTAATACAAGACTGTCCCCTATAGTAGGAATGGTCAATATCTTCTCTAGTTTGCTGATAGACTTCTCAATTGCAATAGCTAATTACGACTAAAGAAAATAATAACAAATAAGCAATGACCCACATTTTTATCTCTTCAATACTTTAAAAAAGGGGAAATTGATTTGTTGTTGTGATTGTTATGTAAAAAGGTGAATCAACAATGTGCTCTTGAACTTTAGAATGGACCAGTGCTTTATCTAGTTGGATATAGAGTTAGATATTAGTAGTTTTTGGACCTTTTTAATCAACTTGTGATTGAAAATGTCAACATTAAACTTTTAGTTTCATTTTGATTCTTAGCCTTTCCATAAACCCTAAACCTTATCAATTATAGAAAGCAATTACCCAATTCTTTGAATCAGTAGCAATCAACAAGAGACATATAATCTTTCAGATTGCATTAAACTGAAAATAAAATTGTCTATTTAGTCCCAAAGCTTTAGATATATGAAAAAGAGACAAAACTTCAAAGATAATTTTATTTAAGGATAAATCCTTCAATTTATGTCTTAACACTGCAAATAAAACTCATAGTATGACACAGAGAATAAACCATTGGTCCCAAATACTCCTTTTGTATTCAAGTATGCATACATGTGAACTCATTCAGATCATTACAGAATAGAAAATGGACAGATTGTAAAATAATACATGAAACATATAAAAGTTCTACAGACAACCCCCCTCTACTTATCATCTTGGAAATACATATATAGGATTGCAACAAGCTACAGATGAGAGGAGGACACACATCAAAATTTTAATGGAAAACCAAAACTTTTGGAAGATGTACCTAATAAATACACAGAACATTCTTCCAAAAATATCGATCAAAAAGATAAGTAGCCGAGGAAGTAGAAAAACATTAATGTTGAATCTTTGATCTTTTCTTCTCCATGTACTTTATCTACCTTGCTTGCTAAATATCTCAACTACCTTCCACCAGTAGAGCCTTTATTTCACCCACTACTTCCCAAATATAAATCTCCCTTTTAGTGGGCCAGTTGGTATTCTTTACTTCTTGTAAATCTTGAGTAGCCTTGGTCCACCTGGCATCCATGATTGCCTTTGACTCAATAATAAATCTATTTAAATTTATTTCTACCTTGAAAAGAGAATCAATTAAAGCATGGAATGGGGAATGAGATATATCTTCAAAAATTGCTACTGTAGTATCTTTGGTCAAAATGTCATCAAAAGAAGCTGACCACTCCTGCCAATCTGTTACTACATTGGTAGCATCTAGTACTGATGGTATACAAGGCTCCACTCCCTCAGATAAAACCATTAATTTTTCTTATATGACTTGCAATTTACCAATAAAGAAGCCACTTAGTTCTCTTACCATTTCTAGGCTCTCCTTTACAGTGAAAATTTTGTCTAGCAAGTCTGCCTTTTTAGCCATCAATACAATCAATCTATCCAAAAATTGAATATAAGGCCCCCATAGGCCGAAGGCAGGTGTTAACCATGAAAGTGCTTCATTGCAAAACTGCTCAGCATTTTGTAAAGCAATATATAAATTGTGAGCCTGTTGTGATATGTTTTTCAAAACATCAACCCTATGGCTCACCATATTCCTAAGGATCTTTGTCCTCACATCTACTCCTTTCTGAGTTGATTGAGTATCAATACTCATCCTTCTTGGCTATGATGACTCATCCTCTTCTATCTCTTCTATTTGAATTAAGGCCTTAGTAGTGTCTTTGACTGGCATTGACGTTCCTTTTCCCTCTTCTCTCTGAGTTGGAGCCATCCTCTGTTCTACTTGTGCCAATTATTCTTTGAGAGATGATATTTCATCCTCAAGTCCCTAGATTTTGGCCTCAAGCTCAACAATTTTTTCTTTGTATACATGGCTGCACCTAAGCTCATTCTCATAGAGCTTCCTAACATCAATGTAATCATGTATGGTCTGGGCTAGTCATGTTTCAATTTCCTCCACTTTGTGGCTTCATTCATGAATGAAAAATGTTTTAGTGCCTTGGATATTTCTATGCTAGAGGTACCCTGTAAAGTCCATATGATCATATTACCCCATTCTGTACTCTGTACATCCATCAATTTTGGCTTATTGGAAGCAGAGGCCATGCTCCAGATTGTTAGGGATTTGGTATCAATGTTGAAACTAGTCCCTCTCTTCAATCCATCTACACCAATTTCTTTATAGGAAATGGCACTTTCTTGCCTCCTGATTTGATCAAGCATAAATGCTTGCTCCAAAGGCACCAATAACATTCCACTCCTCTGCACTAAATCTCTGGCCTCCTCTAAAGTCATTACTTCACTTTCAAGATCATAGGCTTGTAGCATCTCAATCAATTCCAATCTTTGTTCATTAGACTCATTTGGTTTCATCTTTAGAACAAGCTCACTCTATTTAATCTTATATAAGAAACTTTTGAATTCATTGGGCTTAATGAATTCATCATCCTCTAAGAATTGTTGAGCTTGGATGATCCTGTCATCTAATCTAGCTACAACTAATTCTAGGTTTTTGAGGGTGTTCTCTATTGAATTTTCCCTGGTTTGTAAATAATTTTGTCTCATGTCAGCAAAATACTAACTCTTTCTTAGTAAAATTTGCAGGGTCCTTTATCTGACTTGTAGAGGAATTTGAACAATCTTTTGCCTTTTCTTTCCTTTGGCCATCCATGGTGCCTGAGGTGCATCATCCTCTCCTACTTCAAGAGTCACATCAGGTTCAGGGCTATCAGGGAAAACTCTATCCTCTTCCCCCATTGGACCTTTAGGCAATTTGGCCATAATCTCAACATGGTCCATGATCATCTTCCTAATTCTTTGGGGGTAAGGGATTTCCATGTAGAATCTTGTAAATGTAGGATCAATTCTTTTCAATTCTCCCTCTACCCTCAGCACATCATCAAGCTTTACAAGCTTATCAATCACCTCCATTTCTGCTACTATATTAGGAATAATGTCTTCATGGGGCAACTCCTTGGAATTTAGCAATACATAATTTTTCATTTCCTTGAGTGTTGCCCTCATCCAACCCTTAGAGTCATACATTCTATAGGGGCCTGTGCATAAATTATAATGGTGTAGATAGGAGTGGATTAAATCGAGGGCCTCTTTACCAATGGTGAAATCACCAATTCTAAAGCATCTACACAAAAAGGTTCCCCTATGTACCTTTGGCCCTAGGTATTCTTTATTTACCATGAATAATTGCCAAATAAACTCAATTATACCAAGCCTAGGAGGAATGAATTTTGGTAATATATGGGGTGGTTGGGGACAACCATAGACTCTTATTAAAGAAAAAGTGGGAAACAAAAAAATATTCCCCCCAGTTATGATCTAGTCTTTTCCCTTCAGGTAGTAGGGCTTGTCTTATAAGACCTTTCAAAATCTCGGGTGCTCTAAAGTACCCTAGGTCTAACATTTTCATTATTACAACACTAAAATTGTTGAAAAATGACACAAAATCAAAAAAATGGCAAGTTCTATCCCATACCCATGTCCACAACTACACTGGTAGATCTCCATTCAAATCAAAAGTTTGATCAATGAAGTCAGAACTAATATATCCCATGTTCTTATAGAGGATCAAATGCATCAGTAGTGAGTATTAGAGGTAAGTGAATTCTCTCATATTTCCAGTATGAGCCCTAGCAATATTCTCCTTCATTATATCCAAAATATGACTGACATAGTCATATTCACAAGCATGGTAGGAATCTTGGACGTCCCTTGCAATTATGTATTCTACCCCCTAGACCTCATCAAACCCATCTTTTCCTAGCACCTTATGGACACCATATATAGTTAAGACAAAATAACTTTTGAATTTGTCCAGTGGAATCTTCTTCAGAATCTTCTTTGGGTAGTCACCTACTTTCTTCAAATCCCTATGGATATGTCGTAGCAATGAGGCTCTTGTGAAAGCATTGGGGTTTGCCTCAAATCTCCTTTGTAAATCCTTTAAATCTATAGGTTGACCCATAGCACCAGTTAATCCAAAGGCCTCAATGAAATACTCAATCCAAAGTGTAGAGAACTGTTCCATCCTTCTTGTGAAAAGACTTAGTGGCTAGGATATAACATTGAAACATGGCCTTCATCAAATCTACATCCACGAAAACTTTTGGGAAAATTAATTTAACAAGGTTCTTCTTCCATGGATTACACACAGGAATTTTCTTCTCCCTATTACAATAGAAGAAATAGAAAATCTTAGAACTAGTGACATCAGGGCATATGGCATCTCTGCATTTGGCATATGGGTCGAAGAAGGCATGATAATTTGTAGAGTTGGCATTAGTAGAACCTAGGAAGAGTTTTATCCATTCCTCTGCAAATCTGCTAGGTTTTCTCTGCCTAGTTTTGCCTCCCTTAGAAGTTGAGTTCTCTGAAACTGCCATATTTGTGGCTTGGATTTCTTCTACTTCCTAATCAGACATCTTAAAAATGTGCAGATAAAAAACCTAGGAAAGATATTGCTCTATTCTTAATAAGCTCTGGAAACAACAATTGAGAATGCTTAGAAGGCACAAGGAATGCTCAAATTCTTTTCTCTTTGCAAATGGGGAACTGTGTATATGAGAATAGGAAATCTTTATAAGTTGATATGTGTAGACTAATGTTTATCTTGCATTGATTTTAGCATGCTTGAAATACGATATCAATCTATTCTGTCAACTTTATGGAGTGTCACCATTAATATCCAACTATGCACTTTTTCATACTACATTCAAATCTTACTGGTCGAGAAGCCCATTGTTCATTTCCTGTCATTATGTTTCTATCAAAATTAGATATGATGATATTATGACAAGGTAGCTGAAAAGACCTTTCATAATACCACACTATTGTAAAAATGGCTTTCCGATTCTACAAACATCCTTTGATAAACTCTTGTTGACCAGTCAAACACTGTGGCAAAAACCTTTTATGATCGTATGACATCCCCTTTATCGCAGCATCGACATCAACCTTATTTCCCTCCATGATCATTTGAAAAATAGCTTCGTAGCATCACGGGTCACATTTATTTACCCTATGATCATACGACCGCAGTTTCGTTCATTTGTTTGTAACATCGTAGGGGATCCTGTTTGCTTTTACGATGTTATGACAACCTTGAAACCTTTATCTCATAACATCAACAACTTATTAATTTTCTTATGTGATCTCATGTTCAAGTCCTAGTCGTGACATCGGAGACCCTTTTTTATAACCTTGAGATCTCATGATGAACAATTCATCATAAGATCAGAGACCATTGCGTATCGCTTAACTTAAACCTTTTCTGGTCCCACTAACTCTGAGAGAAAACACACTTGGCACTTGTATACTGGCTCTATCTAATCAAGAAGTAGACACGTGTGTGATAGCTCATCACTTTATTTTCCCTTATCACCTTTTATGATCTTATGATGACAAAGTATCATGCCATCGTAATGCCCTCTTTATTCCTTTTCGATCCTACAAAAAACACCTTATCGCAAGATTGTAGATTCCCCTTTAACTACTCACGATACCATGATAAAATTTTCATTGTGAGATCGGAACCCTTCAAATTCTACTTGGCAATCCTATGATAGCATATGAATTGTAACATCATAGAAGACAATTCGCCAATACTTAAAACATTATACAATCATACGATACAAAGGATATCATAGAATTGAGAAAACTCAAAATTCTGTCCATGATAATGCAACACAACCTTAATCATGAGATCAGAAAAGGTGAACACCCTTGCTTATGATATCCCGCTAACCCTCCATTGTAACATCGCAAGAAACAATGAGTTTGAGAAAATAAGAACCCACTCATTCAAATGGCTTATAGAGACCATGCAAATTTGCTAGGGTTAAACTGTGAATGGAATCAATACAAATATAACCCTATCAAATAATTAAAAAAATTCACCATAAAATTTAAAAAGTTATCATCAACGAAAAAAGGAGCTATCAGTGGCTCTGGTTGGGGATGATGGATAACTTGTATCCATGCAAGAGTTCATAATTTCTAGTTTGAGCAGACCACATACTTGAAAATATGAGCAAGAACCAGAGACTATACAACAAAATGTACATGTATACAAAGGTTATACACATTTGCACAAGTATTTACAAAGATACATTATTCTTGGGAAGGAAAATACCTTTAACAGAAGTATCTCTTCAAAAATTGCCCATGAATTGGCAATTCTAAGAGGCTTCTTGGCAATTCTTTAATGAAATATGAATCTTCACCCTAAGGAGATTCAACCAAATAAGGTCCTAGCCAAATGGGATCAAATTTCCCATGTTTACGTTTATCTTCTAGCCTTGCATTCCACATCAAAACAAGATCACCAAATTCAAATATTTTAGCCACTACCCTCCTGTCATACAAATGCTTAATCTATAATTGCAATTTCATGTTTTTGATAGAGGCCTATTTTTTTGTTTTTGTTAACCCAACCAATTCATCGATCCTCTCATGCATGTCATCAACAATATCATCATCATACATTTGAATATAGTTGTACAAACCCATCAGATTGTTCAGAGGCATCTTGGCCTGAATTTCATATACAAGGTCAAAAGATGATACACCTATTGCTTTCTTTACTATCACTCTATCAGCCTAGATAGCTAACTACAATTTTGAATCCCAAGCCTTTTAGTTATCATCCAAGGTCCTCTTGATGACCTTTCATAAACTCTTATTTGTAGATTCTGCTTGTCCATTCCCTTGTGGATGATAGGGTGAGGAAACTGACCTAGTGATGCCATATTTTTCACAGAATTTGATAAATTCTTCAGATCTAAAGCACATAGCATTATTAGTTACTATTCTTTCAGGGCATCCAAACCTTATGATGTTATTGGGTAAGAAATTATTCACCACTTTTCTGGTTGAATTTCTAGTAGGAATTGCATCAACCCATTTTGTGAAATAATCAATTGCAACTAGGATCTAAGAGAAGCCACTACTAGAGCTAGGTGAAATCTCACCTATAAAATCCATTCCCCATTGCTGAAAAGATGCCTAGACTTTAACTGATTTCAAAGGTATATTTCCAAAAAAAATTAATTTTCCTGCAAACCTCTGGCATGAATCACATTTTCTTACTAAGATTTGAGCATCCTTAAACAAACTAGGCCACCAAAATCTTGTTCTCATAACCTTATGGGCTGTAGTCTCTTCCATATGTAGTCTGTTAGATGAGGTGGAGATTGCATATGTTACAAGTAATATATTACATCTTTATACCAACCACATTGATCCATATCACATATGCCAAGGCTAGGGTTTTGATCTTCAACATTTATTTGATTGGCATCCAAATTTGTCTGTGCCATGACCTTTGCCAATCCTTGACCTCTTACTAGCTTAGTAATCTAGATATCTACATTAAACTCTTGGATTCTATTAATCCATCTACATCTTCTACCAGATACTTCTTGCTAAGAGAAGATATCCTTGACTGCTACATTAGGCACAAAAGCAACAACAATAGCACCAACTAGGTAACACCTAAAAGCCTTAACAACTTTGACTAGAGCATATGCTTGCTTCTCATTTATGTCATACTTCAACTCTACAGGTTGTAGGGATTTACTAAAAAATGCTATAGGTTGTTCATGTCCATTTTTATTTTTTAAAAGTAAGACTACTGCAATAGCATGAAAAGATGCAAAGGAGAAAATATGCATTGGCTTTCCATAATCAGGGGTCCTAAGAACTGGAGCATTCTTAATAGCATTTCTTATTTCTTGGAAAGCAATAGTAGGCTCACCTTTCCAATTTATTATGGCACCTTTCTTGAGCATTTTTGAAATTGGCCTATTGATTTCAGAAAAGTTAGTCACAAATCTTCTCAAGAAATTGACCTATCCAAATAAAGACTATATGCCTTTAACCCTTTTTCATTTTTGAACCTTGTCAATTGCTGCTACCCTTTCAGGATCAATTTTTACCCCTTCTTTTGAAACTATATGCCCTAAAAGCTTTCCTTTCATGACACTGAAGGTACATTTTCTTGGGTTCAAAGACACCCCATACTCTAAAACCTTAATGAAAATCTTTTCGTGATGCCTGCAATGGTCCTCATCTTTCTTAGAATAAGTAGTCAAATCATCTTGATATAACAGTACGAATTTGTCAATATATTCTTTAAAAGCTACATCCATTGCTCTTTGGGAAGTGTCTCCTGCATTTATAAGGCCAAAAGGCATTCTCACATACACATAAGTTCTCCATGGAGTGGTAAAGGATGTTTGGAACTATTCTTTTTCATCAACAAGGACCTGGTTATATCTAAAAAACCATTCATCATGGAAATCAATTCTAAAGCAGTTACTTGCTGAAGCATAGCCTCCATATTGGGAAATCCATAATTATCTTTTAAAGATGGAATGCTCAAGTTTCTAGAATCAACATAGAGCCTGATATCACCATTCTTCTTTTTGACAGGTACCAAATTAGACATCCATGAAGAATGCCTAATAGGCTTAATTATTCCCCCATCTCTGAGCTTTAATAATTCTTCTTGCATCTTAGGGGCTAGAGTAGGATTAATAGGTCTTTGTTTCTGTCTGAAAGGTTTCACACCCTCCTTAAGAGGTATAACATGTTGGAACAAATCTTACCTATAAGCCTTGAGGTCATCATAAGACCATGCAAAAACATGTCTAAATTTTCTTAATAAATCAATCAAAGACTTTCTAATCTTAGGGGTTAAGGTCTTTCCAATGTACATCTTCTTTAGGGAATCAGATGTGCCTAGATCAATTTACTCTAGTTCTTGTGGTTTGTTATCTTGTGCATTTGAGTGCACTCTATCTTGATTATCAAAAGCACTTTCCAATACAACCAAACCTTTGGGTACCTTGTTTTTTAATTGTAGGATCTCTTGCCCAAAAATTGTTTCTCTCCCATCAATTTTTCTACCAAGTTATTGTAATCAAGTTCCTGTCCATGATATTTCTCCTCATTAAGTAAAAAATTTAAGATATCTTTGTCATCCTCAAAAACTTGCCATTTGTGTACATTATCTAGGATTGAAGGCCTATTCTACACTTCTATAGTAGGTACACTAGCAAATGATATGTCATCAGGCTTTATGGCCACATTTGTCAATAGATCTACTATGTTATTATTACTTCTGGCTTTCCATATTATCCCAAAAGCATCAAAGGACTCAATCATGTCCCAAAAATCATTCCTATATTGCTTCATTCTTTTATTTTTTGACACATATATACCTCTAACCTGAGATATAATCAATTTAGAATCACCAATAACATGTATTTTCTTGATTTCATGATGTGCTGCAGCTTTAAATCCTAACAATAAAGCCTCATATTCCACAACATTATTGGTACATGTAAAATTTAAAGAAAAGGAATACCTAAATGTATTTTTATCTAGGGAGAAAAAAAATTCAACTCCTGATCCTTCCTTTGAGCTTGCTCTATCAAAGTACATGTTCCACAAATTTGGAGAATCAAAGCAACATGTGACCTCTTGTTCAATTAGTGCAGACAACTTTTCAACTTCTTGGATGATCAATTCAGCTCTGAATGCATTCACATCTATGTCTATGAAAGAAGTTATATCTTTGTCAATATTTTCCTCAAAGATATGAGTTACTCTTGGTTCTCTATTAACCTTAATAGCCTTTTCCCTTACTTGAAAAGTGGCATATGACAAATCACATTGCATACTACCTCCCATTGTAGCACTCCCATTGTAGCACTCCACTTCCTTGAAAGTAACATCCCATAGTGGGGGGGAATATCTACTACAAGAACAGACATAGTTAGTTCTTCATCAGGATATGAAGCAAGTCTAAAAGGCAAAGCATTAATATTATCTATGACATGTACCTCTCTAGCATCCATTGCCATGCATCTACCTTGTCTAGTGTCAACTCATAGACCAAGAGCCTCCATAACCTTGAAAGGCATTATATTATTTGAAACACCAGAATCAATTATACAATTTTTTAATTTGCTACCTTTTATGATCAAACTTAGGAAAAAGGGGTCAATATCTTGCAAGTATGCAACTGATGAATTTTCTAAGTACATTTGGGGTATTTGAGACATGAAACTATTCTCTTCTTTTTATTTTTCTAGAACTAGGATCTGTAGTGTGCTCACTGGTTCTTGTGTAACAACACTATTATCTTGTATCCCTCCTAGCCAAGCTAGAGATTTTCTCTTATGTTCCTCTATCCTAAACATCTCTGACAAAGGAACTTTGAAAGTGATTTGTGATAGCATTGAAATCATATTAATTGGCTCATAAACAATATTTTTCACACTAACACCTAAGGGTATAGGAGTTTGAACAATAGATAATTCCTTTTGCTTAACAACTTTAGATCTTGTTTCTTTTTCTAAGGTAGTTGGGTTACTAATTTCTTCATTTTGGAATGCACCTTTTTTTTGGCTCCCACTTCTTATTGTTACTTTCCTTAATCTAAGGAACCTCAAGAGGATTCTTTTTATTTTCATGAGTAATTTTTTGCAGTATTATCTTTGACGAAAATGCCAGATGACTTCATAGGGGCATTATTTACAACTCTATTTATTAGATTGTAAGTACTCTAGTTTGGAAAATCAATTTTGAAGTGATTTTGTCAATTTCTTCATTGGAAGGCTTTCTCAAATTGATACAATCAGTTGTAGCTAAAGTATTACATATGACATTTTCATCTTGGTACTCACTATTAGAAAGTACTTGTTGATGATAGGTGTGATACACATCTCTTTGGTTTGTAACATCATGGTTAGATTCATTAATATTTGATTCTCCATCACTATCACAAAGATGAATCATATTACATGTAACATCCTCTTGATCTTTATCATTTATATCTTCATCATTTTGCACCTGTTGATTTGCAGTAAAAGATTGAGTCACAACACAAAAGTTAGGAGAATGTGGTGACTGACAAACAAGACACCAAGGGACATCATCATTCATATTTACAAAGTTTCTTTGCAAAGGGGCTGGCATTCCTTTGCCCATATTCCCTTGTGTGGGATTAGGAACTGGCTTTCCATCCTTCCACTAAGTAGTATAAGGATAATTTTGCATCGTAGGTTGCCTATTAAAATTGTTATTAAAAGGGGCCTTTTTTACAACATGTGTTTTGTTTGCTTGGTAAGCTAGAGGACTTAATTATTTTAGTAAACTTAGAACCTATCCCATTGTATCATCCTTAGGTTTCTTTCCTACAATAGGTTTTTCATTATCTTTCTTACCTCTAGAATTGAACAATTTAGGGTCATCCTTTTTCCAAAGTTTTCTAGCAGCTCTTCTATTGTTTTCAATGTTTACAACCATTGTATAAGAATCCGTTAATGTTTTTGGATCTTTATCCCTAAGAACATAAGCTATCTTACTATCAAAAGTATTGAAGTAAGTAGTAAGACACACATCCTCATTTAATCTCATTACTTGGAAAGGCTTAGACATACCTTTTTGAAACCTGACATTGAAGTCAAAAGCTGATTCATTTGGGTTCTTCTTGATTTTTTTGAAGTCATTCAACATTAAACCAACATTAGTCTTGTCACCATATTGTTCCTTGAACAAGGTTTCAAGATCACTTCATGATTTGATATTGTCATCAGGCAATCTTCTGAACCAATCTCTAGCATCCTCAATTAGTGAATGCACAAAAATTTTCATCACTACATCCTCATATTCAACCTCATAATCATTAAGCATATCAATGAACCTTCTGAGATTCTCTTCACCAATATTAGCATTATTTCTAGCAAACTTGGTGACTTTTTCCCTAAGGTCATTTGAAATAGGATGAGGAAAACCAGGGATACCTAAGAAAGACATCTATCTATATTTTTCCATATAGATTGGTTTCCTTTGGGAGATTGGGATGCTTGAAGAACTTGCCCTAGTAGCTTGACTTTGGAAAGGAAGCTAAGTTTGCTAGGAAAGTTGGAGTAAGGGAAAATGGCCAATTGTAGCAGAGGTTGAAATAGGGGCTAGATGTGAGGAACTTTGGCCTATTGTGAGAGGACCAACACTGGGTATGGTAGGTAAAACCTATTAAGGTTGGCCTGACTAAGCTACAAAGGTAGAGTTTGATTTAATGAAGGTACCTCCCTTTTGTGAGTCATGATATTTAGCTTTAAGTACCTTCAAACTTCTCTTTATAAGCACTTGTGCTTTGTTACCAATTGTTAAAATGTTTAGAATAACCGGGGGGGAGGTGAATCAGTTACTCAAGGTCCATAAGGACTAATTGAAAAATCAAACAATTAAACATTATGTTTTCAGTTTATCTTGTTGTAACTTGGTGTTTACTATAAAACTTAGTAACAAAATTAACTAGCAGTTCCTTCTCCTAAGATAATAGACTTTGTTGAATGTAAATATTTGAAATGTAAAACACCATAAAATATTCAACACAAGTTTGACACTAGGATTTAACGTGGAAACCCAATTTGGAAAAAACCACTAGCAACATGTCACCACTTTTTCACTCTTATGAAGTGAGCCCTATTAGGAGCCAACCTTGCTAAAGGTTTACAATACACACTATTAAATGTGGTTTGGTTAGAGGATTTAATCACCATGTAGGAGTGTCATTGTTAGAGGAATTTGATCATTCCATTAGAATGTCACCTTGCTAAAGGATTTACACATACTGTTATGTCCTAAATGACTATTAGGTCAAGCTTTGATTAAAAGGATTTCAATACAAACTATTTACGATCATTAGAAATAAAATAGTAGGGTTTGAACTATATGATTGCAACTCACTTTGCAGTTTCATATAATTATTTAGTTCACATATTGATTCTTTGATAAGCCAACCTTGGCACCTCTATCTTTTCTTGGCAACCCTTCAAGCAATCATCCTTCTCTATACAACAAAATTAAGCCTTGCACTTAGATTCTCTTACCAACCTCAACAACTTTGTTCCCTCTTACTGGAAACATGCATAGATTCTCTGCTCTATTCTCATATTAACATATCTCATTACACTCATCTAACCCCTTCATGTGTACACTCTAAATTTTGTCTCAGTACCTTTTTAAATAGGCAATTTTAGTCCTTTCCCATTTTCACAATCATCGTAGATCTTAGGGTTTGCAATTCGATTCATTGTACCTGTTCATTTTCTTCTTTTCTAGAAACTTCTCCTTAAATTCATTCATTAGTTATCTTACCTAATCCTCTCCTTGAATTAAATGATCCAACTCATTAATCTCATCTTCAAAAATTATCTTTCCATATCCCTAGAAATCAACTAAGTCAGTTGGAAATAACAATTCCTCATATGCATTCAAAATACTGTCACCCATCCATTACTAAGTTCTAATACTCAATCATTACTTTGTAGAGTGTCTAGCTCAAAATCAACTTGTTTTCTTGGTCAACACTAAATTTTCTCGGCACTTAGTGTGGCTTGATTGACACTAGAACTGCTCAGCATAGACTTCAAAGTTCCTTAATCTTTTACTCTATTGCTCAGTCAAGCTTTACATAAGTGATATATCTTGACTTGTACTATAAAGACTTGAACATCAACATGATTTAATTAATCGCTTTGTCTTATTAAAGTCTAACTAATCAAATGTCCATTGTAGATTCCTTTTCATAACTCAACCTTTCCTCTAGGTGCTAATGTTATGAGAAAATTCTCAAATCTTCTTCATCAATCAAATAGATATGATATTTAGACCAGATAGCAACATATCTCATCAGTAGATTTGACATTAATGATAATAAAACAATTGTTTCAATTATAGTTTCCAACATTACCACTTCCTCAAATAATAATTCATCCACATGTACTGCATCAGATGTCTTCCTACAAGGTATGAAGTAAAGTATTTTTGAAAAATTGTCAACCACTACCAAAATAGGATCATTACCTCTCTAAGATCTAGGAAAACCAAGAACAAAGTCCATGTTGATATCTTTCTAATGCTTACTAGGGAAAGGAAATGGTGAATACAATCCAAAATTTTGGCTAGTTCTTTTGTTGTTTGACAAATTTTGCAACTTCTGACCAATCTTTGCACATCTGTATAACTATGAGGCCAATAATACATGTCTGAATTCAACTTTACTATCTTATCAATCCCAAAGTGTTTAGAAAGTCCTCCACTATGCTTCTCCTTCATGATTTTATGTTTCGCAGATCCTCTAGGTATGCACAGTTGAATTCCTTTAAATAACATATCTTCCTAAATGAAATTATCAATCCACTTATCTCTTACCATCTAATTTCTACAAGCTCTCCAAGGTTCTACAAAATTAGGATTAGTTTTATACAAGTACTTCAAATCATCAAAACCAAGTACCTCAACTCTTATTTATGTCAGAAAAATCCTTCTTCAACTCAAAGCATTAGTAAATTTATTTGATTGCCCACTCTTATGCTTTAATGAAAAAGAAAAGTTTTGGAAATACTCAACCCACTTCATGTGTCTCTGATTCAACTTGTTTTGACTTCCCAAATCCTACAAAGCTTTATGGTCAGTGCACAACACAAAATCTTTAGACATCAAATAATGTCTCCATTTCTTCAAAGCTTGAACAATAACATATATTTATTGATCACAAATATAATATTTTCTCTTAGAATCATTCAAATTATTACTAAATAAAGCTATAGATATTCCTTCTTGACTCAAAATATCTCTAATATCACTTCCACTAGCATCACATTCAACTTGAAAAACTTTATTGAAATGAGGCAAAGCAAGTGTGAGTAATTCTGCAATTTTTTGTTTCAATGTTTCAAAAAAAATTTGTGGTCCATGGGTTCGCTTGAAATCCTTTTTATCCCCTCTCATAGTCTTAGTCATAGCATTACAAATAGAACTGAAATTTCTAACAAACTTCCTATTAAAAAATGTCAATCCATGAAATGAACTAACTTTACCAACATTCTCAGGTGTAGGCCAATCAAGAATAACTTTTACCTTTTCAGGATCCATTTTTGAACCATTAGCAAAACCAAGATACACAGTCTCTTTCTTCATGAATGAACATTTCTTCAAGTCAATCAACAATTTCTTCTCCTTCAATCTTTGCAATAATTTTCTAATATGTTCAAGGTGTTCTTCTTTAGTTTTTTTGAATATCAGAATGCCATAAATATATATAATCACAAATTTACTCAAGAATTTCTTCAAAACTTCATTTACCAGCCTCATAAAAGTACTATGTGTGTTAGTTAAACCAAAATGCATAACCAACCACTCATACAAACCCTTATTAGTCTAAAAGTAGTTCTCCATTAATATCCTTCTCTAATTCTAATATGATGATAGCCACTTTCAAATCAATCTTGGTAAAATTCTTTTCTC
Source organism: Cupressus sempervirens (assembly GCA_028749045.1). Classification (NCBI taxonomy): domain Eukaryota; kingdom Viridiplantae; phylum Streptophyta; class Pinopsida; order Cupressales; family Cupressaceae; genus Cupressus; species Cupressus sempervirens. The sequence goes on along the minus strand of CM053791.1, from coordinate 701,417,324 downwards.
CACTCAAACAATCCATTATATCATCCATCCTAGGCAATGAAAATTCTTGCTATCTTGTTTATAGCTCTAGAATAAGTGCACATTCTCCAATCTCCATTCTTCTTAGGTGCCAATACAACATGTACTGTACAAGAAATCAAACTTTCTCTAATCACACCCTTCTCAAAAAATTCATGCACTTGTCTATTCAATTCAACATTTTCATTAGGTATTAATTTATGGGGTACTTTATTAGGCAAACTAGCTCCAAGTATCAAATTCATACAGTGACAATAATGGCTCCTCCACGAGTACCTACTATGAGTTCTTCATGGATTTAGGGTACATGGGAGTAGAGCTAGTTTAAATATTGTATATAATTTTTGGGGCCCTGGAAAGCATGTAAATCTTTCTAAAAAGTGATACCCTAGGCATGTCTATTGTACTTGGTTAGGCGATCACAACATTGGGAGAGAGTTTTTTGGGTTTGAATATATTCGAGACTTCAAAAAAAGTATTGAAGAATGAGGAGGGTTGATTAGTGACAACAAATTCTAGAGGAAAAGGTTTCATGACAACTTTTGTAGGTGGAAAGATCATGCCCTAGTCAGACCTATCACCTTTATTACGAAACCCTTAAATGTAGGCATAAAAGTTTCTTTTTGGTGTATAGACATCTTGGAGACATGAGAACCATAAAATATTTTATATTTTCCAAAAGGGTACTTGAATCTAGAGTTTTTTTCCACCTCCTTTTGGGAAAAGTAAGACTAGAGCCCAAAAACTCAAGTTGGAGGGCTAATTTTACTAGCCCTATTTATGGTAGTTTTGGCCTAGGAGTAAAGAACTTTATGTTGACTTGTCAAGTTGATGTCTAGAAGATGAAAATAAGTCTTACACCACTTGTAAGATTAGATACCTCTACAAGGTTGAGAAAATGGGTCAAGAAAGACTAAGGAAGAAGGTTAACAAGTGAGCTTGACGAGGTATTTGGAGAAAGAAAGAACTATAACCATTGGTGTAACTAGGTAGTGAGTGGTGAGATGGTAGGAAAGAGATCCTATATGGATTAGGGTAAGGAAAGAACCCTAATAGGTTGAGAGATATCCTAAGATAGTCCTAGATAGGAAGTAAGGACTAAAAGAGAAAACTAACTTAGCATTACATCAGCGTGGTATCAGAGCAAGAAGATTGGGGTTTGTGGGTAGATGTTCCAAGCTACAGAATCATTTGGAGAATAAAATATGGTGACCAATGTAGAATTGGCCAAAGATATGGGTGAGTAGAAGGAGAAGAAAAAAATCCTTGAAGAATATTTGGAAGCAATGAAGACCAAGTTGGAATAAGTTGTTGCGGCAGCAAAGAAGAATGATCAATAAGGTGAAAGTAGAAACAAAGGTAAAAAAAAGATGGACAAGGAAGATCTTATTCTTGAACTAGACCCTCCTACAAAAGAAGAGTCATTCCTAAAAGCCATCAAGACACTAGGGGGAAGACCTTAAAAGGAGTCCCTTTGTTTAGTGGGAAGATGGACCCTGAATTGGTGATGGAGTGGATTGAAGGGATGTAGAATCACTTTGAATATGAAGGTGTGAGTGAGGCACAAAGAGTCAAGGTAGACAAGGCTAGGCTAAGGGAATCAACCCTCACATGGTGGAAGTGCCTCTAAGAAGAGAGGGAAAAAGTGGGAAAGAATCCCATTGTAAACTGGAAATCCATGGTAACAAAGGTGAAGGAGAAATACCTTCTAGAGGACTATGAAGTTCAGTTACACAAGAAAAGGAAAAGTTTGAAACAAAAGGACATGGATGTGGCAACCTACACTAAAGAGTTTCAAAAGTTGTGTTTAAGGTCAAGGGTATAAGAATATCAGCCTATTAAAGTGGATAGATATCTAGGAGGCCTTAAATGGAGTATACAGGAGGAAATCAATTTATGGACTCCTACAACAATCCATAAATGCTTCCAACTTGCTTTGAGAGTGGAAGATACAAAGAAGGCAAACTCAAACTTTAGAGGTAGAGGTAAGGGCAGATATGGAAGAAGTCAAAGAGGCTATGGTGGAAGAGGATCAAATTATAGGTCACAAGGAGACAATAAGGTTACTGAACAATAAGAAGGAAGTTTAGGAAGAGGAGGTTTTAGCAGGGGTAGTGGTTTTAACACTAGTTGGAGAGGAAGGATCAACAACCAAGGGAGAGGATCATACTTTTCCACTATGAAGTGTTATCATTGCAATTAGCAAAGACACCTAGCATATAGGTGTTCTAAGCAGAGCTCAACTTCCCAAGTAATCACAAAAATGGTCAACTATGTACAACAAGAATCTAGTAGCAACAACAAACACTTTGAGATGCCCCTAGAATCAGAGGAAGGGGAGAATCTAATGATAAGAAGAACCTTAATTAATGAGCCAATCAAAGAAGAACCAAGTTAGAGGACATAACTCTTTAGGAAGAGATGTAATATCATGGGAATGGTGTGTAGGGTCATCATTAACTTAGGCTCAACTAACAATATAAGTAGTGAAGGGGCAGTCAGCAAGTTGAAGTTAAAAAAAATCCTTCGTGCTAAACCATACAATGTCACATGGCATAAAAAAGGACAACATATTCTTGTTGATGAACAAGCATGGGAAGAGTTCAACATAAGGAGGTACAAGGACAAAGTATTATGTGACACTATTCCCATGAATGCATGCCACCTTCTACTTGGAAGGCCATGGAAATTTGATAAACAAGCTAAGCATGATGGCACTAAAAATTCCTACTCATTCAAGAAGGATGATGTAACTTTCAAGATCCAATCTTTGGTAGAAGAAGGAAAGTTGAAGACTTCAGGTCCAAGTGTGCTCATGGTTGGTGAAAAAGAGTTCTTAAAGACCCTAGAGGAAGGAGATGGAGTTGGGCTTGCATTGGTCTAAAAAACTAAGGATGAAGTTTCTGCCAAGAAAACAAAGATACCAAGGGAAGTGCAAGAATTACTTGAGGAATATAAAACTATTGTTAGTGATGAACAACCTTCCACATTACCCCCTAAGAGATGATATCCACAAAATAAACTTTATCCTAGGAGCTACCCTACCTAAAAAAGCTTCCTATAAGATGTCTCCTCAACAAAATGAGGAAATTTCCAAACAAATCCAAGAGCTCCTAAACTAGGGCCTAATTAGGAAAAGCATTAGCCCATGTGAAGTCCCTACTATTTTAGCACCCAAGAAGGGGGGAAATTAGAGACTTTGTACTAATTCTAGAGCCATAAATAGGATCACCATTAGGTATAGGTTCCCAATACCTGGAATTGAAGACCTAATGAATTGTTTAGGGGATCAAATTACTTCACCAAGATAGACTTAAAAAGTGGTTACCATCAAATTAGGACCAATGAAGGAGATTAATGTAAAATAGCCTTCAAAACTAAAAAAGCTTATATTAATGACTTGTGATTCCATTTGACTTATCTAATGCTCCATCTACCTTCATGAGGCTCATGAACAAGGTATTGGCAAGTTACATTGGTAAGTTTGTTATTGTCTATCTAGATGACATTCTAATTTTTAGCAAAACTAAGGAAGAACATATCAAGCATTTGAAAATTGTTTTTAAGAGACTTCATGAGGTGAAGCTATGATAAATTTGGAGAAGTGTGACTTCATGAATTAGGAGCTAGTTTACCTTGGCTTTTTTTTGTCTCAAGGTAACCTTAAAATGGATCAAGAGAAGATAGATGCCATTCTAAGTTGGCCTACTCCTAAGAGTACATCAGATGTGAGAAACTTCCATGCTTTGGAACAATATCATAGGAAGTTTATCATACATTTCAATGGTATATGTGCTCCTATGTTGGACATCATCAAGGGAGGTATGAATGCAAAGTTTCATTGGACAACACAAGTTGATTACAGGTTTGAGACACTAAAAAAGAAGACAATATAATTTCCTAACCTAGTACTTCCTAGCTTTGACAAAAATTTCCAAGTAGAATGTGATGCCAAAATAGCTATTGGAGATGTCCTAAGAAAAGAATGAAGTCCGGAGACTTTTTACAGTGAGAAACTTAATGATGCCAAGAGGAAGTAATTCTCTTATGACCTAGAGTTGTATTCTCTAGTCCAAGATCTAAGGAAGTGGAGGCATTATTTGCTTCCAAAAATATTTATTTTATATTTAGACAACCAAGTTCTTAGTTTCCCAAAATCTTAGGAAAAACTCAATAACAAGCATATGAAGTGGGTAGAATATCTACAAGCCTACACCTTTACAATGAAGCACAAGAAGGGAGCCTAGAACAAAGTAGTTAATTCTTTGAGTAAAAGACTCCTTACAGTCCAAGAGATTCAACTACAAAACATATGTATTGAAAATTTCAAGGGCTTATATGCTGAGGATGAAGATTTTACTCAAATCTACAAGGTATGCAAGGAGTTGAAAAACAAATTTCATGGTGATTTTTCTAATTATACATTGCAGAATGATCTATTATTTAAGGGAAAACAACTTTGTGACCCTAAGAGATCCATGAGGGATTTAATACAAGGAAAATACAATGGAGCACTTAGTGGTCATTTTGGAGTCAACTAGACTCAAGAGTTAGTCGCTAGGTTCTATTTTTGGCCTAGGATGACTAGAGACATTAAAAAATATGTTCAGAGTTGCATAGTGTGCCAAAAATCGAAGGGGACATACTCAAATGCTAGTCTTTATCAACCACTTCCAATCCCTATTAGTCCATGGGAATTTATAAGTATGGATTTTGTAGTTGGCCTACCCAAAACAAGGCAGTGGTATGATAACATCTATGTGATTGTGGATAGGTTTAGTAAGATGGCTCACTTTGTACCTTGAAAAACTATACATGATGCTTGCCAAATTGCTAATTTTGTTTTTAGAGAAGTGTTTAGGACCCATGGACTACCTATGAGTATTATTTTAGATAGGGACACCAAATTTATGAGCCATTTTTGTAAGACACTATGGAGAATGCTTGGGACTGACTTGTCTTTTGGATATGCCTATCATCCATAGACTAATGGTCAAACAAAGGTGACTAATAGGAGTCTTGAAAACCTATTGAGATATCTCACAGAAGATTATGGTCAAGCACAAGACCAACTCATTGGATAGGCTAAATATGCCTACAATGATACAATGAACATATCAACAGGTAAGAGTCCTTTTGAAATAGTTTATGGTTTGCATCCTAGAGAAGTTTTTTAATTGAGAAAGTTAAAGGGTGGGGTAAAAAGTAGTGGTTATGCTAAGGAATTTTCCCAATCCATGAGGGAAGTCCATGAAAGTGTAAGAAGGACACTAGCTAAAAATGCTATCACATTGAAGCAGAAGGTGGATACCTCAAAGAGAGAAGTACAATTTTAGATGGGGGATCTTGTGATGGTACATCTGAACAAAAAAAGAATGACAAAGGGGACACCACACAAACTCTAGATGAGAAGGTTAGGCCCTTGCAAAACACTTTCCACATATGGGGGCAATGCTTATAAGGTTGAACTACCTGTAGACCTAGGTTAGTTTCCCATCTTTAATATTGCATATTTGGTTTCCTACAAAGGCCTTGTCAAAGATGCTAATTAGAGTCTTCAAGATGTCACCCAAGATGTAACAGACCTCCACCTACACCCTTCTTTTCCTCTGCAAGAAGATAGGATACTAGACTCTAGGGTCTATAAAAATACTAGGAACAAAAACTACTTGGAACATCTTGTAAAATGGGTGGGAAAGGGTGATTTTGATGCTACCTAGACTAAAGAGACAAACATCAAAATATTGGGCATTGATCCCAACATATTCAAGCCAAAGATGGACTAACTTCTATTGTTTGGGGGAGTATGGTGCAAGGGAACCTAGTAAAAGCCCTAAATTTTGGTTTCTTGTTGGTTTAGGTTTTTGGCATGTACTAACTCTAGCCAAGTCAGGGGTGTGAGTGAGTTTGGACTTTTTGATGGTCATCCTTTTGGGTTGCAATTGTTCCTAGGTAGGTGGCGTTGGTATGTTTGTGAGTGTAGCTTGCATTAGGAAGCTTTGGTCTAGGACCTTGAAAGTATGAGGAAAGTGTGGTTTTAACCCATCTTGCCCTACATGATGTGTTTTCATCCTTTGGCATGGATTCAAACTCCTAACATGTCATTTGGAAGCTAGAAAGGGATAAGATGTCAATTATGCAACAATTGTACAAAAGTTGTCAAGACGAAAAAATGGCTTAAATAACATAAAGTGATGCCCTAGAGGATAAATCATGCCTAGACATCATTTATGGGTCAAAATAGATAGGCTTGGAAGTTCCCAAGTGAAAGAAGGAAAAGTTTCTCAAGATGCAAAAAGTTATCAAGGTTGTGCAACTTTTTGAAAAGTTGCTTGACATTTTTTTTGACAAAAAGTTGCAAAATGCAAAGAAGAGTTTGATGGTTTTTTCAACTTCCTAAAACCTCTTTGGGAAGGTATAAAATCACCAAATAAATACATCCCAAGGGTTGGGTGTTGTAGTTAGCAATTTTGTGCAATTGGATTTATGATTTGTAGTTTAGTTTTGATAGTTTTTAGGGTTTTTTGATTGCTCTTACAAAATAATGGATCGAAGCATTCAATCTAGTGTTGCATTTTTTCTTTTCATATCACTATAGTACTTTTCTATTCAGGTTGCAAATTTATAGGTGTTTTTTTGAATAGCTTTTAAAATTCATTTGTAGATATCTTGTGTGCTAGTCCAATTTTGGCTCTCTAAGCAATAATGGCTCCTCCATGAGTTCCCACTGTGAATTCTTCATGGATTTAGGAGACATGGGAGTAGAGAAAATCTACATATTATATATAAGTTTTGGGGCCCTGGAAGTCATGGCAAGCTTTTTAAAAAGTGATGCCTTAGGCAAGTCTGTTGTACTTGGTTAGGCTATCACAATATTGGGAGAGAGCTTTTAGGGTTTGAATGTATTGGAGACTTCAAAAAAAGTGTTTTAGAATGAGGTGGGGTGAGTAGTGTCAATATCTTCCAGAGGAAAAGGTTTCATGACAAGTTTTATAGGGGGAAAGATCATGCCTTATTCAAACCTATCACCTTTATTGTGAAACCCTTAAAAGTAGGCATAAAAGTTGCTTTCTAGTGTACGGACATCTTGGAGACCCAAGAACCATAAAATATTTGTATATTTTACAAAAGGGTACTCAAATCTAAAGTTTTTTTCCACCTTCTTTGGTAAAAATTAAGACTAAAGCCTAAAAACTCAAGTTGGAGGGCTAATTCTAGTAGCCCTGTTTGTGGCAGTTTTAACTTAGGAGTAAAGAACTTTATGCTGACTTGCAAGGTTAATGTATATAATACTAGGATAAGTCTCAAACCACTTGTAAGATCTCCACCCTCTACAAGGTTGAGAAAATGGGTCAACAAAGACTAAGGAAGAAGGTTAGCAAGTGAGCTTGAAGATGTATTAGGAGAAAGAAGGAAGTAAAACCATTGGTGTAACTAGGTAGTGAATGGTGAGAGGGTAGGATAGATATCCTTTGGGGATTATGGTAAGGAAGGAACCCTAATAGGATGAGAGAAAGCCTAGTCCAATCCTAGGAAGTAAGGACTAAAAGAGAAAACTAACCTAGCATTACATCAACAACCATGTAGGCCTTTTTCTTAACATGTTGAATAAATATTATCTCATCATATATGAATTGATATCTCTATAATTTCTTATGGTTTCTCCTATATTGGTTGGATTGCATGTGTAACTATAGAAATGGTATCTTGGGAGTGGATTTGTCCCTACAAGCCTTATGTCAACTAGGATAGGTAAAATGGTCTAGCAGTGTGTGTGGCATGTTAGTCAACCAATCCAAGACATGTTAAATAAGGAAGAGTAACTGGTTCTAACAAGTTATGTTAGAGTAATCTCTATCTCATGCTTTAAATAAGAAAAAAACATATGAAAATAAGGGGATCATGTATCCCCCCTTAAGATGGAAAAATAATTGCTTATTTTAAAATCTTAAGGAATAAAGGAATAAGGATAAAGCATTTTAAACATTAAGATTATATCCACAAACAACACCCAATCTAAGCCAAAGAGGTCACAACTCCTATGAGGCCATAAAAGGGAAAAATGCAATGGAATACCATGAAAAAATTAAAAATTTAAACCCTTGCAAAGGACAACACACTATTATGAGGCTCAAAGGTAAGTGATCTATCTACCACAAAGATCTAATTATAAATAATGTAAGATTAAATGTCACATGATAAACAAATAAAAAATAACAAACAAAAACTTGTTCTCCTTAATCAAAAACAAAAAAGAAGTAACAAATAACCAAGGAAATTGCGGATCAATGGAAGAATGAGAAAGATAGATATGATTACCTTCCTCCCAAGTGTAAGATCAAGGGAAGATAAAACCTATTATGCTACTCATAAAGTAGACCATGTATGTCAATGAGCCCCTAATTAGTAGGCTAACAAGACTGCTTGGTGTGGGGTAACATAATAGGGACTTAGATGTTTTTTAAAGAAATTAGGATTGAAATAGAGCTCATCATAAGGAGATATGTGAATATCCTCATAATCAATGAATTATTATATCTTGTAATGTAAATCTTGACAATTATTAGTATAGTGATCATGATAACAATAATACATGTAAAATAGAATATTTACAAGTTAACTGCTACATTATTTTTTGTGTTTGGATCTAGTAATCACCTTAGCATGAAAAATTTTAGGTTGATTAATGAGAATTTCTAAATGAGATGTATATGGAATAAATATTCCACTTTTTATAAATTTAAATAACAGAGAAGAGGGACTCTAACGAATTTCAATATAGCTTAAGTTAAATTAGAAAAAACCAAGCGAATAAAGGGATGCAATTCTAAACCCAAATTATATCAAGGAAGTACATAATAAAGTCCTCTTTTATGTAATTTAAATTGATTAAAGCTGTGCAAAGTGAATGTAAAATTGAACTAATTGATTTAATGACAAGAGCAAGATAGATCTAGGTGCTAAATATAGGAAATCAACCCAATTAAGATATGAAAGTAGGCCTATGCTAAAAGGTGAAATGAATGATGAAGTCCTTACCTTTAAATGTGTGAGAGAGGATATCTTTTCACTCCAAAAATTGTGGATCTGAACTTGTCACTGAATTTATGACTACGAATCTACAATCATGATTGAAAACTTAGAAAACCCTATTTTTCTAAACCCCTAGGAATAGGCCAACTTGGCGGTAAGGTATTTGTACACTATAAAGGAAGATGGATATGTTCCTAGGAAATTGTAGAAAATTCAACCCAAATTGTTTAGAAAGGTCTTGACAAGTAGTTTTTGGAGACATAGTCACAATTAGGATATCATGCTCCTACACATGGGAAAAACTGGTTTTGTTTGTTGAGGAAGGGGTTACCTTAGTCAAGCCCTATATTAAGGAATCAACCTTGAAATTAAATGCAATTAAAATCATGAAAGGAAGCAAGAAACATGTAAATATTCACATTCTTTGATAAAAACCTTGTCAATAAGGGTTTTACAATGCTTATGTGTTGTAGATGTTGAGTTTGTAATAAATGATGTAGGAAATATTCACAAATGTGATGGATCTACAAAAACCACACAATGGAGCCATGGATGTATATGTGAATCAATAAATAAGAATATGATGAAGTCCAAAATGAAGATCTCCTCACTTGAAAAAAAAAATGCTAGACCTTGGAGAGGAAATTCTCACAAAGGATCCTTGAATCTTAAATGCCTTGAACTATTGAATAAATGCTTAGGTATAAATGTTATTTTCTTGTGATATTAAAATTAGGTTTCTAGGATTCCTTTTATACTATGTTTTAGGCTAATAATAAAGAACCATGACAGGATCACTCAATTTTGAAAATTAACTCCTTGAGACCAAAAGTGACCTAGGAATAGGTTGACTTCAAGGGAATAGGTCAACTTGGGTCAATCTATTGTAGCATAGTTAAAATTGGGTCAACATATTCTAGAGTTATCCTAAAGATGGACAACCCCAAGGTCTTAAAAAATACACTGAGAAAATTAGAAAATGAGGAAACTAAGTGGGAGAAAGAGATGATTGAGTACAAATCCATACATGGTTTATAAGGTCACCAAGGGTAGGAGATAAAATGTATTAATGATGAGTTCTTCCATTTTAAGGTGGTACAATGTCTAATTCTCCTTGATTGTTTGGACTACCCTTCCTATTATTTCTTGATGTTCCTCTTACCATAGCTCTCACTATAGATTGTTAGGATTATTTATTTGGTAAGTGCACCAAGTTGTGGTGCCAAAAGGGGGGTATAAGTGGACACCTTTTTCCTGAAATTTGCAAATTTTGAACTTCAACAAGAATTTGAAGATAGTTACGCTCAAAATTTTAAGATATGACAAAAACAAAAGTCGTAGTCCTTTGAATCTAGTTTCTAAACTACTAATTTTTTTTTCAAAAATAGTTTAGTTTTAGGTCCTCAGAAAAGGGGGCCACAAAAAGTGGTACTGTTTATTCCAAAAAAACATAACACAACACAAAGTGTGCCCCCCCTTAAAATTTTAACTTTTTTTTTGAAATTCTTTAATTGCTCTGGTCAAAAGTTACTTAACACTATGTAGTTTATCCCAGATTTTTCAGGTAATTCTATAATGTGTATTTTTTTAAAAATGAATTTTTAAACTAGAAACATCCCAAAAACATGAAATATCTGTGTGCTCCCCCTAGAAATAATTGAAAACTAATCTAAAATCATTTTTTTTTTTCAAAGTGTGTAGAATGGAGTCTAGTTTCTAAAAAACTTAGTTGTTGCAAAATTCAATGAAGGAGCTAAAATTTATAGCCCAATTAGTACATGGTGGTTTTTGACAAAAAATGAACATACATTCAAAAGAAATTATAGATGAAAGGTTTGAAATAGTTCAAATTAAAAACAAATTATATGGTTAGATAGCTAACACAGAGACCTATAATGCTATGTAACTTGATCTTATCGATACCCAACCACGAGGAATCTTGAAGGGGAGCACACAAGAAAAAAAAATCATTTTTGGTATGTTTGCTAGAAAGCACGTCTCAGACCTGTTCATAAACTCCAAACCTTTGGGTTGGATCTCCAAGGAAAAACCAAGCCTTAGGCTTGGGTTTAAATAAGCTTTCAATAGTGCATGCGCCCTATAGCGCACACACACTATCTAAAACATGATTTCTCAGTAGCGCGTGCGCACTATAGGGCACACACACTATTAAGACCTAAATTGCATAAGAGAACTAGGGGGGATAAAGGAATGGCCATGTGTGTGTGAGAGAGAGATAAAGAGAAAGTAGGGGATGAGAGAGGGGAGAGAGAAAGTGAGAAAGAGTAGGGGTGGCAAAGAGAGTATAGGATGGCAGAGAGAGTACAAGATGCGAGAGAGAGGAAGTGTGAGAGAGAGAAGGGGTGGAAAAGAGAGAGTGCGGGATGGGGGAAAGAGATTGAAAGTAGGGGATGGGAGAGAGAGGAAGTGTGAGAGAGAGTATGGGTTGGGAGAGAGAGATTAAGAGTAGGGGATGGGGGAGAGAGTGTGTAGGTGATGGGAGATGGAATGGGAGAGGAAGAGTGAGAGAGAGGAGGATGGGAGTGCATGTGTGTGAAAGAGAGAGAGTATGGAATGGGAGAGGGGGAAGACAAAGTAGCTTGAGAGAGAGAGTAGGGGATGGAAGAGAGAGTAGGCAATGGGAGAGGGAGTGGGAGAGGGAGAGAAAGGGGGGATAGAAATGTGTGTAAAAGAGAAAGAGAGAGAGTAGGGGATAGGAGAGAGTGTGAAAATGTAAGAGAGAGTAGAGAGGGGGAGAGAGAGAGAGAGAGTAGGCAATGGGAGAGGGAGTGGGAGGGGGAGAGTGAGTGAGAGAAAAAGTAGGGGATGGAAGAAGAGAGAGGGGGGATGGGTGTGTGTGTGTGTGTGAAAGAGAGAGAGAGTAGAGAATGAGAGAAAGGAGAGAGAGATAGAGAGAGTAGGCAATGGCAGAGGGATGGGAGAGAGGGGGAGAGAGTGTGATAGAGAGAGATAGTAGGTAGTGGGAGAGGGAGTGGGAGGGCGAGAGAGGTGGAATGGAAGCGTGTAAGAGAGATAGAGTAGGGGATGAGAGAGAGTAGGTAGTGGGACAAGGACTGTGAGAGAGAGAGGGGGGAATGAGAATGTGTATTTATTTATAAGAGAGATAGAGTAAGGGATGGGAGAGAGTGTGAGAGTTTGAGAGAAAGTAGGAGGTAGCAGAGAGAGCTCGTATGAGATGGGGGCAAGAGAGAGAGTAGGGGACGGGAGAGAGTGTGAGAGGGAGTAGGGGATGGAAGAGAGAGTGAGGGTAGGGGATGGGAGAGAGAAAGTAGAGAGGGAGAGAGTATGAGAGAGAGAGAGAGAGAGATAGTAGGCAGTGCAAGAGGGAGTGGGAGAGGGAGAGAGAGGGGGGATGGGAGTGTGTGACAACTATAGCGAGTAGGGAATGGGAGAGGAGAGAGAGGGAGGGTGGGAGTGTGCATGTAAGAGAGATAGAGTAGGGTATGGGAGAGAGTGTGAGAGAGAGTAGGTGGTGGCAAAGAGAGCTCATATAAGATGGGAGAGAGAGAGAGAGAGTGAGATTACAAGATGGGAGAGCATGAGAGAGAGTAGGGGATGGGAGAGAGAGAGTGGTAGTAAGGGATGGGAGAGAGAGAGAGTAGAGAGGAAGAAAGAGAACTTGAGAGAGAGAGAGATAGTAGGTGGTAGGAGAGGGAGTGGGAGAGGGAGAGGGAGAGAGATAGGGGGATGGGAGTGTGTGTGACAAATGTAGAGAGTAGGGGATGGGAGAGAAGAAGAGTGGGGGGATAAGAGTCTATGTATCTCTGAAAGAGAGAGAGTAGGGGATGTGAGAGAGTGTGAGAGTAGGGGGTGGTAGAGAGAGAGTACGATGACAGAGGAGAGAAAGTAGGCTATGGGAGAGGGGGGATGGGAGTGTGTGTGTGTAAGAGAGACAGAGTAGGGGATGGGAGAGAGTGTGAGAGTGTGAGAGAGTAGAGGATGGGAGAGGAGAGAGAGTAGGGGATGGGGGAGAGAAAGTAGGCAGTGGGAGAGGGAGTGGGAGAGGGAGAGGGAGAGAGAGAGAGATAGTAGGTGGTAGGAGAGGGAGTGGGAGAGGGAGAGGGAGAGAGTGGGGGGATAAGAGTGTGTGTATCTATGAAAGAGAGAGAGTAGGGGATGGGAGAGAGTGTGAGAGTGTGAGAGTAGGGGGTGGTAGAGAGAGAGAGAGTATGACAATGGGGAAGAGAAGGTAGGTGGTGGGAGAGGGAAAGAGAGAGGGGGATGGGAGTGTGTGTGAGAGAGACAGAGTAGGGGATAGGAGAGAGTGTGAGTGTGAGAGAGTAGGGGATGGGAGAGGAGAGAGAGAGCAAGGGATGGGGGAGAGAAAGTAGGCAGTGGGAGAGGGAGAGAGAGAGGGGGGGATGGGAGTGTTTGTGTGAGAGAGACAGAGTAGGGGATGGAAGAGAGCGTGAGTGTGAGAGAGTAGGGGATGGGGGAGAGAAAGTAGGTGGTGGGAGAGGGAGAGAGAGAGGGGGGATGGGAGTGTGTGTGTGAGAGAGACAGAGTAGGGGATGGAAGAGAGTGTGAGTGTGGGAGAGTACGGGATGGGAGAGGAGAGAGAGAGAGAAAGTAGGTGGTGGGAGAGGGAGTGGGAGAGGGAGAGAGAGAGGGGGAATGGGAGTGTGTGTGTAAGAGAGACAGAGTAGGGAATGGGAGAGAGTGTGAGAGTGAGTAGGTGGTGGTAGAGAGAGCTCGTACAAGATGGGAGAGAGAGAGAGTAGAGAGGGAGAGAGAGATAGTAGGCAGTAGAGAGGGAGTAGGAGAGGGAGAGGAAGAGGGAGAGGGAGAGGGAGAGAGATAAGGGGAATGGGAATGTGTGTAAGAGAGACAAAGTAGGGGATGGGAGAGGAGAGAGAGAGTAGGGGATGGGGGAGAGAAAGTAGGTGGTAGGAGAGGGAGAGGGAGAGAGATAGGGGGGATAAGAGTGTGTGTGAGAGATCTAAAGAGTCGGGGATGGGAGAGGAGAGAGGGTGAGAGAGGGAGCATGAGAGATTGTAAAGGATGGGAGAGGGGAGAGAGAGTAGGAAGAGAGAGAGGGAGGGGATGGGAGGGAGAGTAGGAAGGATGGGGAGTAGGTAGGATGGGGAGTGATGTGATTTCACATAGTGCGTATGCACTATAGTGCATACATGCTTTATAGTGCATACGCGCGCACTATCTCAAATCACCTAAAAATGATAAAAAACCAACCTTGGGGCCCATTTCATCTAGTTCTTGCTTTTGGTCTGTTATTCCGATAGAAATCATCGGTTTCAACATAGCAAACACTATTTCAACACTTTTGGAAGGTAGCAAACACCAAATTCAATCATTGGATACGTGATTTGAAGACTTTTTGAATATTCCTTGTATAGAAAAGGTTAGTGCAATCCATTTTAAATATTGTTTGTCAATATATAGATACAAATTTGATTATAATTTGACATGTTATTTAATATATAGTGAATTCATTGAAAATTGTATGTTTGAATGAAATGTCATTTCAGAATGGTTAGAAATTTGACAAGTCATTTAATATATATTATGTATTCATTCAAATAATTATAATTTTTATATGTAATTGAATAATTTGTAATTTACACATTTTAAGTAATTCAGATGTTTGAATAATTTGACATGTAGAAATCATCATCATGCCAAGGAAGAAACCAAAGATTCAAACAAATGAAGATAGGGAGAGAGATTTGGCAATTAAAAGAGATAAAATGAAATTACTACATGAAAAAAGAAAATTACAAAGCAATAATGAAGAATTGACTTTCGAAGAGGATCAAGAACCACCAATACAAAGAAACAAAGAGGAAGAATTAGAAAGACAAAGAGAACGAATGAGATTGTTACACTCAAGAAGACAATTGAATTATGAAGCTACACCATCCTCCAATGTTGGAGTCATATCGTCCGCTACACCATCTTCCAATGTTGGAGTACCATCTTCCAATGTTGAAGGCATATCATCCTCTCATGTAGAAGAGACACTGATTTGTAGATTTGACGATATACACACTCCATCATATCATGTTGAAAGCACAACATCAACACATCAAGTAGGTGATATTCCATCTTTTACATCTTATTGCCAAGGCACATCATCTTTAGTTCAAGGTATGCAATACACTCAACCTTATATTGATGTTCAAAATGTTGAGAGAATTGAAGAGATTAGAACACCTTCTAGAATTCATTTTAGAAGACCAAAATATTTGATTGATATTGATACTAACATTTTGAAATCAATGTCTGACAAGATTAGCAAGCGTACTTGTCAAAGAAAAGTTAATAGTATGTGAAGATTATTTTTTGAAGAATTAAATATTATAGGTCAATGTCAATTATTTGTTGAAATGATGAGAAATTTGAAATTTAGGCCTATCATGAAGATTCTTGGGCTAAGAACGATGGAAGATTCAAATGAAAGAAATATTGTAAAGAATCTAATGAGTGCTTATGATAAAGTGAGTTCTAAATCACGCACCAAAGATAGTAATATCACAAGATGAGTACTCACATTGAAAATGGTAAGTAGCCAAATGAAGAAAGCTCGACTCATGAGAAAGATAAGAAAAACATTAAAAATTGGTAGAGTTACCCTAAGGAGAGCCATGCTAAGGTGTGAGATATTAGAAGATCCAACAAAAAATGAGTTATGGACATTTAGTGGTAGACTACCACGAAAGGATAAAGAAATTAGTGAAGCCTTGAAATCATTGATTGAAATTTTTTGGAAAAATAATACAGTGTTTCTCCTAATCAAAGAGATGTTGTAAGAAGGAGGATTGGTAGCTGAAATCGCAAGCCACATGCGAAACATTTTTTGGACTCAACTCAGACACAATTTTTTGCAAAATTTATTGGTATGTATCCTCAAATTTGAACAAGTCAAAGATATTTTGAGATGGGTAAACCTTTTTATGTGAAGATAAATCACACACGCACAACTTGTTGTTTTAGGATACATATTGAATTTTCTAACCATTTTGATGTTTTTAGGCATATATGCGTAGTTTTGCATTCTCAGTTTGTTTTGCAGGATTGTGACATAAAAGAGCCACCAAGATCTTCAAGAGAATTCATATCCAACATTTTATGTAAAATAAGGGATGACCAACAATTTTACAAGACATCATGCTTGGATGGTACATGATTATTTTGTGGTTCTTTGCAACTTTTATCAACTTGTCAACATATGGATAGTACGCATGCAATTGGAAATGAAATTGTAAATTACGGAAAATTCAAGACAGTGACATATGCTCTAAAAGATGGAAAACATGGTAAAAGATGTGATCTAGTCATTGAAAAGATTCCAGTGTATGAGTTCATGAAGATTTTTCATGAAAAGATTATTTACAAGTACGCAAGGCATACCCATAGAGCTCGATGGTTGGATTTGCAATTCAAGTTGTGCAAAGATATGTTTCCATTGGATACCATTGTTTTGGTTGTAGATTTTGCAGAGAACTACACACTACAACCACAAAATGAGGTGCAAGCAAAGTATTATACATCTCAACAGGTTTCCATATTTGTTCACATAGCATTCATGCATTCACCTACAAGTATAGAGGATGACAGGAAGATTTTGAGGGAGTACCATTTTTACATCAACGATGATCAATCACATTCTATGGAGTTCGTACATGGTTGTTTTCAACTATTTTATGGAGATTTGGCTAACAAGGGCATATCATATCGTCAGCACATTATTTGGTTAGACAATTGTGCACCTTAATTCAAGAATGCACGGATGTTCTATTGGTTGAGCAGGATGCATAGGTTGTGTAGAACTCAATATATGTGGAATTTCATAGAGGCTGGTCATAGTAAGGGAGAGCACGATGGTGCAGGCGCATGAATTAAAAGAGCCTTGGCTCATGAAGAATTAAAGTACAAAGATGGAGCAAAATTGATAGATGCAAAATCCATCGTCCAATGGTGTAACACTACAATGGGTCCAGGTAAGGAGGTGAGTCTACAGTTCATAGATTGTTTTGGTTGATAGATAATAGTTACATTGCACTAGATCAAGATTGTTGCACACTAACAGGATCTAGTGAGTTACACTCTTTTAGAAGATCTGATGCAGGTTCATGGAGTATCCACACATGAAAAATGGCATGCTATTGTCCATCATGTGTAGAGGAAAATTGAGATGATTGTGAGTTAGCTAAATGGGTGGACAAATGGGATATATGGGTGTTGGACCCAATTGAAACTTATCGTCCCCCACAAGCATTGGAAATGGTAGAGATGGATTCATCTATTGACTTTGACCGCTTGTAATATATATATTTATATATCTTTGTTATAGATGGTGAAGGTTTAGAGTACCATGTCAGTGCGGTGGTTGTAACAGGCACATGGCTTAGATGATATCCTATGAAGAATCCTAACTTGTGGTTATTCGAGGATTGGCAAACAGAGAGGAAGATTATTCATTATTCAAACCTTGTTTTTGCATCAAATGTCCACTTGATAAAATATGGTGGAAAACCACATAATAAGATTCTTTAAAAAGTTTGTGAGTTAGACCATGAGGCAATACTTGAGACATTAAAATGTCAAGCAGATCTAGTTGGCTCATTAGATTGAATAGGGAGAGAGGGAGAGAGATAAAAAGTGATCAATTGGATCCAAATACAATGTTACAACCTCTTTCCCAAGACTATCACATGAATATGGTGGACCGTATTGTTATGATGTGTAAGTGATGAGATTTAATTTTTATTTGTTTAGAATCTAGATACATTCTTTGAATTTATATTAGATTCTTTAATAGGACCCATTTTTTAAATCTTATCTTAGATTTTGTATTGTGCTAATTCTTCATTTGTAGGTCACCAAAGAAGAGGGCTAATAAAGTTGACGCACAAGTGATAAAGGGTGAGATGCTATCATCTGCAAAATGGTATTATCAATTCACATCCTCAATATTTATTAGTGTTCTTTGTTCAAGTACCTTTTATAGTTCTCTCTAAGGATTCCAATTTGTTGGAATTTGATTGATTATTATCATAAAGTTGGTGTGTTGGAAAGGGTTAATAGTTGATTATGTATATTCATCCCATGTGTGTTCCATGAGGTTTATACTGTTGTAACATGATCAGTTTGTTCAAGTGACATATTTTGAGGTTGTTTGTACAACGTAATGATTGAGTTGAAGTGATTTATGAAGTAATGGTTGTTTGTACACTATAGTTTTTAGCATAGACTTCCTAGAATAATTTTTTTACTATGCTTTGAATGACAAATAGAAATTTCAATCTGCATATAATATGATCCTCTAGTTTTGTTATAGCATGTGCATACATTATCCCTCAATATCAAACATGTAAGGCTATTATCTACTATATTTAGAATTGCTCTGATTGTTCATACACATATTAATAATAACTTATTTCCAAACCCAATTGAATTCAACCCACAATATGGTTAAATTATGTCAATACTAAGGTTTGTAGCATTAATTGGTCACATTCCTAATACCAACTATTCCTCACAGGTTTACACTAGCAAACATATTTTAATGGAGATGTATATTAGAAGATTCAACACAATGGTGATGCATTTGGGTCATAGCTTTCATGAAGAGTTTGACATAGTTTAAAAGAGTTATAAGTACATACTTCTAGGAAGTCACATTCTAATGACTTGAAATAGATTTACAATGCTCAAAACTTCCATCTGTTTAAAGCAGAGCATAATCATATAGAATTGGATTCCAATCAATTCCTAGAGATTCCATTCAATTCAGGATAGTCACCTCATAGTCATCTATCTTTTAAGAAAATCATCACTACTTACATGTGATGCTCTATACGGCCTATTGTGTGGTGACTATTCCATATATAAATTGTTCACCATTTCATATGAAACTAAACTATCATTGGAACCTAGATGAATTCTTGTCATTCACAACTTATCTTGACTCTTATATTGTGCTCTAAAAATTAATAGCTTTGGTTTCACTTTTTTTGTTTTCCCCTTATAAAAATCAACATTTATCCTTTAGTCTCTAAAATTAGTTAAAAATAAGGATTTGAACCTCTATGTGCTCTAACTTCTTGACCCTCTTCTTAATCTTCCTTTCACCTTGATCATTTAATTGACACTTAATTGATGTGTTCCCTACCCTTCCTATAAACATCCATGTTCCTCTACCTAAACAAAATCTTCCTCCAACTCTATAGCCTCCTCTTTGATAAGAAAAAAAGATTCATTACCCTTGTCATTTCTTCCTTGTCCTATTCCTATATTATTGCTTTTTCTTCCCCTTTCTCTATTTGCATTTCCTCTACCACCTTCTTGTCTCTCTTTCTTCCTATTGACCATATCTTATGTACTTATAGCCAATTGGAAACTATCTCTAAGCATCTTAGGAAAAATCAAGATAATCCCATTTTGCAAGTTTTATATGAGCCCATTAAGATACCTTGCAACATTTTCATCCTTATGCTCTAATCCACCTCTTATGCTCAACTTGTGAAATTCCTCTATGTAGGTCATCAAACCCATCTCCTTTTCTTTCAAGTTATTCCTTATCCTCTATTTTTGGATTGTATTATTTGATGGAAGAGGCACATCCTTCACCATTTGGTCATGTTTGTTCCACCCTTACAAAACCTCTTTTCCATTACACTACTCCACCATGTCAATGTTGTCCCTCTTAGCTATGTTTTGTATAGCTTTACCTTATTTTACTTCACTTATATCTCCATAATTATAATAGTTCTCTTGGGAATCTATCAACCCCAAAACCTCTTCACTATCTATCTTGCTATGATAGATATGGAAATCAATTATTTTCTTTCTTCTACCACATTGAAATATCTTCAACAACCTTATCAGCCTTCTTTCTTCAAGATCTAAGTCCCCTCCATCCTCTCCATGAGGATTCTCAAGTGCTTAAGCATCACTTTCTTGTTCTTCATGCACATCCCTCGTAGGAATCCTTTCCAAAGCTTCCAATATTTCCAAGATGATTGCATTTTACTTGCTTACTTGTCTTAGTTCTCTTTACCTTATTGCATCTTAGTCTCTTTTTTTCCTCAACTCTCTATCCATTATTTTATAGCTTATATCAGCTCTTGTATCTCCTTCTATATATATTTTTTGGAGGCATCTTCTCAATATAACAATCTACAACACGAGTAACTAATTTTGCACCCCTCAATAGATCTACTAGATTTGATACCAATGATTTGAGGAGTCAAACTATATCCCAAATAAGTAATAAACATTCAGCAAATGACTTGTTTCAAGAATAGATTCAAACCATTAAACTAAATACCTACCCTTCTCCACAAGGGTCCCTCCAAATGTTCAAATTGGGTTACCAAATTTATTGGCTTGCACCAACTCTTTCTAAGGTCTTCAAATATCTCAATTAGGCTGTTCCAATAGTCTAAATTCATATCTTTAATAGGTTTATTCAAAACCCCTTACTTGGACATTATCTAGGCTTGATCTTAGTATCGCTATGAATCAGGTAATTCCTTATTTTCACCAATTTCTCCCAAAACCCATACAAGTAAATTATAGTTAAAAATGATACTATTGGAGTATGAAAACATATAGAAATCTCATTTTTAGTTCCTTTGGACCAACTATTTGATCCAACACTATGGATTCAACAAAAGAGGCCTAATTACCCTTCAAAACTAGGGCTTTCTCAAAGTGCCTTCTCCAACCACTTCCAAATTCAAAAAAAGGTTACTTCACCTTTCCTTGAACATACATGAAATATTATAAAGGAAAATATCACCTACAAACCGACAATTTCCATTTTGAAGAAAGAAAGCATTTCCCCTTTATCTCTAGTCATCTTAGTTTCTTGCACCAAAATCACATCCTATTTATGCTACCAAACCACATTCCGCAAAATATCCTTCTTATGAGGAGCATTAAATCCTCTAATATTCTATGATATGATATTCCTTTATAACTTTTGTTACAACTCTCCTAGATGGTGAACTGTCTCCCATTTACTATATCAACTTTACTTGCCAATTCTCTTATTTCTTTATTATTCTTCCTACCCAAACAATAATTCTTACCTTCCACATTAGGTTTGTACTTTCTCTTAGTAACCATGTTAAAAAAGGGGCTAGTAGTCGAGAACTTCTTCTTCCTACTATTGACTTCTTCCTAAGTGTGGTAGTTGGGGTGTAGGAAGTCAAAATGTCTTAGGTAGAGTGCAAAATGGCCTAAAAGGCAAGGTATACCTGACCATGGGGTAATGGGTAGCTTAATTGATGAGTAACTAACTTAAGAAAGGGCCTCTAGCATGAAATTTCTAATGGGTGACCTATTTGACAAGTTGGAAGTGTAAAAAGGCATGTAAGCAAGAAAAATTGAAAAAGTTGCTCTATTGCAATTTTGCAATTTTTGAAAAAAATGTTGTCCTTTGCTAGAAATTGGAGTTTTTTTCTTTAAAACATAAAGAGGCTGATTCAAAAAATTAGGAGGGGAGGAAAAGACCTAGGAGGACGTATAAATGACTTCCCTTTATCTTAATTAAAAATATTTAATTAAGGAATCCCTCCCAAAAATGTTTAAATCTTATTTAAACATTATTTCCTTATTTATTAATTATTTAATTAATAAATTGACCAAAAATCCTAAAATAAATAAAAAAATTATTTTTTGCCCAAAACTTGGCCAATTTCCTTATGACCAATAACCTCTTCCAAAATCTTCTAATCCTTCTTTAATTTCGATTAAAGGCTAATCCCATCATTTCCTACCCCTAATCCCAACTCAAAATATTTAATTAAGATTAAATATTAATCCTCATATTTATTAAAAAAGTTTTAATAAATATCTCCTCAACCCAAACCCTTGAAATAAATAAAACTTTATTTATTTCCTAAAAATCTAATTTATCCTCATCCTAAGAAGTTCTAGACTCTTCTAGAAAGTCTTCATCCTCATCCTAGGAAATTCTAGACTATTCTAGAAAGTCTTTATCCTCATCCAAAGTCTAGACTCTTCTAGAAGATGTCTTTAAACCTAATCCTAATCCCCTCCTAACCTTGTCACATTCCCTAAACATGAGTTAAAACTTCCTAACCCAAGCCAAAGTTAACAAATATCTCCTCCTTCACCCACCCTCATTAAATGCCATCCACTTGCCTATCCCTAAGCTAATCCTAAACCATCCTAATCCATCCTCTAATCATTTGCACAAGCCTAAGAAAGCTTAAAACCTTCTTAATCAAGTCCAAGTCGAAATTTCTCTCATCACCCTCAAAATATCTCAACCATAAAACTTTATGAAGTCCACTAGGCCATAAATGACTCTTCCAAGCCCTTTTATTGCTCTTACAAGTCATTATGAGGGTCTTTATGAAGATTTTATCCCTTGAGCCTCCTTTGTTGACTCATCCTTCCCCTTTCCTCCATCCTCTCACCATGTGACACGTGTCACTCCTTGATTGGCTACAAGGAAGCACAATCCATGTGCTCTCTTCTCATGCAATCTGAGCCCTCCATGAGCTTTTTCCCATCCTTGCATCTTAGCCCTCAATCCCTCAAGCCTTTTGCCTATAAATTGGATCCTTCCCCTTTGCAAAATAACACAATCCATGAAGTAAAGTCATAATGCCATTTTGAGAAGCCATTTTACATCAAAACCATACACTCACACCCAAATTCCAACTCCATTTGAAGCCCTTTTTGAAGCATAAGCTTGAGCATACATCCTATCTATTTAGACAAAGCCACTCAACAAGAGAGCTTCTCATTGAGAGAGCCCATTAATGGCTCATATTCTCAATTAAGAGCTCATCTTAGTCTATCTTGAAGTTTATGAATTTTGTTTAGTTTGTAGAAGCTTTATTTAAATTTGGTTTCTATTAGCATACTAACATTGCTCATATACATTTTGGCACGCCCGGTGGGACCCCGCATGGGTCATCTTCATTATCTTTTTTAGTCAAGTTTTGTATGTCATTTGCTGATTTTGGCTAATTTTTCTTGCTTTTGTGATTGGTAGGATTGTATAAATTGGTTTTGTAGGTCCACATGAGCATGAAGAAGACAAAGGAACTCATAGTCTATCTCATAGTATTTGCAGATTTTTCAAGCTTATAGGTGGACAAAGAACTTGGAATTCTTCTTCCTCTTCTTGTCTATATTCTTCTTATTCCATATACTACTTCTTCTTCTTCTTGTGGGAGATCTTGGCCATTTTTTTTTTTTAAGGAAGCAAAATCATACACACTTCTTTTTAGTGCTTAAAATGAACCCCCAAATCATACTTAAATCCATTTAAAAACTAAAAATTTGCAAAAAAGAAAAAATATTTTAACAAGTGAAACTAAACCAATCTAATCATTTGCATCCTTGCAACATCAAGGTTTTAGATGCATTCATGCAAAATTAGGAACACTTCATTTTTGGGAATTTAAAAAGAACTTCAAGTTTCCATTTCAAAAGGTTCAAAATCAACACTAAGTGCACACTAAAGTTCTTTTAAAAAATCTCATGAAAACTAAGAGTCCTAAATGGTTGCCAAAATTGTCCTAAAAAGCTTTGTTATTTGTTCCAAACAAATGTCTTGTTGCAAAATCTTGAATGTTTCTTTGGTTTTTCATGCATCAAAACAATCTAAGAATATCATTTTTGGGCTTAAAACATGCAAACTAGAACACAAAATCTTGAATGAAAAGCAAAGTCCAAAGAGTCATTTTCACTTTTGAGTCCAAAACAATCTTGAATGATCTAAGGTTAAAACAAAGCACTTCAAAGTTCTTAAAATAACACACAAAATCTCAATCTTGAATGCTCAAAGGAAAAAACTTGAATGTTTAATCACTTGTCTTTGAATGCATGTTGCTAAAATCACTCTTCAATGCCATGGATTAAAATCAAATTTTCCTTGAATGCACATTAATCTCACTCACACTTTATTTGGGCATAAAAATTGGACAAATCTTGACGTGGAGGGCCTCCGGGCGCGCGCTTGAAATCGAATCTCACACACCTTTGTTTTGGGCTTAAAATAAACTCACACTCAATCTTGAATGCCTTAAAGAAAAATCAATCGATACTTGACGTGGAGGGCCTCCGAGCGCACGGGTTTACCTTCTTGTTCGCATTCTTCGATCAGTTTTATTTTTGTCGATGCTTCAAAGTTGGAATAAACATTGTATCTTAAACATGAGTGCTTGCAAAATCTAGATCAGAAAACTTAAGTGTCAGTTGGTAAAAGAACAAGCATGTTTTTTAGCTCAAGGTCATCCAAGTCTTCTCTCCCCTTGTCGTTTTTCAAGGCCATCTTGGGTGCATAAGATTAGGATCCGAAACCTTATTTCTTTTTAGGAGGCCTGCTTGGGGATTTCATCACCCCTTGGGACGACCTCAACTTCAGCTTTCTGGCGGAGTATAAAGATTGGGAGGTGAATCCAAAGACACCTCTCTTGGGATCAAAATTTTGTCACTCGGGCTAAGCCTCAAGGAACTTTATACCCTTGAGAAGTGAAAGAGGAGAAGTGGGTTACCGCTCCTCTCGGCTGTGTGACATCTTTTTGGTTTCATCTACAGATTTGGGCCTCATGTACCTTGTGTATATCGAGGACTCCCTAGCTAAACCAAATTTCATCCTTGTAGAAAGCTTCCTAAGATGTTGATGTGTTTGACGTGCTTGCTCAAAAATTTTGTCTGCTTGTTTGTTCATAGCTTTTGAATGAATGTTTGCCAATTTTGGTCGAAATCCCAGAAAAGCAGAAATCTCCCAACTCAAGGCATACTTAGCGTAGTCACTGCCTTATCAGAAAATCATCCAAGCTCCCCCGATGCAACCGAATCTATCTAGTTCTTTGCCTTAGAACAATCCCAAATCCAAAGTCCATCCAAATCATCCCCCTAGCCAGCTAGCAACCCAATCCAAAATCACCAAAGCCTTTAAAGAGTTATTGTCACTTTGCTAGATTTTGCTATCCAATCAATCCTACCAATCAACCAATCTCACCAAGGTTATCCCTCTGACAGAGCTTTGTCTAGGGTAATCTAGCTTTGTCACTTGCATCCCTCATCACCTTGAGCTAAAGGTTGGGATCCACAAGTGATCAATCTCGTGTCATGCCCATAGGATCACTAGTCTATCCTTAAGTTGACACAATCACCACGAATCCTACACATAAGAAAGCAAAACTCTCACTTTTTGATAGCATACCCTTGAAGTCTTCCACCCACAAGAAAGCCAAAAATCTCCAGCCAATCCTCCTTAGGTCTGTCATATAGCTTTGAATCTCCCTAGGAAATCTTTCATCAGCCAATCCAAAATCTGTGCTTAATCCAAATCCAACCATGAGCTTCCGTGTTCATCCATATGCAAGACCCCATCCCCATCAAACTCATCATCAAAGCATGAAGTACCAATCCTATCATGATGTGTTTGGTCGCATTGTCCTTGCTCCCGCCACCTCCTATTCCAATGATGATGAAAATCTTGTTGACTATGATGGGTATATTGAAAGCCTTAGAAACATTCCCCCAAGCATCCCCCAAAATCCAAGAGTTATTCCAAACTATCTAGTCATGCCATTCGATATTCTAGCTTCCCCTCCATCACCCCATCAACCAAGCTTCCAATCTTCCAACCCCACCACACTAGCTATTCATTTCAATCCACCTCCACCTTTGACACACGAGTCTCCAAGGAATCTCCTAGAGGAAATACAAGAAAAGTCACCTCCAATAGTCGATAAGCCATGTCATCTAATCCAACCATGTGAAGTAGTTAGTGATGAAGCTTCCCCATCTATAATATCACCTCCATCTCCCATAGCTATCATCCCCATACCATCCATCAAATTGCTTAAAATCCTTCCACTTCCCGCAAGCATCAAAATCCCACCACCTATCAAATCCCTCCAAATCCTATCCACATCGCCTCCAATCATTTCCCAAATCTCTCATAGTGACCCTTATGCATCCATCTTCTACTCACCCATCTCCACTACTGAATCTCCCATCTATCCATCTGCTACCTTTGAAGAATCCATCCCTTCACCTCCTATTGCACCATCCACTCCAAAACAATCCTATCAAGATCCTGCCCAAAAGCATGTTGACATCCCCCAAAGCATAAATGAAGATATCATCGTACCATGTCTTCCATCCATAGTGCAATCACCATCTCCTCCATCTCCAAAACCTCAAGCCATATCTCCTCCACTACAAGATATCTTGTCATCCCACCAGCTACATCAAGATCCTATCCTTCCATCTCCCCCACTCCATGCTTCCATCTTACCACCTATCCAAGCTATTCCACCATCTATAATCTACCCTCTTGTTTCACTTACATTCATCCACAGTGGCCCTCTCTCAACAGAAGAATTAAGAACAATATCTCCCCATTGCAATACACCTAATAAATCACTTCTACCATTTTTTGCAAGCAAAAAGTTTCCTCAGCTTGTTCAAATGCTCAATCGATGGCATTATCAAGGTCAAGGTTTAGGACCACAAGAGCAAGGAATCAGAGAGCCTATTATTGCACAAAAAAATCTAGGATTTCATGGTCTTGGATATGTATCCAAAGGCTCACCATCTAAAGGTGTTGGTACACCACACCCCCAAACCAAGCCTATCTCCAAGCCCACCATGCCAGCCTCCCATCACTCCTTCAAGAAATCTTATGTCATCCCCCCTCCACCATCTTTGCAACCCAAAACAACCTACCATATCCCCCCTTCATCCGCTAAATCCATTTTGGGTCCCTATGTCCCAAAATCTACCATCCTCCATCCTCCTATCAACCATCATAAAAATCCTATTCCATCCATTTCTATGCAAGATCAACAAAGACACATATCAGGGCACATCATCCATCATCATCCCCCTACATGCTCTTTCATATCCTCTCCATCTCACAAAGCTTCTCCTAACCATCTTCCCAAAGCTTACCACAGCAATGTGAATGCCAACTTCAAAATGCATAAAGCTAAAAATCCACATCCTAGGCAATCATATGTCTATTCTAAAAGACATACTCCAAAAAGGCAAAATCCAATCAAAGAATGCAAAACAATGCAAAAGCCCATGAAAAGAAAATCCAAAACCATGTGGATCCCCAAGAAAAAACTTGAAACCCAATGCATAATGGCATCCACCATTGCTAATCCCCCATCTAGTGACTCATGTCCCCCATCTCCTAACTCCATCTTGGGTGCCTATATCCCCAAGCACGCTTCCACAAATCCTCCATCACGCTCGCATCTACCATCTATCTCCCATATGCTCTTTTCACACCCGTCCCAACATGTGCCAATGTTGCTCTTGCAAGCATCCCCATCTCATGCTCCTTTCCAGCATTTTCATCCCTCCATCTCCTACCATCAATCCCATCTAATCTGATCTATTGCATAAATCACACATCCGGTGTACCAACAGCTAGCAACAAAATTGAACATTCCAATAGCCAATGAAAAATCCCAAAAAAGCCAAAATAGCTGAAGAAAGCCAAAATCATTCCAACTAAGTCCAAAGTCAAAAAGTCAAAAAAAGAAAAGAAAAATAAAGCGTCCACTAGTGAAAACTTGGCAATTCAAGTACCTTGGACAAGTACCATGATGAAAACTTGGCAAACAAGCGTCATGCATAATCCTACCATCCCCAGCTTAGCCTATCACCCTCATGCTTTTGGTCATCTCTTAACATCCAACTCCATCTTCCAATCTATCCACCTATCCTCCACCCTCCATCTTCCATCTCAAACCATCCACTTATCTCCTGCAGCTTCAACCAACCATCCCAGCTATCATCCATCTCCCTAGCCCTTTCAGTTTTTTCCATCCTAGCTTCAATCCTATTATATCCATCATAAGACCTCCTTCCACATGTTATTGATTAGGGGCACTATATTCCTTGGAGATCTTGTCTTGTCCATCCTCCCTTGTCATTGGTATCTAGCTCTAGGCTATCCTCATGCAAACCCAATGTCATCTCTTTATATCCATCATAATCCTAGCTATCTACCATCCTATCCAGCCATCTCATCCTGCTCCTCTAGCTATCCTTGGTCACAAAATATCTCATCATCATTGGATGCATCGTGCCAAATCCATATCTTTTGCTATCACCCCACCCTTAGCTTTCACATCTTGCACAACATCGAACCATCCTGCTATCCTATCATCCTGAGCTTTTGCCTGCTTGTAACTATCTTGGTCCATTAGCTTGTACCATATCTTGATTAGCTCACTTGTAAATATCTTGGTCTGTCAGCTTGTATATCCTCTTTATCTTAGTAGCATTGTATCTATCCAGCTTTCATGTTAGTTCCTCCTTGATCAGCATCTTGCACCCATTGCACATCTTGGTTAGCTATTCCAATGCATCCTTTAGCTAGATTTCCTTTTCACCAAAGTGTTATCTTTCCTAGTTCAGCTTGCCAGACGCATCACTCATCCAAATCCACTAGCTTCAGTGCTCTCCGATAGGTCCTTGCAGGATATCACTTTCCTCATGTCTGATCTTGGTCCATTAGTACCTTGTCCTACCCATCTCGTTGGCAAACGGCTCTCTTTTGGATTTTCACTTTCTTTTGATTTGGGATCTTCCCTTTTGGGTCTTGAAGTATCTTTTCCAAGCAATCTCCTTGTTCCCTCCTCAAGGTTGCCACGATCTTCCATATCATGGTATGCTGCAAATGGGGCAATTAGAGCGTAAGGTCTTGATCAGGTCTTTCATTTTTTTTTCTTTTCTGCTTGTGGGTTCTCCAGTGTCGTTTCCACACTACTTCCTCTGGGATTCATGTGTGATGTTGGGGCAATCCCATAGGGTTGTGATCTTTGATGGGGCATATCTCAGAGCTCGTGCAAGGTATGGATGTGATTCTAGTTCCTATAGGACCATTTTGTAGAGCCCTAAAATAACCTCTCTCACTTTTTGGAGATCACATTCTGTTTTCATTTTACAACACCATCTCGGGTGATGCCGAAACTTGCAGTGTTGGCTAATACAAAGTTGCAAACTGCCAAATCTCTCTCACCTTTCATCGTGGGATCGAACTGTATGCTCCATTAGCTCTAAGTGGCTAGGTAAACCCTATCCTCAACCTCATCCTATCCCCTTCAGTGCTCAAACATTCTCGGGCACGCCGAACCGAAATGTCCCCAAGGGTCACTAAATCCCATAGGGCTGCGATCTTTGATGGGGCATATCTCGGAGCTCGTGTAAGGTATGGATGTGATTCTAGTTCCAAAAAGACTATGTTGTAGAGGCCTACAATAACCTCTCTCTCTTTTTGAAGATCACATTCCATTTTCATTTCACAATGCCATCTCGGGTGATGCTGAAACTTGCAGTGTTGGCTAGTACAAAGTTGCAAACTGCCAAATCTCTCTCACCTTTCGTTGTGGGATCAAACTGTCTACTCCATTAGCTCCGGGTGGCCAGGTAAACCCTATCCTCAACCTTGTCCTATCCCCTTCAGTGCTCAAATGTTCTCAGGCACTCCGAACTGGAATGTCCCCAAGGGTCACTAAATCCCATAGGGCTGCGATCTTTGACGGGGCATATCTCGGAGCTCGTGCAAGGTATGGATGCAATTCTAGTTCCTACAAGACCATGTTGTAGAGATGTACAATAACCTCTCTCTCTTTTTGAAGATCACATTCCATTTTAATTTTACAACGCCATCTCGGGTGATGCTGAAACTTGCAGTGTTGGCTAGTACAAAGTTGCCAACTGCCAAATTTCTCTCACCTTTCATCGTGGGATCGAATTGTCTGCTCTGTTAGCTTCGGACGGCTAGGTAAACCCTATCCCCAACCTCATCCTATTCCTATGTAATAATGGATAATCAATATTGACTAACTTTAAAGATGTTAAGAAAAGGGGAAATTTAGTTAACAACATTGAAAATTTAGTTTAAAACATTGATAAATTGTTAATGAAGATAAAATATTGAATGGACTTATATCAAAGGTAGTGATGTAAAAATAGAAGATATGAGTCAAAGGGGGATAAATGAACTATTGGCAAATGCTACTCAGGGAGAGAAGTGTTATAGTTAAGATATGAGTCAAGCAAAGACATGAAGTAGAGAAGTATTGCAAGGAGGAGCTGAATGGTTTATTAGTTCTATGAGTATTTTCATAAGGGGGAATATATAATAGAAAAAAAGTAGAAACATTATTGTGTTTCATCATAATTTGAAGATGATAAATATTGGTGAATAGAGGAGGTCTGAGGCCATGCACCAATTCATGCACCAATTATCTAGTAATTACTTTGAAAACCAAACCTAGTGTGACCTTATTAGGTCTATGTACTTTACATGGGTTAGGTGCTACAGGAATGGAATTGGGAATCTAGGATTTGGAGTCTTAAATAAATTTCCAAAGGGGGTCTAAATCTACCCATAGAATAGTTAGATTTCAACCTAAGAGGAATTTAAGTCTAGAAAATTAGATTAGGAGACCTACAAGGAATTCTATGATAGTCAACATATTGTACTATATGGCAATTGGAGGATTAAACCAAGAGTTGATTCTCAATCAGTTCAACATAAGGAAGGTGTCCCAATAGAAACTTGGGGTTGGTGAAGCCATTGGTGAAGAGTTACAGTTATTGGCTTGGAATAGGGCTAGTGTCCCTAAAACAAAAAGGTACAAGATCTTGATTGGAGAAATAATCACCTTGGAGGAGTTCACAAATGACCCTATCACTTTAGATAGGCCATAAAAAATGATATCCTAAAGGAGTGAGATATTAGGAAGGCCACAAGTTTAGTTTGGTAGATTAGGAACAAGAAAGTGCTTAAACCTCAATTCTTGCTCAACATCTTTGCATTAGTGAGGGGGAGATGAAGAGGATATATGGCTACATAGATATGGAAAAAATAGAAATATGAAGAGGGGGGAGGGGGGGGTGGGGGGTGTTATAAGAGAGAGTGAGATACAAGATAGAGTGAGATACAAGGATAACATGAGCTAAAACTACCAAATTGTAGTGCTTGAATCCTTCATTAGAAAATCAACACCCAAATTTGAATACGAGTCTACAAAACAACATGTTCCTTCCACTTGTCATACTCTTTTATTTCCTTTTAAAGATGCTCTATTACTTTCCATAACATGCATTGTAAATTTTTTAACAAGTATAGCTCCCTCTTACAAGTATCTTATGTGTCATCTTAGATTCATCCCCCTCTCAAGTGAGATATCTCTCTTTCTTATACATCACAACTATTTATTAAACTTTTATTTTTACCTTAATCTAGTTACTATAGAATAATAACAACACATTCCAATCAAATGGTGATTATGTTACAATCATTAATGTATGAAAATACATAAAACTATCAGTGATTATGTTACATTTATGATTTTTAAAATGACTTTTTTTGTGCAAATAATCCATCTTTTCTCTACTATTGTATCAAAAATTCAAACTAATTAGGTATTGAATTAAACTTGATAAACAAATGATAGAGAAGGAAAACTTTAAACATGAACAAGATCATAAATCATATGATGATGACATATTGCAAATGATTAACTTATGCTTAAACAATGATAAAGTTTATTGTTAATCAATATTCTATCAAAGTTTTGAATAGATTAGGTATTGAATTTAATTTCATACATGCACATATCTAATTTAATGTCATACACAAACATATCTAATTTAATGTCATACATGAAAAAAAATCAACAAACATATCATATCATATGTCATATATGAACAAACATAGCATATATATTAACCAATAATGTCATAAGTCGAATAATGTCATACATCAAATAAATATCATACATCAAATATAGAATGTCATATACATCAAATGTGTATTGAATATGTCCACTAATGCCTATATATATACATGTCTAGATCAACTACATCTTTTCCTTCCCATGAGGGGAAGGAAACAAGTCTCTCGACATCCTCTGCCGTCATGTGGAGGGAGACAGTGGAGATGACAGGGCCCTCCTGACACGATCACTCGACCTCTTGTTGAGGCTTTTCTCCAACTCCAACTGATACAAAGAAAGTAGATATGAATCAATATTTATTATACATTGAAATCAAATATATGTACACACAAAATCAATTATTTTCTTACCGCCAACAAATAGTCACTCTGTAAGTTCACCTCAAATGCTCGTGGATGATCAGGCGTGATGAGACCCTACAACAATTCAATAAATATAATCACTTATATATACACATATCACCAAAAAAAATATTGTACCCAAGTAAATATCACCAAATTCATCTTATACCCACCAATTCCAACCCAAGTTTTGATTGTGGGTACAAGATATTTAGAGCGTGTGAAATTTGATCTAACAACTTATTTTTGGGTTTAGAGAGAAAATACATGTCATAAATGGTAAGATAAGGTCCAATAAATGAAAGGAATTATTTTATTGAAGTTGAAATAGAGAAGAACACTTATAGATAAGGGTAACCTTGAGTTTTTAAAGAAAATGAATCAATATAGGACTTAAATAATAATTTGAAGGTCCAATGAGTGTTAGGAGAGTGTGAAATCAATGTAGGAACCCATAATGTATATTAAAATGTGGCTAAAATTAATACCAAATAAGTTTTCAAATGATACATGTAGTCCCCACTTTATTGGAAGCATGTGTCCACCTCATGCACACAATAAAGTAGAGAAAAAAAGAGAAAGAGGTAAAGATTTTGGGAAAACTACAAGGAGATTAAATATCACCAAGCTGAAGGACAAAAGCTCTCAAACCAAGAATATTAACTATTACATTCATTTGCAAGGATACATAAAAAAACAACAAAATCCTAAAGCTTACTAAGATTCCAAGTCAACTAGTTGAAGAGACCTCACTCAAGAAAATGTCTCAATCTCAAGCATCGTGTTGAAAAAGCTATAGCAAAAGCTCAAGTGGTCACTTGAGAAAAGAAAGAGCAAAAATAAAAAATAAGAAAATACTCAATGATTTATCCCAGTAGCATAGCTATAAGAGTATGAAAAGAAGAGAGAAGGGCCATGAATCCAAAAGTCTAGAAAATTATCTTATCCAAGTTTATTTTGTATGAGAGGAGGAGGAGGACAAGAATGAAAGAATGTAGAATTTTTTCATGCTAGTTCCATTCATCCCAAAGAAATAGTAAAGGAGAGTTGATGGTGTTGATTCCAAAAACTATAGTCTCTTTGAATCCTAAGGATATGCCTAGTTCTATCATCAAGTTCAACATTTGACTTTGGCCTATGAATAATATTAATTTAAAACACAAATTCTCTTGAAATTATGACTCTACTAGACCAAGGTGAGTATATCTAATCATGAATTATATCTTTCAACTTGACTATTATTTGTAGAAAAAATATAACTTCCATCTTGTAGGTTCTAATCCTAGTTGCAATCAACTTGGAATACAACTAATATTCTACTATCTTTACTTTTAATTTCATTATCTCCTACTCTTAGTCCTCATACCTATTTGATTTTCCTACTTCTTCTCTACTTCTAACTTCAATATGCGCTCCCAGTTCTTCTTTATCTAATTCTTTCACTGCCACTTCTACCTTCACTCCTAGTTTTTGAATTAAAAGTAGCCAAAAGTAGGGGGCTAACCCTTTAACAACAAACTAACCTACTATCATCAGATAACCATTAAACAAAACTACCCCTTACCACTTAGTAAAACAAAAACAAGGTTTCGATCCATAATTAAAAGAGTATCAGTAGGCCTAACATACATACTGCTTGTGTAAAAAACATAAAAGCTATAGTAATATATAAACAAAGGTTAACATTATAAAATTTGAGATTAACTATTATAAACAATAACTAAAATGAAGAAAATTCTTTCATAACTTCGTCAGTGGCTGTAAGCTAGAGATAGCTGCGGCCACTCCACTATCAACAGACTATCGCAGATAAGGAGGTGTGTTCGACATCATGAGCTGCATGTCATACAATACACGTTACATCTAACATGAAACATAAAATAAATGTAATCAAATGAATTAAATTAACATGAAATAACTGTACATGTGTGAAGCTCATATGATGTCTATGCTCCAAGTCTATGGTAAAGGTTGAGGGTCCTGTGGAGAATTGATGCACATGCATAATTTTTTTTTGTTAATCCTTAATATGATTACGTAATAAATATATATATTAATTAAAATGATTAAATCGATACATACCTTAGGACTCATGGAAGGGACAAAAAATGGGCCTGGAGGATCACTGCTGGGCCTAGCAACACTCTGACCCTGAATTTTGAACAATGTCAATAGACGCTAATTAATTAATCATTCACTATATATATGAAATGTAATCAAATTAGTAAATTATAATTGTAATTTACCTGTGTGTCAATGCCAAATGTCTCGTTCAGGAGCTGATCGATGACAAGCCCATCATCCGCACCATCTCTAGCATGAGTGCCAAATGTGCATAGGGATCCGCATGAAGTGCACATGTGACCACGACGCACAGAAGCCTCCCCCTCAACTAATGGGCTCGTGGAATGGATGAGGGTCTGCATCAAAGCATTAATGGTCCCTAGAGTGCTAGCCTCTACATGTTCCTTCACAACTAAAGGAATAGTCACATGCTCGCGCTGTGGCTTGACCACAGGTGTCCTAACTACATTAGGGTCATGATGTGCTCTCGGCCTCTCAAATAATGACCCCCCACCTCTACCCTGGGAGTCTAATATATCAAAATAATTGGGGATCTCCCCAAGGACAAACTCACAATATAATTTCTTCAAAAAATACACAAGGACCTCGTGATTGTTGCAAGGAGGGGCATCAAAAACCATCCACCATCTATCCCAAAAATTGTTTCTAATAGCATTGTGTATGCACCAATGGATCGAGAATTGTTTAGTAGCCTCTCTAACAGTATTTTGCTCACCGAGTTTTCTAAATAATGCACATATACTACCTTTTGGTATTTTTTTTTTTTTTAACATCTTCATATGACAATTTATTTGCATAAAATATTTTTTGTTCATCCCTCTTAACCTGCCAAATATCTAACTGACCACTAATTGAGGCTATCTGGGTGTTAATGGATTCGAGGGATGATGCCAATTGAGTCCTCATTGGATTGGTTTGTCTGAATTCTTTCAACCGAGCAATGAGTCTTTCTAATTCAATTTTGCCTCTCTCTATTTCATTTATTATATTTTATTGTGTGCCTAGCAAAGGTCTTGCAATTGGTTTGGGTTGTGGAATTTTTTGTTCTTCTTGAGGAGGGTTTTAGTTTTGAGGGTTTTGAGGCTCTTGTGGATTTTTCGGTTGATTATGGACATTTCCTAATAAAAAATCAATTAAATCCAAATAAATAAACAAATCTAAATGAAATTTGTAAAAACCCTACAAAACAATATAAAAAACCTCCAATACAATATGAAAAACATATTAAACAACGCAAAGTTAAGTTAATATCACTTACGACATCGTTGTGGGTGTGCTTGTTGTCTTCGATTTCATTGGCGAGGAGGCATATTTGCAAATGAAGGTGAAAAATTGGGTTTTTGACCCACGTATGCATTGTTCTCTATGGGAATAGCAAAAAATGAACATAAAAATGATGGGCTGTGGATTTGCAGCCCATCATATATAGCTTTTTGATAACACAAATAGCGCGTGCACACTATAGCGCGCATGCGCTATTAAAATTAGGAAAAAAAAACCATGTCACCTTTTTGGCACCACAACTCGGTGCATAAGCCCTATTCAAGGAATTTCATGATGTATTCATTGTGATTTATGATCTATTTTCATATTTTATTCATTATTGTTATTTTGTCATTGACAATCTTGTCTCTTATGTCACATAAATGATACTACATACTCTATGTAATATTGTTGATGTTTGTAGAATATTTCACTAAGCATAGAATTTATGCACGCCATTTCATCTAGGATGGAGGGTTTTAGTCCCTTTACCTCTATAAAAATATGGTTGTACATTGTGTGAGACAAATATTGATTATACTTTATCACAAGACACCCATTATAGACATAATGCTCTCAATCCATATGATGAGTTATATTTGAGTAAGCATTTCAATTATACATCCCATAATAACTTTTTTTCTTCTATTAATGGATTATCTAATATGTTTATATTTAGCTTCACGTATCGTTGAGTAATCTTACGATGTGGATACACATAATTTACCTTTGTGTATTGTTACTATCCTATTTTATATTTTGGGTCATAATCAACATGCAATATGTCTAGTGAGCATCTTAATACCACTTGATCTTCTTATTGTGATATTGGTGAATCTTTTATCTCACCATAGCTTGATTTACAATATGTATTCTTTTAAAATTGAAAAGATGCTTGACTATTGGCTTACTAAACCCCTTTCTCTTGCAAGGAAATTTTAGATTTGTTCAAAGGTCCTGGAAGCTAGACATGTTTATTATTCTTCATGTTGGGCTCATTCCAAAGCCTCATAAATGAAATTAGAGTGATTGCTTTGTGATTTTCTTTGGAATTCTAGTTCTGATCATCATGGCTTTCATAGAGTGGCCTGGGGATTTTGTTGTCTCCCCAAAGAGTCTAGAGGCCTTGGTCTTCTTTCCAAATAGAAGCAAGGCCTCACACTTTGTGCCAAGTGGGTTATATGTGCCATTATTGGAGATGAAGCTTGGAAAATTTTGGTTCGACACTATATTACCTCTAGATTTCCTATTAATAGGCCTGTATGGAAGGGTATTGGCTTTCAAACCCTTCTAACATATAGGGATCTTTTGTTATCAAGAGCTTACAAAAATCTTGGGAAGCTATCAAACCTTGGCTTCGTTGGTTTGGTGATGGGTTTCATGATGGGCTCTCTTTGAACCAATAGAACATTTGGTGGTCTCCACTATTT
This sequence comes from Cupressus sempervirens, assembly GCA_028749045.1. Taxonomy (NCBI): domain Eukaryota; kingdom Viridiplantae; phylum Streptophyta; class Pinopsida; order Cupressales; family Cupressaceae; genus Cupressus; species Cupressus sempervirens. Next base: position 701,380,403 of record CM053791.1, on the reverse strand, counting down.
TCCATCCAGGGTGTTCCTCTGGCCAAGACTCAAGGTGCTAATGCTCTAGATTTTTTCAAACATGGCATCAAGACAACTGAGGATCTCTTTTCCAAGGTCTCTATGAGTCTCAGATCTTGGGAGGATATGCAAGTCTAGTTTCATTTTGTCTATTCAGATCAATAGATTTTTGATTTGTTGCTTTTTGCAATTCTAGACCACTTAATTCACAAGGCTAGTATTCAGGCTATTCAACCTTGGTGGATAGATTGGAAGTGGTATCCTACCACTCCCTTCACTAACTACAAACCAAGTTTGGGGTATCAATGGCTTTCTCCCCATATGCTAATGGTGGATACACTCAACCAACAATGGCATCTGCAGTCTTCCCTTTCTTAGTAGAGAAAGTGTTTTGACACTATTTGGAGTGCCATTACTGAGCCTAAGATTGCCCATTTTGCTTGGTACTTGGCATTTCAAGGTCTTCTCCTTAGGCCTCGACTTAAGCATATTGGGGTTCTAGATCCTCGGTGTCCATTCTATGGGTAGTCAGAGTCTTTTTTGCATATTTTTGGTTCTGTAGACATGCCCAAAATTATTGGCATTATATTCATGATTTGTTGAAGTCGTTTTGGCCAGAACCTTTTTCATGGCATATGGTTTTGTTGGGTGACTCTCCTAGGTTCCCTAGGTAGTTTACCCAGATCTGGCATACCTTTAGGATGGAGATTTTTTTACCTTATGGAAACATAGGAATGTTGTTCTTTTCACTGATAGTTTTCTTAACATAAATGTTGCTATGTACACTAAAGCATGCAATTGAAACAATGTAATGATGTAGATTCAAGTCCAAGCCAATAAGGTGGCTCTAGACGTGGCCCACCTTTAGGAGCTACTTAATCATTGGGGTAATACTCCTTGTACGGTCGTTAGAGTATCTCCTGATGCCTTGACAAAGTATACTCCACCTAGGGGTTGCCACTGAGGGCACAACTCTTTTTGCTACCTTTCTCACACGCCCCACTCATAGGATCCCCACCACCACTCTCCTAGTGGTGGCAATGGTGGTTGGAGATGCTGCTTAACTTCTCTACCTTGTTGTGGCTCAGGTTGGTCCTCAGGTTCAATGGCTCCCCCTCCTAGTGGTCCTCATGCAGTCTTTGGAAAATGGCCTTTTTTTCCTGAGTTAGGTATTTCACCCCCATGAGTTGATACAAAAGATGTAGACTAGGCTCCTAATGATGCTATTGATGGCTAGACTGTTCCCAACCCACCTGCCAATCCCAAGGATGACTCGGGTTTCCATGATCATGATGAACCACCCCCTCAACTAGCACTACTTTGGTATCTTGAGGGGTTGTTTAATGCTTTTTTTGATGAATAGTTGTTGATTCCAGCTTTAGTCATGTGAACTCTCGCGGGATGATTCTATATCCCTCAACCCTTTTTTGTGAATTGTAACTAGTATATTATTTATTAATAGAAAATGACTATTCATAAAAAAATATTAATCATATTAATCAATCAAAAAGGAAACTATCTTATTGTTATTAACTCCATCTTTTAGGCATATTCTTGATCATGATAGTATTTTATTATTTTGGAGAAAAAAAAAAATCATTTTTAATCAATAGATTGTAAAATATATCAAACACTCTAATAAAGAAATATAAATAATAAAATAATGGCAAGCTTGCTAAACACAAGTTCAAACAAATTTAGAGTGAATTCAAAGTGTAAAGGTCACAATAGATATGATAGGAAGTTCATGATAATTCCTTAAGAGTCTCAACATTCATACACAACAAATGATGGAAAATTCAAACTCAAATTTTACTGATTAATATTCTTATAAATCTTATATAGTATGATCCCCACTTAATAAATATTTAACCATAAGAGAGAATATTGTAGAAACTATGTTACCTTAATAAATAGAATTTAATAAAAATGATAATGAGCATACATTAAATAAGTAAATAAATAATATAATATTGAATAATATGAATTAACTAAATATAATGGAAATTTAATACATGTGTAATAAAGAGACGTGACTCCTTCAAATTAAGATATAAAAGGGAGGAGAGTTCATTTGAAAGAAATGGGGAGAAGAGGAGAAGATATAAGTTAAAGAAGGATTAATGGAAGATGAAATGAATGAAAAGAAAACAAAAAAGTAACTTTTTTAAAGAGTTGCAATGATGAAAGGACACAACTCTTTGAAATGGTTGTAATTATGAGTGTTTGTGACTCTTAAAAAAGGTTGTGACTATGAAGTTTTGAGACTATTCAAAATGGTTGCAATTATGACATGTTGTGACTTTTGAAAGAATTGTGATTACAAAGGGTTTTGATTTTCTAGAAGGATATTGATGAAAAATTTAATATGAAGGACATATATTTAGGTTATCCCTTTCAAGGGAAATGTAAGGGATTTGATAGAAAAATCCTATATAGCTTAAAGGATTCCCTTTAAAGAAGATGGCTAACTAATTGAGGGTTATTCTACAGAACACCAGTGAGAGTTATGAATCCTGACTTGAATACTAATTTCAAGGAAGAAGGTGGAGTAATCAATTAATGTTATCCAGGACACAGTAGATCCTCCTAGAGGTTAGGAAGCATGATTTGAAGGAATTCTTATGGATTATTTAGAAACAATTTAATATCTAAATATGAATTATTTTTATTAACAAATATTTGTAGGTTAATCTCATTGAGAAACAACTTAAGGAGGGGGGATATTGCAACACTTTCCTCTCCATACCGCCAAGATCTCTTAAATTATATACCCCTCTTGAAGGCAATCTACAAAACCACATAGAAAGGACTAAATATTGATCAATTAAAGGAAAAAAAATGTTGAGCCAATTCCAAATCCTAAATACCAAGGATCTTCTTAACAATGCATCTTAACATTTTTTTAAAGAATTTGATATACCCATTTGTTCATGGGTGGTAGGTAGAACTAAATTTCAAATTAGCACCCAAACTTCTTCTATAGGCTCCTCCAAAAATGACCCACAAATTTAGTATCCTAGAATCAAATATTATACTCTTAGGAATCATGTGCCATCTCACAACTTATTTGAAAAATGAGTTTGCAATGTTAGTAGCATCACTAATTTTCTTGTAAGGTATGAAATGCACTACTATTGGAAATCTATATACAACACAAATTTTGTTTAGTAATTAACCCTTTTGTACAAGATAAATATAAAGTCCATAATATTTGAATACCAATGCCTAGATGCAAAATAAACTAGCTAATATGGGCTTGTATTTTGGCTTCTACCTTTAGAACGATGAAATATGTTGCATATCTCCACATGACTCCTCAGATATTTGACCAAAAATAGAATACTTAGTTATAGATAAGTCTTATTTTAACCATAGAGTCCAACAATATTATAACTATATTTTTCATTTAGCCAATTATTCCTCATTGACCCCTTAAGAATACATAATGTGTTCCCTTTAAATAAAAATCCTTCTTGAATCATAAAATCTATCCATGGATCTCTATTTTTGTAAATATGATTTTTACAAGCTTCAAAAGATTTCATTAAATGTATGTTCTTTGCAAAAAATCATTTCAAATTTTTAAATCCACACTATTAGGTTGTATATCAAATAACAATAAAATCTTCTACTCAAATCATAATTACATTTATTCATTTTCTCAATCTTATGATTCAAAACAAAACTAAATCTTTAGAGATACTCAACCCACTTATCAAGCCTTTGATTCAATTAGTATTTGTTATTGATAATTTATAAAGCATGGTTATTCATCAACAAAATTAACTACTTAAGAAATAAAAAATGTCTCTATTTATGTAAGGATTGGACCAAGGCATAGAGTTCTTAATAATATGAAAAATACTTCCTATTATAATAATTCATTTTCTCACAAAAGTATGCTACTAGTTTACTCAAGTCTTGACATATAACTATTGGAAATCTAATAGGAAAGTGAGATGCTAAGAGGGGGGTGAGGGGTGAATCAAAACCTCTAAAGACTTCTCCTCTTAAAACATAAACCATATTAACCACTACACACCAAACATCTCATTAATGTTGAATGTAATAAACTTGCAACATCATGAAATATAAGATCTAACATCTACTTACATGAATAAAATACATAAAAATGTAATCAACACATGACACAATATTTGGTAATGCAAAAACCCTCCAATGAGAAGGTAAAACTATGATGGGGATGACACCCACAAAATCTTCACTACTGCAGTGATAAAGTTCTTGTTAGGGCTACAATTTTGATAATTTGTGATGATCTACCCTGTGAGGGGTTTGCTCAATAAAATCTTATAAGACTGTTAAGTCTACCTTGATTAAAGTATTTTTAAATCAAAATTAAGTGAGCACTTTGATAGGAGATTTACAATAGGCCTGTTAGGACCACTCTATTAAGAGATTTACCTTGATACACTTGTTATATTATAACAATACCTTGATCCTTCAGTTTTCACTAAAATGTTGATAAAAGATCTTCTCTATCCAAATTGTAATCACCTCTCTATGACAAATTTACAATAAATTTTCTTTTCACTGCTCGGTCACCTTAGCAATTCAACCTTTGATTCAACTTCAACTTAACAATCCTTTCACTAACAACTCCAACAACATGAAATTCTATCTTGAACCCTTTCTTTATATCCATCGAAAGAAACTTTGAGATCTTGATAAAAAATATGGATTCTTCCTTATTTCTACTTAGTCTTTCCTATTTTTTGATTGATTGATCATGCAACATGTGATTAATGATGTACTAGTATAGGTATAATTACCTCCTTTATTCTCTCATTGAATATATAAACATGATTCATTCTTAGAAAAATGGTCTACATATGATTTCGTGCCATTCTAGACTCATATACAAACATTGTGTAACTTGTCACACATAGCTTCTGACGCTTAACTTTTCTTATTCTTCACGTTGTTCCTCGACATGAACTTTACTTGGCATAAACTATTTATCTCTACTTTTCTTGGCTCTTGTAGCAATTGACATACACTATTCCTTCCTTTTGGATAACTTAGTTTGTGTGTTGCCCTTTGAATTGCTTGACAATAACTAGATTGCTCAGTGACACTTATGTGCACTTGACAACTATATTTGCTCAACACCTACTAAACTTATGCACTTTCTAGATTGACCCATATGGTGGTTCAGAAGTAGTGTTGACCAAAAACCTCTTCATAGTAAATGAATAAGAGTTTTACACTAATAGACAATACTAAGATTTTGTTTAGGGTCAATACTCTTCGTGCTGATGGTATTCCTTTGGGGGAGTATCCTAAGCATTGGAGAGATTGTGATGCAGAAGCATCTAGAGGTATAAGGGTAATCCAGTGTCACCCAAAAAAATGTACCTAGACATAGTTTCAGTTTCATGTGTTTTCATTTTTGGATACCCATTTGGGTCAAATAAAGGTTCCAACTCTCACAGTTCCACTATTAGTGTTCAAGATTAGAGTATTTAAGCACCTTGGGATATGTGTAAATGTCAAAAAAATAGGACTATGTAATTGAGCCATAATTATGGTGAATTATAAGGTTTAAATTGGAGGAAGGATTAAAATTGTAATTTAGAACATTCCAAAAAAAGAATCAGGTCAAAAGGCTACACGGTTTGAAAGTTATCGCAGTTTTTCAATTTTTGGAGACCTCCTAAGAATGCTTCAAAGTCAGGTTTGAGGCATTAAATGACCTTTTACAAGGCCAAAAAATGGGGGACAAGAAAAGCTGGTCCATAGGGCTATAAAGTACTCTGAGAGCTTTTTGGAAATGTAAACGGTTCATCGATTAGAGCTACGGTTCAAAAGTTATGCCTCCCGAAAGTTCGGATACCGTTTCTGGATTCTTCTAATTTTGCACTAACTTCTAAAGCAACTTCTGGAGCCTTCTATTTTGGTGGTGGATGCCAACTAGCACTTTCTAGAATGTATTCCTAATCCTTAACCCTTTGGGGTCTATTTAAGGACATGTCTAACATTGTAAAAGGTAGTTCGAAGTGGAGTTTGAGAGAAGGTACTGGGAGAAGAAATTATCTCCAGATTTATGCTATTGTAAGCCAATAGGGCATGTTTTGGAGTCTATTTTCTTTGCACTAAGTGTACTAGCATATTTTCATAGTTAATAAAGTTTTCCCTTTCCTGTTGTGTCCATTCTATGCTTGGGTTGTGTCCCCATCAGATTGTTAGTGTAGGTTTTCATAATAGATCAAGATAATTACACCACTATCCCTCTAACAAGGGTACTCTATCCATTTTGAGAACTATCTATTCCATAATGAAAATACATTTGAATTGTCAACTAGGGATGTAGGACTTGAAATGGGTCAGCACAATATGTGCACCAAGTTCCTTTAAGAGTCTTAACACCTATGCTGTAGAGAAGTAAAATGCATGAAAGGAATCTGTACTATTGATATAGAACAATACACATACTTAGATTATCAATAGAGAAATGTAGAAACTATAGAAAAGGGAATTCTAAACTAGTTAATAGTTCTATCCACTATGATAGTTTTCCATAAGTGCTGAAAAATATTTCACAGTAACTATGCTGCAAGACTAATATAGTAAATCTATCTTAAATAGGAAATTGCAAGAAACAAATCTACTCTACCTAAATCTATTCCACCTCCTAAGTGGGCCCTCTTGATTGGCTTCAACTAACTAAGAACACAATAGGTAATCCAAAATCACTTTCTCATTAGAATTCTTCTTTTGTTACATGACCAAAAAATTCATAAAGAATAGAGAAAACAACTTCAGAATCTTCAAATCCCCAAACTAACTCTAACTTTCCATATATATAGAGGATTGAAACTTATTACAAAACATAACATAAAAACTTGCGAGTAAACATCATCAGTAGAAAAAGGGTAGGATGTCAACCATGACTTTTAGAATATTGATTGAGTAATAGAATAATAGTTTGCAGATAATGTAACAAGTCAGCTTTCTAAAATAACTCCTTCCACAGATGCGGCTTATCACTCGAAACTGACCTTCACTTCTCATGTTATGACTAGTCTTCATTACTCCTTTAATACAATGCTTGCCACTCTTTGTGCTACTTCTACATTTCCTAAAGATTAGCAACATTTAAACATATACAACAATATTTCTACTCTCATTCAAATATTAAACCATAGCTTAAAACATTTATATGAAACACTACACTTCTTATATTATATTAAGCAAGGTATGCCATATCCACTATCCATAGGTTTAATAGGTTCTAGCTGCATTCATCATAAGTTCACAAGAGATTGAAAACAAGTAGGGGTGGGAGGCCCCTACTATTCGCTAGAAGATTGGGGTGTTTCCCCTGGTAAACTCTAGACGAAAGTCCATTTCATATATATGGATCCTGGCCCTCGCAATATTTTTCTCATGGCTCAAACAATAAGTTTAGACTATATAAAAACTATATCAAATTTGAGACATTAATATGCCTCATCATCTGCCCCCCACTATGCAAATGCTTGTCCTTAAGAATTGTACTTCTTCACCATTTTTTTGAAATCTCCCACTATTTTCTTCCCTTGTTTCCCACTTCTATAGGTGTAAAGTACCCTATGGATTGTCTCCAATGCTCACCCAAGTGTTCTTCGACTAATGGATCTAACCTAGTAGCATTGCTTTTATATAGGGGCCAGAGAAGGGTAGGAGGTTGGAAGGTTAGTGGCATCTATCTTTCTTTCCTTATTTTCCTTCCCAATTGCATGTATTTAGGAAATCTATTCACTGTTGCCTCAAAATTAATAGGGCTGTGTGGTTTAGCCTTCCTGAAAGATTCTGGTAGTTGACTCTACCTATTTCTAATCCCTACAATTGCTCTCTGTTGTGTAAAATTAGGAAGTGTTTGATACTCTCTGTAAATGTTTTCCCTTTTTTCAAACACTTTCTCTCTGATTTCTAGTTTTGGCCTTCCACAAGTTAATTTGAACTAATCTCTCAGGAGGTCATAAGGCTTATGTGATTTAGCTTGGAGTGGAAGTGGCTTAGATTTTTTGAGGTCTCTATAAGTATCCAACTATCTATCATAATTGGTTTCATTGTGCATCCATGACATTAGATTTCTTAAGTGGACATCCTTTGTATAAAGCAAGGGATTCCACTCTGTTTCTTGTGAAATTATGAAATTATGTAAATAGAGCTTACACAACAAGTTCTTTTTCCACGAGGGAAAAGTTTGATACACATTATAAAAATCTTGAGCATTCTTAAATTCAAAATCAATATTTCTCATTGTCATCATATATTGGAACAATAGAAACTATTCTTTCAAACACATAGTATACACCCTTGGGGGTGGTCTATAGGTTATAACCTGATCAGCTAGCTTCAAAGCCTTATTCATTTGTTTCTTTTGCTTTTCTAGTTGCTCCTTTAATGATTCAATTTCTTTGTCTCTATCATGTATCACCTTTTGCATTTGGTCTCTCTCTTACCGCCACAAGGATTTTTGAAAAATAATATGATTGTATAGACCAAACAATATTGACTAAATTGTTGATGACAAACATTCTCAAGTTTTAGATTTCATCTTTTGTTCTCTAGCAACTTATTGGAAATACTGAGTGTACCAAGAAGATTTATAAGATATAAGGGATACATTGGAATATTCAGAGATTGATGGCACAATAGGTTTCTCATTGCTCGGTGCTTTTTCTGGAATAGTACTAGGAATTGAATTGCACATTTTTGGATTCTCTTGCAGTGTCTCCTTGACAGACTCAGCTTCATGTATTTCTACATTTAGGGGCTCTACTTGCATAAGAGAATCATTTGGGACATTTTCAACTAATAACTCTATTTGAGATTTTAAAATTAGGGCATTTGGTTTTTCAATACAAGTTGGAGATACTTAACCTCGCATGCGAGGGCTTCTACATACAAGAACTTCTTCAGCTTTGACCACTTTACGGGTCCATTTTGGTTTAGGCATGACTAAAGTAGATGCTTCAGGATTAGTTACTGTAGGAACAAACCTCTTTCTTCTTGTTACCTTAACAGAGGGTTTTTGCACTTCCTTTTCTAGGTTAGGGCTAACCTTACTCTTGCCTTTACCCCTAGAAGAGCTCAACATATCATCCTCTAAATTAGGCTTAGAAAACTTATCAAGAGAGGGTTCTTTTTCCTTCTCAGCTAGATTTTGAATTGGCTCTATGGTTTCTTCCTCATTTTCTAAGTTTTGATGAATAGGGTTAACTTGTGGTTGTAAGGTTTTGGATTCAACAAATTTTGCCCATAAAATAGAGGAAGGATCCCTAAGAGATCTTTCAACTAGAAGTTTAATGAGGGCATCATGGGAAATAGAATTTGGCTTTCCTTTTTAGGTTTCCTTAGCACCGATACATAACATATTATAAAGAAAGTTGGGAATTTTAACTTGCATGTTATGCCTTATGCAACTAAGAAATTTAAAATGATGAGCATGTAAGTTCAAAAACCTACCTTCACAAGTTAAATATCTAATAATGTGGGTTGCTAGCTTTGGATATGGAGGTGGAAGAGAGAGTCTCTTACATCCTTACTTTGTAATGTCTAGTTGAGGGTCACCTTGCTGAGTGAACTGTGCCCTTGAAGATCTAGCATCATGCTCATTTTTATAATGTTCCCTAATTGCTAGTAACCCGGTGACCTCTACTATCCTTTCCTTGGTAGCAACCAATCTTAATCCCCAAACTAAGGCTTCTTCTTCATCAAATTTTTTCATGAACTGCATTGACACTTCTTCATTGAATTCTATTAATTGTAAGAAATAACCAAGCCATCCACAAGCATGGAATCACCGAACTGATTCAATATCTATGAGTAAAATATTATGATTGGTTGGCTAATACTTCTTTAGCTATCCTCCCATCTTCAAAATGTTTGGCTTCCACTTTTGCTACTGCAAAAAATTCTTGTCCCTCTTACCTCTGCAAATTTTCTTTTGCTCTGAGCTTCAAAACTAATTTTAAAAATGCCATCTATTGTTACCACTTCTCATAATCAAGACCCCTTTATTTTTGGCATGTAGAATAATGGTGCATTAATGATGGAGTACATTGAGACTTTAACTAAAAATGTTTCCATAATAGCTCTTAGTCCTTTCAATCATGCCAAGTACAAGAGATCTTTTCCCAAAAATTGCAATAAAAGGTATGACGAATACATGAAGATTTTAAAAATTAATGAAGTAAAAACTATTAGATTGCTGCCAAAGTACATTCTTTAATGTAGACATGACTAGGATAACATGGAGGTGACATTTGGAAATTAATACACTTTCCTGACCCCTCACTAAAATTTGACAAGTGTCCTCACTTTAAAAATTTTGGCATGGGAAGGAGAAACTAGATTAAGTCTTATATGATATATATAATGCAATATTAGATATAAATATCAAAACCTATATTTTAAAAATGAATAAAGAGGAAAATAAATTATTGTACGTACAAATTTGAGATTGTACATTCACATGCAAGTTGATGAGGTGGCAAAGACTGATGATTGTAGAAAGTGTTAACAGTTTTGTTTATTGAAAGCAAGAAAAATAGAGTGTGGGCGACATGGAATGTGGGTGGATGGTAGATAAAGAAATGAGATGGGTTGATATGAAGAAAGAGAAAAGTGAATGAGAGAATGGGGCCTCATATTTAAATGAGGTTTTATTATGAAAGTTCCTTAAATTCTATCATTGTATGGCTACAAGAAGAATATTTTCATCTTCTGCTAGAGGAATTGTGTTCAAAAGAGCTAGTGCACTGGTTGGTTGAAATTGCTACAGGAACTGTGCTTTAGTTTGTGGCTTATGATAGAGATGCAGCCTATGGCCATTTACAAGTAACTTAAACTAAATAGGATCAATGGTTGTGAGTTGCACTGTGCCATTGTTAATACATGCTAAATTTCATAATGCCCTAACCATCGAATCTACACTTTCCTCGGATTCTCTTTGAAATGAGAATCATAGAGGAGGGACCAATCTCTTGCTTGAAATATTTTATTCCTAATATGTGCATTATGCCACTACTTTCACTTCTATTGAATAATTTTTGTTCTTTCTAAAGTTGTCTTTCCTATTTCATCTAGCGAATTCAAGTGGAGTCTCTCTTATTGTGTTGTAGGAAGATTGATGTTCAACTCTAAAGTAGTGTGCAATTTCTTGTGTTCAAATTCAATGGGTAACATTGCTGGTTTACCATAGACAAGCTCAAATGGAGTGAATCCAGTTGTTGTCTTCCATGTGGTCTGGTACAGCCAAACAACTTCAGTTAATCTGCTTGTCCAATTCTTCTCGTGTATGTTTACTATTTTTGTCAGAATGGCTTCAAGTTCTCTATTGGTAACCTTTGCTTGCTCATTTTCTTAAGGGTGATAAGGACACGATTTATGATGCCTTATGCTGTACTCCTTCATAACCTTAGTGATCAAATTTGATGTAAACTGAGCTCCTTGATTTGTGACAATTTCTCTGGGCACTCCATAATGGGTGAATATTTCTTCATATAGGAACTTAGCTACTTTCTCATCTCTGGCCTTTTTCATTGCTCTAACTTCCACCAATTTAGTTACATAATCTGTACATGCTAAGATGTAGGATTTTCCACCTGATGGTGGGTCAATTGGACCTATGAAATCCATGTCCCACTTATCAAAAGGTGTGACCACAACTTGTGGAGTGAGTGGCATCTCATTAGTTTTGGTTGGTCAGCCCATTCTTTGGCATTTGTCACAATTAGTTATATATATCATTGCATCCTTATGTAGGGTTGGCCAAGAGTATCCTATTGTAAGTATCTTCAATGTTATTCTTTTCCCTACAAAATGGCCTCCACATGGTTCATCATGAAAATCATGCAGTATATCATGTATCTCATCTTCCTTGACACACCTCCTCATGACTTGATCTGGCCCTACATAGAAAATATTGTTATCTATCCAAGAATATTAAAAAATTTTCTCTACTAACTTTCTCTTTTCTTTATAAGAGAAGTGTGGGGGTAGTCTATTTGTAGCAAGATAATTTGCAATGTTTACATACCATGGTGTATGGGTTGCTATATGGAACAAGTGCTCATCTAGAAAGGTATCTTCAATTAGATTTGGATCTTCATCAGCAATAGTCAATCTAGACAAATAATTTGCAACTATATTGGATTTCCCTAGTTTATCAATAATGGTAATATCAAATTCTTGTAATGACAAGAGCCATCTTGCCAATTTACCAGTGATAGCTGGTTTCTTCATTAAATACCTTATAGCTGAGTGATCAGTATGAACAAAAATAGGATATCCAGTCACATAGTGTCTAAATTTGTTCAATGCATAGGCTATGGCTAAAAGTTTTTTTCTATTATTGTATAATTCAGCTTGGGTCCATGAAGGCTTTTACTAATATAGTAGATGGCATTCTCAAGATTGGCAGGCTTTTGTCCTAATATAGCTCCTATGACATAGCCTGATGCATCAGTATGGATATGAAATGGAATTGACCAATTTGGTCCTTGTAAAACTAGTGTCGTGGTGAGAAGTTTCTTAAGCTATAGGAAGGCTTCATTAAATTCATGTGTCCAAATAAATTCATCTTCCTTGGTAAAAAATGTGTAAAAAGGACTAGCTATTTTGCTGAAATCTTTTATGAAATGCTTATAATATCCAACATGACCTAAAAAAGATCTTACATCTTTCAGTTTTGTAGGTATGGGTAGTGTTAGAATTACCTCTATCTTAGCTAGATCCACTTGTATTCCCATAGATGACATGAAGTGACCAAGTACCACTCCTTCCTGCATGAGCATGAAACATATTTTGCTATTAAGTGCTAGATTATGTTCTTTACATCAGATAAGAACCTTTTCAAGATTGATCATGGCTTCTTCAAAGGTGACTCCAAATGTTGTGAAATCATCCATATATATTTCCATACAACCATGTGATATATCAACAAAAAATGCTGATGACAGCATTGGAATGTTGTAAGAGCAGTACACAGGCTGAATGGAAAAATAGAATATGTAAAAGTACCCAATGAGCATGTAAATGTGGTTTTGCCTTGGTTTTTAGGAGCAATACTTATTTGATTATAACCACTGTACCGATCTAGAAAAGAGAAATACTTCTTTCCAGCGAGAGTGTCTAGAACTTGATCTATGAATGGTAAAGGAAAGTGATCCTTTTTGGTTGCCTTATTCAATTCTTTGTAATCTACAAAAATCCACCATTTCCCTCCCTTTTTAGGCACTATGACTAGGGGTGACACCCATCTACTATTGGATATAGGATAAATAAAACTAGCATCAAGCAATTTTTGCAATTCAGTTCTAACTATTTCTCTAAGAGCTGGATTAATCCTTCTTTGGATTGACGGAGTGGCAAACACTGTTCATTGATGTATATTCTATGAGTACATAATGTAGGACTCAACCCTTTTATATCCCCATAGTCCCATGCAAAAACCTTTTGATGTTTTTGAAGCAGCTCTGTTAACTGTTTCATCTGTGTCAAAGATAATTTGGGATTGACTTAAAGATTATCACCTTTTGACAGATCAACAATAGTCTTAGACTCAATTATAATAGCTTCAAAGAATGGACTTGTATCTAATTTACATGGTAAGAGCTGATGAATAATGTCTGGTTCTTTGGGCAGAATACAATTCTCCTTACATTCCTCATATGTGGTTAACTCTAACAAAAAACTATCAGATACATCTTTTTCTACCACACAAGTGTTAGTAATGATACTTTGAATTACTAAATCCTCTTTCTACAACTTTAGGAAAGATTGTCTATGTAACATCATAAGCTATGTTATAGAGTTTAACTCTTCTTCTTTATCCCCTAAATCTGGCTAGATAGATGTCCTTAAATCTAGTTGTGGTTGTGCTGGAGGATATAAATCAAATTTCTTTATTGCTTGACCATTTGATATGGTCATATTCCCTGACCTACAACTTATATTTGCATCAGCTATAGCTAACCATGGTCATCATAGAATGACAGGGTAACTAGATAAATTGACTTTGGGAGACAGAATCATGAAATCTGCAGGGTACTCTAGAGAGTCTAAGGTTACAACTGTGTTTTCTAGCATCCCATCAAGAGTGATAGTAGAACTATCTGCAAGTTGCAAAATTGTTGGAGTAGCCCTTAATCCTTCTATTTTCAACTTCTTCATGATATCCTTGGTCATGAAATTAATAGCAGAATCAAGATCAATTAAATTTTTTTTAATAGACTGACCATTTATAATCACATTGACAACTGTACTACTTGGATCAGAATATTTAGGAGTGATCAATTTTCCTAACATAATGTCAGCCAATTGTCCTACAACATGGACTGCAGTTGGGTCCTTTTTCTTCCTCCCAGGCTTCTTCAGGCAGACTTTTTGAATGGCTTTGGAACATCTTTAATAGCCTAGAATAGGGGTATTTGGACATGCATGTTCTTTAACTGATCAACAATATCAAAAGACCATCCTTCTATTTGGATAGGTTTACTTTGTACAAGCTTCTCTGGAAAAGGAGGTCCAACTATTGGCTAGGCTTGAGCTAAAATAGTGACATTAGTTGGGTCAACTTCTTTAGAAACTAGGGGTTCTAATGCTACAAGAGTATCTGGTATTTTAGTTATGAGAGGCAATTTAGGTGCTGGTATGGTTGTACTAGATCTCAAATGTATGTTTGCAACATTCAGAGTGTAAGTAGGATATTACTGAGCATTAGTAGAGTACATGGGTTGTTGTGACTACTAGTTATTTGGATTTGGCTGAGGTTGTGTAGGTAACTAGGTCTACTTTTGAGGTCTAGGACTTGCAAGTGGTGGCATTAGTGCAGGTTGTTGGACTGGGGGTGGTAATTGTGGAGTACCAGTATTTTGGTTAGGCCACTGGTGAGGTCCTCTCCATTGATTTGTAGACTGCCAATTCCTTTGGGGTTGTTGTCATTGGTTCTGCTGGTTCTGCTGTTGATTATTCTATTGGTTTGGCCATGAAGGTTGGGAATTCTAAGGCTATTGGGGTTGTTGTGGATTATTTTTCCAAGCATTATTCCAATTAGGTTGACTATATTTTGGAGGACATTCAGTATTATGGTTTTTCCATATAGATTTGAATTTTGCAAAGGGTCTTGAGACATACCTTAACATTTGGCCCATGGCCAACATTGAGCAAAAAAGAAAACTTGCTCATCATCTCCATCTATCTTGATGTACTTAGTTGGAAGATGCTAGTTTTCCATGCTAGTGGCCAATTTGCATTGGCAATCTTTCTTCTACTTTTGGCAATAGGGGCAGTACTCAACTAGTTGTAGTTTAGCTTCTATGTGTTTCTTCTTTGAAGTCATTGTGTTGAGATGTGTAGCAACATCATTTATAATATCCTGCTTAAAATCTAAGAGCAGATTAGATATCTCGAGCTTTGAAATACCCTAATTGATTCCTTTAATAGCTGTAGTTCAGTGTCCTTTTCCTTTCTTCATGGTTAATCTTGAGTAGTTTAAACAATTTTTCTTGAGGTCATCCCAAGAAGATTGATACACATCCCCTCTAGTCATCGAGTCTAATGCTTCTAGACAACTATCATTTACACCTCTCAAAAAGACTAGCTTTTGTGAATCCTCAGACAACACATGCTGAGGGTTCTTCTATAGTGTATACAAGAAATGTGAAACATAGTCTTCCAATATTTCTTCCTCCTTTTGTGATACTCTAAAAATATCATCTCCTCTTGAATCATTTTCTTTGCAATACTCTTTGTATTTGTCCAGAAATAGAGTTTGTAATTCATCCCAAGTACCTACCGCACTGGCTCCTAAACCTATGAACCATCGTAAAGCTAACTCTTTTAGTATTGCTAGAAATAATTTGAGCTTATGGGCATCAGTGTTGTAGTCAAAGCTATGACAGAGTATGTCAAACTCAAATAAGAAAGTATCATGATCTTCAGTTGCAAGGCCATAAAACTTTGGAAGAGCATTTGGAGTTATATTTTTGAGATTAACATTGGTTACAAGGCTTGGGAGAGGAAATGTAAAAGTAGGTTGTGCCATTACTTGAGTTATTTGATTATGCAATTGTTGTTGAAAAGGGATATTGGGCACTGGATTGTTAACAACTGGTGGATTTGGAGTAGTACTATAAAGAAAATTGGCCAAAATTTTAGCAAAAGGTTGAAGGCCACTTGTATCCAAAGGTTCTACCCTTATGGATGATTCTGTAGGAAAAATAGGGCTTGCATCTAAAAAGGAAACTCAACTTCTTCTTCAATTTCTTCATTTAGATTAACAGGCTCTCATGGAAGAAATCTCCCATATTCATCTCGTGGTCTTCCTCTTTGATGCATGCAATTGAATTGGTGACTTGTGAATCAAGCACTCAATCTTATGGTTTCTAACTAACACATTAATCTAAAAACAGAGGACTCATGAAGGTTCCTAGTTTGACACCATCCTAAAAAATGATGCCAAAAATGTAGGTTTCCATAATAGATAAAGATAATCACATTACTATCCCTCTAACAAGGGTACTCTATCCTTTTTGAGAACTATCTATTCTACTATGAAAATATATTTGAATTGTCAACCCAAGGATGTAGGACTTGAAATGGGTTAGCACAGTATGTACACCAAGTTCCTTTAAGAGTCTTAACACCTATGCTACAAGAAAGTAAAATGCATGAAAGGAATCTATACTACAGATACAAAATAGTAAACATACTTAGATTATCAACAGAGAAATGTAGAAAATATAGAAAAGGGAATTCTAAACTAGTTAACAGTTCAAATATCCACTATGATAGTTTTCCACAAGTTCTGTAGGAACTTTCATAGTAACTATGCTACAGGACTAATATAGTAAATCTATCTTAAATAGGAAACTGCAAAAAATAAATCTACTCTACCTAAATCTATTCCACCTCCCAAGTGGCCCCCCTTGGTTGGATTCAACTAACTAAGAACACAATATGTAATCCAAAATCACTTTCTCATTAGAATTCTTCTTTTGTTACATGACTAAACAATTTGTAAGGAATAGAGAAAACAACTTCAGAATCTTTGAATCCCCAAACTAACTCTAACTTTCCATATATATAGAGGATTGGAACTTATTACAAAACATAACATAAAAACTCATGAGCAAACATCATTAGTAGAAAAAGGGCAGGATGTCAACCATCACTTTTAAAACATTGATTGAGTAACAAAATAACAGTCTATTATGAAATAACTCCTTTTGTAGACATGACTTATCACCTGAAACTGCCTTGTACTTCTCATGCTATGACTGGTCTTCATTACTCCTTTAATACGGTGCTCGCCACTCTTCATGCCACTTCTACATTTCTTGAAGATTAGCAACATTCAAACACATACAACAACATTTCTACTCTCATTCAAATATTAGAACATGGCTTAAAACATTTATATGAAATACTACATTTTATATATAATATTAAGCAAGGTACATCATATCCACTATCCATAGGTTTAATAGGTTCTAGCTGCTTTTAGCATAAGTTTACAAGACCTTTAAAACAAATATTTTGGAAATGTTTTTCTCATGGCTCAAAGAGTAAGTTTAGACTATATAAAAACTATATCAAATTTGAGACATTAATATGCCTCATTAGTTAGCATGATTGACATGTTACATTCATGATTGTGTTTGTCATTGATGTTAACACAGTGTTGTTTCTATAAATATTGGTAGAGTAGAAGATAGAGAACAAGGTCATATGGGTTGCATATGATTAGGTCATGCACAATTACAAACATATTCTACATTGTGTCCTAATGAAGTGGACAAGTGCGTAAATAGAGAGTTGAAATAATGCAGAAGTTATTCAAGAATTATAGAGGAAAGTGAGAATATAGAGTAACTGATAAGTAGTTTCTAACGTATTTGATCTCTTAATAGATATAGAATCTTGATTCAAGGAGTTAGATAGTGATAGTATAACCTAATTATGACATAGATGAGTGCGCAAGATCAAAGGTCACACATGTGATAAGTTGTAAAAACTATGAGCTGACAATGTTGTGTAATTGTAAAATAATTGTAATATCTCAATGAAGTCCTATTATAATTAATTGGGAAAGCCTCAAGGGTGACCCAAGGAGTAATTTTAAGGACATGGTCTAAAAGAAGGCTATTTTCATTTTGGGGAACATATGGAGACGAAGTGAATTTGATGTAGGAGCATCTTGGGTGTAAGAGCAATCTTGCATTAACCAAAAATATTTTTCATTTCAATCTTTTCTATTTTAATAAGGACTAGTAGACAGGGTGGTTACTATTTATGGGAACTTGCTATTTTTAGTAAGTTTTTCATATGAGCTCAGAATGTTCTCATTTTCTACATGAAGGTTCATTTTGGAATTATAAGCCTATCATTAAAATCTCATTGCTCCAACCTAAGTATCAGAGAAGTTATTGTGGAGTTTTGGTGGAAAAATTTGCATAAATATCTTCAGGTTCACTGTTGGAGGCCTTAGAGTGTCCAAATGAGGTCTAAAAACTAGACAGAAGGGTGCTAGCGTGATTCTAAGTCTGTAGATCAAGAGCTAGCATTTTTGAAAAGTGGTTATAATAGCCAATCAGAGTAACGGTTTGAGAGTTATGGCATTTGAAGTTGGGCTACTAAAATATATAAAATAATTTGTCAAAAATGTATTTGGCCAACTCTATATGCATTGTTAGGGTCTGTCAACATTAGGTATTAAGTTTGAGCATCTAGAACCTTATTGGCCAGCATAAATTTTCCTATTTAAGAAAGGCCTGAATATTGTCTAGAACAACTATGGGTGGTAATTTGCAGCTTAGTCTTGCAGATTATTGTAATGAAGGCACCCATATGGGTTAACATATTGTACTTGTGAATTCTATAATTCTGCGTTTTTGGTGCAAATAAGTCCATATTTTGTTCTCACATTTGTTGTTGTTTCTTTGTTTCTATTATGAGTTTATGGTATTAAGGGAGCACCCTTCATCAAGTGGTATTAGAGTTAGAGTTCTTGAGTGTGTGGACAGATCACTGACTGTGAGGCAATTTGCATCAGGACCGTGGTTTGGGTTGAGTGTGTAGACAAATCACTGATTGTGAGGCAGTTTGCACTAGGGTTTTAGCGAAAGCATGAAAATGCCTCCATGAAGAGAGCATGGCAGAAGAGTTGTAGGTGTTACACTTGAGAGGTTTAGAGCCCTCTAAAGAAAAATGCAAGCATTGGAAGAACAAATCTGCAGAGGAATAAATCTTCTTATAAGAGATAAAAGCGAGGATGAGGATGAAGTAGAAGAAAATGCCAATGCAGAGGTAGTTCTAAACCCAAAGGAAGAGAGGCTTTTTAGTGCCATCTCCAAGATTGGAAAAAGACCCCAGTTTAAAGTTTCCACACCTAGAGGAGCTGATTGATTGGATCAATGAACTAGAGGAGTACTTTGAGTATGAAGATATTGAGGATCCTGATAGGGTCAAATTTGTGAAAGCAAAACTGAAGGGACATGTGAAGATCTGGTGGCAGGAGGTTTAGTTGGAGTGAAATAGAAAGGGAAAGGACAAAATCACTAGATGGGAATGAATGGTAGCTAAGCTAAAGAAATAATTCATTCTCATGGATTATGAGCTTGATTTGTTGAAGAAAATGCAAGGGTTGAATCCAGCAGAAAAATCTATTCAAGAGTATACTAAAGAGTTCTATCAAGTTCTCATTAGAACTAGCCATGCAGAAGCTGATAAGGAGAAAATGGCCCATTATCTTTATGGATTAAGGCCAAGCATTTAGGAGAACTTGAGTTTGGTTTGAATGAACAGTATTGATGAGGCATACTAATTTTCCCTAGAAGTTAAGGAGAAACTAAGCAAGAAATTTGACAACAAGAATAACAAAAGAGGTCACCGTGGAAGATCTAGTGGACAATCTTATGGAGGCCATAATGATGATCAGAAGAATAAGGATGAGGTTGGAAGTAGTAATTATAACCAAAGGGGAAATAATTCCAATCATTTCCATGATTAGAACAATAGAGATTAGAGAGGAAGAGGCATAGGACAAGGATCTAGAAGAGTAGGCTTCCATGGGAAATGTTTTCACTATAGAGAAGAAGGGCATAAAGCATTTGAATGTACCCAACACCAAGGAAGGATAGATAAAAGAATAGAAGGCCAGGCTAGAGTTGCACATGTTGATGAAGATGCCAGATCCTCACATTTTGAAGATGCTGAAAGAGGAGAAATCCTAGTTAATAGAAGAGTCTCGTTGAGTGGTGAGAATGAACTTGATCAAAGAAGGAGCTTGTTTTGCACAAGGTGCAAATGTGAAGATAAGTGTTGTGATGTGATCATTGATGGTGGAAGTACTAACAATTTAGTATAAGAAATAATGGTCACAAAGTTGAAGCTAAAGAGATAGAAACACCCATGTCCATACCATATTGCTTGGGTGAAAGATGACCACAAGGTCATGGTCAATGAGTAGTGTTCAGTGAAGTTCAAGATTGGAAGCTACCAAGATGAGATAATTTGAGATATCATACCTATGAACATATGTCATATGTTTTTGGGTAGGCCATGGTAGTTTGACAGGCATGCTGTACACAATGGGTGAGCAAATACCTACACTCTGACCAAGGATGGAGTGAAACATAAGTTGAAACCATTGAAGGATAAAGAAGAAAAGGTATGTAGTGCTATCAGAATATATTTTGTTGATGGAAAAGAGTTTCTCAAAGGTACAAAGCATGAGCATATGTGTTTTGCTATAATTCCAAAAGATAGTAAAGAAGAAGTAGAGGAGGTACCTGTAGAAGTTGTAGATATTTTGGGAGAGTTTTTTGATATTTTATTAGATAATGTACCTGATGGATTTCCCTCAATGAGGAAGAGTAGTCACCAAATGGATTTGGTTCCAGGAGCCAGTTTGCCAAACAAAGTAGCACATAGAATTACACCAGTCGAAAGTGAAGAGTTGAATAGCTGAGTTGCTACATAAGGGGTTGATTTAAGAGAGTTTGAGTCCATGTGCTGTACTAGTAGTATTAGCACCAAAGAAGAATTGAAAATAGAGGATGTGCATAGATTATTTCTCTATCAACAAGATCACAATAAATTATAGATTTCTATTGCTAAGGATGGATGATATTATGGACTATTTGAGTGGAGTTGAGTATTTCACAAAGATAGATTTGAAGATTGGATACCATTAGATTTGTATCAAAGAAGGTGATGAGTGGAAGACTACTTTCAAGATGAAAGAAGGATTGTACGAGTGGTTAGTCATGCCTTTTGGGCTAACCAATGCATCGAGCACTTTCATGCAGCTCGTGAATAAAGAACTGAAGGAGTTTCTGGGTAAGTTTGTCATTGTTTACGTAGATGATATTTTGATCTTTAGTAAGACATTGGAGGAGAATTTGATCCATATTCACAATGTGTTTAATAAGTTGAGGGAAGAAAAGTTGCTGAAAAACCTTAAGAAGTGCAGTTTTGTAAAGAAGGAGTTGGTGTTCCTAGGATTTGTAGTTTCAACAGAAGGTTTGAAAATGGACCAAGAAAAAGTGAATGCTATCCTTGAATGGCCTACTCCAGTGCGACAAATATAAGATCTTTTATGGACTGGCTAGTTTTTATAGAAAGTTCATAAGAGGTTTTAGTAGTATTTGTGGACCCTTGACTAAAACAATGAGAGGGGATAGGAAGGAATTTAAGTGGACTTTAGGAGTAGATAAGAGTTTTAATATGTTGAAATAGAAAGTTAGTGAGCAACCTATTTTAGCACTTCCCAATTTTAACAAGGTGTTTCAAGTAGATTGTGATGCTAGTGGTACTGCAATAGGAGCTATTATGAGCTAGGATGATAGACCTATTGCTTACTTTAGTGAGAAATTGAATGACACTAAAAGAAAATATTCTATTTATGATTAGGAATTTTATGCTATAGTTCAAGCATTGAAGAAGTGGAGACACTATCTTCTTCTTAAGGAGTTCATTTTGTATAGTGATCATCAAGCTTTGCAATATTTGAATAGTCAAGGAAAATTGAACCAAAGGCATTTGAAGTGGGTTGAGTTTTTACAGATTTATATATTTGTTTTGAAACACAGAAGTGGGAAGTCTAACAAAGTTGTAGATGCTCTTAGTAGAAGACAACTATTGCTGACAAAAATGCAGATAGAGGTGGTTGGGTTCAAGGAACTTAGTACTTTGTATCCAGATGATCTTGATTTTTGTGAAGCATGGGCAACTTGTACAAAACCTATTACACTTGATAGGACAAAGTGGTTGGATTTCATGATCTAGGATAATATGTTGTTTAAAGGAAGCCAGTTGTGCATTCCTAGAAGTTCAATGGCAGAGAATCTCATCAAGGAGAAGCATAATGGAGGGTTGGCTGGACATTTTGGTCGAGATAAAACCATAGCTTTGGTTGCTGAGAATTATTACTAGCCATAGTTGCAGCAAGATGTGAAGAAGTTTGTATAGAGTTGCAAAGTATGTTAGATGGTGAAAGGAGTAAAGAAAAATACAGGGTTGTATTAACCATTACCTGTACTAGAGAAGCTATAAGAGGATGTTACCATGGATTTTGTTCTTAGATTACCAAGGACACAACGTGGACATGATTCTATTTTTGTGGTGGTTGACAGGTTTTCAAAGATGGCACATTTTATTCCTTGCAAGAAGACTAGCGATGCTACTCATGTAGTAGAATTATTTTTCAAAGAAGTGAGACTACATGGTCTGCCAAAGAGTATAGTTTCAGATTGAGATACCAAAATTGTTGGGTATTTTAGGTGTATGTTGTGGAAGAAGTTTAAGATAGATTTGAAGTTCAATTCATCACATCATCCATAGATTGATGGACATATAGAAGTTGTGAATTGCAGTTTGGAAAACTTGCTAAGATGTTTGGTTGGAGACAAGCCAAAAGGATGGGATATGATTTCACCATAGGCATAATTTGCATATAATAATTCTATCAATAGGAGTACTGGTAAATTACCACTCTATATTGTATATGGGAGTAGTCCTAGGGATGCTTCTGAATTGAGGCATTTGGATGAAGGAGAGATAAGTAGTGCTAAAGCAGAAGAATTTGCTGAACATTTAAAGAACATCCATGAGGGGGTAAGGACACACATCATAAAGATGAACACACAATACAAGGCTAAGGCAAATGTGAAAAGGAAGTATAATGAATTTCATATTAGAGATGAAGTCATGGTTCATTTGAGAAAGGAGCATTTTCCTGTGGGTACATATAATAAGATGAAGATGAAGAAGATTGGACTATGCAAGATAGTGAAAAGACATGATTCTAGAAATGCTTATGAAGTGGAGTTGCTTGCTAAATTGAATATTTCACTAGTATTTAATATTTTAGATTTGATAGAGTATGATGAAGGAGGTGATGGAGATGAAGTTGCAGAAGCACAGTGGAGTATTCTAGCAGCTAATCCAGCTACAAAGAAGATTGAAGAGATATTGGACATTCATATTAGCAAAAGTACTAGGAACATAACTTATGAGGAATATTTGGTCAAATGGAAATGGAGGCCAGTAGAGGATTCATCATAACTAGCAAAAGAGGAGGTTAACCGACTTGATTTTCCTTTGAACACCTAAGACATGATGGAGTCACTTCTTAAATTACCCTGGGTGTCTGATGCAAGAGCATCTTGGGTGTAAGAGAAATCTTGGATCACCCAAAAATATTTTTGATTTCAATATTTTTCTATTTTAATAAGGACTAGTAGACAGGGTGGTTACTATTTATGAGAACTTGCTATTTTTAGCAAGTTTGTCATACAAGCTTGGAATGTTCTCATTTTCTACATGAAGGTTCATTTTTGAATTATCAACCCACCATAAAAATCTCATTGCTCCAGCTTAAGTATCAGAGAAGTTATTGTGGATTTTCGGTGGAAAAATTTGCAAAAAAATCTTTAGGTTCACCATTGGAGGCCTTAGAGTGCTTGAATGAGGTCTAAAAACTCGACAGAAGGGTGCCAACACAGTTCTGGGCCTGTAGATCAGAAGTTGGCATTTTTGAAAAGTGTTTATAATAGCCAATCAAAGCAATGGTTTGAGAGTTATGGCCTTCTGAAGTTGAGCTACCGAAATATCTAAAATAATTTGTCAAAAATGTATTTTCCCTAGTTAACATATTTAGTGTTATTATATATGTGTATCTTCTTATGGTTTCTAGTTATATTGTTTACATGGTTAAGGATTAATAAGGTTGATAAATATTTTAATGATCAGATAATTGATTCATCCCTCCTCTCAATTATCTTGGTGGAGTTTACTTTCTAGCAATTGGTACCATAGAACTATTGTTTATTTGGACTAAATGCTGCTACTTCCTGTATGGAGAAGTATTTGTGACGAGAAAAGTTGTCAAGGACTCTTCATAGCTAGTACAAAACAATGCCTTTGGACACTTGAGTTGGTTGAATACTTGGAGAAGATGATTGATGTAATGAAGCCTCTCTCATTGATGTCAATGGGAGAGAGATTGCATGTAAAACATTTCCTCTATGGGAGAGAAGTGTTGTAGATGGATAATAAGTTAAAAACCATCTAACCTAATGTTGGAGATATTGTGTACACAAAACATGTATGTATGGGGAGAAATATCCTTGTATTGATTGATTGATATCAATAGGGGAGAAGTTATGAATAATTGATTTCCATTCATGTAAATTAGATAAGAATGTAGAGTTGTTCCCATGAGTTAGAGTGTGAAAAATTGATGTGAATCCTGAGAGTGAGAAAGAAAAGACAAAACAATGTTCCTATGTTTTTCAAATTTGATCGATGAAGAGGATTTGAAAAGAAGAGAGCAACAACAACAACAGTAGAGCTTGATTTGGTATTCTTAAAACTTAGATGTTTTTCATCTTTGTTTCCATCAATGCCAAAGAGTGATATTGTTAGCACGAATTCTAATGGTATTCCTTTGGGGGAGTATCCTAAACATTGGAGAGATTATTATCATGATTGACATGTTTCATTCATGACTATGTTTTTCATTAATGTCAACATAGTATTGTTTCTATGAAGTCTGGCAGAGTAGCAAACAGAGAATGAGGTTACAGGTTTCATATTAATGATTAGGTCATGTGCAATTGAGAACATATTCTACATTGCACCCTGATAAAGTGGACAAGTGCATGAATATAGGCTTGAAGTAATGTGGAAGTTATTCAAGAGTTATAGAGGATAATGAGCAGAAAAAGTACCTAATAAGTGGTTTCTAAATTTGGACTGTATCTCTTAATAGAGATAATCTTGATGTGAAAAGTTAGATAGTGATAGTAGACAACTTGGTGATGATGTCAATGAGTGTGCAAGGTCAAAGGTCACATGTGTGAGAAGTTGTAAAGACTATGAGCTGACAATGTTGTGTAATTGTAAAATAATTATAATATCTTAATGAAGTCTTATTATAATTAATTAGGAAAGTCTCAAGGCTAACTCAAGGAATTATTTTGAGGATATAGTATAACGGAAGGTTATTTTCCTTTTGGTGAACATATGGAAGCAAAGTGAATTCTATGTATGTGAGCAAGTGATATGTGAAGTTGGTAAATGTATGTAAGTGATTATTTTGATGCAAATTTGGTTATCTAGTATTGAGATTAGAAGAGGATTGGTCTAGGCAAGGGGATAGAGGAGTTTGAGATCATTCATTTCTATTATTCTACAAGGAATAATATAGAGATCAGTTGGAAAATGAGTTTGGTGACCTTACTCTTGAAGCTATTTCAATAGTGGGTCCTTCTTCCTTCTACAACTCCTAATAGGATTGGAATCTCTTAAAGGGATTCAAAGTCTCCTAATAGGGACTGATATGTACTAAATATATTTCATTGGCCCCTAATAGAGTTCATCCTCTTACAAGGAAAATTTACATTAGTACATCATTTTGTGGGTACCATCCCCATTGGTGTTTTCCCTCTAAGCAAGGGTTTCCTTAGTTAACATATATGGTATTTTTATGTATGTGTATCTTCTTATGGTTGTTGGTTATATTATTCACATGGTTAAGGATTACAAATTTGTGACATGTGCTTAATTGCTTCCTGTGGATCCTTATCTCTAACTATTGTAATGTTCATTGACAACTCGAGCTTTTGGTGTAACAACAACAATGATTCCAACAAATGGTATTAGAGCATTGGGTTATGGGTTCAAATCCCTCAAGTTACACTGAGGGAGGATTATTGGGAGGTCAGTGTCTCTATCTAGCATAGATTGATAGATTTTTTACATGTGCTTAATTTCCTCCCATGGATCATTGTCTTTGGCTATTGTAACATTAATTGATAGCTTGAGCATTCGGTGTAATGATAGTAGTGATTCCAACAAAGGATTAATAAGGTTGATAAGTGTTTTAATGATTGGATAACTGATTCACCCCCCCTTTGAGTTATCTTGGTGGACTTTACTTTCTAACACTCCCCCTTTGACATTAGTGGAAAAAAATTATGATGACCAAAATTTGTCATAATAAAACTTCAAAATAATTACTCCCCCTTAGGATGTACTCCATACCTATAGCTCGATCATCATATCATTGTAACTTGCATTTTAAAAACCTTTTCCAAAAACCTTTTTGTGAGAATTATCACTCCTTATTACTCCATTTCCACCTTGTGCTTCTTAGACATACACAATATACACATCATTTACATTTCTCTCTTTTATACTCATAAACATATTTCCCCCTTATTTTTGTCACTTATGCTGACTAGTAATAGTCAATTTTGTCTTAGGGAGTCTCCCAAACTCTTTCAAAAATGGGTGGTGCAATCTCATAACAATAGACATTGTAATATCCCATATTCCTTGAATGTCTCAAGTACCTATCTTTCAATCTCCATTTTGGTTGTGAAATTCACCATATTAATTGCTATAGACACTTGTTGACTGAGTATTAGGTCCTTTGCAACTTGTAAATGTCTTTGTATTACTTCCAAATTGGGTAACAATAATAGTTGTATGGAAGTAACATCATTCCTAGTGCTTCACTCCTCATGTAACAAATCTAATTTTTTAACCTACAGAAATCTAATCTTTGAAAAATAAACTAAATTGGAACTAGGATCCATGTTCAGATCTAATCCACATTTATGTAAATCTTCATCAATTTTGTCCATTTTCTCCCTTATTTCCTTTGTGAATCCTTGAATATTTCATATTTTACAAATAATGTATTGGCACTATTCATTAATTGCTCCAAATATGTAATAAGAGTGGAGAGATCAACCTTCTTAATTTCAATTTTAGTTGCAACCTTCTCCAATACTTTATTGTCAAATTTTCTCTCTGACCATTACATAATTTTTTCTTGTGTATCAATGTCAAGATCATTTATCTTATCATAAATCTTATTAAATTATTCAAATATAGGGGATTTCTCATTCAAATCATCAACAACAACAATGTCAAGGAATATATCTTTAATGTTATACAATACTTGTCTTTGTTGATTCTCTTTCCTCATCTCCTATTTCTTGGCCTTTCTTGCTAGCAAATCATTGAGTATTATCATATGATCTTAACTTAAATTGTTTCTGTCCTAATTTGGAATCACAATCTTCTCATCTAGATTAACAAGCTTACCCTTCATGGCTTGAGGTGACTACTTCATCTTCTTCTTCAATCTATTTTCTTTGGAATCTATTGTGTTGGAGCTCAACACAATTTAATGTTCTTGTATAGGACTTCCATACCCAACCTTTGTAGTTCCTCTCGTGTGTCCTCAACCTTCTTAATCTCTTCATCTATCTTTTTCTCCTTAGGTTTTATCTCTTGTTATCTTGATTCATATGTCTTCTCCTTGCTACCATCATTGATGAGTTCATTGATTGAACTTGGTTATCTAGACTCCTTAATTCCCTCAATTTGAGGTTCTGAGGTACTCAGTCTCTCACTAGCAATAGATTGATCTACTTTATCATTTAGGCTCTTTTATTCCTTCTCACCTTCATTATTTACATCAATATTGACCTTTGTGAAATCATTTTTTGTATAGACACTTGTGTATTTTCTCCTTCATTGGCCAACATACTCCATTTCTCAACATGACTGATATTTCCTCCACCTTATGCTTGGTCTTGACTAATAGAAACAATAGAAGTAACAAGTGCGGATTCTACCTTTTGTGTACCAATCTTAGGATATTCTTTAACTTGAAAAATCATAGGATTTGGATCCATAAATGCCTCATGAAATGACATATGTACTATCTTGGTTTACACATGACTTTTAGTTTGTCTCTTTGGGTCAGTTGTGACATTATCCTCATTCAACATATTCTCATCTGGACATATTTATGGCTCATCATCTATAAATAATATCTCTATTTTCCCTTCACTTTGTTTAACCATGTTATGAAATGTATCTACAAGAAGTTCAATCTCATCATATATATCTTCTTTGTTGTCCAATTCAACATGTTCAACTTCACCTTTTTCTTCCTCATCTTTCTGCTCATCATTAGGAATGAATCCAAATACCTCCTTCCACATAATATTACTCTCTTCCAAACAATTCTCCACTTTATTCTTTAAAATTTGGAAATCTCTCATCTTAGGAATGAATTTTTCATTGTAGTCTTTCACAACTTTAGAAATTTGTTTCTTACTCAAATTAGACATGACCTGGGCAAGTGTACCATCTCTAATTTTCCTCTCAATCATTAATGCAAATCTCCACTTTTGATCAATCTTCTCATACAATTCATTTGAAATCATTTTTCCTAACTCCAATGGTGTGTTGGAATTACAATAGGGAAGGTAAACTTTTTTTTTGGTGGGGGGGGGGGAGTTGAATCCATAGTTTAAACTTTAACCCATAAAATATTCACCACACATCCATCTCATATATTCACTGAGTAGACTGAAATACCATGTAAATCATTTACATCTAAATCATGTAAACATCTAAAAATTCACACATGTATGACACTAGATATGATTACCCAGAAACCCTCCAATGAGAAGGTAAAACTAGGGTGGGGATGACACCTACAAATCTTCACTATTGCAGTAATAAAGTGTATTCAATGAAGGTTACAATGTTTGATCATGAGACATGATCTACCCTATGAAAGGTCTACCCTATTAAAGGCTTACAAAGACTATTAAGTCTCACCCTATTAAAGGATTTCAACACCCTATTAGAAGTGTGCCTTTTTAAAGGACTTTAACTCACAATTAAGTAAGCACCCTATTAAAGGATTTTAATAAAGCCTGTTAAGACTACTCTATTAAGAGATTTAATTGATTCACTTGCTAGAATGACTCAACATTGATCCTATGATTAGCACTTGGTTGCTTGATGATAGATCACCTCTAAACTGATGTATTCTTGATCTTTCTTGATTAGATGTCTCTCTACTATATGCTATTCCTTTCCTCTATTCTCCTTTAAGTGATTCTACAATGAAATTTCAATTCACAATTCCTTAGCCACCATGAATGCTCCATTTGCACAGGCAAACTTCTCCCTTCACTCCTTCTACATACATATGAAGTTTTGGGTTTGTCCTCCTTAAGAAGACATAGGTGACTTAGGGTTAGGTATGAATCAACAGTTGTGATTCATCCATTTTGCCACTTAAACCTTCCCTTTTCCTGATTGGTTGCATGCAATTCATTGGGATTCCAACTTAAGACTCATCTTTATCTCCAAAATATCATAATTCAATCTTTAATTGGCTAAAAAATAGTTTACATAGTTGTTTGTGACATTACAAACAACTATGAAAAAACTGTCTTACTTGGCATCTGAAGTCTCTAATGCTTGACATAAACTATCTTCTATACTATGATTGGACATCTGAATGACTCAACATACATTGCTTGCTTGGCTCCTGTATCACTCAACATACACTGTCTACTTGACACTTGAGTGACTCAGCACTCATTATGAACTTGACATGCTCTATCTTATACATGTTGTGCTTGGAATGTACTACTTGTTAGGCATGAACTAAGTAAATGACTTAAGTGTATAGACCCTCACTTGTCAAAACCAATCTAAGATAAAACATCTCTCCCTTTGACATGAGTGTCAAAAAAACTTGGTCATGCATTGATATCCTTATTCTTACGAGCATAACCTATCTCTTATTCGGCTATTGTACAAAATTTCAAAATATCAAAATTTTGCAACAACTTATACCTCAAAATTTGATAACTCCCCCTAAGTTGATAGGTCTATTTTGTATTCAAAATTTTGTACTCCTACTGAGTTGATATGCTTCAATTGATACTCTTTCATTTCATGCTGTTTGTGCTATTCTTTGCTTGCTCCCCTCTATTTTTACTTTACTTTCTCCCCCTTTGATTAGCTCCTTTTATTGCTTTTTCTCCCTCTTTCTTTTACTTTCTCCCCCTACTTCATAAGCTCACTTTCATCCCCCTTTTTGACACTTATGTTAATGGGCTATACATTGATAATGTGTTTGTCCAAGAAAGATTTATGGACTTCAAATATAATCTTAAGAGTTGCATCACAATTTTCACTTGCTACATCCAAAGATTTAATTTGGATAGCTAGCTCGATAGCAAGGTGGACTAGGCCATCTAATGTAGAAAGATTGGGGTCTTTCTTCATAAGAGTTTTTGCATAGCCTAACTCCTTGTGAAAAATATCCATATGTGGGGTCAATGTGGTTTGGATGCTAATCAATTTGGCCCTTATGTTGGCTTCATCTACAGACAATGCTGCTAAATGACTCTAGGTTTGCAATAAAGTTCTACAGTGTTTGTCACTTTGAGCTGGATTCATAGGCAGTTTTGCACCTGATGAATTAACTTGACTTTCCAAATTCAAAATGTGACTCCTTGTTTCTTGTTTGAAGAGTTTGGGTTGCACATTTTGGTGTACAGTGAGAAAATGTTCTCAAGTACCTTCTTCACACTTTCTACCTTAGTTGCCAATGCAAATTGTATAAGTGCTATGTCAATTGATATTTTCTCATTCACTTTGCTTTGAAATTTATTTTTAGACCATTCTATAATTTTGCATTTGTATCAAGGTCTACATCACTTACCTTTTCCATGATATTTTTCAATTGTTCAATTAGTGGCTTGGTTTCATCTTGAGTAGGTAGACTGAATGCATCTAGGAAGATGTCCTTGATATCCAACAATGCTTGCTTCTTCATATGCTCCCTTCTAAGCAGTTCCTAATGCTTCTTTCTAGCCAAGGCTTCTTGTAGTATGCCCATCTGCTCTATTGTCATCGTGGTATAATCATATTTTGGTAAAATAATTTCTTCATCAAGGCTTAAATCTCCATATGTAATTACCTCTTTTTCCTTTGATGAGCTTGGACTTGGCACTGAGAATTGCAAGGGTGTTGCATTTGTGCTCAACTTTTGATGAGTGTGACTAGAAGGAGTACCAAATTTTGGTAATGTTACTAGTGCTTGAATGGCTACTTGCTCCTTTAGCTTTGGTATCAACTCGGTCTCTTCAGGCTTGTCCTTATTTTCCACAATGCCTTGGGATGCACCTTGTGCTTGTGCTAGAGGTGTGGATAAATCTATCTGGCCTATTTCATTCTATGCTTTAGTGGTGCCTTGAGTTTCCACTATGTCCTTTCTAACTATACCAACCTTTTTTGATGTAATTTATGGTATTTTATCCAAAGGTTGTACATTAGTGACTTGAGGGGTGATGGTAGGTGGTTCTTGTGTTTTCACCTCTTCCCTTGTAGTGTCAATCACTGATTTCTATATTTCATCTACACTCACTAATATAGGATTGTTACACAATTTTGCCTACAATGTAGATTGATCAAGTATCTTTTTTAGATTTTCCTCTGTAAGGGGATTGATGTTCTAAGTAGTGAGATCAAAAACATCCTTTACTATGACTGCTTCAATAGTTACACTTGTTTATTGAGGGTTGAAATATAGCAATTGTGTATCTTGTACACTCTATTCTTCTTGTTGCTCTACCTCATCTATTTCCTTGTCATATATATTCATTTCTATACCTCCCTCAATGGTGTCTTCATTGTTGTCATCTTCATCATCATCTTTAATCTCTATAGGCTCTTGTTCACCTACCTTTACTGTAGCTAATCCATATGCGGCTTTCCACATTTGTGTAAACTTCTTCACAATATCTTCAATATTCTTTTGCAATATGCTAAAGCCTCTATATTTTGGTACAAATCTAACTCCATAATTATTCATGGCCTTAGCAATTTTTTCCTTAATGAGTTTATTTATTACTTGAGCAAGTGATGTCTCCCTTATTTGCCTTTTTAAATTCAAACAATAATGCCATTTTTGCTCCACTCTTTCATATAAACTTTTAGGCATAGAGTTTGCAGTTTCTAATGGGGCTTTCTTAATATTTTCCATCATGGCATATATTTCCTCCTCCACTTGATTCTTCTCAACTTTACCAAGGTTATCAAAATTAGTATGAGAAAAACTTGAAAAATCTATACTATTCTTAACATTTTCACATAGGTTTTCTAAATCTGATAATGGATTGTGACTCACCACTTGGAATTGGCTATTGTCATTTGATTCTATTCTCTCATCATCAGGTTCAACTTGTGTAATGTATCTCCTCCTTGGCTTTTTCTGAGCTCCTCCTTCCTTCTCTACTATTTTGATCTTTTCTTTTTCTTTTTGTAGTGACACATGCACTAGCCCTTGTGGTAGGTGTTATAGGTTTGGGCTAGCTTGGTTTTGCAGTCTTCTTGGACCTTGTCATTGGTTGAGCCTTAGCCTTTCTCTTCTTTTGATCAGTGGGAGTAGGTGCTTCCTCAACTTCTTCTTATTTGACAGCTTCTGCAACTTTTGTCTCTTCCTATTGCTAATCTTCTCCCTTTCCTTATCTTAATGCAAGTGATGCTTGGGTCTGGGTGTCTTCTTCCTCTTCTTCCTCTTCTTCTTCATCCTCTTCCTACTTGACACCTTCACCAAATTTAGCTTTTATTTTATTTACCAACTTCTCCTTCTTCTTTATAATAGAGGCAGTCTTTAGTTTCATGGTGTTCTTAGATTTAGCCATTTCATAATTACCAAATGCTTTTGCATCTTTATCAATATCTTGTACAAGTAATTCAGTTATTACTATAGAGGATTCATCTACATTTATTTCATATCCTAAAAATCTTAACCATCTTACCCTTGGAATTACTACTTGAACAAAAGTATAATGAAAATCTACTAGGAAAGTAACATCATCATAATGTTTTTCCACTAAAGATGTTGGAATTCTCAATCTTTTCTTCATAGATTGCTTGAAGTCCTCAAAGTAACTTATCATTATTGACTCAAAATTCTCACCTAGTTGTTCAATGAACTCTCCTATTTGTATTTCCACTGACCTGTTTTCTTTCCATGCCATAGTGCCAAATGGAGAAAATGTGTTTTGAACATAAAAGAAGATACATATCAAAATAGAACCAAATTTGCACTGAGCACTCTTTGTTTTCCTTATTTCTCCTACGTTCTTAATCAATTGCTATAACTATAGCTCGACAAGATCATATATGTGATCCTTTTTCACAATCTTATAACCAACATCTACTATAATACAGGGCACACTATTTAATCTGCTTGATTGGTAAAACTTGAGTGTAATTACCCTTACTGCGAAGTCTATCGATGGATCTATGATGGTGTCAATTGTCATTCTTCTCTTATCCACATAGCCCCTATATTTTTCTCATTAACCTCTTTTGAATCACTCCTTAAAGTATTAGGCTAATCTAGGGTTGGCTACCCTATTACACTATTGATTATTCTTTGGGTGATTTTAATAGGCCCATTATCTAACAAAAGTGAACTGTCATGAATCCTACTTAATACACTCCTAAACCATTCGGTTTTGAAAACATTCGAGAAATCTAGGGCAAAAGTTAACCCTTTGTTCTCTAAAATTTTAAATTCTTTCCTTAAAAAACCATTCTCACAAAGTTTATCATATGCTTTCCTAATCTCCATATCTCCAATACTACCAATCTTATAGTTGTAACACTTCCTAACATCCTGAACCATTAAAAATTTTTGCGGTACCATGGATAATGCACTAAAAGGGTCTTGTTTATATGCAATGTTAGGTATGGCCTTGAAAATTAGTTGTTTGACCTCATTACTAACCAATTGAACATTTTAAACATCTTTACCCTCTACTTCTTTAGTCCTTGAAGAACTGGATGCCATTATGTGAAACTAGGGTTTATGAAAATAGAAACAATGTAACTCGACACTTGATAAATACATTGCAAGATCTATCAAAATGGTGTTGAATTGCTACTCAAATCTTCTATAATCACTTTTGATGAACTTCTTGATTGCCTCTAGCTCTCCTTGCTCTTTCTTAATTTTGAAATGGTGTAAAATGAGTTGAAAATTGATGAAATACCACTTTGGGGTTCTGTAATTAATGCTGAATGCTTACACAGTTATAAGCTTGACATCAACCAATTTTTGGCTCACTCAGCATCCCTTAGTCTTTTCATTTGTTAAGAAAACATTACAAGATTGGCATCAACTAGCCAATCTGCTAGCTTGGCATCCTCTAACATTTCACTTGGTAATCATATGAAACTTTTCAAGCTCAGTAGTAACATGAAAAAATTGAAGATTTTTCTTGGATTCCTAATAACATCTTGCATCTCTGTTCATGCTAACGTAATCTTTTCAGTACTAAATCCTTTGGAACTGATGAATGATATAACTTTTGAATATAAGTCCCACGGACCTCTTGATTGCTTAGTTTGATGAGTTGTGATCACCTAAACCATTAGGTGAAGTGATCCCTTCTCCACTTGATATGCTGCAATCCTCTTTTTTCTTCCATGTCTTGCTCATTTCATTTCTAAAATTTTCAACATCTATCTTGCCTTTGCCTTTATAAAACTCACAACTTGGTGCCTTTGACTTTGTTGGACAATATCGACTGATGTGACCAATCTTCAAATAGCTAAAACATGTGGATTGACTCAACCACCTTTTGTAGTCACTTCTAAAGTGTGTCCTAATATAGTTATTAGGAACGTGTCCATATTCTTGATGGTAATGATAGCTATATTTTGTATTATAATCCTAGTTGTAAGAGTGGTCATTGTTCCTTACCTTTATTTTCCTATTTGATGAAAACATTGGTTTGGATCTGCACTCAAAAGCTCTATGTCCATGCTTCTAATAGTTATAACAATATCCTTCATATCTTTGAGTGTGTACGATATTAGTTCTACATTCATGTGCTAGATGACCTTGTTTGTTGCACTTATGGTAGTGAACCATGTTCTTATGCTTGACATTCTGATTTGTAGTCTTGCTCCTGCACACATTAGCAGTATGTCCTTTCTTACCACAATTATGACAAGTAGTTTTGGAATTCTTACCTTTGTTGTTACTTTCTTCAACACTTTTGGATGACTCTCCTTCTTTATTACTTGTGTATCCTAGTCCAGATGCATCAGTGTTAGGTCTAGGGGATCTCAATAATTGCTCAAAGTATTTGATGGCTTCACTTGGTTTATTGAAACTTTCAGCAAATTCCTTTTCCCTTTTTAGGTCATTATGCAATTGCTCATTCTACAACTTCAATGTTGTTATCTCAATGTCCTTGACATTCAATTCATAGTTGACATTCATCATTTGACTCAGAGTATCCAATTGCATGTTGAAAATCTTGGTTAGCTTTGATGATTTCTCTTCTAGTTTGTTGGTCAAAAATCTTTTGTCTTCTTCAATCATAGCTTTGTCTTCCATAGCTTTCTTCTACTGTTCAGTCAGCTCACATAGTAGCATGCCTTGTGATTCTTTCTCTAACTTGAGATTTTTGATTTCCTTAGCTTGGGCTCTGTTCTTTTCTATTAGATCTGCACCTGCTGCATCAAATTCATTGGAGTCTCTATTAGAAAATAACTTAGTAGTGTCCATTTATCTATATTGTGTGTCACTCTCCTTAATAGAAATCTCCTTCCTTTTCTTCAAAGATTTCTTTAGGTCTTCTCTTGCTTCATTTAGTTGATGTAGAGTGAGTTATATTTAATTCCATGATTCTTAATGATCTTTCCCAACTTGTAGACTTCCATTTCAAGATCTTTCCTCAAAGATGCAAAGCTTCTCTTTCAGAGAACTTAGCTCTGATACTAATTGTTGGAATTACAATAGGAAAGGTAAACTTCTAGGGTTTGGGGGGGGGGGGGGGGGGTGTTGAATTAGTAGTTTAAAATTTAACCCATAAACCATTCACCATATATCCATCTCATATATTCACCAAGTAAACTAAAATACCATGTAAAGCATATATATCTAAATCATATAAACAAGTAAATATTCACACATGTATGATACCATATGTGATTACCCAGAAACCATCCAATGAGAAGGTAAAATTGGGGTGGGGATGAAACCCAAAAATCTTCACTACTATAGTAATAAAGTGTAAGGTTACAATATTTGATCATGAGATATGATCTACCCTGTGAAAGGTCTACCCTATTAAAGGCTTACAAAGACTATTAGGTCTCATTCTATTAAAGGATTTCAATACCCTGTTAGAAGTGTGCCTTGTTAAAGGACTTTAACTCACAATTAAGTAAGCACCCTATTAAAGGATTTCAATACAGCCTGTTAGGACTACTCTTTTAAGAGATTTAATTGATTCACTTGCTAGAATGACTTATCATTAATCCTATGGTTAGCACTTGGTTGCTTGATGATAGATCACCTCTAAATTGATGTATTGTTGTGTTGGAATTAACAAGTGGGAAGATTTACTTCTGAGAGGTGGGGGGGGGTGGGTGAATCAGAAGTAACTAACTTTAACCTTTTCAAATCCTTTTAACTGAAACCATTCACATGCATCTAATGTATCTAACAAACATGAAAGTAAAGACATGCATGAAAATAGATAACACACAAATTTGGTAACCCAAAAACCCTCCAAAATGAGAAGGTAAAACTGGGGTGGGGATGACACCCACAAAATATCACTGCAGTAATATGTAACTATTCAAGGTTAGAATGTTTGACCACTTCCAATGGTCTGCCCTATCAAAAGGCCTATCCTGTTAAAGACTTTACACTCTGTTAAAAGTAACCTGGTTAAAGGATTTCACTACCCTGCTAAAAGTAGGGTTGGTTAAAGGACTTTCATACATTCACTTGGAATGCCACCTTGTTAAAGGATTTACAAATGGCTGCTAGGCCAACCTAAGTCCATAGGATTTCCATATTTAATACAATTTCTAGAAAGTATTAGAAAACCTTTGACCTGATAGCTTTGCAATCTTCAATTGTTGATTCCAAATCCTTGTTCTTCTTTGGCTGATCTAATCCTTGCTTGATTTGATATGATGCTCTGTGAGGTTCTGATACTCTATTCTTCAATAACTAGATTTTTCTCTATTCTTCACTAAGTCTTTTCTCCTTCTATTCTTCGCTATATTTCACTCATGCACTTCTATCTTACATATCCTATCTCTCTCTCTCTCCTCTTTGCATAATGGGGCTTCGTCCTCCTTTTAAATATTTTGAAGACTTAAGGTTAGGTAGGAATCTATGATCAATATGAAATCTTCATTTCCCACTCATTTCTTGCACTTTTCCTATTGGTTGCATGCCTTCTCTATTTTTCTTATTGATTGCATGCTGATTGCATAGGTAATGCAAAATATTTGATCTTATCTTCAAGATCTTTGAGATTCATCCTACGTTGGCTCTAAAAATGGTTTACATCTAAGTTTGTGAAGGCACAAATTCATATGCTGATTCTGTGTTACTTGACACATACTGGTTGCTGATGCTCAACACATATAGGAAAACTGGCTCACTCAGGTCCTATAGCAATTCTGTTTCACTTGGCATCTATAGTGACTCAACATCTATAATTTTCTCAGCACTTGAACTTTTCTTGGCACCCAAAGATTACTTAGCACTTGAAGTTCACTCGACATCTATTGAATTTTCTAGCTTGGATTACATTGTAGCTTAGCTTCTATATTATACTCAATATCAACTAAAGAATTGGTTAAGTGTGTTGACCCTCAAATGTCAAAACCAATCTGAGACCAACAATCTCTCCCTTTAAAATGAGTGGCAAAAACACTTAACTAAACATTATAAATCCGATCTCTATGAGTACACTAAATATTCTATTCAGCATATGTAAAAGACTTCAAAAAAACTTATTCAATTTTTTTTTGTCTACCTCAAAACCATGTAACTCCACCTGAGTTGATGTGCCATTTCCATTCCTGTAACCAAAATTCTTGTGCTGAATGTGTCTCATGCTGATATATCTGATATTCTTTGCCTTATCTACCTCTTTTTGTATCTGTGTACCCTATTTCTAATTCTTGTTCTCTGTATCTGTTCCTTTTTCACATCTACTTACAATTTTGCATCCTTTTGGCTTTATTACTTTCTTAAAATTTGAATTTGAATATCTCTACCTTTTGATATTCTTTATTGCTTCCATTAAAGAATGTATTATGTAACCATTCTTATTTACATCTCCCAAAAAGCATTATATCTCCCCCTTTTTGACACTTATGTCAAAGGGTCCTAAGGATAAATAGAATATTTTGCCAAAAATGTTTTATTTACCTCCATAATCATTTTGAGAGAAGCATCCCAATTATCTAAAGCTATCTCTAATGACTTGTGTTGGATGGTTGTCTTTGTTGCAAGATGAACAAGGCCTTCTAAAGTAGAAAGATTAGGATCTCTCTTTAGAACATTTTCTGCATAGGCCTATTCTTTATGGAGTGCTTCCTAATGTGGGGTTGTGGAAGATTGAATTTGCATCAATTTGGTGTTAATATTGGCCTCTTCTGTTGTCAATACAACTAATTCTTTTTGTGTGTGCAGTGTAGCTACAAAATGCTTCTCACTTTGAGTTGGATATTTTGGTAGTTAAGTGTTGGAAATCTTTTGGTTCCAAGCTTAGTATTCTTTGGCTAGTTTCCTATGTGAAATATAAGGAATCACACAAATTATTGTACAGTGAGAATACATTCTCAAGTACATTCTTCACTTTTTCAATCTTCTTTGCCTATTCAACTTGTTAAAGTGCTATTTCACTTGATATTTTCTCATTCACTTTCATCTGTAACTTCTTTTTTGACCATTCTAATAAGTTGACATTAGTTTCTAGGTCCTCATTCTATACTTGGTCCGCAATGTTGGATGGTTGCTCCATTATGGGCTAGGTTTCATTAGGTACTTGCAAGTTGAATGCATCAAGAAATATGTCTTTGATTTCCACTAGTGCTTGCTTTTGCCTAAACTCATTTTTGAGTATTTCTTGTTTCTTTCTCCTCTCTACCACCTCTTGCACTTCATTTATCTATTGAAGATTCATGGTTCTTGAGTCATAACTGGGTATGAATATTTCTTCATCAAGTGTAGGGTCTCCATAGTGAAGTACCCTTGTGTTGGTAAATAGGTTGTTCTTTTAAATTATTAATCTTTGTTGCTCAATTAAGAACAATATCTAATCACAAACAGTTGGAAAGCCCTTTGTGAATAATCTAGCTTTTCTTTGAATTGGTAGGTACAACTCCTTGTAATAAATTTGCAATGAATTTTGTTTTCTTTTAAACTACTTGGGGTATGTTCTTAACCCAAGAATAGTAGAGGAATAACCAAGTTATATCTAAATAAAATCTAACTCAGGCAGAATAAAACTTCTCAATACTGAAATAGATTCATGTACCCACACATCTTATGAATCCATAAATCTATTCGCATAATGCTAAAACAAGCCAAATTCAAATCTAAACTATAATCGATAAATCAAGAATGTTAACAAAATTTTTTCGTTGAATGAATCGTAACAATACTTATCACATTCATTCATGATCTTGAAAACAAGGGGACATGAAGCTTTGTTCTTCCTTAGTTCTTTGTAAAATGAAAAGGAAACACAAACTGAACACAATACCTACTAGAACAGAAAATGATTGAAATAAAATACCATTAAATTGACTCTGCAACAAAAAAAAGTACTTTACACCAAAAATTTTCTGACTTTCCATTAATCATTCAACTTCATACATATAGAGTTTGAGAGATGACCATTACAATAGGAATTTTAATCGGTTCATCTTTTGAAGATGACAAATGGCAAGATGCCAGTTTCTCGTATTACAAAATTTACAAAATTGATAGGAATTGGAAAAGAAAGTGAAAAGGAGGTATCATTTGAATCACTTGGACTTCTTCCCCTTTTCAGCTTTTTCCCTATATGCCTTGTTAGTAACTATAACTAGAACTAGTTCCTCATGACTAGGCACGTGTACATTAGTGAATCTCAAAAGCCACTTTGAATGCTCTCGAGCTAGTTCCTTCACAACATTTAACTAATTTGGTAATTCTTCCATAGCCACATGTACACATCCACCAAGTGTTTGTAGCTCTACCCCTCTATTTTGACTGCTTGAAGTCATTTTAGATAGATTATTCAAGTATGTGGAGAAGTTTTTCTTCATTACTTTTGTTCTAATAAGAGCTTTCCCTTGCCCACTAGCTTGTGAATCAGTGTGTAATCCTCACATGAGTTCAAATGCCCTATCTTGGTTGGGTCTTCTTCACATTTTCTTCTATTCCTTTAAGTCCTTCTTCAGCTTCTTGAATCATCTCCAGCTTAAATTGCATACTTTGAAGCCATTCAAACAGAGGCTCAGTCCCTTTCTTCAAAATTTGTGCTTCAACCGATTCTTTCACCTTCATTTGGATGATTATTTTTAGGAGAGAAATGCATTCGTCACATCTTGCCTTTGATTTGTAAGACTAACTCCATCTGAATTGAGTTTTTCAATTCACTCCTTCCCAATCTGACCAAAATGCCCATCTTTCTGGAGCTAAGAGATGAAAGCTTGCACTTCTGTGGTGGTAAGATTTCAGTAGCAAGCACACCTATGATGGTTGCCAATGGAACCACTGTTTGCCTAATAAATCTTTTCAGTTCTTCTATCTTAGACTTCATCTTGATTTTTGATGATTTCAACTATCCTTCTATCACCTCATTACTTGATCTCCACAAGCCCACTTTTGTATTGTGTCTAGCTTCTCCAAGATCAATTGAGTGCAAAGTGAAGTCATCAGGTGACATATCTTAAATTCTTCCCACTTTATTTGGTTTTGCTATCTCCATGGTCAAGTTTTGGATTTTGTCCAAGTATAGATAAGGTCTTTTTCTTCTTAGCTTTCACCATCCAGTCCTGGAGTGAATTGCTTGAGACACAATGTCCTTAGTAGGTACATTCTCACTTTTTCTTTTCTTCTTCCTTTCTAAGGTGTTTCCTAACTAGGACTCTATACCAATCACCTTAGAAGCTGTCTTGAGTGACTCTATGCTAAAGATCTTCTTCTTTACTAGAGTCGTTGCTACTATAGTGACAGAGAAAGGATTCTTAGGATCTTGAAAAAGAAGCCTAGATGAACTTGGGGCTTTCTCTTCCTCTTGAGTTTCCTTTGCAACTTCATTAGATTTAGTAGACTCACTAGTACTACTATTTTCATCTCCAACTTCAGCTATCTGAATGGGAGAACTAGCTAGCTTCAAAAGAGAAGCACTCACAGATGGAACAGGGCTATGATGAGGAAATGAAATTGGAGAAATATGAGGAGAAGGGATTGGAGTAATATGCGGAGATGGAGCTGGAGAGATATGAGGAAGTAGAGTTGGAGAAGGGGCACCATTCTTTGGCTCATCTATTTTCTTTTCTTCAGTACTGGTTTGGGTTCTAATAATTGGTAGAGGGCCATCTTGACAAGTTAGGGCTATTTGGATGTTCGTATCAGGTGGTTGATCACCTCCTCCCGCAGGTAGAGCTGGACCTTTAATAGTTGTGGTTGTTACACTAGGTGTGGAACTTTGAGAAGAAGTAGGAGTAGCAATGACTAGAGAAGCTTGAGTAGTCTTACCCTTACTCCTGCCTTTTTTAGCTGTCTAATCGACTCATTTTCCAGTTCTTTTGATGATTCAAGCCATCATAATATCAAAATCTTCTTTTATATTCTCATAAGGCTTAGCACTGATAAGAGTATTCCTTAATTTGGTCAAATATGTATTACTATACATATTTTGCCCATCATCTTCCAATCCTTCTACATTGAGATCAATTCCATATGTCTTTATCTGTTCCACCGTGAGTTTGGAAAATGCACGATCACGACTCTCCAACTCATCTCTAAGTTCTACCCAATAATCTTCTATAGTAGTAACATGCTTGATCATGCTCCCAATTTGAAGTACATCTTTTGGCATACCCATTTGGGTCAAACATGGGCCTCACAACTTCATATTCTTCTAATTTGTACTTGTCGAAATGCCTTGAGCATGTTTTTGGCATCTAATCAGGACTCGCAACTGTAGGCCCCAACTTTTATGGGAAATTCATATCCCTTTTTCCTCAAACTAGCACTCATCACATTCACCTGGATTGTTTGTCT
The DNA here is from genome assembly GCA_028749045.1 of Cupressus sempervirens. Lineage (NCBI taxonomy): Eukaryota > Viridiplantae > Streptophyta > Pinopsida > Cupressales > Cupressaceae > Cupressus > Cupressus sempervirens. Next base: position 701,337,931 of record CM053791.1, on the reverse strand, counting down.
CATGATCTCAATGAGCACGATCATGTCATCTAGATATTTGGGCAGCTTCAGGGGAAATCCATCGAAAGCTGCAACACACAAATATCAAAAGGATGAGAATTGGATGAAATAACTACCAAACTGACTGATGGCTACCATTTCTTTTGGGCCAAATCTCCTCTCCAGACACCCTTGGAGTTCCCTACAAAGCCTCATTGTAAATGCATCATTAACTCCGATATACTCTACATAACTATTCTGTAATTGCAAGCATGGGTAAAACTCATAACTCTTTCCATCATTTGGAAAATTCTCTATTCTGGGAAGGCCCGACCATAATTGTAGGGAAGCCAACATATATATCAAGAAAGAAGACATATAAAATGAATTGTAGAACTTGTCTGCACTGAGAGCCCTAGATAGATGTTCACTTAACCATACGCCCAGTCAACATATTTTGTATCCAAGTAAATAATTTGCACTAAAAAGAAGAATTATTCTAGAAAATTAAGGGCTTCAACCTCACTTTTCAATCAATGCAAAAGAACTAGAATGTCCATAATCTTGGGCTTGAGATTAGTTCCAAAAAGGGTTTTAGGAACTTTACTTTTAGCTCCCCTTGGATTTTGGAACCAAGAACTCATGAACTCTTTTCGCCACACCATCTTCTTTAGAGAGAATTCAGACATAACTCCTCCAATTGTTAATTTAGAGAAATCATCTCTTTCTCAAATTCATAGACAATTGACTACTACTTGCCTATCAATTGAGATTAACATTTTTTGATCAGGTAGTAAGATTTGCTTTGTATCTGGGTTATAGTGATTGATACATTCAATAATTAACTCCAAGGCTTGTACTGCTACGGGAAATCCTACTACTTCTACCAGCCCACTTCCTCGAAGTTTCTTCATTATGGGATGGATTGGTTCTATCTTCAACCTTCTCTAGAAATATTTCATGTCAAAGAAATGGAGTGAAGTGTTTGTGACATTCTACCATGTAGACTTGATTCCACCCAATCCATCAAATCCAATAAATCTTGTTGTCATCTCGACTGAGGTAGAGATAAATTGGAAATCTTAAAACTTTAAATAGGATAGAGAGTAGAACTTTGTAACTATGGAAATTTTGGAATCAATAGTCAACTCAATAGCATAACAGTTCAAATAAGTAAGCAGTAGTTTGAAAATCCGTTATGTTCATCTCTATATAGAAACCCCAATCCACCCGTTAATCTTTAAGATCCGTGCCACATAAATGAATTAAATGATGACTCTGTTAGATTAGTAAATGTGGAGGTTACAATAGATGCTTTCTTGTCTTTTCACTATTTCCTTTGGTCCAATGGTTACTTTCCTTTATTACAGTTTTACTTTCCCATTTTTCACCAAGCTGCAGAGAATTAAGAACGGAGTACTCCGTGAGTAAAAATCTGCTCAACTAGATTTTGCATAGAATACCTTCCTTAATTTGATCAACATGCTTCCCTTATCTTTTTTAGCCTCATATAATCAATTTTTCAAATAACCATGCTTGTAAGAGTGATTTTCTGTTGGATGCAAAAAATTGCCTTCGAGGGTAGAAACCCCGCAAAGGAGAAGATGATTTCCACTTTTCTGCTTTTGCCCTCATTTTACCTTCTCTTCCCTAACCAATTTACTTTTAGCCTTTGGAAAATATAAAATTGGCTTTGCAAGTGAAATATGGGACCCACTAACCCACTTTATTCTTTTACAAATGCTCTTTCGAAAAAATGACTTCTTGGTTCGAAGCTCATCGAGGAGAAGCTGTTTTTGAGTTTTTTGCCGATGCCCTTTTTTATCATCTTAGTGAGTTTTGAAGGATTCCCATAGTGAAAATATGGAAATATTTGAATGATCTATCCATAAAATAATTCACTTCTCTTCATTTAAGCTCGCAAATCGCATTTGTGAATCTCAGCAAAGTTTCACCTTCGGGGTGCTAAAACTCACCAAGGAGAAGACGAAACTGGATTTTCTGCCAGTTCAACTTTCTATATGTTCAAAAAAAAATGAGCTGCAAGTAAGTTCATCTAAAGTAACATAATTTAAGAATATCCATTGTACAAGGTCCTAAACTACCACCAAAGAATCATGATGATAAATAAAACCCACTCGACCATACAATGCGAGAAAAGGGAAAAGATGAAAACCTGATGGAGATACTTATAACTTGAGGAAGAAAGGACCAACTAATTTGACCAAACTAAACACAATACATGCCATTTTCCATTTTTCAAAATTGGTATATGATGAAAAGTGAGGCAACACCTTGCAACATTGGTAGAGCTCGAGCCTAGTGTTGAGATCTGCAATGGTACTACATCAGTGCTCGACTTCTTATTTGGAGTCCCTGAGGTAGGCAAGTTTACCAATGTTTGTATTTCCTCTTTCCCCTTAGGGTTTTCTCTACTTCTTTGTCCTCTTCTCTTTTGCCTTGATCAATGATGATAATTTGTGGAGGTGCACCTTGACTTTGTGCAATAGGAACATCTTTCCCTATTTGTTCCTTTGCTTGCTCCTCGGCAGTTGTTGTCACTTTTATTGTAGAATCAACCTTAGCAATTTTGTCTTGTTCTTCTTGCTCTTTGGGTTGATCTGTTGTAGCTATGGGAGGTTGTGTAGGTTTCTCTTGTGTGCTTTCCTTCTCCCTTTTTATTTTTGCTATAGCTTTCTACAACTCATCAACACTCACCAAAACTAGACCTGTACAAAGTTGTGCTTGCAATGTAGATTAGTGAAGGATCCTCTACAGTTAAAGGATTGATGTTCTAAGCTAAAGTGTCAGTAACATCTTGTATAATCATTATTTCTATAGGTGTTGTGTGTGGATTACTTGGTGGTGGTAGTTGGGTTTCTTGGACACTTTGTTCAGTCTGCTGATCTTCAGTTGTTGCCTTTTCATCATGTGTCCCCTCTACTATCTCCTTTTCTATCTCTTTCTCTCCTTCATCTTTTTCTTTCTCTCTTTCTTCCTCTTTCTCATTCTCTTCTTCTTCTTCATCATTTCTACCCTCAAATGAGTCTTTTTACCCTTCTTTTATAGCTTTCAATCCATATATTAGTTTCCATATTTGTGTGGACTTTTGGACAACATCTTCTATTTAGTTTTGCAAAATTTTGAAGGCTCTATATTTGGGTGCAAATTTGCTTCCATGCTTCTTACTAGCCTTTGTTATTTGACCTTTAGTAAGGTCTAGCATTACATGAGCCAATGTAGACTCCCTTATTTCCTTCTCCATTTTGAGATAGTAATGCCATTTATTCTTAACTAATGAGCTTAGCTCCTTAGGCATTGAATTGCCTAGTTCAAGTGGGGTGGTCTTGAACTTAGCCATCATAGTGTAGATGGACTCTTCTACTATGTTTTGTTTCTCCTTACACAACTTATTGAAATCTATGGTGTTTAGACCAGTTAAATTTGCATTATCTCTATTATTATTGCAAATGTTTTCCAATTTGGATGTGGTAGAGTGTCTTACCAATTTGAATTGTTCTTCATCAGACTTTGTCCTTTCCTCGTCTGATTCTGGAGGTGCAACATAATTTCTTCTCTTTTTCTACTCCATAGGTCCTCCTTGTTCTATTGCCTTCTATTTTCCTACTTCTTTTCCCCTTGAGTTGTAGCACTAGTGTTAGCTCTTGTAGTTGGCTTTATTGGGCTTGGCTTTGTTGTTCTCTTCTTCTTTCCCTTGGGCTATGCAGTTGGCTATTTTTGAGCTTTTCTCTTCTTTATCTCAGCCTTGGATGCTTCTTGCTTGACTGAAATGTCCCTTTCTCTGATTTTATATGATATTTCAAGCCTCTAATCAGATATTTAAGATCAAACAACCAATATTTCAAAAACCCACTAATTTCTCAATAAACCCCAAATCGGGTATGCCAGAAATAGTGCCAAAAAACTTCACAGCTTCACATATTATTAATAAATCTGAAAATGGAAATATTTTATAGAAATTTAAGTGGCATAAAAGCCTAAAAAATTACATTTCCAGATCTCTATAACATTTACACAATAGCTCCCAAACGGAGGACCAAAACAATGCTCATCGAGCTCTCGAAAACAACACAAAATAGCCGAAAACACCACAAAAGCACTAATAATATATCATAGAAGTATAATCATAACCAATTAAATATATTCAGATATATTTTAACATCTAAAATTCTGAAATACAGCAGCAACCCAAACTGATATGAAATACTCAACCAGAAACACCAAACTCTTACAAAAAAAACCCTGAAAATCCACAAATCTGCATTATTCGGCACAAAGGAAAACTCTGCATGAGCATGCACATGGAATGGATTCAAACTCCCATCCTTAGCCTTCTTGAAAACCTGAAAACTCTCATTCTTGGGTCTCCTTCTCCACAGGTTTGGCAGCCTCTGAAGAACAACAAAGCAATGCGCAAAAATCAAGTTCTGGGATGAGCCCAAAATGCCTCCAAACCCCTTAAAAGAGGGCATAACCCTAACTCACGTCCAAGAGGGATTAAAAAAAAATATTTTAATAATAATTTTCATTTAGTAGTCCATTAGCTTCCAAAGATTATCCCCTTTTTCCGAAACTTCACCTTTTTGGGCCTGCCTGCCTTAGCAAAGATTATTATTTTTAATTATTTGAAATGGGGACATGACATTGGCACCTTCCTCTTCATTTTCATCCTCCCATATACCTTGGCTCAGGGAAAGTGGCCCTTGATCTTTTTCTTCTTCATCACCCTCGACATCTTTACCTTCTTCCTCTGCTTCTTCTACAATGCCTTCCCCAAATTTAGCCTTTACTTTCTTAACAAAATTGTCCTTCTTTTTCAAAGTGGAGGCAATCTTCAACTCCATATCCACTTTGGATCTCACCACATCATAGGTTCCAAAATGTGGTGCTTCCTTGTCAACTTCCTTTGCTAATAATGCAATTATTTCTATTGATGCTTCATCTATATTTATTTCATACCCAAGGGGTCTTAACCATCTCACTCTTGGTATGGCAACTTATATGTATGTATAGTCTATATCTACAAGAAAACATACATCATTTACATGTTTCTCTACTAAGGAAATTGAAATTCTGAGCTTTTGCTTCATTGTTTTCTTAAAGTCCTCAAAATAATTAGTTATCAAGGTCTCAAAATTAGCTCTCATCTGCTCTATATATTCATTAACCTAAGCTATGATTGACCTATTAGTTTTCCATGCCACTTTTCCAAAAGAAGGAAATTCATTCTGAACATAAAAGAAAATACATATCAAAATGGCACCAAATTTGCATTGGGTTCCTTTGTTCTCCTAATTGCTGCTAGATTTTCATTGATTTGTTGCAGTTGTAGTTCTGTAAAATCATATGTATGATCCTTCTTCACCAACTTGTATCCTACATCTACTACAATACAAGGTACACTATTGAGTCTACTAGATTGGTAGAATTTTTGTGCAATGACCCTAATAGCAAAGTCAGCTAGAGGGTCTTGGATAGTGTCAATTGTCATCCCTCTCTTATTCCATTTTGCACCTGTGTTTTTCTCAATTTCCTCCTTAGGATCACTTCTAAGGGTCTTTGGCCAATCTAGGGTTGGGTACCCTATCACTCTATGTACAATTCTCTTTGTGATTTTTATAAGACCATTCTCCAACCATAAGCTACCATCATGCATTTTGCTCAACACTAGTCTAATCCATTCTGTCTTGAATACTGTAGGGAATTCTAAGGAATGCGTTAAACCCTTCCTTTCAAAAATTTTGTGCTCTTCCTTCAACACTCCATTATCACACAATTTTTTATATGCCTCCCTCATTTCCATGTCACCTATGGCACCAATATTACAATTATAGCATTTCCTAACATCTTGAACCATTACAACCTTAGGGGGTATGATGAATAAGGCTCTAGCTGGGTCATTCTTGTATGCAACTTCAGGTATTGGACAAAAATTGGGTTTTCTAACCTCTTTGGACAGTAATTGGACTTCAAATGATTTCTTCTCTTGAGCTTTTCTAGAACTAGAAGCCATTTTATACAATCTAGGATTTTAACACAAAGAAAACACAAAATTGTGTAGCTCAACACAGTCGTAAATACCTTAAAATCAATGGAATCTTGCTTGGAATGCTATTGAAATCTTCTTATACACTAGATTCTCTACTTTGGATTTGCTCTGTGTTCTTTCTCGTCTTTTCTCTTCATTCTCAATGAAGAAAAATGATTGAAAATATGATAATATACCCTATTTTCATCGCATTTAATGCTTAGTGCATTTATAATTGTCCACTTAACTTCTGAAGGATTGTACATTATTCAGCTTCCTCTATCAACTCGACTCCTACTAATCATTTGGTTCCTATACTCTTGACAATCAACTTGGCTTGTACTAGATTTTTACTTGGCATCTGAGGACAACTTGGCAACACTTGCAATTTCTTTGCATCTTTGTTCATGCTAATCTTCTCTTTTTCAATACTTTCTTTTCTAGGAATTGATGTATGGTAAAACTTTGTAAATTAGTCCCTTATGACTTCTCTTGCTTAGTTTGATGAAGTGTGACCACTTGGCCTATTAGGTGAAGTGATCCCTTCATTTTATGTGCTACTCCCATCTTTTTTCTTCCATGTCCTATTCATTTCTCTTTTGATGTGTTCAACATCTACCTTCTCTTTTCCTTTGTCATTCCTTGAGTTGGGTGCCTTTGATTTTGTTGGGAAATTCCTACTAATATGACCAATCTTCAAGCAATTGAAACATGTGGTTTGGCTCAACCATTTATTGTAGTTTCCTTTGAAATGTGTCCTTTTTCAATTTTCAAGAATGTGTCCAAATTCCTAATAGTAATGACAACTATACCTAGTGTTATAGTCCCAATTGTAGTGATGACCATGGTTACCTTCACTTGTTACCTAATTTGATGTCCACATAGGCTTTGATCTACACTCAAAAGCTCTATGTCCATACTTCTTGCAATTGTAGTGGTGACCTTCAAATCTTGATGTTTTGATAGTCCTAATTATGCAGTTATTTGCTTGATGTCCTTATTTTTTGCACTTATGACAATAACTTGCATTCTTAGGCTTGTCATGCTGATGGGCATTTTTGCTCCTACATACATTAGAGGTATGTCCCTTTTTACCATAGAAATGACAAGTAAGTTTAGTGTTCTTACCTTTGTTACTCTTTTATTCTGTAGTTTTGGATGACTCTCCTTGTTTAGTGTTGATGTAACCTAGTCTTAAAGTGTCATTGTTAGCCCTTGGTGATTTTAGTAGCTGCTCAAATTACTTTATGGCCTCATTGAGTTTGTTAAAGCTTTCTACAATCTCCTTCTCTCTTTTCAGGTCATTTTGCAATTGTTCATTTTGCATCTTCAGTGTAGAGATCTCAATGTCCTTGATGCTCAGTTCATCATGTGCATTCATCATCTGATTTAGGGTGTCTAGTTGCATGTTTGAAATTCTTGCAAGCTTAATTGATTTCTCTTCCAGTTTTTTGGCAAGGTTTCTCTTGTCATCTAGCATAGCCTTGTCTTCAATGACTCTTTTCTTCTATTTAGTCACCTCACAAAGCATCATGGCTTGTGATTCTTATTCAAGCTTGAGTGTTTTGATTTCTTCTATTTGAGCTCTATTCTTCTCCATCAAATCTGCTATTGCTACATCAAACTCTTTGGAATCTCCATTTGAAAATAGATTTGAGGTGTCAATCTCCTTGTACTGTGTGTCATTTTCAGCTATGGCAATCTCTTTTCTTCTTTTTAAGGATTTCTTCAGTTCTCCTCTAGCTTCTTCCAAAGCATGTAAAGCAAGTTGTATGTCAATTGCCTAATTCTCTTGATCTTCCCTAGTTTGTAGACTTCCATTTCTAGATCTTTTCTCCAAGCTATAAGGTTTCTTCTTGTTGGAACCTTGCTCTAATACCAAATTTTGGAATTAACAAGTGGGAAGATTTACTTCTGAGAGGTGGGGAGGGTGGGGGGGGGGGGGGTGGTGAATTAGAAGTAACTAACTAAAACCTTTTCAAATCCTTTTAACTAAAACCATTCACATGCATCTAATCTATCTAACAAACATGAAAGTAAAGACATCCATGAAAATAGATAACACACAAATTTGGTAACAGAAAAACTCTCCAAAATGAGAAAGTAAAACTGGGGTGGGGATAACACCCACAAAATATCACTGCAACAATATGTAATTGTTCAAGGTTATAATGTTTGACCACTTCCAATGGTCTACCCTATGAAATGCCTATCTTGTTAAAGACTTTACACTCTATTAAAAGTGACCTGGTTAAAGGATTTCACTACCCTACTAAAAGTAGGCTTGGTTGAAGGACTTTTGTACATTCACTTAGAATGCCACCCTGTTAAAGGATTTACAAATGGCTGCTAGGCCAATCTAAGTCCATAGGATTTTCATATCTAATATAATTCCTAGAAAGTATTAGAAAGCCTTTGACCTGATAGCTTTGCAATCTTTAATTATTGATTCTAGATTCTTGTTCTGCTCTAGCTGATCTAATCCTTGCTTGATCTAATATGACACTCTGCGAGGTTCTGAGACTCTATTCTTCAATAACTAGATTCTACTATGCTGCTCTATTCTTCACTAAGTCTTTTACCCTTCTGCACTTCGCTATATTTCACCCATACACTTCTATCTTACATATCCTCTCTCTCCTCTTTTCATAATGGGTCTTCATACTCCCTTTAAAGATTTTGAAGACTTAGGGTTAGGTAAGAATCTATGATCAATATTAAATCTTCATTTCCCACTCATTTCTTGCACTTTTCCTATTGGTTGCATGCCTTCTCTATTTTTCTTATTGGTTGCATGTTGATTGCATAGGTAATGCAAAAGATTCAATCTTATTTTCAAGATCCTTTGAGATTCATCCTATGTCAACTCCAGAAATAGTTTACATCTAAGTTTTTGAAGGTACAAATTGATATGTTGATTCTATGTTACTCGATACATATTGGTTGCTAATGCTTGACACATATAGGAAAACTAGCTCACTCGGCTCCTATAGCAATTTTGTTTCACTCAGCATCTATAGTGACTCGGCATCTATACTTTGCTTGACACTTGAAATTTTCTTGGCACATCAAGATTGCTTGGCACCTGAAGTTCACTTGGCACTTATTGAATTTTTTAGCTCTACATACATTATAGCTTAGCTTCTATATTATACTCAACATCAACTAAAGAATTGGTTAAGTGTGTTGACACTCAAATGTCAAAACCAATCTAAGACCACCATCTTGATCCTTCTCGATCATATGTCTCTTTGTTGTATGCTATTCTTTTCCTCTGTTCTCCTTTAACTAATTCTACAATGAAATTTCAATTCACAATTCCTTAGCCACCATGAATGCTCTATTTGTGCATGCAAACTTCTCTCTTCACTCCTTCCATGCACATATGAAGTTTAGGGTTTGTCCTCCTTAAGAAGACATAGGTGACTTAGGGTTAGGTATGAATCAATGGCTGTGGTTTATCCATTTTACTACTTAAACCTTCCTTTTTCTTAATTGGCTGCATGCAATTCATAGGGATTCCAACTTAAGATTCATCCTTATCTCCAAAATATCATAATTTAATCTTTAAGTCAGCTAAAAAATGGTTTACATAGTTTTTTGTGACATTAAAAACAACTATGACAAAATTGTCTTACTCAGCATCTGAAGTCTTTGATGCTTGACATATATTGTCTTCTATACTATAACTCAACATTTGAATGACTTGCCATCACTGCCTCCTCGACTCTTGTATGAATCAACATACACTGTCTACTTGATACTTGAGTGACTCGGCATGAGTGACTCAACACTCACTGTGAACTCGGCATGATCTATCTTATACATGTTGTGCTCAGAATGTAGTACTTGTTTGACATGAACTAAGTAAATGACTTAAGTGTATAGACACTCACTTGTTAAAACCAATCTTAGATCAACATGGTGTATATTTATAATTTGTCATCATATCTACAAGAGCTTCTTCTACTTTTTCCTTATCAACTTTATTTAATTTATCATACTTTACATATTGAAAACTTGACAATCCAGTACCCCCTAATGTTTTGACATATCTCATCAATATTCTAGGTTTTCTTGTGCATAACAATACTAAACCAGATGATATAATCAAATTTAGTCATCTCTTCATAATCATCATTATCATTTGAAATTATGAGTCCTCTTATTTTCTTCTATATAGGTTTTCTCAAATCAACTTCTGTTGGAAATATTATGACAAGCTAAGTTACTGAGAGGGGAGGGGTGAATTAGTAACCTTTAAATTTTTTATCCCAATTAGCATTTAATCCTTTATGTGAATTTTGATCTAACTGCATGCATGAGAAATTGAAAACATGAAAGCATACATAATACTTTAACACAAGATTTGGTGACCCAGAAACCTTCCAAATAGAAAGTAAAATTGGGGTGGGGATGATACCCACAAGCTTTAGTACTACAGTATAAAGTTGGTCTATTAAGGCTTACAATGATCACTTCTAATGATCTACCCTGTTAGGAGCATAAGGATTGCTAGGCCCACCTTATAAAAGGATTTACAAACATGCAATGAAGTATGTACTCAGTAAAGAGATTTACATAAGATTGTTAGGTCTATCTTGTTAAAGGATTTGACTGATCCACTTGTTAGGATGAAGCAGTAGCTGATCTTTGATTTGCAACTTGGTTTGGTAAATGAGATTTCACTAAATGTATAAATCACCTTTCTATTATAGATATATCTTTGCTACTCCTTATACTACTGTAGCCTTTTTAATTTCCTCTTCTGCTCTTCTTTGATGATTACATTAATTTTGTTTGATTGTTTGGATGTAATACAATTCATTACATATATATCAATCCAATTACACAATTACAAAGTTGGCCAAAGTGTAGAAACTCAAGTTTTGAAGACTGACTCAGTGAGGTTTTGATACTCAACATCCACTGTCAATGCTTAGAATTGTCATGCACATGATAGATGTAAAAGCTTGGTCCACACTGATCACTTCCAAGTAGTCTTGAACTTGGTCTACACTGATGAGTCAATGAATACTATGAAACTTGACATATAAATAGAATCACTTGACTTACACTACATAGCTTAGTCAATTTTGTCACTTTGAGTTCAGTATAAACTAAGTCTCTTGGTTAACATTGAGTAGCTTAGTTAACACTGGACTCACATCACATCAACTGTGAACTTGGTAAGAATTGCACAACTTGGTTTGCACTGGTAAACTTGACATACACTAAGATGCTCAGTTTATATTGCTGATCATTAACTTTGTAGTAATTGCTCAATGCAAATTGAAATCAATCCAAAGGACTTGATAGCAACTTTAGAACTTCGTAACAACTGAAATGCTTGGTTAACACTATTAACTGTACAATATGCTCGGTATAAGTTGACAATCTGAATAAGTGTATGTCACTAATAACAAACATGAAAGGAATATCAACAATCTCCCCCTTTTGCATTAGTGACAAAAGCACTTATCAGTCAAAACTGAATTATCCATCACCTTATATCTCCAACTTGGTAGAGTATATTGTTTTTGAGATTTTTCAGAATTGATTTTGTAAAGGATACATTTCTATACATGATAATTCTCCTCCAAACATAATATATAGTATACTATACATATAATATACATTTTCTCTATAATCTATAATTTTTTTCAATTTTCTCTCCTTTTTGTATCTTATCCAATCTTCTCACATCATCTCCCTCTTTTATCATCTTATATCTTCTCCCCCTTTTTGACATTAATGCCAAAGAGCTATGCTATATGTAATTACATAGTAATGCCAAAATGTGACAAGAATTTTTAATGTACCTTCAACATGAGCACACAAGTCTTGTTCCAATTCTCTTGCAAGACCTTGCATGTGTGCAATGCAACTTGCACTTCTGCTGACAATTCAATCATGTGGTTTGCAATAGAGAAATTATTGTCATGGATGAGGGTTTTTGAATGTAAAATATGATTTTGTAGTGCATCCATGTTAGGGAGAATCATATTTTGAATGTCTATCAAAGTTGATCTAATTCTTGCATCTTCTCTAAGAAATTCTGCCTGCATATCTGTCAGAAATCTAATCATGTTGAAGTGAGAAGAGTTAGAACACAGGTTAAGCTATAATTAATGTGCACTTTCATTCAGATCTACATCAATTTTAGACAATCTATCTTTTATTTCTTTTGTGAAAATTGATGTGTCACATAACTTGCCAAAAAATAATGATACATTATTACAAGAAGTTTCTAGAGAGCCTAAGATAGTAGATAACTCCACTTGATGGATGACAATTTGTTGAACAATAAGTTCTAAAACTTTATTCTCAAACTTTATTCTTGGTTTCCTATGATAGTTTATCCTATCCATCCAAATCTTCATTGTATTTCTGGTCTACCTTTGCCAACTGATACAAAATTGGTTAAGAGGTATCAACCTCTATGCCTATAGCCTCTACTAGAATGTTCTTTGCATCCTCAATGATCTTGAACTTTTTGTTTCTTTCTTCTATTAGCCTTTGCTTCTTAGCTTTCTTTTGAAGAAGTTCACCAAAAGTTTTCTTATGATCTGGAGTTAGATTGGAGATGTCCCATTTGGGAATGACAATCTCCTCATCAAGATTTATATCCTCCTTTTCTTTACCTTTACTTAAAATTTTTGTGCTCAGTTGAGGCTTTATCTCAACTATCCTTGCACTTATTTCTTGTGTGCTAGGAATGGAAACAATAGTTGAAATAGTAGGACTTGCTGGAAAAATGGAAACTACACTCATTGAAATACTGGTGGTAGGAATACTTGTTGTAGAAAAAATTTATGTAGAGGGTAGAACTTGTAGCTCAGTAGATGAAGTGCTAGGCACTATTATTAGTCGAGTACTGAGCTAGACTGATGCAGAGATTGATTAAATGCTTGTGCTTGTAGTGCTGATCACAGTCAATCCTGCCGATCTTTGAGCTTGATGTTATCAATTTTTTTCTTGGAGAATGAGGAAGTGAGGCTATAAAAATTGCAACAATCTTAATTGGGTCAATTTTCTCAACATCTAGTGTATCTTCCTTGGTAGCCTCTTGCTCATATTCCTCTTCATCATCTAGATTATCAAAATGAGTTACTTCTTCATCATCTTTCTTCATCTTTTTCTTGATCATCATCATCATCCTTGTCACTTATAATAATAAAAAATGGTTTGTGAAGATGATAAACATTCTTCCATGTATTTGTAGCATTCTTCACAACATGCTCTATTTCATTCAATAAAATAAGACAAGTATTGAATCTTAGTGTTAACTTTTCTTTATTATTCTTTAAAGATTCTTTCATCTCTTTGTCATTCAAATTTGGCATAAGTTTCTTCAAGGTCTTCTCATGTATGTCCTTTGTATTTTTCATGGCATGTTCCCATCTTGGCTTGATTTTGTTCATTAATGCATCTAGAATCTATTGAGTAAGCTGATCAGGTGAGTATTTCTACTTACCCATCTTGGATATTAGTATATCTTCAATCTGCTTCTACTCATTAGTAGTTCTAGTCTCATATTTCAATGCTTTGAAGTTTTTAATTCCATAATTTTATTCTAATTCTTTCATTCTCTCCTCAAATGTGGGTAGAGACCTCTTGAAAATTATGTTTCCTCCTTCTTTATCTACCTTTTTTTGGAGGAACTCCTAGTGTAAATCTTGGCAGGTTTGGTAATCATTACCTTACCTTCTTCATCCTCACCTTTTCCCTTGGTCAACAAGAGAGTGGAACTTTTTGTCAACTTGGCAATCCTCTTCTTGCCTTTGTTAACTCCCTGAGGGAGCTTAATCTCCAGTTCTATCTTGGCCTTAGCCTCATCACAAGTGCGAAAGTAAGCAACCTTGGGATCCATTGGTTCATTTACTATTGCCTCAATTATGTCTTTTGTTTCATCAATATTTACCTTATATCTTAGAGGTTTTACCCATGCAATTCTAGGCCTAACTACCTGAATGTATATTTTGTCACTATCTACCATAAAACAAACATCATCTTTATAGTCCTCAACTAGTTTCTTGGGGATTCAAAATCTATTATTCATTTTCTCTTTAAATGCATCAAAATAATTTTCCATGATACTTGTATAATTTTCTCCCATTTTAGCAATGTACTCATTTATCTGATAAAGTACTAGTACATCTTTCCTCCAAACAATAGTGCCTTTTGATGGAAAGAATTTTTGAACACAGAAAAATAAACATGTCAATAGTGAGCCAAACTTACATGGATTGTTCTTTGATTTCCTAATGCTCTCCTTTTTTTTGTTGAAATGATTCAACAGTAACTCGGCAAGGTCAAGAGAAAGGTTATTCTTGACTACCTTGTAAGCTAAATCAACTACTTCACAAGACACACTTTTCAATCTACTTGAACTATAGATTTTGTGAACAATGATAGGAATATCAAACTTCAGTCCCATGTTAGTTACATTGATTATTTTCATTCCCCTTCCATCCCACTTGGATAGGGTTTTATTCTCCAGTTCAACTCAACCTAGGGATTTAGTCATTTTAGCTTTTGGCAACATTGGGAGTCTAGTGATCCTGTGGATCATCTTCTTGGTTATCAGAATTGGTTGCTCTAGCCGCAACTAACCATTATGCACATGACTAAGGATAAACCTTATCCATTTCACTTGAAAATCTTGTGGCATGTGAGGAATATATTTTAAACCTTTTCCCTCGAGATGTTGATGTTGATGTTTCAACACACCATCAACACATACTTTTTCTAGGGTTTCATCCATCTCTAGTTTACTAATATCTTAAATTGCACATTTGAAATGAGAACGAATGTCGTTAATCAACAATACCTTAGGAGGGATTTGAGATTGCTCTCCACTCAGATCTAGGGTTTCTACAACTATAGGAATCAACTTGAAACTTGGTGCTTTCCATTCCACACCTCAAATCAACATGTTCGAACCTTGTTTCACTTTGCTATTGGTAGCTATCATCTTCACTTAGTAGGATTTGAGAGAATTCAAAAACTTTTGGTAACAATTCACTCAAATATCTTGAATTCTTGAAGATCATTTTGCACAATTTTCTCTCAAAAATTCATAGTGAGAAATGACTTTGATTTTATTCCTTTTATCAAATTTCACCATAAATGCCTAGTATGAATGTTAGATTAAATTGACAAGCTGTAATCCACTTTACTAGTATTGAATACTTGGTGGAGTCTTTTGTGACAAAATAACCACATAAGACTTAGTTACTCTCAACCTTGCTTGGTAGAGTCTATGAACTAACCTTGCTTGGTAAGGAAGGTAACTCGGTAGTAACTGGTACTCCTTACTTGGTGACCCCTTTGCATCTTGAATGCTGATATGGATCTTTTTTCCTATCAATTAGAACTGATTTAGATGTCTTATTTAGTAGCCTAGTTTCTATTTTCTTTTGAGAAGTCAAGTGGAAATGGAACCCATTGTTATCTCATCTATTTTCTAATGTTATTAGCTTTTGCCTTCTTTTCATCTTCTATTCTCTTAGTATTCATACAGTTCTTGGCAAGATAAACAAGTTTCATACAAATGAAAGATCTTTTGGTAGTATCTCTTTTCCTCATGTGATGCTTTACACAATTCATTCCAATGTGTCCAAATTCTCCACATTAATGACATCTACACCAAGTGTTATAGTCCCAACCAAATATAACTTTTACAATCTATTCTACTAGATTCAATATCTTAGTTTTGCATTCTGATGACTTGTGCCCATGTTTCTTATATTTGTGGCATTTTCTTTCAAATTTTGGTTTCTCTTTGCATTCACTTGCTTTATGACCATGTTGATTACAATTGTAGCATTTTCCATTAAATTTATCTTTCCCATTGCTCCAACATTTGTTTGATGTATGGCCTATCTAGCCATAGGGACTACAAGTAGGTTTATTCTTTTGAGCTCCTTGCTTAGATGTTTCACCTTCTTCTATGTATCCAATTCTTGCTTTTCCTTTTTCTCTGAAATGATTTTACTCATTCACCTGATTCATCACCCTTTCATTGGTTTTCCTTTCAATGTTTAGATCATTCTATAATCTTTTATTTTTTGATCTTAGACTCATGATTTCTTCATTTGCATTGGTGAGCTAATCAATGAAGTTTGCTTACTAAAGGGATAGGTGCTAAATTTCATTGTTCTTTCCTTCTATCTATTCTATTATCTTGTTCTTCTCTTCCATGAATTCACACAATCTCACTGACTAAATTTCTTGCTCTTTTCTTAGTCTTCTTACTTCTTCTTGAAGAGTATTATTCTTTTCCAATAGTTCTTTGATTACTTCATCAACTTCATTTGAATTGCTTGAATGGATGTCTTCAATTATTTCTTCAATATAGAGTGAATCATTCATTTGGATTGCAACATATTTTCTTCTTTTCAGGGATTGAGAGAGTTGTTCTTTTTCTTTCTTGAGTTGTCCAATGGCCAATTCCAAATCTAGCTTCTCATCATCAATAGCCTTCTCAAGTCTAAATACCTCCTTTTTCTTTGATCTTTTCTCAAGCTATTAAAATTTTCACTGAGAACCACAGAGCTCTGATACCAATTGTTGGAAATATTATGACTGGCTATGTTACTAAGAGAGGAGGGATGAATCAGTAACCTTTAAAGCTTTTATCCCAATTAGCATTTCATCCTTTATGTGAATTCTGATCTAATTACATGCATGAGAAAATGAAAACATAAAAGCATACTCAACACTTTAAAACAAGATTTGATGACCCAGAAACCTTCCAAATAGAAAGAAAAATTGGGGTGGGGATGATACCCACAAGCTTTAGTACTGTTGTATAAAGTTGGCCTATTAAGGCTTACAATGATCACTTCTGATGATCTACCCTGTTAGGAGGAATAAGGACTGCTAGGTCCACCTTGTAAAAGGATTTACAAATGTACAATGAAGTATGCACTTGGTAAAGAGATTTACATAAGATTGTTAGGTCTACATTGTTAAAGGATTTGATTGATCCAAATGTTAGGATGAAGTAGTAGCTGATCTTTTATTTGCAACTTGGTTTGCTAAATTAGATTCCTTTGAATGCATAAATCACCTTACTATGATAGGTGTATCTTTGCTACTCCTTATACTACTATAGCCTTTTTAATTCACTCTTCTACTCTTCTTTGATGATTAACTTACTTCTCTTTGATTGTTTTGATGTGATATAATTCATTACATATATATCAATCCAATTACACAATTGCAAAGTCAGCCACAATACAAGTTTACACAAATATTACAAAGTCAACCAAAGTGTAGAAATTTAGGTTCTAAAGATTGACTTGGTGAGGTTTTGATACTTGGCATCCATTGTCAATGCTTGGCATCATCATGCACTTGGTAGATGCAGAAGCTCAATCCATATAGATAACTTCCAAGTAGTCTTGAACTTGGTCTGCACTGATGACTTGGTGAATACTATGAAACTTGGCATATAAATTGAATCACTTGACACGCACTACGTAGCTCATGCAATACTATCACTTTGAGCTTGGTATAAACTGAGTCTCTTGATTAATATTGAGTAGCTCGATTAACACTAGTCTCACATCACATCAACTACAAACTCAATAAGCACTACACAACATGGTTTACATTGGTAAACTCGACATACATTGAGATGCTCAATTTACACTTTTGATCATTAAATTTTTAGTAACTACTCGGTGCAAACTTAAATCTATCTAGAGGACTTGGTAGAAACTGTAGAACTCGATAACAACTAAAATGCTTGGTTAAGACTGTTAACTATACAATATACTTGGTATAAGCTTACAATCTGAAAAATTGTATGTCACTAATAACAAACATGATTGGAACGTCATAATACTTCATCTACAATATTCTTCCTTGTAGCTAAGCTCTTGCCTTGTGTTTGTTTAGTCAATATTAAAAATCCCTTCTTCTATGACTCTGCAACTATAGTAGTAGTTTCCCTAGTTCTCTTCCTAGTTACACTTTATATAGCAGGGCCAAACTTAGTATCTTTCTTCTTCCCTTTGCTACCACATGGCTTGGCTACATCTATCTCTTTTCTTTTTCCTTTTGATTCCTCTACTTCATTGCCTTCTTATTCTTCATGATTACTTGATAACTCTTCACCTTTTCCTTGGGTGATCTCTAATGGTAGCTCTTGTTCAACACCTTCTCCAAATGTCCTTTCCAAATTCTTTATCATATCTTTTCTTTTGCTCTCCATCTTTGGAACTTTTTTTTGCATCATAATTTTCATTTTTGTAGTCTCATATGTGCTGATGGCTTGACATCCTTATCAATAGGTTCATGTAACAATGTTGTGATTGCTGAAATATCTTCATAAATATTAATTTCATATCCCAAAGGTTTTAACCATGCAATCCTAGGGATAAATTCCTAAATATAGGACCTATTTGTATCCATTAGAAAATAGAGCTGTCATAGTACTTATCCACTAAAGATTTAGGGATCCTTGACCTATCCTTCATCTTTTGTTTGAAATCCTCAAAGTAACCATCCATTAACATCTCAAAATTATCTCCAAATTGACTAATGCACTCTTTAGTCTATTATTTTACTAGCTTCTTCTTACTCCTTGTGATATTACATATGGTAATAAAATAATTTTGTACATAAAAGATTATGAAAACTAGTAAGGATCCAAACTTACACACACTATTCTTTGCCCTCCTAAAGCTCTCTAAGTTCTCATATAATTGCTTCAATTATAAGTTAGCAAGGTCATAGGTATGACCCTTCTTCACAGTCTTCCATGTGACATCTACAACCATTTAGGGGACACTATCTTGTCAGCTCGACTGATAGAACTTGTGTAAAATAATCCTTACCATAAAGTCTATCTCATCATCTTCAATGGTGTAAATCATCATTTCTCTCTTGTTCCATTGAGCTAAAGTGTTTCACTCAATAACCTCTTTTCTTTGGCAACAAATTATCTTTACTTTATCTGTAATAGGGTATTTGGTAACTCAGCGAATAACCTATCTTGTTATATGAACTTGTTCTCCTTCTAGCCATAATTTCATCTCATGAAATTGACTCAAAATAATCTTTATCTACTCTATTTTGAAAAATTTATAAAAATTTAGGGCAAGAGTTAAGCCTTTCTCGACAATATGTTTATGCTCTTCCTTCAATTTCTCATCAATGCATAGCTTTTCATACACACTTCTCAGTTCAAAACCACCAATTTCACTAATCTTACATGTATAACAAGATCTTACATCATGAATCAAAATTACCCTTAGGGAGATCAGAAATAGGGTACTAGATGAATCTCCTTTCTCTACAATCTTTGGATATGCCTTAATCTTAGGTATATTACATGGCTCATTTCTAATTAATTAAACATTACTAACCTTTGATGACTCTGCCTTGTCTACAACATATGAACTTGATGTCATTTTTACATTTATGGTTTGATCTTCAAAACTCTGCTTCTCTCGATATCAACACAATTGCTTCAAATCACTTCCAACATTGATGAAATGCTATAAGATCTTCACACAATTACTCAACTTTTAGAATGTTCTCAGACTCTATTAGCTCTTGAAAATTTGAATACAAGGTGCTCAAAATGATTGACATTGTTCATTATAAGGGTTAAAATATTTATTTAGGGCTTCATTAATGCTCCACACATATAGTGAGTGAATCATAGGCTATCTCGGTCTTCATTGTAAATCTCTATAGTAACATATCATTCTATCTTCAACTTGGATAATGCCACAACTCAATTGTTACTAACATACCACTTTCATTCTCAATACTAATACTCAATAATTATTAACTTTTCAAGTTGACATCCATACACATTACTCAGTTCAAACTTCAAATATATCTTTATGCATCTAATCATATTCTTATTTGGACTTTCATGCATTCGATATTAGGATTGATGTAAAATTTAATAGTTTAAAATACAACTTTTTACTTACCTCTTTATCTTAGTTTGAGGAGGGGGAATCACCCAATCCATTAGATTGGGTGATCACAACTTCATCATTTTCACTTTTTCTTCCTTCAAATGTCTTCTTCCATGTCTGATTCATTTAGTTTCTTAGTTCTTCAACATCAACCTTTTATTTTCAATTTTCTCTTCATTATTGGATGCTGGTGCTTGGTTCCTATAGTCTCTTCTTAGATGATTGAACTTTTGACAGTGAAAGCATACTAGACCAAACTTCTTCTAGTTTCCATTTCTTCCTCTGAGATGTATTCTTGCATAATTTGCTGCAATATGTCCATACTTTCCACAAAAATCAAAACTAACCCAAGTATTATAATCCATTTTATTTGCATTCCCTTGCCTAGTTTCATTGCCTTGACCTTTAGGTGTCCAACTATGTTTTTCTTTAGATTTACAATCTTGTACCTTATGACCATACTTCTAACATGTGTAGCAATAACCTTTAAATCTAGATACAATTGGTGTCTTACTAGTATTTGATCTACACTCATTTTCATAGTGTCCATACTTGTTTCAAATAAAATTTATAACCATTGAATTTAGGCTCAGGATTGGACTTACTTACCAATTTTGCTCCTACAAACATTTGCTAAATGACCTAGTTTTCCATAGTGATAGCATGTAGGCTTCTTGTTCTTTAGTTTTGCATTCATTTGTTCTCCATGGTATGATGACTCTCATTTAGTAGTAGATGATATGAACTCAGTATAGCCTAATATAATAGTATCATGAGGTCTTCTTTGTGCTTTTAACTATTCATTAAATTGTTTCATGGCCTCTTTAGATCTATTCATTGTTTCAATGATTTCCTTTTCAGATCTCAACTCATTTTTTTGTTGATCATTATTTGATCTCAAATTTTCAATCTCCTCCACCTTCCTAGCATTCTCATGATTAGCATTCAATAACTAATTGACCATGTCCAATTTATTGTGTCACCCTCTATACTTCATCAATCCTCTCATCAAGTCTTAAATCTATTTGTCTTTTATATTCATCAACCATTACTTTATCTTCTTTAGCCTTTTTCTTTTGTTCAATAACTTCATGTAGTCTTACTAATTGAATTTGATGTTATCTTTTTAGTGCTCTTATTTCTTCATTTGGGATGTTGTTGTTGGAATTAACAATGGGAAAGTAAAATCTGGGGGGGGGGGGGGGGGGGGTGAATCAACACTTCAAAACTTTAACCATAAAAAATATTCTCCACACTTCCATCTCATAATTTTTATGTAAATTGAAATAGCTAGCTACACATGTTCATCCATAGCATGAAAAAAAATAACACACGACACAATAAATTTGTTACCTAAAAACCCTCAAATGAGAAGGTAAAGTTGGAGTGAGGATGAAACCCATAAATCTTCACTACTATAGTTGTAAAGTGCATCCAATGAAGGTTACAATTATTTGATCATAAACTATGATCTACCTTGTGAAAGCTCTACCCTACTAAAGGCTTACAAAGACTATTAAATCTTACCCTGTTAAAGGATTTCAAAACCCTGCTAAAAGTGTGCCTTGTTAGAGGACTCCAACTTACAATTAATTAAGCACCTTGTTAAAGGATTTACAAAAGCCAGCTAGGCCTACTTGGTTAAGAGATTTTTAATGATTCACCTGTAAGAATGTTTTAGCCTTGATCCTTTAGTTAGGACCCCTTTGCTAGATATTAGATCTCTTTTTTTCTGATGTGTACTTGATCCTCCTGATCAGATGTATCTCTTTTGTCCTTTAACTAATCTACTCTATTCTCTCTAACTAATTTTGCAATTCATATCTCTCTTCCATAACCTCCTTAGTCACCATGAATGCTCTCTCTAGACTTAGCATTTTCCCTTATCTTTTCATCCACACATACAAGATCTTTAGGGTTTGCCTTCCTTAAGAAGACTTAGGTGAACTAGGGTTAGGTAGGAATCAATGATTGTGATTCACCCATTTTTCCACTTAGAACATCCCTTAATCTGGTTGGTTTCATGCACTACATAGGGATTCATAATATACCTTTGTATATATCTTCTAGAATCATAAAAAAATCCTCAAGTTGGCCCAAAAATTATTTACATAGGGGTTTGTGCCATTACAAACAACTATGTTCAAAATTGTTTACTCAGCACTTGAAGGCTCTGATGCTTGACATCCATTACAACTTCAATGCTATAACTCATCTTATGAATGACTTGAAATACTCTATTTACTTGACTCATGAGTGACTCAACACTCACTATTACTTAGCACATACTGGTGCTTGACACTAACTATGTATATCACTCGACATGTATTTTTTGGCAACTAATGCTCAACATGCTTTGATCACTTGACTCAAACTAATTATTTGAATTTCTCTAATCACTCAACATATATTATGAATATGACTAAGTGTGTTGTCACTCATTTTTAAAAACCAATATGAAATTAACAATCTCCCCCTTTGAAATGAGTGGAAAAAACACATTGTCATGCATATATATCTTAACTATGAGCATAACTCAGGCAAAATATATACTTTTCAAAACTTCAAAATTTTGGAAAGTTGATGACTTTAATAGTCATACCTCTTCAAAATACATAACTCCCCCTAATTTGAGTGTTCCTTCTATATCTAAATGTTGACAACTCCTTCTGAGTAAATATGTTGTACTACTATTATCCCCTATTTCTGTCTCAAAACTGTGTTCTGTCTCATTCTTCATTCACATTACCCTTATCATTCCCTCTTTTTTGACACTGATGTCATTTTGGTGGTACACTGTTTGTCTAGAAATGTTTTATGCACCTCCATGATGATCTTTAATGTTGCATCCCAATTTTTACATGCTACCTCTAGAGATTGATACTAGATGTCTAGCTCGATTGCAAGGTTAACTAGGTCATCATGAGTGGAAAGATGATAACATTTCTTCACAAAGTTTTTAGAAAAGGCTAGTTCTTATGTAATACTTCTATGTGTGGGGTCAACATGGCTTGGATGCTAATCAAGGTAGCATGAATGTTAGCATTTGTGCTTGGAGTGCTACTAGTTGACCTTGAGTAGAGAGTAATCTCTAAAAATGAGTCTCATTTTGACACAAAGATAGTTTTGATGTTGTACCTATGGATCTCCTTGTAGCTAGTCAATAGTCCTCTATACTTCTTGTGTGAATAAATTCACATCACAAAGCTTTGTGCATAGAGAAAAGGTACTCTCTAACACCTTTTTCACATCTTCCATCTTGGTTGCTAAATCAACCTATCTTAGTGCAAGGCACTAGATATCTTTTCAAGTACTTTTGTGTGAAACTTTCTTTCAGACCATTCCAATAATTTGGTGTTTGCATCTAGGTCTTCATCACTTATCTTATCCACAATATGTACCAGTTGCTCAAGAATAGGTTTCTCTTCATTAGGGGCTAGGAGACTAAAAGAATTAAGAAATATGTCTTTTATTTCATGAAGAACTTTCTTCTAATTGTGCTCCCTTCTTTGCAACTCTTTTTGTTTCTTCCTATGTAGAGATTCTTATAGAATTCTCATTTTCTCAATGGTGATTGTTGTAAGATCAAACTTTGGAAGTTCAATCACCTCATCAAGACTTACATTCAATAAGATATGTCTTTTGATTTGCTTGATGTTTTTTCTCTTGTCCTAGATATCTAAAATGGGGTGGCATGTGTGCTTGGCCTTTGAAGGACTTGACTACTAGTAGGAGTACTAGAAATTGGTAGAGTGACCAAAGTCTATATTGCAACTTGTTCCTCTATATCAGTAGTCACCTTCAAGTATTCAGGCTTGTCAATCTATCCTCTTTCTTCTCTTCACCTTATGTCTATGGTGTAGGTGTAGGACTTACTTCCTAATTTAATCTAACTTCAATTCCATCCTTCTCAACTGTAAGTAAGGCTTGCTTTTGAGAAATGAATAGAACAAGAGGTAATGCAACTAGTGTTGTAACAACACCTTATTGTTCAATGCTTGCACCATGTTCTTTTGTAACTTTTACCTCTAGGGGCACATTAGATATGTCAATTTACTTCTCCACTTCTACTGCGATTGCTTCCTTTTCAATTTCATTAGTTCTCACCAATACAAGATTTGTGCATAACTATGTTGCCATGGTGGAACTCATTAATATCTTCTTTAAATCATCCTTAGTCAAAGGATTGATGTTTTGGGTAGACTTGTTAGGGACATCCTTGATTTGTATTGAGTCTTAAAAACTCACTTGGTCTACATGTGGAGGAATGACACTCAAAACTTGTACCTCAGGTACACTTTGATAATCTTGTTGCTCCTCCTTCTACAATTTCCTCAGTGCCTTTTGTTGGTGTTTGGACTACTAGGAAAAAAAAAACCTGACACTAGGGTTTAGATGAAAAATACAAGCTTAAGGGTTAGCTACTTCCTATATTCAACATGAATTTCTTCAAACTTGGACCAAATTCAATAGATTCTTAGGGATTCTCTAGGATTCTCTACTCTTTTGGCTTTTCAGGACCATGGCGGGTACACCTCAGGGGTGAAATGGCTAGAAACTTGATATTTTCTTCATATTTTATGCATTCATTGATATTATTTCTTCTTATGTATCCCCCATAGTAGACAATGGTCACAATTCTTCTTGGTTTTACAAATAATTCTTAGTTATAGTAGCTAACTATAACATACAAAGATTTATTGTAAACAAGTGCTGACCAACAATTAAACTCTTCATACAAAAAAGTAAATATTGATTTGATTTTAAATTTATGACTTGTGTAACCACATGAATTATTCAATATGAATCTAAATTGATGATCAATTCCTTTTCCATTGCCACATGGAGTGATCTAAATTGATGAAGTGGGCTACAAACACGATATTTGGTGAATCAATTACCTGCAATACCAATGTTCAAGTTCTGGAAAATCTTGCAAAACTTGAAAGGATTGTATGCAAACATAAAGTCATTTTATTCATTGAGATTGAAAGAATATATATAATGATGGAATGTTGACAACCACCATAACCATGAATTCAAAATGTTATATGGCTAAAATAAAATAAACAACGAATTAAACTAAACTATTCAAAACTAGGTGTCTAATTACCCAACTTGTTAGGGTCACAACTTTTGACCTATAGCTCAAAATTTGAAATCTCTTATGGTGTTAGAAAGAACTAAAAATCTAGTTTAGACCCTAAAATAATGAGTCTATGGTTGCCCAATTTTAGGGACCAATTACAGTTTTAGCTAGAAATTTTGAGTAGAAGACCTCCGAAAAGGCCAAACAAAAAGATATAGAAAAACTAAAAAAAAAAATGAAAAATACTTCCAAAAAGATTAGATCTTCTATATAATCTAGATCATTCCTCCCCCCTTAAGAGGAAATGGGCCTCATGGCATCAATCTTTTGCAGTATATGAGGGAATTGTGTTGCAACTTGTTCCTTGGTTAACCATTTTCCTTGATGAGAGAATTGATAAACTCGAACCACCCTATATGGTAGAATTTTCTAATTTCTCAAAGATTTCAACATGACTTTAGTGATATGATCACACTATAATGGTGTAGTAGTGGATGGATTTGATTCTGTAGCAGGAATATGTTCAATAGCTTGAGAGATCTCCAATAATGGAGGAAAATAGGGTCACAATAGTTCCACATTAAAAACTAGATGTATTCCCAAAAATTATGGCAGATCAAGTTCAAAAGCATTCTCACCAACTTGTTTGTTAATGGTATATGGCCCATATTGAGTAGGATAGAGCTTTTATAAGGTTTTTGGAGGAACTCCTTTTGAAGATGTAGACATACCTTGTCACCAACCTAGAAATGATGGGGAGTTCTATGTTGATCATGTCTTTCCTTATAGTTCTTGTTGCTCTATTCTAAAACATCATGAACTTGTTGCTATAACTATTTGATCTTCTCAATAAATTTATCTACTCTATTTTCCTCCTTTTTAGTATTGAGTGGCTAACTAGATTGAAAGATGGGTAGTGCTACATGTATGGGTTCCAATGGTTGATACCCAAGACACACCTCAAATGGACTATGTTCTATAGTACTGTGGAGTGTATGATTGTAGCTATGTTGGACATAAGGAAATCTCTCATCCATGTACGTGGGTGTTTGGAATGGAACATTTGAAGGATATGGATAATCATTCTATTGACTAGGGTATAATATAGTGGCAAATTTTCATATTTTGGTGAATTTGACATTTTGCTAGTGTTATTTTTGGCAATTTCTAAGCCCTTCCATAGTTTCTTGGTTGCCAAGCTTTGTTGGGTTTACCTGGTTGCCTAGCATTGTAATCACCAAGGCAAATGTTACATTTGAGTTTTTCCTTGGTAGTATTTTCCTTTCATGCAACTGACCAGGTAACACTTATTGTGGAATGTTCGTGGGATTTCAAGTTTTTGTTAAATGCAATATGGGAGAATTTGCCATCCTAGTTTCATTTTACCATGGAGGAGTCAGCTCGTTTCACATCATTGGAAGTGGAGGAGTCAGCTTGTTTCACCAACACACTTTCATTTTGTCATAGAGGAGTCATCTCGTTTGGCATGGTAAATTGGTAATTGTATTGATTTGTATATAAATCCAAATTCACCCAAGCAATGAGACATTCACTAAATACTGCTGGCACTTCATCAAATTTTTGGCAGTGCAGGACACATCATGGGCAAGGCTCAGACTCTAGAGATAGCTTCCACAAGTGGTGGTACACTGGTATGTGCAACTGTGCTATAAAATACTCTCCTTTAGCTTATGTAGTTTAATTTAATTAGAAGCTTATCTACAGTTTCCTTTCTTATCTCATTTTCATTAGAAATTTTTCAAAAAATGGACGTTAATGGTTTTTAAAGCTTGCATGCATGGATATTGACCACCTAAGGTCAATATCCTATTTCCTTTACCATGGAATGTCGATTCACCAATTGTCAAAAATCAGATTTGAAATTTAACTTTTTTCTTTAAGTTTCAATTCCTAGTTTGAAAGTAATACTGCTTATTCTCAGGGCAGTAAAGTTTAAACAGATTATCAGTGGATTGAGATGTTAGGGGAGGGTAAGTCTGTAACTAATATTGCTTAGTCTCAGGGAAGTGACAAGGGTAAGACCCCCAAGGGCAGTGAAGGGATTAATCTTACATCAAAATGTCGAAAACTTAGAGATACTACCATAAAGGCTTTCTTTGGAATTGACAATGTTTTTGGTCCACCAACTTTGGCAAGTACAAGTGCAGAAAGAAATCACAATACCTCACCACCACTAGAAGAGTAGGTTGTTATTCAATTAAATCAAAATGCATCAAACGAGGATAATAATGGTCCAATAACAGAAGATGTTCTACTAGAAGATAATATTGATGTTGGTAGGAAGAAAAGAAAAAGGAATGTAAAAATGGGGTAGGAATGGGAAATGAAAAGGACTTTCAAGGTTTATTGGGTATCAAAGTACTAGTAAAGTACCTAGAAAACTAAAAGAGAGAAAAAGTTGCAGTTAAAGCTAGACACTATAGAAAAACATATTGGTAAGGTTTATGAAAAACAAATCATAGATGGAAAGGAAGTAGCGGTAGTGAGATGGAAATCAAAGGAAGAATGCCTTCATGTTAAGTATGCCATAGAATATGAAGAGCATTTCAAGAAAATAGCGGTACTTGGTAGTGGCAGTAGTGGCAATCCAATCAAGGATGGGTTTCAACATGCAGCCAATGATGCAAACTTGGCAAAGACCATTCAGATGAGTGTTATTTTTCATATTCTATCTAGAGGGCATCCTATGGGAGAATTTTTAGAATATGGTAATTTATTATCTTTTTTGAGAGTTCCTCACTATCTTATGTCACATTGGTCAATATATGCTGGATGGGAAATGGAAAGCTGTCGTGCTAAGGTGGAAAAGAAAAATGTACAGGAGAGAGTAAAAGAATCCAAGCTCATTTCATTATCCTTAGATGAAGTCACTACGATAGATAACACTGCTTGGGTATGTATGCATGTATATGCTATAAAAGATCATGTCCATCAAGCTAATCTACTTTGTGTTCATAAAATGAGGGCCAATTCAACTACAAAAAATTTATATTTAGAGGTTAAGAAAGCTTTGAATGAAATTTCTGGTATGGATGACTTGATAATTGCAAAGAAGTGTGTGTCAGAGCTGATGGAGTTGCAGTAATGCAAGGGCAAAGGACTGGTCTTTGTGCAAGATTACAAAATAGTATTGCACCTTACATGCTTGGCATACATTGCATGGCCCACTGGATGAATTTAGCATATAAGATTGTAAGTACTTTTCCTATAGTGTCAAAAGTTGAAGATCTAATCTTTGAGCTCCACTCGTACTTTTGCAGAAGTCCTAAATGCTTTGCAAAATTTAAGATTTTTTCTGAGGAAGTAATAGTAGGAAATAAGATTCTCAAGGGTGTTGAGACCAAATGGATATCTTTGCATGGACCATCAGAACAAGTTCTAGTAGAATATCAATCCTTGATTGGAGTTCTATATGAGCAATTCCTTACAGTGGATAGAGCTCCTGATTTGTTAAATAAGTTAAGTGATATAAATAACCTATTAAATTTAGCCAGTCTTCTCCGCTGTTAGATTTAATGAACAAACTTGTTAAGAAAGCCCAAGACAGAACTATGTATATTCATGAGTATTCTGATTTACATAAAATGACATGCATGGCTCTGGATTCTTTGTATTCAGATCTCTCAGGTCATAGCCCAATTTTGTCAAGGTGGGAGATAATTACAGATTTGAATCATGCTAAGAATTTTTTACAATTCAATGGGAAAAATGAGCTATGTGTGTTTGTGAAAGGATTTGAAATACCAATGCACCAATCTAAAACAACCAAGAGAGGTAGAGTACTACCAGTTAGAAAGGATGATTTTGACAAGATTGTTAAATTTGTTAGTGAAAATGTGAAGTCTATTTCCTACCAATTTTCAAGTGTGATTCATAAAATATTCCCTCGAGAAGAAATTCTTGAAGCCATGAGTTGTGTGTTTCCTCAATTTTGGAAACACTTTGGACATAATCCAACTGATGCAAAGTTGTTTCATAATAAACTTGATGAATTGATAACACAATTTTCAAAGCATACAGATTGCAATGGACAACTAATACAAGGAATCTTAGATTCAAATAATCTTAAAAATCAATGTAAACTTTTTGCATTGTGTATGAAAAACCAGATGGAAAACTTTAAGAATCCATTCGATCCTGGTACAATAACAAGGCTCTAGAAAAGGATAAGTTAGAGTGAAGTATTACGTACTTCAATATTTGAATATTTCAAACTTGCTGATTTATGTCAAACAATGATATTAGGGTCAGTGGAAGATGAGAGAGTTTTCAGTGCATTGGGGTTTTTGAAATCAAATGTCAGAAACAAACTAGACAAAAATTTGGAAACTTGTTTGAGCTTGTTTGTAACTCAATACAATGTTAGAGATTTTCCTTATGATAAGTCATTGGCCATTTGGATTCTACACATGAAAGATGAGGCCTTTGCAACACTTTAAAAGATGGTGGTTCTACTTCTACTGCTGACTCCAAATGATGAATTTAGGTCTCAAAGTCAAAATGAAATGAAGATTTTACGAATTTTGAATACTCATTTCAGAATGAAGAGGAACCTATTAGTACTTGTCAGACTTCAATTTTAGGATCTAGATTTTGGAGTCCATGTGGGATATAGAAGCATCACATTTGAGACTGAGTCAATGAAGTGAATTGTGATTTAGTAATGTAGCATTCAGTTCTAAGGAATTTATAGGTATACAGTATACTCTAGAGTCTACTTTAGTTCTTCCATATTCATTATTTAGTCATATTGCAATTACAATTTACAAAAATTGAGTTCAAGATTTTTGTTACTCTATTGTTGACATAATGTTATTTTTGTACCTTTCTCTTGATTTGAGTTCAAGATTTTTGTTAGTTGTTACTCTATTCATATTGTTGACACAATGTTATTTTTGTATCTTTCTCTTGATTTAGTTGTTTGATAATAAAAAAAGAGATATTAGAGACATGTGCAAAGCCCATAACATCACAGAGAACTACTAACTACAAAACATAATGGAAAATTGAAATACATAGAGTTGAAACAATATCTTCTCTTAAAGAAAATTATACTTAATCTGAAAAATAACAACAGATCAGACTATTTCTAAGCCTTAGGAACTCATTTTTATATCACTTGAGTTGCAAAAAGCTTCAGGATTACAAAGGTTACATCATGATTCATTACAAAAGAGTCAAAGACAAAAAGATAACAATAATTAAGAAAATCATTACAATTTGTTGAAACCTTTTTTGACATATTTTAACAGAAAAAGGGGAAACAATTACAAAATGTGACAAGTGGCAAGTGATCATTAAGCATGTCTTCTAGTTCTAATTGCAACATTACCCATAGTGGATGTACTACAAAGGTAAGGTAATCTATTATGATGAACAAATTCTCTTTGATATTCTTCTACAACACTTGTCCTCCAATTGATTCCCCAGGGCCACCATCTTTTGTGCTAATCATCTTCTATTGAAGGGATTGCTTTGATATCTGCTATAACCTCCTAGATGGCAATATCTGTATCCACAACAGGCCACGCTATATTTATAATTGCCTCTAATTCACTGATGTTTTTAGACCATTTTGCATCTGTGATGGCTTTACCCTTTGCAGTAATTTTGTTCATATCTGCTTCAATTTTGTATGTCATATCAATCATATCATATACAACTTGATCACTTGATTCACCTCTTGAAAATGCTATAAATCTTGGATGGTCTACTATTAGATCAAAAGATTTAGACCACTCTTGCCAAGATTTGACATACCCTTCATTGTTCAAAATTGTTGGAATGAAATCTGGGGTACCTAATGCTATGCTTTTCAATTTTCCCCTTACTGGTTCAATCTTACCAATGAAGAATGAATTCAATTCTTTAACTTGATGTATCATTTTCCTTATAGGAACAATGATCTCCTTAGGTAGTTTTAGCAGATATGGTCATCATTCTCCTTGAATTTACAAATATTCTTGGAAATAACAACTACCTAAGACTCAGAGAATAGATATAAATGAGTATTGACCAACATTTATGACTTTGAACAAAATGGAAATCTGATTTTGATTTATGAATTGATTTAATGTGTAGTAGCAGAATTCATCCTTCTTACTTTTGACTCATGAGATCAGTACCTTATCTATTGGGCAAAACAGTAACCATTGGCAGGAGATCCAATTCAGATAACTTGTAAATGAATTAATCAATTGTAATCACCCATCTCTATTCTTATGAAGTATCCCTTTATGAATTCACAAACCCTACTGATACATTGAAGCATTTATATAACTTTTTGAATTAATAACAACAATGAGAACAATATACAACCCATCCAAATTGCATTTAGCCAATTAAACCTTATTTAAATGGCTTCAAAGTAAACAAACCCATAAACTGGAGACAGAAACAGATGACACAAATACAATGTAAATATCCTTTTGTATTATCCTTTTCATATGATAAATACAATGACCAATAGAAAACCTAAAATAGATTGCTATTTCTATCATTCAATGTGTTATCAGAAAGTACAATGGAAATAAACTCAAAATCAGCTACACTATACTGGACTAACTGAATATGTACTATTCTTGAGAGAAACAAAAATTATACAAGTCTCATACCATCACAATGCCTTGGAAACTCATTTATATAGCATGAGTTGCAACAAGCAAAGGGCAATTGTGATTTGACAAGTGTCCAAGAAACAAAACATTACACAAAAGAAAAAAAGGTCACAACAGAATGCCAGACACATCAAATATTCTTTTAGGTAGGCCCATTCCTGTTACTACTATACTTATCAACTTCTAATTTGTCTCTCAATGTTCTAGATCCTTAGAATACGTGGCTACCAAGCTAGCCAATGAGGGGTGATCTTGTGATGCCTTCAGATTAGTTTGTTCCTATAGGTTTTCACTGCTTTCACCTTGAGCAGGCAATATTTCTTTTTTACCTTCTTCTTCCTTCAATTTTGGTGCTGATGTGTCAATGACTTGCACCTCATCTTCCTGTTCCCTATCATCATCTAAACTGCCTTCCTCCAACTACTGGTTCAAAGAAATATCTGCCATCCAGGTGTTAAACTGTATGTCATCTAGCCAACTGAACTGTAGGATATCATCTTGTTTCTTTAATATATAATTAGCCTCCTTTTCAAAACCAACAAATTCCTGCCTCAAAGAATAAAAAAAAAATTGGATTTTAACCAATTCCTCTGTCTTGGTGGCCCACCAAGCATGCCTCTTTTCATTAACAAATTTATTTATCCTTATGCAGAAAAGGTCATCTAGTTCTTTACTCCATTCATCCTTATTTTTCAATTGGTTCTTTCTATCCAAGGCACAAGGAAACAGATCAAATTTTTTATTCTTGTATTTATTCAAGAAAGAAACAATTTTCAGTTGAAGAGCAACTCTCTTGTTATCAAAATCTGATAGGTCATTAGTAATATCAAACAATTTTTCAATATGGTCATTGGAAGACCTTATAACTCAATAACAGAAAAGGGTGATTTCTTTTTCCCTTTTCCCCCACTTGTTAACAATAGGCTTGAGTGGGTTTTTAGTTGCTCCCATATACTTATTACTCTTGCCAACTGATCAAAGAACAAGGGCCATTCAGTCTTATCTACTAAATACATTAGGGCCTTTCTAAGCTTATCCTCATATTGTGTATTTAACTCTACATGTAAGGCCCATAGCTTATTTTTTTCTTTTTCAAAATCCTTAGTTGTAAAATATTCTAGCCTTTGAGGTGTGTCTAGTTTTTCTATAAGGGGTGTGGATTTAAAAGGTTTCGCTAGAGGACGGGGGTATGCTATTCTTGGCCTCGTGGACTTCCTCATTACCTTGTTTTCAAGTTCAATTCTCCTTTCCACCTCCTTATTATAAGCCTCAAGAATTGTTTCATATTTATTCTGTAACTCAGACATAACCTATTCCTCCTTCTTAGTAGTGACCAAAAGAAACTTAGGAGAATCCACATTCCAATATGCTGCCTGCACATGTGAGGTGTCAACAACCCTTCTTACAAGTATATTTCCCATCAACCCAGACTCATCTGATTGTGATGATGTGGCTCTAGATCCCTTTCTCAATGACCGACTGACCAATGCATCTTGATCTTCAATGAATGCAATGCCTTGGAAGTCACTTCTATTTGAGTCTTGCAACTCCAATCTACTCGAAACAGAATTGAAAATTAGTGCATCTGCAATATCCCAATTGGGCAATAATAAAATGTTAGATGCCTTTATCATCTTCCTCCCCTCCTCAGGGCTTATATTCTGCAATTCCTTCATCATTTCTTCCTTAATTTGGTTTTGCATGGGAGTTTCATCCATTTCTAGATGCTCTATTTTCATCTTTTTACATTTCTCTTCAAAAATGTTCATGTTTGTCCTCCATGCAAACTGCTGAAAAGCCCTAGATTTCACAAAACTGTCATCAGTCAAAAATTGATGACTTGCTTGTTCTAATACAAGGTCCAATTCCCTACCTCTATAATCAGCTATTGTTAGATCCAAACTTAGGAGAGGAGGCTCTGGAGGGTTATCCTCATCTAATTCTACTTGAGTAATAAAAATACCCCCCCCGTGATCCCATTTGTTCAACCCATTCACCAGTGAGCTATTCTTCTCCAATCCTCAAAGGGGATTGAGTGGGTGAATACTCCTCAACTTGAGGCCTTTCTTCTATTATTACCTTTTTCCTCTTAGGACTAGGCTCTTTAGGTCTCTCCTCTTGGGCTATACTGGTGGATCCTATTATTTGTTTGCCCTTATCTATAGGAACCCTTTTATTCTGAACTATAGTATACCTAGGCCTCTTTTGTACAATTATTTTAGTAGCTCCCACATTTGGGGTGAAAACCAATCTCATCATGACCTCTCTGGCCTTATCAGGATAGGAATCAATAAAAAATTATTTCTTTCATTCATGACTTCCATTATCTCAGGGAAGGTATTCATGAGTTTACTTATTTTGTTAGCCTATGTAATAGCATTATCTAAAGGATCATATTTATTATCAAAACAATGAATAAATTCTAAGACTTGGGAATAAACTCTCCACTTTTCCTTTTTAGTTTCTTGCTCCTATAATGAGAATTCATTCCTTATAATGTCCTCTAGATAATAAGAATCATGCTTGACCAGTCCCAACTTGATTCTATTCCTCAACATCTGATTGAAAAATCCCTCAGAGTCACAAAAATGGGGAAGAGAGAGAGCCATCATATACTGTTCTAAAATTTTATACAAAAAGAGCCATCCCCCTTTTGTAATCACAAACTACTGGGCCACTATGCAGGTAGGGAAAATTGACCCTAATTGCCTTTTCAACAAAAACATTTCTTCCACTCCCCCTAATTGCCACAAAATTTTAGCCACTCCTACCTTCAAAGGTACTTGGTAAGGCAAGACATGTGGACTCCCTTTAAAACCATAGATTCTAAAAATAGTAGAAACAGAGTAACGGATAATATCTCCCCAATTATGTGAAACTTTCAAGTTATGGGGGTTATCCATAGGCCTGATGAGACTCATTAGCATCCTAGGGATTCTGGGATTGTCACTCAATATGAGGCATCTTAATTTAGCAGCAAAATATCTATCAAATCTAACAAAACTAGCATTACTTGCATCCCAGGTCATATCTGCACTCCACAACTGGACTGGCAGTATTTCCCCATTTTCCTCTCTGTTTAGTTCCATCTCATTACCAAAATATGTCACTCCTTTGAACAAAAACATATGCATTAATAAAGAGTAGTGACCAAAAGTTTTTTCCACCTTGCCCTTCGCAATCCCAACTAAACCAATGTGAATTTCTTCAACCAAAAAGGAAGCAAAATAAAAAATAACCTCTACACCGAAAGAAGCAATTTGAACCATCATGTACATAAGGCTAATGGGCATGAACTCCTGCTCATCTTCACCAAAAAATTTGCACAAGGTCATGTACATCTCTACAGCCTAGGAAGTGAAAAGACTCTTCTTAAAGGGCTCTCTAAAAGCTACAGTAATTATTGGCAAAGATCCTATTGTACCAATATGTGCCCTTAGTGCACCTCCCCTAATTACATCCCTCTTTGCTTTGTATTCATTTTCTAATTCTGGCAGATTGATTTGAACATGGTAATCTAACAAAGGTTGTAGGTGAAAAATTTCTCTAATTTCTTGAGGACTAATTGAGACCAGAGGCACACCATCCTTTCTTCTCACAACCCTAATGGCTTGGTCATAATTCTTGGCAATGGCTTCAAGCAAATCATAATCCATGAAAACACTCAGAACTACTAACTTTCCCAAATCAAAATTCTAGACATTAGCATGTGGGGCAAACAAATTTATTTCTAAAAACCACTTTTTAAATAGGATAAGACTAGTTTAAGTGGTTATTGCATCCCTTACCCAATTCCCCTTGTGATACAGGCCATCCGCAATTTTAAGCCTAGGGTTTAAGGAAATCAATTTTTTAACTTGTGCATGCTCTACAGTAGATTCTGGGAGTAGTTCTAATAAATCATCATGGACATTCCTATCCATATAATTAATTTTCCTAAAAAATGGTTTCTTAGGAGGCATTTTGATAGTATTGAGAAAATTGGAATGCCACAGAGGGTATAATATGATTACTTACTTGACTTGCTGAATTTGTTCTTCTTTGAACTTCTGTAATTGCTCTTGAACAATAGAAGAATAAATCACATCTTTACCAAGCTTATCATGACGCAATCGACATGCTCTTGTGCTAAGAAAACTTGCAATCTTTGTTCGCGTGGGACTAGAATTAATGAAAATCCCCTGTGTTATACTCTGTTTCTCCCACACGTGAAACTTTTACTTATCATAAATGTGCAAGACAAAAAGATAGAGTGGCATCACACTTTCTTTTTTAAACTTGCACCATTGATCCTCGAAAAATCCTACGATCTGGGAATGACAACTAAGCCAAAAAAATTTGAACTCTGGTGACACCACATTGCAAGTTTTTTCCACGTGCATTTCTTCTTGAAACTGACAGGTCTAGGATGTACCACATGGTCATCAGATCTTCCCGTGAACACATTTTGCGACATCAGATTCCACTTTTCAGTATCATAGATAATTTTTTGTTCATCGCTATCTTGCTATGGGTGACATGTGAGCATCTTGCCATAGAAAGTATGCGACAACCATGGAATCAAATTGGATCTGACAGTAGGACTAAAAACCCCTTTTCTCAAAAGACTCAACCACGACATCCAAATAGGTAGGAGAAGAATATTCATTCTTCACCCCCCCTTTTAAAAAAAAAAGAATTCATGCCAAGTTAAATGTTATAATCCAAACCTAGGGATTTTCACAAATTTTCAAACGTACAAAATATACTAAACAAAAACCCAAAACCCTATGACTTGTTAGAAACTTCTCATTTGGTTTAAAAAAAAAAAAAAATTGATACACAAAAGATCAAATCAACACAATACATCCCTAATGACATCCTCTTCCCAAATTTTCCTTCCAATGATGACATTATAACCCCTCATTTGTTTAAGAGCACTTGTAACAATGCTATATGGGTCATAAACCCTAGTGAGGGCAGTGGGGAAATTTAACTCTCTTAGGAAGGCATCAACTTCCTCAATGGCCTCTTTACCAATTTCAAAATCCCTTACTTTGAAATTTCTACACACAAAAGACCCCTTTTTAATGGTTGGCCCTAGCTATTCTCTATTCATGGATAACAATTGCTAGAAAATTTCCACTACAACCACCCTCTCTGGTAAATATCTTAGAAAGAAATGAGGGGGTTGGGAACAACCAAAAAGACACTACCCCAATCATGATCAATTGGTCCCTCATCATCAAAAAACATAGTTGGTCTAGCAATCTTCCTAATTAACCTAGGTAATCTTTCCAATTTTGAACCTAACATCCTATGAATAGTTGCAACAAAATCATTATAAAAAGAGAGGGAATTAGAAAAAGAGTAGAACCTTTTCCATAATCTTGTCCATCTTTGAATAGGCAATGCCTCTCCAAAATTGTCCAAAGCTTCAATGAAACTGGAATCCACATGGCCCACATTGTAGAAGAGGATGAGATGCATAAGCAATGAGTAATGTAGAAATTTGAAATTGTCAAGATCACCTTGTTAAGCTATCACCATCTGTTGATGAATACTATCAGAAACGAATGTTCCAAAATCATACCCCACATTAGTATGTGGGTCCTAAATATCTAGAGCTATCACATACAATGTTGGGGAGGCATCCATGGATCCATCTACTCCCAATAGTTTATTTAATCTGAAAACTATTTTCTGAAAGTATGTACACAAATATGACTAGGGTATAAAATCAGTAACCATTTTTGGGAATTCTCCTTTCATCTTGTTTTGATTTTCCCTCGAGATACATTGCAACATTACATGTGTTGTATATAAATACCTCTATTTCTCAAATGCTGCTTCCAATTTTTCCAGGTTAATAGGAACTAACATGGGACCCTACAAATCAAATACTTCAACAAAAGAATCCTTACTTAACTTACAGAGAATGCTCATATCCTTTCTATGAAAGGATCGAGTGGTTGGATTATATGCATTTACCAGTGCCTTGATAAGGTCAACATCCACGTAAGCCTTTCTCGTGGTTTCACAACTGCCAACTTCAAACTGATGAAACCCTTTGCGAACCTCCAATGCCATCGACTTTGCGTATGTTTTTTTTAACCTTGAATACAATGAAATGATTCACCCAAAAAATTAAAATTTTAGTATGATTATTATTTTTTGTTCACCAATGTATACTTTTTTTGTAATTTTAAAATAACACAATTCGCCCAGATTTTACACATTGTTTGAGAGACTATGAATGATTCACCAATGGAGATTATTATTTTTTCTTTGTAAATTTTTTTTTTGGCCACAAAATAAAACTTTTTTGTCAGGTTTTTTACACCTTTCGCCAAATTTTTACACCTTTTCTAAAGGAGGGGTTTCTTAAAGTATACCCTGCTATTGACTACCTCTATTTGGCCATTTTTTTGAGGATGGAATGCTGTAGACTTTGTCAACTTGGTGTCCATTCTAGCCCATAATGAGGACCAAAAATTGATGAGGAACCTATTATCCTTATCTACAATAATGCTTTTTGGCAATGGCAAGTGAACCTAAACATGTTCCAAGAATAGCTTAGCAGTCTCTTCTACTAATTTTTTTAGAAAATCTATCTACTACCACAAATATGTAGTCATTTCCCCTTCTGCTACTTGGGAGCCTAGACATAAAGTTCATTGAAACAAAATGCCATGGTTTCTCAGGAATAGGTAATGGTAGATAGAGGCCCAATTTATGTTTTGAAGGCATTACAATTGCACAATCAACACAAGATTTTGTATATGAAATGTTATCATGTTTCATTTTTGGAAAATAGAAACACTTTTGAAGAATTACAATAGTCTTACCAATACCAAAATGTACTGCCACCTGGCTATAGTGTGCTTCCCATATCAGTTTCTTTTTTTCTTCACTAGGGACAAAAACGTGACCAATATGACAAAGTAACCCATCTTGTATATAGAAATGAGGAACATTCTTCCCTTCTAAGGCTGCATTGTAAATATGACAAAAGTCAGGATCCTTACCATATAGTTGAACCCAAGTTTCTGTTTGATGGCCACAAGAATCCAACACCATTGTCAAACCAATGATTGGAGGCCTACTCAAACAATTTACTACTTAATTAGTGATGCCCTTTTTATGATGAATGTTGAGGTGAAATTATTGCAATTAAGTTGACCATCACTAATGCCTATCATTCTACAACTTCCCTTGTGTTTGTAGGAATTGTAGAGGTTTATGATCTATATGTATCATAGTTTCTTTTCCCAAAATATAGTGCTTCCATTGTTTATAGGTTTGAACAATGGCATATAACTCCTTGTCATAGTTGGGGTACTTGTGAATTGTTTTAGAAAATGTCTCACGATGATATGTAATGGGATGCCTGTGTTGCATGAGTACAACACCAAGAGCATAATTTGATGCATCTATTTCTATTTCAAATGATTGTTGCAAATCTAGAAGAACCAAAATTGGAGCTAAACATAGTCTAAGTTTTAAGTCCCCAAATTCTTTTTGGTTTAACTCAATTTTTGTAGCATATTTGTAAGAAGTTGCTAATGTTTCAATATTTAAGAATTCCATTTTAGTTTGAATGTATCTATGAAGCCCACTATGATATTTTAGAATCTGACACTTCTTTGAATCTTCTATACCAAGTTTTGCAGGGAGTTCGTGGAATGTATTGGTGTAATCTTGCACAGATTGGTCCCTCTTTTTTAAAGCAATTTCCATTCTATATATTTCTATTCATATACATCTTTAGGAAAGTATGCTTCTTTTTTGTACTCCAAAAATTCCCCCCAAGTGTGTTTGTTATCAAAGAGTATTTCCAACTCTTCTCCTACCTCACTTTCTTTATTTGATACTCTAGTTTTCCATGCTAGTTTGACATGAATTTCAGCTTTCAAGAGGGCAAATGTTATTTTTTTTTGCATCAAAAAATTTATTTATAGAGAAATATTGTTCTAACTTGGATAAAAAATTATCAATAGCATCAACATTGACTTTTAATTCAAAATTTGGGATATGAAAGTTCACTTATGCTTTAAAAGGGGTGTTCCCATGAAATGGTGCTACTGAATTTGACACTTGTTAGGTCTTCAAAATTTCTAAAAACTTACTCATCATATCCTCTTGCTACTTGGCCAAAGCCTCTTCTACCATCTTCTTCACAGAGTCTTCCAAACTATCCAACATCTTTGGTTTTGTGCACCGTAGAGGAAGGTATTCTGACAGATTTCTTGTAGCCAATCCTAGCCTTTGATAGGAGGTTCTTGTTATAGTTGACATAAAGGAGAATTCCCACTTTGATACCATTAACCTAAATTGATGAAGTGGGCTGCAAACATGATATTTGGTGAATCAATTACCTACGGTACTAATGTTCAAGTTCTAGAAAATCTTGCAAAACTCGAAAGAGTTGTATAAAAATCAAAAGCCATCTTATTCATTGAGATTGAAAGAATATATACAATGATGTAATATCAACATCCACCATAACCATGAATTCAAAAATTTTATGTGGCTAAAATAAAATAAGCAACAAATTAAACTAAACTATTCAAAACTAGGTGTCTAATTACCCCAACTTGTCAGGGTCATAACTTTTGACCCATAGAATGGAATTTGAACTGCTTATGCCATTGGAAAGAAGAACTAAAAATCTAGTTTAGTCCTTAAAATAGGAAGCCTATGATTACCCATTTTTAGAGATCAATAGTTTCGGATTGAAATTTTGAGTAGAAGACCTCTTAAAAGGCCAAACAAAAAGATATAGAAAAACTATAAAAATATAAAAACCACTTCCAAAAAGATTAGATCTTCTATATAATCTGGATTATAGAGTCTACTAGTAAAACTTTGACGTAATTAATTTCCTTACAATAATTCTTATCAACAGTTAACCCTAAATCCCATTCTAATGAATATACCTCTTATATGACTAGAAATACTATCAATCTATTTGATGAGGCATATTAATGTCTTAATTTTGATATAGTTTTATAGTTTGGACTTACTCTTTGTGCTTTCTCAAAAACATTTCCAAAACATTTGTTGAAATATCTTGTGAACTTATGGCAAAGATAGCTAGGACTTACTAAACCTATGGGTAGTGTGTATGACATACTTTGTTTAATATTATACATAGAATGTAGTATTTCATATAAATATTTTAAGCTATGTTATAATATTTGAATAAGAGTAGGAATGTTATCTTGCATATGTGTTCTGAATGTTTCTAACTTTCAGGAAATGAAGAGTGACACAAAGGGTGGTGATTACTACATTAAAGGAAGAGGAATGGTGGAGACTAATAATGGCAAGGAAAGCATAGTTTAATTCCTATGGATAAGCTATGCCTACAGAGGAGTTGCTATTCCAAAAAAATTAGGAAGACCCAACTTGCTATATTTCTTGCAAATTATTATTCTGTTGCTTAATAATAAATGTAGTATGTCATGGTTGATCTTCCACCTTCTTTTCTAGTGATGTTTGTTCAAGACTTTTATGTCATGTTTTTAATAAGTATCCAATCCTCTATATAATGGATTTGGATCATCTTAGTAATTTAGTAATGAGAAAATAAACAATGCTGGTTTAAGATTCAGAAGTTACTTTTTTTTTTTTGTTCTTTATGAATTATTCAGTCGATGTAATCAAAGAAGGATTTTAATGAAAGAGTGATTTTGGAATACTTGTTGTGTTCTTAGTTAGTTGAAACCAACCAAGGGGGCCCAATTGGGAGGTGGAATAGATTTAGGTAGAGTAGATTCATTCCTTGCAATTTCTTGCTTTCAAGATAAATTTACTATATTAGTCTTGCAACATTGTTACTATGAAAGTTCCTACAGCATTTGCGGGAAATGGTCACGGTGGATGTTTTGAGTTGTTAACTAGTTTATATTTGTTTTCCAAAGCTTTCTGTAGTTATTTGTTGTTAGTCTAAGTGTGTTTACTATTTTATCACAGTAGTATAGATTCCTTTCATGCATTTTACTTTCCTACAATATAGGTGTTAAGACTCTTAAAGGAACTTAGTGCACATATTGTGATGACCCATTTCAAGTCCTATATCCTTGGGTTGATAATTCAAGTGTATTTCATGATGGAATAAGTAGTCATCAGAATAGATATAGTATCCTTGAGGAAGATAATGGCGTGATTATCTCCATCTATTATGAAACCCTACATTATTGGTGTTGCTAGGGATGGTGTCAAACTAGGAAATTTCATGAGTCCTTTATTTTCATATTAGTTTGTTAGCTAAAAACTACAAAGTTGTGGGCTTGATTAACAAGTCACTAATTCAATTGTACATATCAAAGAGCCAAGCAACGAGATGAATATGGGAGATTTCTTCCACGAGAGTTTGTTAATTTGAACAAAGAAATTGAAGAAGAAGTTGAGTTGCCTTTTGAGGATGCAAGCCCTGATTTTCCTACAGGATCTTCCTCTAGAGAAAAATCCTTGGACACAGGTGGTCTTAAGCCTTTTGCTAAAATTTTGGCCAGCTTTCTTGATAGTTCCGGTCCAAATCCACCTATTGTTAACAATCCCATAGCCAATGCTACTTTTCAGCAATAATCCCATAATCAAATACCTCTAATAATGACACAAACTATTTTTCCATTTCCTCTCTCGAGCCTCATAACATCAAAAATATACTTGCAATTGCTCTTCCAAAGTTCTATGGCCTTGCAACTAAAGATCTTAATACTTTCTTATTTGAGTTTGACATACTTTGTCATAGCTTTGACTATAAGACTGATGCCCATAAGCTCACATTGTTTCCAGAAACATAGAAAGAATCAACCTTATGATGGTTCATGGGTTTAGGAGCCGATGTAGTAGATACCTAAGATGAAATGCAAACTCTATTTCTAGAGAAATACAAAGAGTATTGCAAGGGGAATGATAAAAAAGGAGATGATATCTTTAGAATATCACAAAAGGAGGACAAAACATTGGAAGACTATGTTTCATGTTTCTTGTATACACTGCAGAAGAATCCCTAGCATGTATTGGCGAAGGATTCACAAAAACTAGTCTTCTTAAGAGGGGTGAATGATAATTGTCTAGAAGAACTAGATTCAATGGCTGGTGGTGATTTATATCAATCTTCTTGAGATTG
Source organism: Cupressus sempervirens (assembly GCA_028749045.1). Classification (NCBI taxonomy): domain Eukaryota; kingdom Viridiplantae; phylum Streptophyta; class Pinopsida; order Cupressales; family Cupressaceae; genus Cupressus; species Cupressus sempervirens. The sequence continues at coordinate 701,295,108 of CM053791.1, read as the reverse complement.
TTAGAGTAATTAATTAATTAATTATTAAATGTTTATTCTATTTACTTAAGCTTACTTAGGTTAATGCATTTATTTAATATTTAGTAGTTAATAGTTGTAGTGATGAGTTGTTGACAACACGGGAGTTTGTTCCCTTCTAGCATGTTCCACCTTTTTGTGGAAGAGTGCTTAGTTGTCAACCTTATCTTCTACCTCCTTCTAGCTTGTTCTACAAGATTTCTTGAGGCCTTTATAAGTGGTCTCTCTCTCATTGTAAATTCATCCATTCACATAGCAATTTTATTTTCCTATTGTGAAATATTTTCTCTTGCTTTGTTTTCTTCAAGCTCTCGCTCTTATGTTTCTCTTTGGCAAGCTATTTGCACTACAGGTGTTCTTGGAAACTGTGGAGTTGGATTTCATCAACTCCTACATGGTATCAGAGCCTCCCTGCTACTTCTTGTTCAAAGGATTTTTTTGAAGCCACAATTTGGAGACACAAAACCTAGTTTGTTTGTGATTTTTTCTTTAATTAGGAGGAAGAGAATTTTTTTTTAGTATTTGGAGAAAAAGGAGAAAGAGGGTTTGACATAACAGATCTGATATTTTTTGGGCTTTTTTCTTTATTTTTTGGAGGTGTGAAGGCGGCGATTCAGAAAAAATAACTATAGAGATGGTTTGAGATCTCTGTTCCTAAATTTTTCTACAACTCACAATTCCCAATTTTGGCCACTTTAAATGCTTAGTACGGGCTCATCTGGACAATAATTAGGTTCTATTTTTTTTGAAAGTGTAATTTTTTTGTCTACTTTTCAGATCTATAATTAGATTAGAAGTTCTATAGATTGAAATACTACTTTAAGAATAGGCCCTAAATTGGCTATTGTAATCGCACTAAGAGTGCCCAATTTATACATTGTGGGTGGGGGGGGCATTTTTTTCTTCTATAATTTACTTTAGAATAAGACCCTTCTACTTCTATCTTCTTCTTTCTCTCAATGGTGAATCCATCTGTGACTCGTCTCACACCACACAACTATCACACCTGGAAGGCACAAATGACATGACTTCTCATGTCAAGGGGCTTATGGTCATGTCTGGATGAGAATCAACCTATTCTTACATGAGCTTTTGAGGTTTTTTAGCATAGGAACAAAATGGATGAGGCCATGAGATTGATTGCACTGAACATTTTAGATAGTCTTCTATTTCACTTGGATGGTTTGACCACTCCTCAAGCTTATTGGCTCAAATTTTAGACTTTGTTTGGCCAAGTGAATGAGTTTCAGGCACTTCAGCTAGATGTAGAGTTGACTTCTTTGACACCTGAAAACTTTCCTACCATTGAGGACTTGTTGATGAAGTTCAAATCTCTTTGTACACTTTTGCAGGGATGTGGAAAAACCAAGACAAATGATGAGCATATCTTTTTGATACTCTCAAAGTTGAGGGGACAGTATCAGATCTTCTCTTCTACTTTCTACACCACTATGGATGCATTGGGTGACAGATATAGGATGCCTTCATTTGAGATATTTTGTGATTGATTAACTCTTGAATAGTCCAAGATCAATCAAATGGATTCACTTTCAAGTTCACAGTCAGAGGCATTTCTTATCAAGGATACACAGGAGCATAAGTTAAAGTAGATATTAGATCCCTCTTCTACTGGTTCATCATCTTCTAAGAAGAAGGAGAAAAAAAAGACTGAGACTCCTACCTGTTCCTATTGTCGAAAAGGATCTCATGATGAGGTACATTGTTTTTAGAAGAGATTTGATGGCTATGAGAAACAAATTGAAGATTTGCAAGCTCTTCTTCAGAAGAACACTATTTCTTCTCCATCCTCTTCTACCTCATAGGGGTCTGCCTTTTAGTCTTCTTCCACATCTTTTCCATCTACATTAGATCTTGGAAAGGGTCATGCATTATAGGCTACCATTGTATCTCCTTTACAGGTTCCTTGGATACTGGATTCAGGTGCTTCTCACCATATGACATCCTCTCAAGGTGTCTTCTCTACTCTTGAGGCTTCTCCTATTCCTCATATTCTCATAGGAAATAACACTACACTACTAGTCTATAGGAAAGGTTTAGTTCATGTCCAAGATGGTATATTCAATGATGTATTATATGTTCCATCTTTGTTTGCCAACCTTCTCTCGATTTCTTAGATTACACACAGTGGATTGGGGAAGACAGTTGAGTTCACTACTGATTTAGTCTTCATTTGGGATCGTGTAATAGGAAGTCTTATTGCTATAGGGTTAGTTGATCCTTCCACTTGTCTCTACACCTTCTCGTACTTTGGTCCACCATCTCCATTGTTGGAGCACACTACTTCTCTTTCACAGGAGCATCATGTGGTGCAATCAGGATACTTGAAACTTTGCATTGTTCTTGAGATCCTTGTTTTGATTGCCACACGACATCCATTTGAGGGCTTTTCTCCTCTATAGGATTCTTCTTCTACTCTACCTGATCCTCTAGCCTCATTCATTGAGACTATAGGTACACTTGTTGTAGATACTATAGAGGACATTCATGACAATGTCATCACACCTATCTTGGGGATTCCCTTTCAGGATCCTCATACTTTCTCCTTTGGGCATTAGCTAGGCCTTCTAGTTTCCCCTCTCATTCAAGGGTTCCCTTGTTATGTGCCCTTGTTCCTTCCACATTGGAGTTTCATCAGTTCTATCATTTCTGTAGGAGCTCCATTATTCTAGGGGGTTTTTGGTGTCTATTCTCATGGGGGTGCTAGTTGTACTTATGGTTTTGAGAGAGTCTCTTGAAACATTTCTGGTGGAAGTTGTCCTTGGGGGGTGTTGTTGAGGCCTTCCTTCCTTCCTTCACTTCATATTTTTTTTTAGCATTTTTTCTACCTCTTTTTGGGGGAGGGCTTTTCCCATGAGGTTTTTTCTCTTTCCCCATTTTCAGAGGTTGCATTTCTTTGCATTGTACATGGTTACCTAACATGGCTTTGTCGCTAAAACCCATTCTACATTTCATCTTAGTTTTGTGAGCTTAAGAAATTCTCCTAAGTTGCACTTAAGGGGGGTGTTAGAGTAAATAATTAATTAATTATTAATTATTTATTCTAGTTACTTAAGCTTACTTAGGTTAATGCATTTATTTAATATTTAGTAGTTAATAGTTGTAGTGATGAGTTGTTGACAACACGAGAGTTTTTTCCCTTCTAGCATGTTCCACCTTTTTGTGGAAGAGTGCTTAGTTGTCAACCTTATCTTCTACCTCCTTCTAGCTTGTTCTACAAGCTTCCTTGAGGCCTTTATAAGTGGTCTCTCTTATTGTAAATTCATCCATTCACATAGAAATTTTATTTTCCTATTGTGAAATATTCTCTTACTTTTTTTCCTTCAAGCTCTTGCTCCTTAGGTTTCTCTTCGACGAGCTATTTGCACTATAGGTGATCTTGGCAACTGTGGAGTTGGATTTGATCAACTCCTATAGAGATGACCTCAAGAAAATCTATCTTAACTACTCAAGGTCAACTATGAAGAAAGGTAGAGGACACCAGTCCATAGCCACTAAAGGGATTAATCAGGGTATTTCAAAGCTCAAGATATCTAATCTACTCTTAGATTTCAAGCAGGATATCATAAATGATGTCACTACACATCTCAACACAATGAATTGAAAGAAGAAGCATGCAGAGGCTGAAGTGAGTTAGATAACAACTATCCATACTAGCGAAAGTAGAAGAAAGATTATCAATACAAATTGGTCACTAGCATGGAGAATCAACATCTTCCAACTGAGTACATCAAGATAGAAGGAGAGGATGAGCAACTATTCTTTGTTTCTCAATGTTGGCCATGGGCCTCATGTCAAGGTATGCCTCAAGACCCTTTACAAAATTGAATTCCATATAGTAATCAATGGCAAAACCATAGTGCCCAAGGTCCTCCACAATATAGTCAACCTAATCATAATAGTGCTTGGAAAAATAATTCATAATAGCCTCAATGGCCTCAGTACTCCCAACCTTCCCTGCCAAACCAACAAAACAACTAGTGGTCTAACTAGTAATATAATTAATGATAGAATCAACAGAACTAATGGCAACCACCCCAAGGGAATTGGCAATCTACAAACAATGGAGAGGACTTCAATAATAGCTTAACTAAAATCTTGGCAATCCACAACTACCACCTCCAGTCCAATAATCTGCACTAATATCACCACTTGCAAGTTCTAGACCTCAAAAGCATACTCATTTACCTGCACAACCTCAACCAAATCCAAATAACCAACAACCATAATAACCCATATATTCTACTGATGCTCATCAATATCCTATTTATGCTCTAAATATTGTAGATATACATTTGAGATCTAGTATAACCCTACCAGTGCCTAAATTGCCTCTCATAACTAAAATACTAGATATTCCTACAACATGAGAACCAGAAACTTCTCTGCCACAAATGGTTGACCCAACCAATGTAACTAGCTGAGCTCAAACTCAAACAATAGTTGAACCTTTTTTTCCACAAAAGCTCATACAAAGTAAGCTGGCACAAATAGAGGAACAATCCTTTGACACCATTGATCAACTAAAGAACATGCATGTCCAAATTTATTTGTTCTAAGATATTAAAGATGTTCCTATTTATGGACAAACCATCACAGAAGCCTATTTGAAAAAGCCTAAGAGAAAAAAAAGGACCCAACCATAGTCCATGTTGTAGGACAAATGACTAATATTATGTTAGGAAAATTGGTTATTCCTAAATATTCTGATCCAGGAAGTCTAGTTGTGAATGTGATTATAAATGGTCAGTTTGTTAAAAATACTTTGATTGATCTTGTTGTTGCTATAAATATTATGACTAAGGATACTATGAAAAAGATGAATATAGAAGGATTAAGGGCTAACCCAATAATTCTAAAAATTATAGATAGTTCTACTGTCACTCCTAATAGGATGATAGAAGACATAGTAGTAACCCTAGACTCTCTAGAGTACCCTATATATTTAATGATTCTATCCCCAAAAGTCAACTTATCTAGTTACCCTCTCATTTTAGGATGACCATGGTTATCTATAGCCAATGAAAATATAAGTTGTGGGTCAGGGAGTATGACCATATTAGATGGACAGGCAACAAAGAAATTTGACCTGTATCCTCCAACATAACCCCAACTAGATTTAAGCACATTTGTGTGGCTAGATTTAGGGGATGGAGAGGTAGAGTTAAAATCTATAACACAACTTATGATGTTACATAAACAATCTTTTCTAAAGTTGTAGGAGGAGGATTCAATAATTCAAAGTATTCTTAATAATACTTGTTTGGTAGAAAAGGATGTACTTGACAGTTCTGTGTTGGAACTAACTATATATGAGGAATTTAATGAGAATTATTTTCTACCCAAGGAACCAGACATTATCCATCAGATTTTATCATGTGAACTAGATATAAGTCCAATCTCTAAAGCTACTATAGTTGATCTCACAACTACTGTTGAGTTGTCAAAAGGTCATAATCTCCATGTCAGTCACACACTGCCTCCCAAATAGATGAAATAGTTAACATAGCTTCTTCAAAAACATGAAAAGACTTTTACATGGGACTATGGGGATATGAAAGGGTTAAGTCCTATATTATGCACTCATAGAATACATATCAATGAAGGGTGCCTGCCACTCTGTCAACCCCAAAGGAGGATTAATCCAACACTCAGAGAAATAGTTAAAATTGAACTACAAAAGTTGCTTGATGCTAGTTTTATATACCCTATATTTGATAGCAGATTGGTTCACCTCTAGTTATAGTACCTAATAAGGAAGGGAAATAGTAGATTTGTGTAGATTACAGAGAATTGAATAAGGCAACCAAGAAGGATCATTTTCCTTTACCCTTTATTGATCAAGTTTTGGACACTCTAGTTGGGAAGAAATATTTTTCTTTTCTTGATGGTTATAGTGGTTATAATTAGATAAGTATAACTCTTGAAGATCAAGATAAAACCATATTTACATGCCCATGGGGTACTTTTGCATATTCTATCTTGCCATTTGGCTTGTTTAATACTCCCACAACATTTCAAAGAGTTGTAATCAAAGTTTTTGCTAATATATCACATGACTGCATGGAAATATACATGGATGATTTCACAACATTTGGAGCCACCTTTGAGGAAGCCTTGATGAATGCTAAAAAGGTTTTTGTCTGATGCAAAGAACATAATCTATCACTCAATAGTGAGAAATATTTCATGCTCATGTAGGAAGGAATTGTGCTTGGTCATTTTATATCAACTGTAGGAATACGAGTGGATCTGGCTAAGGTAGAGGTAATTCTAACATTGCACATACCTAAAAAACCAAAGGATGTAAGATCTTTTTTAGGTCATCTTGGCTATTATAGGAATTTAATAAAATATTTCAGTAAAATAGCTAGTCCTTTGTATACACTGTTCACTAAAGAAGCTAAATTCATTTGGACACTTGTATGTAATGAAGCCTTCCTATAGCTTAAGAAACTCCTCACTACAACACCAGTTTTATAGGGACCAAATTGGTAATTTCCATTTCATATCCATACTAATGCATCAGAATATGCTGTAGGTGTTGTATTAGGACAAAAGCCAGCTAACCTTGAAGATACAATCTACTATATTAGTAAAACCCTCCATGGTCCTAAACTAAACTACACATTAATTGAGAAAGAACTTTTAGCTGTAGTTTATACATTAAATAAATTTAGAAATTATGTAACTAGATATCCTATTTGTTCATATTGACAAATCAACTATAAGGTACTTAATGAAAAAACTTGTTGTAACTAGTAGATTGGCAAGATGGCTCTTGTTGTTGTAGGAGTTTGATATTACCATTATTGATAAGCCAGACAAGTCCAACATAGTTGTTGATTATTTGTCTAGAAAACACATTGTTGATGAAGATTTGACACCAATTGAAGATACCTTTCTAGATGAGCATTTGTTCCACATAACAAATCATACACCATGGTATGTAGACATAGCAAACTATCTTGCTGCAAATCAAATGCCCCCACACTTCTATCACAAAGTCAAGAGGAAGTTAACAGAGAAAAGTTTTCATTATTCATGGATAGATAACAATCTCATCTATCTTGGACTAGATCAAATCATGAGAAGATGTGTCAAGGAGGATGAGATATATGACATACTACATGCCTGTCATGAAAAACCATGTGGAGGCCATTTTGTAGGAAAAAGAACAACACTAAAGGTACTTAAAACTAGATATTATTGACCAACATTACATAAGGATGCAAAAAATTATACCACCAAGCAAGACAAATACCAGAGGATGGGCCAACCAACTGTTGGCTCCTGATTTAACAGTTTTGAAAATGACCAAGAAACCAGATAAATGCATCTAAGGCTAGTAACTTCCTATGATAGATACACTTGACTGCAATCTTGGGCCAACTATAAGGCATAACTCCTTCTTCACTTCAGGCTCTGAAAGACCTAGGTGGGTTAACCTTGAGGTTCTGAGATATGGTACCAGTGCATTTAAAACATAAATCTGAACCTAATTACTACAGATGTAAACCCCTTATATCTCCTAATAACTCATGAAATGACATAGATCTAGAGTAGCTAAATGCAAATCTATGAATCTCATAAGTTGAGTGAGGGTTAATCCTTTTAATCCTTCAACATGAAAGGGAAAGAACATTTGATTAATAATGTTGAATTCAACAAAACCTCAGATATGTAGGAATAAGACTTAATGATCCTATAACTGATCAATGCCTTAACCATTGGGAAAATCCATGAATCAAAAAAACACATATGGATATTTGATCTATCTATTCAACTTGTAAATAGAATTCATTGTTCAATTTAAACCTCATTCTTACATGATATCCCCATCAGTAACCTCACAACCTTGTTGATTTCCCTAAAGCATTTACATAACTCCTTGAATTATAGGCAACAATGAAATAACATACAACCTTAAGGGAGTGCAACTACAACCTAAGCTCTATGTCAAAGATTATAAAACATTGAATATTACTGATAAAGGAGACAAGATTCAACCAAAACTCATGAAACTCTTCTGTTCTTTGCATTTATTTCCTTGAAATTAATATAGTCATATGCATGAAAATGAAAACATGGAAATACCTAATAGATCTAAACTATCTATATTAACCTTCCTAATGCTATTCATACAAGAGAGAATATGTTGAAGAAAAATGGTTTCACAGTAAAACACTGGTATTACCCAGAGAAAACTACCAACAACCTTGCAAAAGAGAAGAAGAAAGAAAGATATAGGAAAGAAAGAATTCTTGGATCTAATCTCAAAGTGACATGTGTCCACTTGGAAATCAATCTTTTCTAGTTGCAAAACCTCCTTCCTCTTTCCACAAATTGATCTAATTTGGTTTCATCATTACTTTGTAACTGATTTGCAAAATATCTCTTACTGAATGATGAAATCCGTTGTTTGCCAAAATATCTGATATGCCTTATGAAAATGCCGGTGAAAACCCCATTTAACTGACTTAAAAATGACCCCAACTTCATTTTCATTGTCGGTTACTAATCTTGTAACAACATTTTCAGTTTTAACTCATTCCACTAAGAAGGCCCCAAATTTCACATTTCTGGTTATAACTTGAACCCATGAATCCATGTGTAGAAACAAACTCCATAATCAAAAAGTTCGTCTTCTCATGATTCTGGCGATATATAATATTGCTATGTTAGCCTCTCAGAAACCCCTTAAATCTTTGTTTGAAAAATACCCCTTTGATATGAAGTTTAGGTCTGCAACTCTAAAATTTAAATTTTCAAAAATTTGAATTAATTCTAAAGTCAGAACTTTAGATTATACCCTGTTGCCACTTAAAAAAAAAAAACCTGAACGTGACACTTTTGAAAAAGTTCTAAACAATTGACATCTTCAAAAATCTAATATTTTTCCTAATGTTCCATTTGGGCAAACCTTCTTTCATGTGGCATTTTTTGATTTTCTTGAGCCTATACATCTAGATGCCATGTGTCACTTTGTGATTGGTTGCTCAAACATATCTGCCACATCAGCGCTACTGGGGCCTGTTGCCACACGGCACATGCTCGTAATCCCACATTCCTTAACTTGTGCACATTTTGATTTTGTGGAAATGTGCAAGCCATCAGATCATGACATGTGTCATGATATCGTGCTTCATGTTTGAACTTGCACATCCTTGCCACATAAGTGCCAGCCAGGACCCACCGCCATGTGTCAATCAGGGGTATTCTCGCATTATTTAACTTGTGAGCATCTTCATCTTGCAGGTATGCGCCAATCGTCTGATCTGGACATGTGTCTAAATCTTGTGCAATCTCCATTTTGCGTGCCACATCATCTCATATGAAACTTTGATTAAAATTTGTGACATCATCACCTAGCTGGTGTCATCATTCAGGTCAGCTATAGGGGCCCATGTGCAAGCTTGCCTTCAAAAGGTGTGTGTCTTCTAGACATTAGACATTGGGTGTGTATTAGTATTTAAACTTTTAAAATTTCTATCCCACAGCCCATGTGGAATATATTTCTTTACATTGTTTTCCCTCTTTTAATCATGAACATCTCTGCCATTGCATGGTGCCTTTGATTTGCAATTTTCTTTTAAAATATTTTATGTTCCCTGGGCTGGTTGTGTGGATTGAGTTTTGCTTGCTTCCTCAATGTTTGGCACAGGCTTTCCTTTGATTGTATATAGCTTTTCTTCATCTGCTATAGCTTAATGTTGTAGGGTGCTTTAGAATATGTGGGTCTTCTTCTTGCCGTCTTCTTTCTTCCTTGGTTTTTGCAAATGTGATTCACTATTGCTCACACCTATGGACTTTGCCTTTAGCGTTGACTATAGTTGTTCCTTTAAAATGGCATGGGCTTCCTTTAATAAGACGTGAGCTTCTCTTATAATACATAGAATCCCTTCGTGACTGTCGTAGATATCCTTTGCTCCATGCTGTCTTCGTCATATTAATGGGCTTCCTTGCCCCTTACTTGAATTGGTTTTGACGTTTCCTAGGGTCTCTTTTTTCTTTTACATGGGCATCTTTGATTCCTTTAAATGTTGAGTTGACTATCTTTTATTAATGTGGGTTGTTCCTTACGTGTGGAGCTCGAAACTGGACGTGGCTTTTCTGTTGATTATGCTACATAGGGTGCCTTTTGTTAACATGAGTGACCCCTTGCAAGTCTACTCCCCTACTACCCTACTCATGTGGGCTCTCTTTTATATGAGCTTATTTGCAAGTTTGTGGTCCAGACTCCATTTGGCGTGAAGTATTTGCTCCAAGTGCTAGTGTCTTCTCTAATTTGCGTGGATTCTTGAAGACTTGTAAAGGTGAATGTGATCTTGCACTATTACTTTTAGAGATTGAACTGACCATGAATTATGTGCTATAATATTTGTAGAATTTATTTTCACAAACTTTTCAAGGTGATTTCTCATTGTGATTATCCGGATTGCAATTTCTTTATATTCCATAACACCAACTCAATAGCATTTTCACCATCTAGTTCCCTTATAATCCCAAGTTGGGGATTGAAATCCCTCATATCTGACATTGTGCTTATCAGTTCACCTTTGATCACACTCTTTAATGCTCCTTAAAATAGTGTAAGAAACTCTTAAAGGCATCAACTTGGTAGCACCATAAGCTTGATCTGATTGCTACTATTTATTTGATGAAAGCTTTTGCATCCATTTACCTTGAAAATCCAAACATTAGTTGTATCAGCTGCTCTCTTATGACCTGTTCATCTGGTAGGGTATGCTTTTCAATATGAGGTGCTCTTTCTCTATTTATTTTCCAAGTCCTTATTCCATTTAGCCTTGGGGTTAGTGAGTTACCCTATGCATAGTATCCATACATTGAAAGTTTATAAAAATCAGAGCCATTATGATCACTACTTTCAAAATCTCTGCGATCCTTATCAACTGTCACAATTCTAATGAATTTAGCCGGGCCCCAAAGTAGGTCCGGCTAATTTTTTTTTTGTTTTCAAACAACTGGATTCTCAAATTGATCCATTGATCACCTCGAATTGTCTGAAGTTGATTTTGAGTATTAAAAAATCATTTACCTACTTTTTGCAAACTATGAATTTAATTCCAGAGGTTCCTTTGACTGGCCTTAAAAACTAACCCAAACTTCTGACCAGGCCCTAAGATCTGACCCATTGATTCTCTCTTCTACATACTCTTACCCCATCCAATCTCGTCTCATGAAAAATTCAGGGTAAAAAGATATTCACTGTCAAAGTTGCCTTCTTAGAATCACCTATAGATAAACATGTCAGAAAACCATAAATTGCTTTTAGATTTGGCTTAAAAAATTGGGTAAACTAACACTTGGGACGACAAAAACTAGGGTGTTGGTTCACTGTCAAGAGGACAACATAAATCTGCATTTTGGGCTAATGGAGAATCACGAGACACATTTGGTGAGTGTGCAAAGTAGGCTACTTGGATTTTGTAGATTGAAACAATGTCGAAAAACATTTTTTGCAAATGGAATGGACCTGAAAAAGTGTGCAAATGGATTCATCAAGATGTGAAAACTGGCACACTTAAAGAATTTTTAGAGAACAACATAGTGGTAAAATCCATTCAATTTCACCAATCATGGATCTCAAATTATGACTTCCTGAACAAGGTTACCAATCAAGCTGCATTTGCTGACACTGGTAAAAAGATAGAAATTCCATTTGGAATCGCGTTTGAAAACTGATCAAATAGAGTTGTCATGAGCTAAAACTTGAAACATGACAAGTTTCTAACATCTAAAATACAACATAATAAGAATTTTCTCATTTTGGTCAACTGGTCAAAATTTATAGAACATCAAATAAGGCTTCCCAAAATTCTGAACTAATTGCATCATCATGAAAATATTAAATGACCAACTTTGAGGGATTCAAAACCTAGTCAAGTGGACTCAAAATGACTCAAAATATGAAACATAAGTTCTTGGATATGGACACTAGACACTCCCAAAGCAGTGAATCAGAAATTTTTTTGGAGTGCAAGATATTCAGTTGCAAACACTGCCTCCTATCACTGTTTGACACTTAAGTGAAAATGCAGATTTAACATTTGCTCAAAACAAGATTTTACCAAATGATTTAGAATGATAGTTTATCATCATGAGACATGTGGATAGGCTAAATGGAAGGTTTTAGAAACATTAAAAAGCTCAGGGGTGTCAAAGGTACAACTAGGTACACATGCATTTATGAGCATTTATAGGGCTCAATTTCCTCAAAGGTGCTCAAAATTTGGGCAATTTTTAGTCCCAACAGTGACTCTGTTTGGGGATGCATGTCTCTTGCAAGCATGCCAAGGATTCAAATCTCTAGGTGTTAGGAACCTGTGTGTTCCTTCTGTTTATTTTGTTAGAGTAGTGTTGTTGGACGCATATGCTTTGTAAGTCATCCCGTGAGTATATTTTATTATCCCACATGCATAGGTAGTATTACTTTTCTAGATCGTACTCAGTATATAAGAATAGGTTGAGGCCCTTGATGGGCACGGACGAATTTATTGTATTGAGCTTGCTCAAAGGAGGTTACCCCCTCGAAGTGGCCTGCGATCAGTAGATTCATTCTGAGTTCTGCTATCACTTTGTATTCTGTTATTTCGAGCATTCTCACGATATTGCTATAAGGAGGTTCATCACATCTGGTATCAGAGCACTCTCTTGGGCTCGCTGGGTGGAAATTACATCAAATTTTTTTTCTGTCGTGGCCTTCAGGTTCCTCTCACTTCTAATATCTCTTGTTATTGCAATAACTCTTTTCAGTTGTTCTGTCTGTGAGTGAATTTTTCTAAGTCGACTGTTCAAAAAAAAAAAAAAAAAAAAAAGAGTAAAATTTTTTCTGTTTTTTAATCGTAGCTTCCTTGTTTGCTTTCTGTTTCTGCTCATACTTCCGCAGAACGTCTGCAATATCATTTCGCATACTTCCTTCCTTGGCGACCCAACCCCAAATTTTACATATCAAAGCCCTAAATCCCTCATTTATCTAATTTTAGGGTTTGCCCTATCTTTTTCACCTCTCATCCAATCGCCACCAAACTGAGCCACAAGATTCAATTCCTCATTTTGCTCCCTTATCCCTCTTGGACTGTTCGCCTCATTTCGCCTCCCTACCCTTGAAACCCTCATTTTTTTGTTTCCCTTGTCCCCAGATAGTCTCCCACCACCCGTCGAACACCCATTTCCTATCTGAGTTTTACCCAAATCCAAGTTTGCCGTAACTAAAAAAGTTTTTGTTTCTCATCTTCTACCCATTCCAAAAAAAAAAAAAAAAAAAAAAAAAAAAAAAACCTTGCTTTATGGTTGTTACGCGTACAGGAGCAAAAATCATGGAAGAAGAAATGGCATCCCTCAAAACCAAACTTCAAGATCTGGATGACAAAATTTTGGGTCTTAACTTTCAGCAGTCAGCCATGAGCCGAAACCATTCAGGAGATACTAGGTCCTCTTCTGGCAATTTTCGTGGACCAAAGCTTGATTTTCCACGCTTCGATGGTTCTGATCCGACTGGATGGATCTATAGGGCAGAGCAGTATTTCAGCTTGCATAATACTTTGGATAACCACAAAGTCCCCCTTGCATCTTTTCATTTGGAACATGAAGCTCTTCAATGGTTTCGTTGGTACATCAAGGCTAATGTAGGCCCAATGTGGAGAGACTTGTGCACCCTCATTTTGGAGCGCTTTGGCCCTAGTTCCTTTGATGATTTCACAGGAGCACTCACTAAACTGCGTCAAACAGGCACTGTAAGAGAATACCAGACAGAGTTTGAAAAATTAGCTAATTACACAGAGGGCTTGTCTGATGAATTCTTCCGTAGTTGTTTTGTCAGTGGTCTGAAGGATGCACTTCGCTCAGAAGTCAAAATGTTTCGACCTACTACAATGATGGAAGCCCTTGGGTTGGCTAAGTTAGCGGAAGACAAGATTAGTGCTCTACAACGCTCCAGATCTAATTTTGTTCCATTCAGAAATACAGGTTCTCACAACCCTCAAGTCATACCAGCTCCCAGAACTACTCCGATCAAGCACTTGTCTGAAACAGAGATGCGAGTCAGGCGAGACAAAGGGCTTTGTTATAATTGTGATGAGAAATGGTCTCGGGGCCATAGATGTGTTCAGCAAAAGCTCTATCTCTTGGATGTGGATTCTCCACCGGAACTGGAAGAATATGTAGATGCTCAGGAAACAGTGGATGATGAGGTTGAGCCTCACCAGCCTGAACCTCCTTCACCAGAAGCTCCACCAGAGATATCTGTCCATGCTTTGGCAGGAGTCACTACTCCACAAACCATGCGGGTCCAGGGTTTCTTCAAGAAGATCCCTCTTACTATACTCATTGATTCTGGTAGCACTCATAACTTCATTGATCCACGAATAGCCAAACAGGCTGATTGCTTTATCCATCCCTGCTCTAGCTTTGAAGTCATGATTGCCAATGGGGGCACTTTACCTTGTAAAGGGAAATGTCACAATGTGCGTCTCTCTATTGGAGATTATAACATGCGCTCTAACATGTTTGCCTTACCCTTAGGTGGCTGTGATGTGGTTTTGGGTGCCCAATGGTTACGCACTCTTGGCCCCATTCTCTGGGATTTTGCTGAACTTTGGATGCAGTTTTCAGCCGAGGGGCACCAACACACTTTGAAAGGCTTACAACCAGGGTCTCTCAGCATCATCAGTTCACACCGTATGGAAAAACTTCTTAAGAAGAATTCACATGGTGTCATCGCTCAGCTCCATTCCATTCAGATGCAGCCATCAGCAGTCTCTAGCACTCCTGCCGATCTCCAACACATTTTGGACAAGTATTCTGGTGTATTTGCTGAACCTGTGGGATTACCTCCTTCTCGTCCAGAGGACCACCGTATTCAGCTCCTTCCTGGCAGTGTTCCGCCCAACATCAGGCCCTACCGCTACCCATTTCATCAGAAGACCGAAATCGAGATACTTGTCCGTGACTTACTGAAGCAAGGTATTATTCGCCCTAGTACCAGTTCCTTTTCTTCTCCAGTTCTGCTTGTTCGCAAAAAAGATGGGTCATGGCGACTCTGCATTGATTTCCGAGCACTTAATCATCTCACTATAAAGGACAAGTTTCCCATTCCAGTTGTTGATGAACTTCTTGATGAACTTCATGGGGCTCATTTTTTCTCCAAGTTAGATCTTCGTTCTGGGTATCATCAAATTCGGGTTAATGAGGAGGATATACCTAAAATTGCCTTCCGCACACATGATGGTCACTATGAATTTTTAGTCATGCCCTTTGGCCTCATGAATGCTCCTTCAACATTTTAGGCAGTGATGAATAACATATTTCGACCATACCTCCGGAAATTCATTCTGGTCTTCTTTGATGATATCCTCATATATAGCAAAACTTGGGCTGAGCATCTCCATCATCTGGAGCTTGTCTTGCAACTTCTCTCTGATCATCAACTCTGTGCAAAACTATCTAAATGTGTGTTTGGCCAGGAGGAAGTGGAGTATCTCGGGCATATTGTTGCACACCATGGAGTGCGGGTGGATCCTACAAAAATAGATGCCATGAAAACTTGGCCGCATCCTAAAACTCTCAAGAGCCTTCGGGGTTTTTTGGGGTTGACTGGCTACTACCGCAAGTTTGTCAAAGATTACGGGAAAATTGCAGCACCATTGACAGCTCTGTTAAAAAAGGATGCCTTCTCCTGGACCCCTGTTGCTGAGACTGCATTTGAACAACTGAAACTGGCTATGTGCAGTACACCTGTTCTCGCAATGCCAGATTTTTTCAAACCCTTCACTATTGAGAGTGATGCTTGCGGCAATGGATTGGGTGCTGTTCTCCTGCAAGATGACCATCCTATTGCGTTCACTAGCAAAGCCCTCTCTGGTAAGAATCTAGCCCTCTCTACTTATGAAAAAGAAATGATGGCTATTTTGCATGCTGTAAAGAAGTGGCGGCCATACCTCTTAGGGAGTCATTTTTGCATCAGAACCGATCACCAAAGTCTGAAATACTTCCTGGAACAATGGGTATCCTCTCCTACACAACAGAAATGGGTCAGCAAACTCATGGGGTATGATTATGAGATCACCTACAAGAAGGGTAAGGAGAATATTGTGGCAGATGCTCTTTCTCGCACATTTGATAATCAAGCTTCCCTTTCCGCTATTTCTATGCCCATTCCCAATTGGTTAGCGTCTGTTCAGCAGGGCTATGACAGTGACTCTTCTTTATCTCAAATCATTCACCAGCTAGCCAATAATCCTTCTGCTATACCACATTACTCTTGGGATGGTGCTTCTCTTCGATACAAGGGTCGGCTAGTGCTTCCTCAGAACCCAGCTCTACATCAGGCTATTTTTTATGAACTCCATGCTTCTCCTTCAGCAGGGCACTCAGGCTTCCTCAAAACTTATGAGCGAGCAAGGAGAAACTTCTTTTGGAAAGGGATGAAACAGACGATTCAACAGATGGTGGCTGAATGTGATACTTGCCAACGCCACAAGGGTGAAACGACCCTCCTTCCTGGCTTGCTCGAACCATTGCCCATCCCTACACGGATTTGGACTGATATTTCTATGGATTTCATTGAAGGGCTTCCTAAATCCGGTGGCAAGACAGTGATCTTGGTTGTGGTTGATCGTCTCTCGAAATATAGTCATTTTTGTGCCCTCAGCCACCCCTATACTGCCTCCTCTGTTGCACAAATCTTCATGGACCAGATATTTCGTCTTCATGGACTCCCTTCTTCCATTGTCTCTGATCCTGATGCAACTTTTACCAGTCATTTTTGGACTGAACTGTTTCAGAAAACTGGCACCAAACTGAAGATGAGTTCGGGCTATCACCCACAAACTGATGGTCAAACTAAAATTGTCAATAAATGCTTGGAAACTTATCTTCGTTGCTTCACTTCCGAACAGCAACATCAGTGGGCCAAGTGGCTCCCTTTAGCTGAATGGTGGTACAATACCTCTTACCACACTGCCTCTAAAATGACTCCATATGAAGCAGTCTATGGTCAGGCACCTCCAGTGCTCCTTCCCTACACTCCCAACAGCTCACCAGTCCAGGCAGTTGACATAGTTCTCCGCAGCAGGGATCAGATTCTTCGTACCTTACAGGATAATCTTCACATGGCCCGTAATCAGATGAAACAACAAGCAGATCAACACCGTTCTGAGCGCTCATTTCAAGTTGGGGATATGGTTTTTCTTCGTCTACAGCCATACAAACAATCCTCCCTAAAGCTGAAAGGGCGTCATAAGCTGGCCCCAAAATTTTATGGGCCTTATAAGGTTCTGCAGAAGATTGGTTCAGTTGCTTATAAACTGGAACTTCCTCCTTCTTCCCGCATTCATCCAGTCTTTCATGTTTCTTGTCTAAAGAAAGTTCTGGGTACCACTGTCAGAGCACAAACTACTCTCCTTGAAATGGATACGGAAGGATCCATTATCCTGGAGCCGGTGGCAATCATTGACCAGCGCACTCGCCAGCTTCGCTCTCGCTCCATCTCTGAGGTCTTGATTTAGTGGCATGGCATGCAACCAGAGGATGCTACCTGGGAACCCCTTCTTCAGATTCAACAACAATTTCCACACCTTAAGCTTTGAGGACAAAGCTTTTTTCTAAGGGAGAGGGGATGTTAGGAACCTGTGTGTTCCTTCTGTTTATTTTGTTAGAGTAGTGTTGTTGGACGCATATGCTTTGTAAGTCGTCCCGTGAGTATATTTTATTATCCCACATGCATAGGTAGTATTACTTTTCTAGATCGTACTCAGTATATAAGAATAGGTTGAGGCCCTTGATGGGCACGGACGAATTTATTGTATTGAGCTTGCTCAAAGGAGGTTACCCCCTCGAAGTGGCCTGTGATCAGTAGATTCATTCTGAGTTCTGCTATCACTTTGTATTCTGTTATTTCGAGCATTCTCACGATATTGCTATAAGGAGGTTCATCACACTAGGAGAAGCAGGCCACACACCTAACATCAAAAAACTTCTCATGAACAACTTTATTGAAGGTGGGAAACAACTACTCCTATTATGTACAAACGATGGCCCCAAGCCACCAAACTTTAGAAAAATTGTTTACCTCTATCGTATACCTAATTTTCATTCCTTTCCTCAATCAATTTCACCTATCAATTTCACCAATCAATTTAGCATCATGAATCAACTCTCTTGGTAAAACTAAATCTACAACTTCACCTTCATTATGCATATAAAAACTAAATTCACTTTCAACCACTTGCTCATTATGAAAGTTCTGATCAGCATGCTCAAACATATTAGATTGAAATTGACAATCCTCTTCATTTAATGACTCATGCATGCTATCATTCTTGAATATGAAAGCTTCATATTCAACTTGGGGAAAGGGATCACACATACCTTGAAAATGTGTATCCTTATGTATAACCAGATGATACTCAAATGAACACTCTGACTTGTACTCACATATATCATCAATGTTAGAATCTGAAACTAATTCGAAATCTTCAAATGATTCTCTAAAATCAGCAAGTGGAGTAGTCATCACATTAGAATATTCATCATAAAATTCATTACAAGGTGCATGCTGATTTTCAATAACACCTTCATCAAACACCTTGTTCTCATCATGAGATGCAATATAATCATCATTTTCATTGTCATACCTAGAAGAAGAATAGTTTGACCTCTTACATCAGTAAGACAAGGTATCATCATTAAACCCATCCTCAATCAAATCTGAAAGTTCCATGCCTTCTTCAAACCATGGGTTAATAACTCCATGTAGGGATCCTCTTTGAACATTTTGACAAAAAATGGGCTGATCATCCTCAGGATTTTATCATATAAAGAATTAGTATATACTTTAAAACCATTACCAACCTTTTCTTCATGAAAACTTTCAGCATGTGAAGAAAAAATAGAACCATATGAAGAATCAACATCCACTCCATCAATGAAGCATGTAGAATATAAATCAAAACTTTCATTGTCTTCATGTAGGTGATTCAAATGTCTTGCAAGAAAATCATCATTTATCTTACCAATAGGTGCTGATACATTAATCTTAGGATCACTCATATACTAATCATCACTGCACTCATTCTCAAGACATTCATCTAGACAAGTAGGTAATCTATCCATATAAACAATTTCTTTATCCTTGTATTGTGTAGACAACTCTTCACAACTTTCAACATCTAGCTGACTTGTATAACTCTACAATGAAACTTCACTTTTAGATTTATAAATAGAACTCATACCTTTATTGACATAAGAATACTTACTTCTGTCATTGCTTTCTTCTTCCCAACTTGCATCTGATTCACATGAAGATGAACATACACTATGACTGTCCTCTCCTTGACTCGAGCAACAACCCTTGCCAATGTCTTCACATGATGCCTCTTCACAATACATTGGATCAACAACATCAAACTCATGAGTATAGAGATAACCTTCAACCTCTTCGTACTCATATTGAGATGAACATTTTGCAACTTCAAATTTTATGACATTCTCAACATAATGCAATCTCTCAATAAGAGCATTCATTTCTTGCATATTTGATTGGTCAAGTGAATCCATCTTATCATTTATTGTTGAAACATTATAAAAATGTGCACTCTGTTCTTCTGACTGTGACTTAGATAAGTGTGATTCATATTCTCCATCTTGTATTATCTCTCCATGACATATCAGATCAACAATATCAAGTTCATGATCAGAGAGATAACTTCCAACCTTCTCACTTACATAAGACTGAGAGTTAGGTGCAACATCCTCAAAATTTGAAGCATTAGTTACATCATCATACATATAATTATCATGAGAAGAACTTACTACTGTAACTAAACCTTGATTCATAAAATCACCACAATGCTGATCCTTATCAAAGTCTGAAATATATCTTATTGTTGTAACATCATGAACATGTGTGTCTTCATTTGTAACCAAACTAACCTTACCTATACACATATTTTGATCTAAATTTTCCACTTGATTAAAACCTATAGTAGGGGTATTGATATGCTTATTTGAAACTGAAGCATCAACACCATGTTCAAATTTTCTTTCATGACCATTATACTGGAAATCATTTATAGCAAAATGACCTCTAATCAATCCATACTTCATATTATTCTCAATATCCCTAGTGGTCACAAAAGCCAGATATAATGTCTGTGGTTCTTTATCCTTTAGTAGATAATTCATTTTCTTGTTAAATGCACCAAAATATACAGCTAAACACATTTGATCATCAGGTCTATAACTCTCAGGGATCTCATTCAGAACCCTTGCAAATTTGATGTTAAATTGAGGAACAAGTTCATCATTCTCAATGTGAATCTTCAAGAACTTATCATAAGAATCAGATATGCTTACCCTTTATCTAAATTTCTCCATGAAAGGAAAATGCAATTGACCCCAAGATGAAATAGAACATGCTGGTTAAAAAGAAAAGCAATCTCTAGCATCACCTTCTAAGGTTTGGAAAAATAACTTCATGTGAATGTCTTCATGAGCAATCTCATAGTCACCCATCAAATCAATGAACAACTCAACATGATGACCAGTTGAAACAAGGTGGTTCCCACTAAACTTAGGAAATTTTTTTCTAATATCATTAGGAATGACATTTGGGAAACCATGAATGCCATTGAAACATAATGGCATATACCACTTGGTAGAAATGGATCTAGGAACTTCACTAACCGGCTGCATATTCGGTGAAATGAATCTTGACATCCTTTAAACTTAAAGATTAATCACCAAGATTACTTTTAGTATTCATTAATTGCAGAAGATCTATACCCTTCTACCAATCTCAACTCCAAACACACTTCACAAACTTAAATACAACTGATTGCAACTTGATCTAATGAAGTGTATAAAACCTTAAAACTATTCTCCTTTTCTTAGTGTTGATACTTCACTTAATGAAGAACACATATGTAAAACTTACTTTCTTTCATGACAAGAAAAACATCATGAAAATGAAATACCTCAAGTGTTGCTACATGAAACCACTAATCTGCTGATTGGCCTAGTGTTGATCTTAATTCCTCACACCACTGATCATATCCTTTGTAGAGTCGCCATCTCCTTGAGGAGAAAAATGAATTCACAATAGTGATTCACATTTATCATTAAAATTCTTACGAAAACAAATTAAAAACACTCTGAAACTTATTGGTCAGAAATTCATATACTCTCTTTTTTTGTTTAAAATTTGACACAACTTTCAGATCTGTCCGATTCAATTGAAAACTCTTGAAAGCAATTTTATGTAACCGATCTACACTGGTTCAGAGATCCTTTTAGAGAGAGTCACCACTCACAATTGTGAGAAAGATTTAACACATGATTTATAACATGACAGATTTGAACTAAATTGTCACTTTGTAGAATTTGCAAAACTTCAAAACACTTAGAAGAGAGAAAAAACTTTTGATCACAATTTTGACCCTGAATTTGCAACAATATAGTACTATGAAAACTACAACTAGTTGAATTGACTAGAAATAAAACTTAGTAACACCATCTATATTCAACCTTGAAATTACTACTACAAATGGATAAAACATACTGGGGTGCATGAAACTTCAGCAAGGAAATAAGAAACACCTCGCAACCTTGCTATTGTAGCAACACTTTTTTGATGTATTGAATCTTCTTTAAATTCTCAAGGTTTTTCCATCACATAGACTCAATACACTCCCCAACAGAGTTGCCATTTTGTTGGCTCTTGATTTAATAGTTTTGAAAATGACCAAGAAACCAGATAAATGCATCTAAGGCTAGAAACTTCCTATGATGGATACACTAGACTGCATTCTTGGGCCAACTATAAGGCATAACTCCTTCCTTACTTAAGGCTCTGCAAGACCTAGGTGGGTTAACCTTGAGGTTCTGAGATATGGTACCAATGCATTTAAAACATAAATCTAAACCTAATTACTACAGATGTAAACCCCTTATATCTCTTAATAACTCATGAAATGACATAGATCTAGAGTAGCTAAATGCAAATCTATGAATCTCATAAGTTGAGTGAGGGTTAATCCTTTTAATCCTTCAACATGAAAGGGAAAGAACATTTGATTAAAAATGTTGAATTCAACAAAACCTCAGATATGCAGTAATAAGACTTAATGATCCTATAACTGATTAGTGCCTTAATGTTGAATTCAACAAAACCTCAGATATGCAGTAATAAGACTTAATGATCCTATAACTGATCAGTACCTTAACCATTGGGAAAATCCATGAATCAAAAAATCACATATAGATATCTGATACTTGTTTGTATCTTCAGATATCTGATCTATCTATTCAACTTGTAAATAGAGATCATTGTTCAATTTAAACCTCATTCTTACATGATATCCCCATCAGTAACCTCACAACCATGTTGATTTCCCTAAAGCATTTACATAACTCCTTGAGTTACAAGCAACAATGAAATAACATATAGCCTTAAGGGACCGCAGCTACAACCTAAGCTCTATGTCAAAGTTTATAAAACATTGAAGATCACTGATAAAGGAGACAAGATTCAACTAAAACTCATGAAATTCTTCTACTCTTTGTATTTATTTCCTTGAAATTAATACAGTCATATGCATGAAAATGAAAAAATGGAAATACCTAATAGATCTGAAGTATCTGTATTAACCTTCCTAATGCTGTTCATACAAGAGAGAATATGCTAAAGAAAATGGTTTCATAGTAAAACACTAGAACCCTGCTGGTATTACCTAGAGAAAACTACCAACAACCTTGCAAAAGAGAAGAAGAAAGAAAGATATAGGAAAGAAAGAATTCTCAGATATGATCTCAGAGTGATATGTGTCCACTTAGAAATCAATCTTTTCCAGTTGCAAAACCTCCTTCCTCTTTCCATAGATTGATTTGATTTGGTTTCATCATTACTTTGTAACTGATTTGCAAAATATCTCTTACTGAATGATGAAATCCTTTGTTTTCCAAAATATCTGATATGCCTTATGAAAATGCTAGTGAAAACCCCATTTAATTGACTTAGAAATGACCCCACCTTCATTTTCACTATCGATCACTGATCTTGTAACTGCATTTTCAGTTTTAACTCATTCCACTGAGAAGGCCCCGAATTTGACATTTCTTGTTATAACTTGAACCCATGAATCCATGTGCAAAAATGAACTCCATAATCAGAAAGTTCATCTTCTCACAATTTTGATGATATATAATATCACTATGTTAGCCTCTTAGAAACCCCTTAAATCTTCATTTGAAAAATACCCCTTTGATATGAAGTTCAATTCTGCAACTCTAAAATTTAAATTTTCAAAAATTTGAATTAATTCTAAAGTCAGAACTTTAGATTATACCCTATTGCCACTTAAAAAAAAAAACCTGAACATAAAACTTTTTAAAAAGTTCTAAAAAATTGACATTTTCAAAAATCTAATATTTTTCCTAATGTGCCATTCGAGCAAACCTTCTTTCTTTTGACCCTTTTTCCATGCGGCATTGTCTAATTTTCTCGAGCCTGTACATCTAGATGCCACGTGTCACTTTGTGATTGGCTATTTGAGCATATCTGCCATGTCAGTGCCACCGAGGCTCGTTGCCATGTGGCACACGCTCGTAATCCCACATTCCTTAATTGGTGCACATTTTGATTTAGCAAAAATGTGCAAGCCATCAGATCGTGACACATGTCATGATCCTGTGCTTTGTGTTTGAAATTGCACATCCTTGCCACATTAGTGCCAATTGGGGCCCACCATCATGTGTCAATCAAGGGCATTCTCACATTATTTAACTCGTGACCATCTTCATCTTGCAGGTATGCGCTAATCGTCCAATTTGGACACGTGTCTAAATCTCATACAATCTTCGTTTTGTGCACTAGATCATCTCATATGCAACTTTGATTAAAATTTGTAACATCATCACCTAGTTGGTGTCATCATTTAGGTTGGCTACAGGGGCCCACATGCAAGCCTACCTTCAAAAGGCATGTGTCTTCTAGACATTAGACATTGGGTGTGTATTAGTATTTAAACTTTTAAAATTTCTATCCCACAACCCATGTGGGATATATTGCTTTACATTATTTTCCCTCTTTTAATCATGAACATCTATGCCATTGCATGGTGTCTTTGACCTACAATTTTCCTTTAAAACATTTTATGTTCCCTGGGCTGGTTGCGTGGATTGAGTTTTGCTTGCTTCCTCAATGTTTGGCGCAGGCTTTCCTTTAATTGCATATAGCTTTTCTTCATCAATTGCCACTTAATGTTGTAGAGTGCTTTATAATATGTGGGTCTTCTTCTTGACATCTTGTTTCTTCCTTGCTTTTTGCAAATGTGATTCACTATTTCTCACGCCTATGGAATCTGCCTTTAGCATTGACTGTAGTTGTTCCTTTAAAATGGCGTGGGCTTCCTTTAATAAGACATGAGCTTCTCTTATAATACATAGACTCCCTTCATGACTATTGTAGATATCCTCTGCTCCATGCTGTCTCCATCATATTAATGAGCTTCCTTGCCCCTTACTTGAGTTGGTTTTGATGTTGCCCAGGGTCTCTTTTTTCTTTTACATGGGCATCTTTGATTCCTTTAAACATTGAGTTGACTATGTTTTATTAATGTGGGCTATTCCTTGTGTGTGGAGCTCAAAATTGGACATGGCTTTCATGTTGATTATGCTGCATGGGGTGCCTTTTGTTAACTTGAGTGACCCCTTGCAAGTCTACTCCCCTACTGCCCTACTCACATGGACTCTCTTTTATGTGAGCTTATCCACAAGTTTGTGGTCAAGACTCCATTTGGTGTGAAGTATTTGCTCCAAGCGCTGGTGTCTTCTCTAATTCATATGGATTCTTGAAGACTTGTAAAGGTGAATGTGATCTTGTGCTATTCCTTTTAGAGATTGAACTGACCATGAATTATGCGCTATTTTATTTGTAGAATTTCTTTTCACAAACTTTCAAGGTGATTTCTCATTGTGATTATCTAGATTCCAATTTCTTTATATTCCATAGCAACAGCTCAATAACATTTTAACCATCTAGTTCCCCTATAATCCCAAGTTGGAGATTGAAATCCCTTATATCTAACATTGTGCTTATCAGTTCACCTTTGATCACACTCTTTAATGCTCCTTAAAATAGTGTAAGAAACTCTTAAAGGCATCAACTTGGTAGCACCATATGCTTGATCTGACTGCTACTGTGTCTTTGATGAAAGCTTTTGCATCCATTTACCTTGAAAATCTAAACATAAGTTGCACCAGCTACTCTCTTATGACCTGTTCATCTGGTAGGGTATGCTTTTCAATATGAGGTGCTCTTTCTCTATTTATTTGCCAAGTCCTTATGCTATTTAGCCATGGGGTTAGTGATTTACCCTATGCATAGTATCCATACATTGAAAGTTTATAACAATTAGAGCCATTATGATCACTGGTTTCAAAACCTCTAGGTTCCTTACTAGCTATAACAATTCTAATGAATTTAGCCGGGCCACCAAAGTGGGTCCGACTAAATTTTTTTTCGTTTTCAAACAACTAGATTCTCAAATTGATCCACTGATAATGTCGAATTGTCTGAAGTCTATTTTGAGCATTAATTTGAGCATTAAAAAACTCATTTAACCACTTTTTACAAACTATGAATTTAATGCTAGACGGTCCTTTGACTGGCCTTAAAAACTGTTAGAAGTTGTAATCTTTCCTTGGTGTGTTTATAAACCAAGGTTAGAACTCCTTTCTTTATTATTATAATATATTAGGATATAAGCCAAGGTATCCTAATATATTTCTTTTTTGTCCTTTTCCACTACATCTTATTTTGTTATCTAGTGGAATATGTGAGGACAAATATATATTGTAATTTCTAATTTTAGATTATTCCTCCTTAAGAGGAATCTCACACTTGGCCTCACACACATATGAATGGTGGTATTCATAGACATGGGAGTTACATTCCAACTCCTCTCTCTCATCTCTATTTAAGAGATGACCCTCTTCTCTCATTCTACAACAATGAGGTTTCTTCCTCTTCTCTATTATTGTATGAGCATTGCTCTCTATCTCTCTCTCTCCTCCTTCTTAGGCTTTTGATGCCTCATTCATAATATCACAAGGGGTTTTCTTTGCTTACCCCTTTCCAAATATCTTGTCTCATGGTGTTGGAGCTTGAAGCTTTCTCTCTCCTATTTTATGGTAATATCTTTTCATGCATTTACTCACTTAGATTCTTTCCTGGTATTGTTTATTTACAGATTTCTTTTTCCATTTCTAACATGGTATCAGAGCAGTTTAATCTTTGTTTTGAGTTTTTGCATGTAGGTACGATTCGAAGGAGACTCTTGAGAGAGATTTCAATCATCTTAAGATGGAAGAAATTGAATTTTTTTTTTTTTGGGTTTGGCTGGTTTACCGTCAAACCTGATTAACTTTTGTTTGCTCTAATTTGTGCAGGTTACTTCTTATTTTCTAATAGTTTTTCATCTAACCCCCTTTGGAAGGCTTTCTGCCAAAGGGTTTTCCTTATTAGCAACTCCATGCTCTTTTAATATCTATCTTAATTGTCCTTCCGGGCAGCTGTTCTTTGCTGCGGGCAAATGTTGGTGTAATGTGATCCTCGTGCTCAGTGATTTTGGACTAAAATATTGAGACACTTGGTGGATACATTATTGAAGTGGCTGAATTTCGTTGTGATTTAGTACTATATTTGGAGACTTAGCAAATGCTAGAGTCTGTAAGGTATTCGTTCAGACCGTAGCAAGTTAGCTCACAAAGGGTCCATATGTTGTTGGCGGCAGCTTACCTCTCTAGAACACTAGGAAAATCTGTTATCTCAAGCTTTTCTGTTTGAGGATGTTGTTTGGCTGTAGGCTTTGATGTGGGTTTTGCAGGAACAACCTTTGCAATGGCACCTACGCAGCATGTGGGAGTTGGCTACTGTGACCAAGCCAATAGAGGGCAGCACTGCCTAAACAAAAAAACCATTACTCACTCATCTAGTGCTATAATTAGCCCATGTATGTTAAATTACAACATTAAAAGCACTGGGTCAACTTGCAGCCAAAAAAAATCTTCAATCTTCTTTTGAAGCTTTGTAAGTTGCGAAGCATGCCTATAATTGAGAGGCAGGTTAAGAGTGCTAATACCCTCGCATTTTTAACCAGCTCTGCACCACTTATAAGGGTATTGTAGAACTCATGAAAGATGGGGTTCTGATCTGATATACAAATTTCTTGAACAGATGGGGTTAAGAGCTTCAACAGGGAACCGAGCCTAACACTCTGGCTCTTGCAACTGAACATCTGCATCATGTATATATCACTGAAACAGTGACAACAGTAAATCTGAATCTGTGTGTTTCCCCTAACTAACAAAATTCAGTGCTACATATTGAATGGTCCTAAGTTTAAGCCAAACCCAGGTTCATGTCGTTGATTGTACCTATCATAACTTCGGTCAAATTTTGGGTCTTTCCGATCTGTCTCACGATCTCAAAATATAGCTACTCTATTGTTGTTAGATTTTACCCTACTAGAAGGCTCCCCATCTCCTTTAGAAGAACTAGTCAAACCCACTCCAGAGGAACAATCAGTCAAGACTTTTGTATGAATATTTTGAAGTTGATCTTTGGTATGCTGTCCCTCGGGACTTGGAACTCTCAGGGAATAACACTACTCATAATTTGCTGAAGCAAAATCATCTTCATCTGATGTTCCTAAATCCCTTGAGCCGGTATCATTAAAAATTCGTGCTCGTGCCTGAATATTTAATACCGAGAATCCAAATGATGCATCTGATTCTATGAACCACAAGTCTACTCCAGACCAGGCTGCTCTAAAACATTACCAGCAAGCTGCAGGAATAATAAGTCAAATATCTTTTGGCTCTGATGAAAGTGTCTCACCCAAGAAGCTAGCATCTTTAATAGAAGTGACGAAACAAAAAAAATTTCATGATTCCATCCTCTTCCACTTTCTTTTGTCCATCTTTTAACTAAGCAGTGGCGTCCTAATGCAGATGCTGCAACTTACAATGCGTATAGCACCGTAAGCAGAATCACATATTAGCTTTCATGCTAAGCCCAACTGCTATCTTCTGACCAAGTGACTTGTCACACTGTGACCAGTAAGAGAGCCAGATACTGCGAATTTCATGGGTGACCCTTGTGTCAGATAATGCTCCCACCCAACGTTTCACAAAGCGCTCTTGCCTTTCAGGGTCAAATGAACGATATCGCTCTCCAGGTTGTTTGAAATTGTTCTCCTTCTCTATCATGCACTTCTTCCTGATTCCAAGATATCTTTCAGCATGCCGCGCTGGGTCAAACCTAGAGGGGAAGTAGTTTACCTCCTCATCTCTATGCATGAAGTTCATGAATCCCTCATGGTGATTATTGTGATGTGCACACTTGGGAGCATTAGCTGGGAGCATCAAATAGTTGGCAGAACGCTCCGATGAAATGTCCTGCGACCATCTTGATTGATTATGATATTTTCCATCTCCTGGATAGGCGAAGTGAAAATTGAGGGACAAGCATCCCCCATTAAATCAAAGAAATTTTGGGCTGATATACAGCCGTGCTTCTTCGATTGGATCAATATTCATCTTTTGCCAATAATTTTTAAAATCTAGTTCTTGCAGATCACATGTTAGAGGGTCGAAGATCCTTTTTTTTAGGCTTGAGTTCGTGCAGTTTCAGGCCTCTGAGGCCTTTTCCCTGCGGGCGGATCTCACTTACAATAGTTTAGGCAGAGCAATTCCTGAGAATGGAGCTCTCGCTAATTAGGGCCCAATGGCATTTGTGGGAAACCCTGGTCTGTGTGGACTCCCACTGAGGAAACCATGCCCATCATCACCTCCAACATCCACCGGCATTCCCAATCTACCCAATTTGACTCCCTCACACACAACTCCGTCGACGAAAACAGTCAATAAACAACCCACTGAAATCTTGAGCCTTCCATAGCCTGAGAAATAAAATTATTCACTAATTCTTCAGGTTACACAGAAGTGGAGCTCTAGAATCTTACTATATTCATCCTGTTTAACCCTGGATTAGCATTTCTGCCATTTTTTCTGCTACTGCAGCTTGCTTCAGACAAATTCGGGCTTTCCATTACCTTCTAGACCCATGTGGCAGTACTACTTGATAATGACGCCATTTATGTCATATGCAAGCGATGTCTAAACATAGAAAGACCATCGTATCAAAACTTGAATAGACTTGTATCACAAGTTATATCTTCGATAACCTCCAACAATTCTATTGTAGGCTGTTTGGCTCTGTGAGCATGGTGCCTTATCCCATGCGTTCTCTATTCTATTTTGAGTATTTAATAATGTCTTCACAGTCCTCATTATAACTCACACCTGCAACATGCTAAATATAGTGGAGTGAAGCTGCCTACCACTTCAATCTTTATTATTTGTTCTTATTTTGCATTTGTGTATTTCATGTGGTTACCATGTGCAATCATGCAATGTAAGACCGCGCTGTTTCGTGGAATAAATATGGAAGAATCAACGGTGTTGGACTCGTATTCAATGATAAATCTATCCATATTATTGATTATGAATCAGCCCTCTGAGGAAGTCGGTTTTCTGGTTTTGGTCCAATATCTTGTTCTTGTTGTTCTATCCGTGTCTCGAGTTTCAGTATAAGTGTGCAAACATTATTGAGTTTGAATCGAACACCGTGAAAGTTGGTGTTTGGTTTTGGTTTAGGTTAAACATCTATTTTCTTGTTTAGGCAACTTGATGGCTTGATTGAAAGGTTTTTGGTCTTATTGCCATGATGAAAAGAACCTAAAATTACGTGGTTTTAAGTTTTAAGGACATTTATGTTTTTATCTCCATTGTGAGATTATATTCTGAACCAAGGTATTCAACATATAGCTAATTATTTTATATATAAAAAAACCAAAGGGGGTAATCATTTTTTTTTTGCATCAGGCTATCATTTAATAATTGTAATTGTATGATTTCATACTATGATATTTTAAGTATATTTATCTTGGTATATATGTGTGCAAGATAAATATACCAGCTATTATAATTACCCTTAATGGAGTTTTATACCTGATATCTATATTTAGTTGATCTTCCTTAAATCAGTTTACTTAATTGGATTATGAGTAATCTTACACATTTGCCTTCATTTTGATATTTTGATGTGCCCATAATTGCACTTTTATGCTTTTATAGCATTGTTCTATGCCCATGTTGGCACTTTATGGTTTTATACCATTGATCTATATGATTTAAATGATATTTTGAGTTGCATAGGGAACAATTTTTTTTTCAAGGTTAACTATGTAGGACCCCTCAGTATAACTGATACATAGTTTCCTTATCTGGCCCATGGAGTATTCCTCCATCCTATATTGGTATGCACTCATTTTATATGGAGTTTCCCTCCATTTGATCCTATCTGTTCCATTTTGATAGGATAATATTTTTATGGAGTTTCCCTCCATGATGTTGTTCCTCAATGAAGAGGATGTTATTATTGGAGTTTTCCCTCCAAATTCAGATGATTTGATCCAATTTGAAGGCAATATGTTGTTCTATCCTCATAATCTATTCTTTTGATTATCCTAACAAAAATCATGATAATTCTAATTTGATCAACATGTCTCTCCTTTATGTTATTTTCATATATTAATGTGATAATGATCTGCATACTTTATTGCTTAGATCATGAGTCATGCATGTTATGGATTGATCACCCATTAACTTGCAGTGGGATGATTCATTAAGTGGACTGTCTATATCCACGTGATTGATGCAAGATTGATGCAAGTATCATTAGTTGGCCTTGTCTGTGGTCATTTGTGCATTAGTATAATATTCTTTTCATGAGAGCATTGATCAAGCTTTTTACTCAATTTGTCCTTGTTGACAATTTTTTGAGCATATACTTTATCTTGATATCAGGTTATCTCCATTGTTTTGTGGTAACATGTTTTACTCATTGCTTCTCTATGAGAATTTTATTATCCTTATTCAAAAGGATTTTGAATTTGCATATATGATGGCATTCTAATTGTGGATATTTGTCTTCTTGTTCTCTTTTTTTTAGGTGATCCATTAAGGAACCTTCTTGGTTTTACACATATGAAGAGGTGTCTATGCTTCCACTTGATCACATTCAAAGGACTCATGTACTTCTCTTGGATGTACAAATGTTCCATATGGCTTGAAGACAATCAAATTACTTCATATTGAAGATTAAGTTGCGGTTTTTTGTAAATTTGGGTTTAATACCCTTTGATGTAATTACCCCAAGTAAAGATTAAAGGGGGGTGTTAGAAGTTGTAATCTTTCCTTGGTGTGTTTATAAACCAAGGTTAGAACTCCTTTCTTTATTATTATAATATATTAGGATATAAGCCAAGGTATCCTAATATATTTCTTTTTTGTCCTTTTCCACTACATCTTATTTTGTCATCTAGTGGAATATGTGAGGACAAATATATATTGTAATTTCTAATTTTAGATTATTCCTCCTTAAGAGGAATCTCACACTTGGCCTCACACACATATGAATGGTGGCATTCATAGACATGGGAGTTACATTCCAACTCCTCTCTCTCATCTCTATTTAAGAGATGACCCTCTTCTCTATTATTGTATGAGCATTGCTCTCTATCTCTCTCTCTCCTCCTTCTTAGGCTTTTGATGCCTCATTCATAATATCACAAGGGGTTTTCTTTGCTTTCCCCTTTCCAAATATCTTGTCTCATGGTGTTGGAGCTTGAAGCTTTCTCTCTCCTATTTTATGGTAATATCTTTTCATGCATTTACTCACTTAGATTCTTTCCTGGTATTGTTTATTTACAGATTTCTTTTTCCATTTCTAACAAAAACTAACCCAAACTTCTGACCAGGCCCTGCGATCTAACCCACTAATTCTCTCTTCTACATACTCTTACCTCATCCAATCTCCTCTCATGAAGAATTTGGGGTCAAAAGATATTCACTGTCAAAGTTTCCTTCTCAGAATCACCTGAAGATAAACATGTCAGAAAACCATAAATTGCTTTTGGATTCGGCTTCAAAAATTGGGCAAACTGACACTTGGGAAGACAAAAAATGGGGTGTTGGTTCACTGTCATGAGGAAAAAATAAATATGTGATTTGGGCCCATGAAGAATCATGAGACACATTTGGTGAGTGTGCAAAGTAGGCTACTTGGATTTTGCAGATTGAGACAATGTTAGAAAACATTTTTTGCAAATGGAATGGACCTGAAAAAGTGTGCAAATGGATTCATCAAGATGTGAAAATTGGGACACTTAAAGAATTTTTAGAGGAAAAAATAATGGTACA
Organism: Cupressus sempervirens; assembly: GCA_028749045.1. Lineage (NCBI taxonomy): Eukaryota > Viridiplantae > Streptophyta > Pinopsida > Cupressales > Cupressaceae > Cupressus > Cupressus sempervirens. The sequence goes on along the minus strand of CM053791.1, from coordinate 701,262,726 downwards.
ATCCATTCAATTTCATCAATCACGGATCTCAAATTATGACTTCCCAAAGAGGGGCACCAATCAATCTGCATTTGTTGACACTAGTAAAAAGATAGAAATTCCATTTGGAATCACATTCAAAAACTGACCAAATGGATTCATCATGAGCTAAAATTTGAAACATGAAAATTTCTTGACATCTACAATACAATAAAATAATTATTTTCTCATTTTGGTCAACTGGTCAAAAGTTAGAGAATGTCAAATAGGGCTTCCCAGAATTCTGAACTAATTGCATCAGCATGACAATATTAAATGACCAATTTTGAGGGATTCAAAAGCTAGTCAAACAGATTTGAAATGACTCAAAATATGAAACATAGGTTCTTGGATATGGACACTAGACACTCCCAAAGTGGTGAATCAAAAAAAATTTATGAGTGCAAGATATTCAGTTGCAAACATAGCCTCCTGTCACTATTTGACAGGTGAAAATGCAGATTTGACATTTGCTCAAAATAGGACTTCGCCAAATGATTTAGAAGGATAGTTTATCATCATGGAACATGTGGATGGGCTAAATGGAAGGTATTAGAAACTTTAAACACCTTAGGGGCCTCAAAGGAACAACCAGGTACACATGCATTTATGAGCATTTATAGGGCTCAATTTCCTCAAAGGTGCTCAAAATTCGGGCATTTTTTAGTCCCAACACCAACCAAGTCAGATGAGATGCCACTTAATCCACAGATTATTGTAACACCCTTTGACAAGTGGGGTATGGACTTTATAGGTCATATTGACCAACCATCAAATGGAAAATCCTACATCTTAGAATGCATGGATTATTTAACTAAATGGGTGGAAGTTAGGGCAATGAAAATGCAATAGATGAAAAAGTAGATAAATTCTTATATGAGGAAATATTTACATGTTATAGAGTTCCCAAAGAACTTTTCATAGATCAAGGTGCCCAGTTTACATCAAAATTGATCACTAAAGTTATAAAAGAGTACAACATAAGGCACCAAAAATCTAGTGCTTATCACCCTTAGGAAAATGGGCAAGTAGAGGTCACAAACAGAGAAATTAAGGCCATTTTGACCAAGATATGAAAATAAATAGGAAATATTGGAGCAATAGATTAATTGAAGTTGTCTAGGCATACCAAACTACATGGAAGACAACAACCAAATTCACTCCATTTGAATTTGTCTATGGAAAAGTAGCAATGTTGCCTATTGAATTTGAATGTAAAACACTACACACTACTTTGGAATTGAACATCAATATTCCTACAATACAAGAATAGAGACTTCTCCACTTGAACTCACTGGATGAAATGAGAAAGATAGCTTTGGAAAGAATAGAGATCATTTAGTAGCAGTGAAAGAAGTGGCATGACACATACATTCATAATAAAAAATTCCAAGTAGGAGATTGGGCTCTCTTATATGATTCTCATTTCAAAGAGAATCTAGGAAAGTTGTTGAGTCAGTGGCTAGGGCCTTATGAAATTCAATATGTATTCGATAATGGAGCAGTCTAGCTAACAACCATTGATCCTATCTAGTTCAAATTACTTGTAAATGACCATAGGTTGTGCATCTATTATAAACCATAGACCAAAGATGAGTTCCTACAACAGTTCTAACTAAATAGTTTACCAACTCCTACACACACAGTTCCTATAGCAGAGGGTGCAAACCATCTTCCTGCAACCATACCATGACAAACCTTCAATGGGAACTCATAATAAAACATCATTTAATGTTAGATCCATTCTTTCATTCATTTTTGTTTTTCTTCATATCGACTCATCTCATTTCTTTATCTATCATCCACTCACCCTCCACGTCACCCATAAATTTTGTTTTTACTACTTTTGATAAACCATTTTGTTAGCACCTTTTTTGTAGTCATCAGACTTCACCACCTCATTAATTTGCATGTAGAATTACACTCTAAAATTTTTAGGTACAACATTTTTTACTCCTTATTCATTTTTAATGCACAGGTTTTGATATTTATATATAATACTACATTAAATGCATTTTATAAGCCTTAAGCTAGTTTCTCATTCCTATGCCAAAATTTTTAAGTGTGGACACTTGTCAAAATTTAGTGGGGGTCCAAGAAAGTGTATTAATTTCCAAATTTCATCTCCATGTCACCTTAGTCATGTCCATGTTATAGGTTGTACTTTGGTGGTGGTCTGATTTTAATTTTTAAAAATCTTTTTGTATCTGCCGTACCTTTTCATTGCAATTTTGGGAAAGATCTCCTGTGATTGACATGACTAAAAAAGGACTATGATTTATTACAAGAATAGTTTTGGTTAAACCTTGATGTCCTTCATAATTAATTGCATCATTATTTTACATGCCAAACATAATGGTGTCTTGTTAAGAGAATGTGGTATCGATAGTTCTTAGAAAGATCAATTTGAAATTCTAAGAAGAGGGTATTTGCAAAAGTGTTAAAGGGGTAAAACTTATTAGGATGGTGAGAATAGAGAAGTTTGAGGCTAGGTATTTTGAAGGTGGGAGGAAAATTTTGAAGACATGAGATGGTTGTTCATAGTATTTTATAGAAGCAATCCAATGATTTCATGCCTGTGGACTACTTGGCTACTTCCTGCAGTTAACTAAGCTCAATGAAGAAGTAGCAATGGATTTTATGAGAAAATTTGATGATGAGGAAGCCATAGTATGAGGATTAAAAGTAATTGCTACTAAGGAGTAGATAACATAAGTCATAGGTCTACTAGCTAATGGGGAGCATCATCCAAATGAACACGATGCTAGGTCATCACAGGCACATTTCTCTTGGCCAGGTGACCCTCTACTAGACATTTCAAAGCAAGGGTGTAAAAGACTCTCTCTTCTAGCTTTTTATCCATAATTAACAACCCATATCATCAGGTATTTGACATATGAAGGTAGGTTTTTAAACTTGCATGCTCACCATTTTAAGCTGCTCAATTGCATAAGACATAACATTCAAGTTAATGTCTCCACTTTTCTTTATAATATGTTGTGTATTAGTATTGAAAAACTCAGAAAGGAAATGAAAATTCTATTTCTCATCATGCCCTCATCAAAATTTTAGTTGAAAGGTCTCTTAGGGATTCCTCCCTTGTATCATGGGTAGAATTATTTGAATTTAAAGCCTTGCAGCCTCGAGCCAATCCTATTCTGCAAAATTTAGGGAATGAGGAAGAAATTGTAGAGCCTAGTTAGAATTTGGTTGAAATAGAAAAAAACCAACATTTCCCTCTCCTGATAAACCTATTGAGCCTATTTCAGAGGGTGATATACCTAGCTCTTTTAGAGACAAAGGCAAGTGAAAGGTTGGTAAAGAGAGCCCTAATCTTGAAAAGGAAGCCCAAAACTTTTTTTTGTTAAAGTGACAAAGAGAAAAAGGTCTATTCCTACAATAACCACTCATGCAGCGTCTACCCTAGTCACACCTAAATAAAAGTGGACCCACAAAAAAATAGAAGTTAAAGAGGTTCCTATGTGTTGAATCCCTTGTATGCGAGGTCGAGTATCACCAATTTTCATTGAAAACCTAAATGCTTCAATTTCAAGATCTCATACAAGATCAATAGTTGAGAATGTTCCAAATAACTCTCCTGTACGATTGGAACCCCAAAATGTGGAAACAAATGAAAATGAGCTTGATAATGAAATGCCACAAGGAAATCAAGAAATGAGTGAGTTGAACCCTACTGTTGTCTTAGAAAAAGCCCCTAAAAATGATCAACTTACTTCACCACCAGTCCCTATATATTCTAATGTTTTTATCATGCCTTATAGGTCCTCCTAGTATACCCATTATTTCCAGCATGTTGCTAAGGAGAAAAAGAAGAAATCTATGGCTCAAGAATTCTCTTCATCTACAATTCAATCTATATTATTTAGTTTGTACAAAAAAGGCATTGTGGAGGCAAGAAATGGACCAAATGTAGAAAGTAATATTTGACAAAGGTGAGGAAATTGAGTCATTGAAAGAGCAATTTGAGAAACAAAAACAACAAATGAATAAGGCTTTAAAGTTAGCTAACCAGGTAATGGCCTACAAACCACCACCTAGGGTGTATTCTCTTTGTCTAAAGAAGTAGTTTCTACTATTTCAACCAATGATGACAATAAGGGATGTTGATTGTGAATTTAAAAATGCTAAAGATTTTTACAATGTGTATTAGAATTTTCCTTCATAGCAGAATAATTTTTTGTGTGAACTTTTTTACATAATTTTATAATTCCACATGAGATAGAGTGGAATCCTTTGCTTTACATAGGGGATGTTCACCTCAAAGCTCTAATGTCCTAGATGCACAACAATACAAATTATGATAGGTAGTTAGATACTTGTAGAGATCTTGAGAAATCTAAACCATTACCAATATGGGTTGAATCATTTAAGCCTTATGACCTTCTAAGAGATTGGTTTAGATTAGCTTGTTGGAGACCAAAACTAGAGACAAGGGAGAAAGTGTTTGTAGAAAGAGAAAGGGTTTATAGATAGTACCAGACACTCCAAACTTTACACAACAAAGAGCTATTGCAGGGCTTAGGAATCGATGAAACTAATTGCCAAAAGATTTCAGAACCACATAGCCCTATCAATTATGAGGTAGCTCTTAATAGGGTGGCCAATTATATACAACTGGGAAGAAAAATCAGAAAGGAACTATGGATGCCATTGAATTTTCAGCCTCCTACTCTTCTTTGGCCTCTTTATGATAATAATGCTACTAGGAACTAAGGAACACTTGGGTGAACATTAGAAGCATACCGAAGGATTATTCTACACTTTTAGAAGTGGGAAGCAAGGGAAAACTATAGTGAGAGACTTCAGAGCTATGAAAAAGAAGTATAATGCTTGAGGACAAGCATTTGAATAGTGGGGGGCTGATGATGAGGCATATTAATGTCTTAATTTTGATATAGTTTTTATAGTTTGGACTTACTCTTTGTGCTTTGTCAAAAAATTTTCCAAAACATTTGTGTAAATATCTTGTGAACTTATGCTAGAGATAGCTAGGACTTACTAAACCTATGGGTAGTGTGTATGACATACTTTGTTTAATATTATATATAGAATGCAGTATTTCATATAAATATTTTAAGCTATGTTCTAATATTTGAATAAGAGTAGGAATGCTATCTTGCATATGTGTTCTGAATGTTTCTAACTTTTAGGAAATGAAGAGTGATGCAAAGGGTGATGATTACTGCATTAAAGGAAGAGGAATGATGGAGCCTAATCATGTCAAGGAAATCATAGTTTAGTTTCTATGGATAAGCCACACCTACAGAGGAGTTACTATTCTAGAAAGTCTAGGAAGATCTGACTTGCTATATTTCCTGCAAGTTGTTATTTTGTTGCTTAGTAATACATTTACTACGTCATGGTTGATCTTCCACATTTTTTTGGTGATGTTTATTCAAGACTTTTATGTCATATTTTTAATAAGTATCCAATCTTCTATATAATGGATTTGGATCATCTTAGTTAGTTAGTAATGAGAAAATAGACAATGTTGGTTTAAGATTCAAAAGTTACTCTTTTTTTGTTCTTCATGAATAATTTAGTCGATGTAAGTAAAGAAAGATTTTAATGAAAGAGTGATTTTGGAATACTTGTTGTGTTCTTAGTTAGTTGAAACCAACCAAGGGGGCCCACTTGGGGGGTGGAATAGATTTAGGTAGAGTAGATTTATTCCTTGCAATTTCCTATTTTCAGGATAGATTTACTGTATTAGTCCTGCAACATTGTTACTATGAAAGTTCCTATAACACTTGTGAAAAATGGTCATGGTGGATTTTTTGAGTTGTTAACTAGTTTATATTCATTTTCCAAAGCTTTCTGTAGTTATTGTTGTTAGTAAAAAATGGATGTTTTAAGTTGTTAACTAGTTTAGATTCATTTTCCAAAACTTTCTTTAGTTATCTATTGTTAGTCCAAGTGTGTTTACTATTTTATCATAGTATTATAGATTCATTTCATGCATTTTACTTTCTTGTAGCATAGGTGTTAAGACTTAAAGAAACTTAGTGCCCATATTGTGCTGACCCATTTAAAGTCCTACATCCCTAGGTTGACAATTCAAGTGTATTTCATGATGGAATAGGTAGTCTTCAGAATAGATATAGTATCCTTGAGGAAGACAATGGGATGATTATCTTCATCTATTATGAAACCTATTGAAGCACTTACTTAATTCATTGAATTAAAAGAAACAACAAATTGATATACATCCAATCCTAGTTGTATTAAATTATACGAACCTTGCTCATTCAATCCCAACATAACCAACATATAAATTTGGAGACAAAATTTAGAGACACACATATGGTATAACCTTCCTTTGTATTAATCCTCCTTGAAAATAATACATTTACTGGTATAGCTCATAATAACTCAAGACAAGACAACATAATCCTTCAATGCTCAATTGTATTCTTAGATTTGCAGATGAATACATCATGAAATTTAACACGTAGACTATTGGACTAACTACAAATAGAATATAATAAAATTGTATAGAATTTAGACCATCCTCTAGCCTTGGAAACTCACTTATATAATGTAAGATGCAAGAAGCTTTAGGCTTAGAGGGAAAAGGACATCTATCCTTGCCATAAAAAAATCACATAGGGGACAAAAATGTAATTATCCCAAAAAGACACAACTTTGTCACTTTCCTTGTTTCTTCATAACAAAATGTCTTTATCATTCATCTTCTCATGGTGGGACCAATTCTGTTGCAATAATAGTTTGCTAATCTTCTACATCTGGTGATTGGTTAACTTGCACTTGGTGTTCATCTAGATGTGGGGCCACTTGATCCATGCTTGATGTGTCATTCTCTTTGATCTGGATGTTTATTACAATTCATTGATCTTCTACCATGTCATCAATTTGGGTTGCTACATCCACATTTGCAATTGGTTGTTCTTCATTTATTATTCTATTTGAACTAACACATCAACCAATTGTACTTTCTCTATAACTATTGCTTTGTCTATAGTTTTTACTTCAAAACATTCTTCTAATAACTACATTATTGGTGAATAGTCAGTTACCCATTTGTCAAAAATAATATCATCAAGCCAATTGAAGTTCAAGATTTCTTGCTACCTTCTCAAGACATTTTTCCCAGTTTTTCTTATTTATTGAAAATCTTGCTCAAATGAAAGAAAAAATAATTGCAATTGTACTGTCTCCTTTGTGGTTCTAGAAAACCAAATATATTTTTCATCATTTATAGTTGTGTTAATCCTAATGCTTATTATTTCATTTAATTCCTTAGCCCATTCCTTTTTTCCCCTTATTTGGCCTATAGTTTTAATCACATGTGGAAAAAGATCAAAATTCCTACCCAAGTATTTGATGGAACAATTATTTATTTGTCTATGCAAAAAATTCCTCTTATGATCAAATTTTATAAGGTCATTAACTTGATCAAAATTCCTCTTCACCTATTCATCAAAAAAATCTATAACATGACAAAAAAGAGCTGTAATTATGTCTCCCCTACTAATCCATTTGTCCATAATTGGCCTTAAAGCTGCTTCATTGGACATCAATTCATTCCATATCTCTACCAATTTTGATAATTCCAAGTAAAAATAAGGCCAACCAACTCTGTCCAAAAGATACAAGATTGTATCTCTAATTTCATCTTCATGCTTGATGGTCAATTCCACATGCATTGCATATAATTTTGTTCTCTCTTCTTCTAACTCATCAGTTGTATATAGTTGGGGTTCTTTTTGAGTATTAGGATATTCTATAATTGGGATGGTATTGAAGGGTGGTACTAGAGGATGAGGAGGATGAAAAATCCTGAGATGACCATGTTGTGTGTCTACCTTTTCTTTCCCCAATGGTCCCTCCATTTGAGAAATTGTATCTTCCAATTGATCTATCTTTCTTCCTCTTTGTTCATATGCCTCTAAAACCCTTTCAAATTCATTATTTAATTCTAAGAATTTTTTCTTATCCTTGGTAGAAACTATGACTCCAAAATCAACCATTTCTTTGGTCATTCAGGACACTTTCTCACTATCCACCTCATCAACCCTGTAAACCATGAGACTGCCTATGTGCTCTGAATCTGAAATCTTGAATTATATATTTGTCTCTCTTTTTAATAGACCATATCACTAGGTCTTGATGATAATCTCTATATTTCAACCTCTTATGGGCTTGCAAAACTTCTTCCTCAATTTTAAAATGGGCGTCTTTTGCTTTCTTCATGGTATCAAAAATCATTGCATTGGCAATGTCCCATTCTGGTAGTATCAAAACCCCTGAATCCTTTAGTAGCTACCTATCCCCTTGAAGGGTTATCTAGGAAAACTCCTCAATGAGGCTAGCTTTGACCTCTTCTTTGATTTTAGAGTCCTACCTATCAAGTTACTTCATTTTAAGTTTTTTGCTTCTTGCCTCAAAATTGCTAATATTGGCTCTCTAGAAAAATTGGACAAATGCCCTAGATTTAACAATAATTTCATCATCTAAGAAATTTTTAGATGCCTATTCCACCATAGGATCTATTTCCCTACCTTTAAAATCTCCTACAATGAGGGCTAGATTTGGCATGGGTGGCTATTTAGGCACTCCTTCCATCTCGACTACTGTTATAACAATATCTTTCTCCCCTCCCATATGTTTTAGTTGCTCCCTTAAGGTGTCTTCATCATCTATGATATATGATGTAAATATTTCTACAGTTGTAAATTCTCTAGTTATTGATAGAAAAAAAGTGGATTTAGTATTTTTTTGGGAGAGACAAGCACTTTACTTGATTTCATGCTACTGTACTACTTAAGGACCTAGAATAGGCTAACCTAAATCATCAATTAGATCTACTAGCTGACAATACTAGAGCTAGGAGTTAATAATGCTAGCCTAAGGGAGCACTTCTATCATTCTGTAGCAAGAAACATCCCTCCCCTATTTCAAAGAAATCTTTTCCTATGGGGTTTGTGTGGGAGAATGTTCTTCAATCCTAGAAGAAGAGCCCTATTCTAATTTCTTTTTGTTTGTAGTAGGTGTAGTAGGTGTACTTTTAGAAAATTATCTCTTATAAAGAGGCATAGGCTGTACACTATTTGCCACCACATATCTAGGTTTCTTTTGTAGTGTATATTGGCTTGGGTTTATGATTTCTCTGCTAGCCAACCTATTCTCTACCTCAATGGCCTTATATGGATAAGTTTGTGTTAGGATTGCTTTCTTCTTGTTTAGAGTTTGCATAAAACTAACAAATTTATTCATTAACATATCCATTTTAACACCCCAATATTTCTTATTAGTGAGGGGGTTATATTTTGGTTCAAAAGCATTTACAAATTCAAGCACCTTACTGTACACCTTCCACTTTTCTTTTCTAACCTCTTGTTCTTGTAGTAAAAAATGATTTCTAATTACATATTTTTGTCTAGAAACTTTTCTAAATGCCTCCAACCTTTTTTGACAAAAAAAATTGTGCAAAATAGTAATTTGAGGGAAAAAGGTACCTTTAGACCTACCAATAAGCCCCTTTTCTTCTAACACTCCTATCTACTATAAGAACATTGTAATCCCCACCTTTAAAGGCACTTGATATGGTAGTACATGTGGTTTTCCAAGGAAACCATATACTTTGAACATAGTAGGAATTGCAAATGGGATAATGTCCCCCCAATTATGGCTCACCTTTAGTCCTTTAGCATGATCCTTTGGTCTAACTAATTCCATTAGGGATTGAGGTATCCTAGGGTTATCTCTAGTCAATAGAATTCTGAACTTGGAAGAAAAACACCTATCAAATCTAATGAAGCTAGCATCACTGACTTCCCATGTCATGTCTACACTTCATAACTGAACAATGAGCTTTTCTCCATCTTTTCCTTTCTCTAGTTTCATTTCCTTCGATAAAAAGGTTACAACCTTGTATAGACACATATATATCAACATAGAATACCAACAAAAGGGTTTTTTCTACTTTTCCCTCACTGATACCTATCAATCCACCATGAATTTCCTTTGCTAAATCAGTGGAAAAATAAAAATTGAGCTCATGTCATATTTTAATGTCTAAGCAATGATAAACACAATAGATCCTTCGATGTGCTCCTACTCATCCATCCCAAAAATCTTACAAAGGGAAAATAGAGTGCCTGAGCCCTGGGATTAAAATACTTTTTTAACAATGCCTCTAGAGTATTCATTGTTACTAATGGAAACTTTCCTATCTTGACAAAATGTTCCTACAATGACCCATCTCTTAGGTATATTTTCTAAGTATCATACCTAGCTTGCAAGTCTTCCAAGTCAATCTTCTCATGAACTGCATGGTTAGGGTTCAGACTGAAGACCTCCCTAATTACCTCCGGTGAGACTTCTAAAAGGTTATCCCCAACATGATTTTTTAATATCCTTGAAATAGGGTCATACCGCTTTTCTATCATGGCCAATAGATCATTGTCGAAGAAAATTCTTGGGACAACCAACTTGCCAATATCAAAGTCCCATATGTTGCTAAAGGAGTATCGTGATTTCTTTTAGAAAACCATTTGCGAAAATGATCTAAACCCCCAACACATGTCTTGACATATTTTAACCAATTTTCCTTATCATAAAAACCCTTGCTAAACAATAACCTAGGGTTTTTTGGTATCAATTCTTTTCCTTTGGAGAATTCATTGGTAGATTGTGACAATTGTTCTAAAAATCATCATGTACAACCATTAATCGGTAACCTACCTCTCCTAAGAAATCCCTTCATGGTGGCATCTTGTCTATATTATTTCAACACAACTACAATTTCTTAATTAACCAGAGGTTTTTAGTACTTACACCAACCAACTGTTTGCTTCAGTATAAAGTTCACCTGCAACAATTGCAATTTTGAGAAGATCTAATTTTGAGCTTTGAATATTTCTGCACTCTGAGAATTCTATAAACTAGTATTCAATAATGAGAAAAATTACAAATTTTATGGAAATTAGCCTAACATGAATCCACATTGATAAGAATTAATGCTCTAATAGTCACATTTCAGTCTGTGCTACAAAATTTGAAACCCAACCATTTATTTACACCAAATCAAATGATCAAGCTTAAGATTGAAATGTTGCGTTACCTTTTTTGAAAACTAAACATGTGTCAAAACCTCACTTCCCTAATTTTCTTAAAGTTTGATCAACTTCATAATGCGAGGAAGTGATGATCGTTAATCTCCAAACGATTGACAATCACATAAGTTTCTTATTATTACTGTATTTGCTTTAAGATTTTGGGCTCATTGAGCCAACTCAACACCCACCTTAGCATACACACAATACCTATGGAAAATAAAGATAAACATTTGGTACAATATCCAACTCAACATTACCTAATGTTGGTGTAAATAAGTATTTACTATTTACACTTACTTTACTTAGGTTAATGCATTATTTTATTATTTCTCATTATTTTATTATTTATTTTGTGAGACACTTAGGAGTTTGCACACCTTTATGAGTTGTCATGTTGACAACATAGAAGCACACAACTCTAATTTGGCACATGGTGTCTACAACACTAGAGTTTACATCATTCACTGAGTTGTCATGTAGACAACACAATTATTCACACTCCCTTTTTAGCACATGTTGTCTACAACATAAATTTTCATGATACACCATTATAGGCTTATTTTTCTCTCATCATAGCACTTACTTCCATTCTTAATGGAGGATAACCCATATCTGGTGGACATGTGACTTGTTGTTGTATGCATCATAAAATGGTTGCCTAGACTATGAGCCCCCATTATTCAATTTATCAATTTATCAATTTCCTGAATCAATGGTTTGCAATATTTTATTAAATCAATTCAAATCAACTTCCTTGATCAAATTTGATTATTTCATTTCTAAGGTTGGTCATTTTATCTTAAGTCTTATTTAATTAAAAGAAAATCTCCCTTTTAATTAAATAAATAAGTCCCCATTTAATTAAAAGAAAAACTCTCTTTTAATTAGATTCATCCACATTTTATTAATTAAGAGACAAACCCCTCTTTTAATTTAATTAAATATTTCCTATTTAATTAAAAGAACTTGCTCCCTTTTAATTAAATAAATTGCACGTGAAAAAGGAAATGAAACAAATGAAAATTAAATAAATTCCTTTTTCCTTCCCTCATTTAATTTTCCTCCTCTTTTATCATTAGTGGAATTTTGTCTCACATGGATCAAACTCTATTATCCCATATTGGTTGTGAGAAGCTTCCCACTTCCACATTTTTCTTTATAAGGGAGAGCCCTCTCCTCATTTTTGACATTCATTATTGTGCTATTGTTATGCTGTAGGTTTGGAGAGCAATTTTTGAAGAAGGAGTTTGAATACTAAAGCTTTTTTTTGTGGAGAACTTCTATCTTCTTATCTTATTCTCTCTTGCATCCATGGCTTTCATCATGAGGTTTCATACTTGCATTTGCATTATTAGGTTAGATCTTGCATTGATAGATTATATCTTACTTTCATAGATTAGATCTTGCATTTTTTTACATTGTCATCATTTAGATTAGTTTTTATTGTCATCATTTAGATTAGTTTGCATTGTCATCATTTAGATTAGTTTTGCATTCATGTAGTAATTAGGCCCTATGAACACTATTTGGGAGATCTTGATATATTGAGATTCATTCACTTGCTTTACATGCAAAGCTCCTCTTGACAACAAATCCCCTTGTAGGTAGAGAAGGATATTTTTTATTATCTCACTATTCTACTTGGATTTTTCCTTAACATCCATTATTAATTTCTCTTTTGAGATTGGTGGTGTTTGTTGTTGGATTTTCCAAAAAGTTGGTGGGGTGATTTCAAATTAGCATGTCAAAGAATCTTGTTTGCTATGTTTGGGTAAGGTGAAGAGGCTAGAGGGGTATGCTCAATTCCCTTTTGGGCACATCAAAAATTTGGAACCCTTGAATCTAAACCAAGTCCCCATGTGGTACAACTTTGTGATCTTCCTTGATTAGAGAGGGTTAAACCATAGTGGACATTCCCTTTAATGGGTCAACCACATGGATGGTACCTCAAGTAGTAATAGCCATTTTTGACATGTTAGCAACAACTGCTATATAAGTGTCCTCGTGGGGGAAATCCTCATGGGTGTAGTCTTTTGTTGGGCTGTTAGATCTCCTTAGTATCTTTGATTGATTAAATTCTTAAAATATGTCAAAACCCTCGTGCGCCGGGATTAGATTTTGCCCACTCTAGATTACAAAAGCTGTAGAGTTGAACATTACTAAGAACCATAGTGCTACAAAATTTTCTTTTCTAGGACTATGTGCATGATTGGAAATTTTTTTGAGAACATACACGGTAGTGGTTCTAGGGATTAGATTGATACTATGACACTATTCTTGTTCATGTGCAAGGTTGCTTTGTCCCTTGCATATTGTTTGAAGACATTTGCTTGAAATCTATGATTTCTATCTTGTGTGCTTGGTTCATGATTAAAAATTTGTTGATACATCTAGTTGGACATTTAAAATGAACAAAATCTGAGTTCTTGAGTCGAGACTTTATGATCAAATTTCTTTGTTGTCCTATTATTTCCAATCTCCCTAGGTTGATCCAGTTAAAATTAGGCTACTTAACCCAATGTTAGAAGCCTGTTTGCACCTTGGGTCATTATCCTTTGACCCCTTGAATTAGTAATCATTGATTTTAGAAGAGACTTTATTTGGAGTTGGTGAATTAGAGACCATCCTTGTTGAGAAAGATATACCATTGAATCCTTTGATATTACAATTGGAGAGTCTTAGTAATCTCTTGTCCATCCAATTTTATCAAAATTCAATTTAATTAATTAAAGTTTGGTTAAATCATCCTCTTGGTCCATATGTGCTATGGTATTCACCCAAAGTTCTGGGCACCTCTGTGGCAGTCTTGGTTTATGCCTATTGCAATATTTTATCTGATCATCTCTTTCTTGGACAAGTGAGTACTTTTACTAACCTAGTTTGATATCAATGCTTCTTAGGTTATCCTAATCAACTAGTAATTTTTCTTTCATGCTGGTTACAACAAGATATCAAGTGGATCAAGGAAAGAAACCTCAAGTTCTCTTTGAACAATTACCTTTAGTTCAAACCCAGCAAATATGTAAGGGAAAAGAACTTGTGTCTATTCAATCACCTGAGGGTATTTTGGAAGCTTTGTTTGACCCTAGTGGTGATCTTATTGAGTTGAGTAAACCCTTAGTATCACCTCATTTAGATATGGATATGAGTTTTACAAGAGCTTCACACAATAAGAATCAAAGTAGTGAGTATTATGTTGACCTTTTGAGTAGTGATCCCACTCGTGGTAGTAGACCAACCACACCCCTTATTGAGGATAGGTATTTGGATGCACATCAAAGGGATGAGAAAAGTAAATATTATGCCTATCAAGAAGAGGAAGCCCAACATGATGATCAAATTAGTGAGCCTTCTAGTGCTCATGTGAATGTAACATTTATTGGTAACTAGTTTAGAAAATCAAGATTGTGTACACCACTCATGACACCTTTAGGTTATGTGAGTGGAAGAATCAAAGTGATTGAGCATGAAAGAAAATCCCTTCTAGAAGAACAAGCTAAGAAGGAAGAACAATGTAAATTTTTAGAGGAAGAAAGGAAAGTTATTATTGAGATGGAAAGGAAATTTCATCAAGAAGCACAAGACTTTCTCATGACTTCGCAACTTGACAATCAATTCAATAATGTGCACATTGGTGGTGGAAACAACTCTCCTCCATCCACCCCTCCTAAGACTTCACAAAGTGGAAGATACTCAAGAACATCTTCACAATCTCCTAGTCCTAGAGGAAGGCAAGCTTCAAGATGTGATTATTATAGGAGACCAACACCTCCTAGAGTTTCAAGACAACCTTCACAACAAGCTCATCATGGTTCATGATATGGAGGTGGTATCTCAAGCTTTGACTATAATTCTTATGATTTCATGGCTATGCAACTAAATCCATATTTTCAGCAATGTATGGAAGCATATATGGACCAAAAAAGAGATGCATACTTTCAATTTTGAATCAACAAGGGTGCTAAGGTCCCTTACAACTTTAATGTGGAAAAAAAGATTCAAAAAAATGATCCTTCTATGAAAGAAGAAATTGACCAATTGAAGAAACAACTGAAGCAAATATTGGCACCCGAGAGTTCTTTTTCACTTGATTCAATTTGTCTTAATCCTTTTGATAAGACTGTTGACATGAAATATTTTCCAAGAAAAGTTGAGATTCCCCAATATGACAAATATGACATAAATGGGGATCTGAATGATCATGTGCGTAAATTCTATACTATAGTTTTATCATGAGGACTCATATCTTATGAGATTATTTCCAAGGAGTCTTAAGGGTCAAGCCATGGAGTGGTTTACAAATATAACTCCTCCTATTAAGACGTTCCTTGAGTTAATTCAAAGATTTGTCCAAAACTTTTCATACAATCTTTCACAATCTGTCTCACTATTGGACTTATGTCACACAAAGAAAAATCAAGAAGAATCCTTTGTTACTTTCTTGCAAAGATGGAGATGACAATGCTCTCATTATTCTAAGACTATTCTTGAGAAAGAAAAGATTTAAATCCTCATTAGTAACATGGTTCTTGAGATGAAGTATGAAGTTAAGAAGATGGTTTTTGAGTCCTTTGATACCATGGTTGAAGCTGCATTTAGAATTGAGGATGTTTTGAGAGAGCAAGGTATTTTGACAAAAAATGGAAACAACAAAAACAATGGTCAAAATAACAACAACAACAAGGATAAAAGAAAGAACACATATTGGAATAAGAATAAACAAGTGGTTAATGATGGAGTTGTGGATTCGTTAAAGCCTAAAGACCAAGATGTTCTCCATTTGGCTAGTGTTAATCAACAAAGTAACAAGCCAAGATGTTAAGAAAGGCCTAAAGGAGAGAAACACAAGTTTACATAATTGGGTGAGTCATATGAAGATATATTCATGAAGCTCCTTTCTTGTAATCTTGTACATCCTTATGAGGCCACAAAGTTCCACATACTCAAAGTTAAGCTGTGGTGGTGGAATGAGAAGGCCTATTGCAAGCTTCAGAATGACATTGGACACAATATTGAAAAGTATGGGAGATTTAAGCATATTGTTCAAGATCTTATTGAGAATGGAAAACTTGAAATAGATGGATTAAATATTCAAGGGGCCTTTTCCCAAGTATGAGAAAGGGGAATCTTCCCAACCTAAGAATGGCAAGGCTACAATCAATTACACTTATGCAAATGCAAAATTTTTTGTCAATATACTTGAGGTTGTAGAAGAAAGTGTCAACATGATGGAAGATAAAGATCCCAATGGTTATGATTTAAATTTGAGCTCTCCTATCCTTGGTGAAAAACCTATTTTGGTGCTAAAGGGTGCTCACTCTAGAGAGTCACCTCAAGGTCCCCTTGTCATTAGAGGACCTAATTTACACTAGTCAAGTAAACCTAAGTAGGTGTCATCCCAAAATCTCAATGCTATTACATGGAGTCAAGGTCCCCTTGTCGTCAAAGGACCTAGCTCAAGTCAACCAAGTAAGCCAAAACAAGTGCAATCCAAGAATATTCCTTCAAAACTAGTGGCCAATCCTAAGTCAAATTATAATCTTATTGATCAATTGCGAAGAATCCCCACTCAAATTTCAATCTTTGAGCTTTTAGAGTTGTCTCCAAGACACAAACAAGTCCTAGAGGATGCTTTGTGCATGGCAAATGTCCCCAATAATTTAGACATTGATCAATTCTAGAACATGGTTAATCATATTGCTAGCCCTCATTACCTTTCCTTTTCAAAGGAAGATGATACATCTTTGAGCCATCCACACAACCTTGCTCTTCATATTGAGGTCATGATCCATAGGACCTGTGTTAGGCATGTGTTGATAGATGGGGGTGTTGGGATTAATATTTGTTCTTTGAGTCTTTTAAAGACATTAGGTTATTCTGACCATGTTATTGATACCAAAAGAAAATTAACTATCAAAGCCTATGATGAGGCAAAGGGAAGTTCCAAGGGGTTGGCCATCCTTCTTGTTAGGATTAGCCTTATTGAAATAGATGTTTTATTCCAAATAGTTGACACTAGACACATTGCATACAACATTTTACTTGGTAGACCATGGATTCATGATATGAAAGCAATGCCATCTACCTATCATTAGTGTGTTAAGTTTCCATATGAGAAAATAGAGATTTGTATTCCTAGGGATAACACTTTGTCTATTAACTCAATTTTAGAAAATACTCATGTTCCCCTCAATAGAGAAGTGAATGATTTTAATGCAGTTTTAGCTGATTGCAAAGACAAGTTCAAATCCATAGACCTTGGCATGGGGGAATATCAACTCAACTCCCTTGTGACATTACCAGTTTCACCTAAGTCTTATGATAAACCTTCACAAGAGATGAAACCTTCCTCTTTAGCTATGACATTATTTGAAACATTTGTACAGTTGTCAGCACCTATTCAAGATGAGAAAGAAGATGTGGCTACTAGAGATTGGATTTATAGAGAAGAGAAGTATACACATAATGAGAACTTCACTCCCTCTCAAGGTTATGGATGAGGGAATTCTTTTGTAATAGATTGGATGCTAGAGTTGAACCCCTTGATTATGGTCTTTTTGGATGCAAGTCTAAGCAACTGGTTGGCCTAGGATATGAAAACCACAATAATGTTGCTCCTATCCTTGATAAGTCTAATAGTGAAGAAGAACAAGAGTACATACCTAATTTGGAAAATCAACAAGATATGTTTGAAGATTGGGTCCCTTCTACTTATCTCCTTTGGGGAGATTCATATAATCTAGTATCTCATGAGATAGTTGCCAATTTAGAACAAGAGTGTGTGACTCTTGATGATATTGAAGCTTCCACATCTAGACATCCCAAGCATTCATGGTGTAAGCATCCTAGTCGAGACTGAGAAATAGATTCTAATGATTATGAATGGGACTCTTTCTTAAAACATTCTAAAATTGATATGAATGTTGATGTTGTTCATACATATAGTTCTCAACCCAAGTTAGTCGATGAGTCACGTGTAGGACTAGAGGATTTGAACTCACATGTTGCCTTAGTGGATGATCCTTTTCTTGTGAGAACAAATCTTGATTTGGGTAGTTTAGGAATTACTTGATAGAATCTAAATCTTTAGTCACTAGAGATATCATTCATATTTACAACCTTGAACCCATCATTGATTTATCCCTTGTTCATCCTAACCTAATTGATTGGTCCTAATGCAATCAAGAACCTAAGCTCATAACATTTCAAAATGACTATGAAATATCCTATTATTTGAATTCCATTGAACCTATAGTCTCTTCCACCAACGAACTAGCTACCAGAATGAGAGAGCTAGATATCAAGTATCTTAGTCACAAAATAAAGAGAAAAGAAAAGAAAAAGAATAGGAGTTCTGATGGAAAAAACCACTATGTGGCAGTGTCAGAACCAAAAAAAGTAAAAAGAAAGGACATATCCAAGGGTGAAAACCTCTCTAAGGCATTTGAGGATGAGGTACCTGATCGTCTTCCTAGTTATTTTCAAGATAGATCTTTAGTGCTTATTGAACCAACACAAGTAGTCAATTTGGGTACAGATGAAGCTCTGCAAATGGTACATTTGGCTCAATCTTTGTCATCACAAGAAAAAGAAGTCTATACTAAGTTCTTATAAGAAAAAAAAGATTAATTTTGCATGGACTTATTTAGATATGCTAGCTTTGGACACTAATATTATTATGCATCACTTATCCATAGCTCCAGGTGTTAAACCAGTTAAGTAGAAATTGAGAAAAATGCATCCTCACATAGCTCTCTTAGTTAAGGCAGAATTAGAGAAACTCCTTGGTGCAAAATTTGTAAGAGTTATTGACTATGCCTAATGGATATCAAACATTGTACTAGTTTCAAAACATGAAAAAACCATTCAAGTTTGCACAGATTTTAGAGATGTTAATAAAGCATGCCCAAAGGATGATTTTCCACTTCCTATTATAGACATGATAGTGGATATGACTATGGGTTATGATATTTATTTCTTAATGGATGGTTTTTATGGATATAATTAGATTAAGAGAGCTCCTGAAGATCAAGGAAAGATAGCATTTACTTGTGCATGGGGTACCTATTGTTGGAATGTTATGCCTTTTGGATTAAAAAATGCAGGAGCCACCTATCAACGAGCTATGACAACTATTTTTCATGATATGATGCATAAAAATATGAAATATTATGTGGATGACACCTTGGCCAAGTCTAAGAAAAGAGATACACAGTTAAATGATTTAGAACTCATTCTAGATCATATGGAACAATTTTAACTAAGGTTAAATCCTAAAAAGTGTGCATTTGGAGTCACCTCTAAAAAATTACTAGGATTCATTATTTCAGCAAAAGGGATAGAGGTGGACCCTGAAAAAGTTCAAGCAATCATGGATATGCCACCTCCTAAAAACATTAGTCAAATGAGGAGTCTTCAAGGGTATCTTCAATCTATAATGAGGTTTATTTCATAGTTGGCATATACAACTCAACCTTTAAATAGGAACTTACATAAAGGAGTCAAATGTATATGGAATGACAAATGTCAAAAGAGCATGGATCAGATCAAGAAATATTTGGCAAATCCTCCTATTTTAATGCCTCCTATTCTAGGGAAACCATTTATCCTATACATTTCAACAACATAATCTACCTTGGGGGCATTATTAGCTCAACTTGATGAATGTGGGAAAGAAAGAGCAATATATTACATTAGTCATACTCTTGTTTCATATGAGGCTAATTACACTAGTATTGAGAAAGCTTTCCTCACAGTTGTGTTTGCTTCCCAAAAGTTGCAACATTATATGCTTGCACACACTATACACGTCATAAAAAAATAGATCCACTGAAGTACTTACTTAGTAAGGCTGCCCTCACAGGTAGACTTTCTAAATGGATGATGATCCTTTTAGAGTTTGACATAGAGTACATTGAGCATAAAGTAATCAAAGGACAAGCCATAGCAGATCAATTAGCTAGTTTCCCACTACAAGATGATGCACCTATTCAAGTTGATTTCCCATATGAGCACATCATCTATATGACTAAAAGAACATGGAAGATGTTCTTTGATGGGTCCTTTATCCAAAATGGTTTTGGAGCTAGTGTGTTGTTTGTTTCTCCTCATGGGTACATAATTCCTAAATCTTACAAGTTATTATTCCCATGTACAAACAACATTTCTAAATATGAAGCTTTAACAAATGGACTTAAGATGGCCATATAATGGAGAATTATGAAGTTACACATCTATAGAGATTTATAGCTGATAATCAACTAAGTCAATGATGATTGTCTAACAAAAAATGAGAAATTGGTACCTTACAAGAAAATGGTTGACTCCTTGAGACTCTACTTCATAGTCATCTCATTTTAGCAAATCCTTCAAGTATAAAATAAGGTAGCTACTACTATGGCTACACTTGATTCACTTCTTCAACTAGAGCAACATGAATCAAGATTTGAATTCTTGGTGGAAGAGCTACATCACCCTATCTATGATTCTCAAGAAAGTCATGTTATTTGTACCCTTATTGGTCATGAGTCATATTTTTATGGTGCAATTTAATCATAACTTTGTGATGGAATTATACCTGAAACCTTTAACCAATCTGAATGCAACAACCATATTCGAAACACCTCTCACCATTCCCTTATCTCTGGTGATTTTTATATGAGGGGTCTAGATGGAACACTTCTTAAATGCTTAGAAAAGGAAGAATCTAATCAAGTGTTAGTTGACATCCATGATAGTATCTATGGGGGACATTCTAATGATCTTTCCATCGCCCAAAGGTTGCTTAGGGCAAGGGTACTATTGGCCCACAATGCAGACTGATGTAGTAGCTTTTGCAAAGTCATGTGAAAAGTGTCAAAAACATGGTAACCTAATACATGCTCCAAGTAGGGAGCTCATTACTTCTATTTCTCATTGGCCATTTCAATGCCAGGCCTTTGATCTTGTTGGGAAAATTCATCCCAACTCATCATGTGGACACAATTTTATTATCACTACAACTGATTATTTCACTAAATGGGTAGAAGCTATCCCACTTTCTATTGCCTCAGGCAAGATAGTTTCTCTATTTATTTTGAATCATATTATTTGTAGATATTGAGTGTCTTCCAAGATTATCATTGACAATAGAGGTCATTTTAAAAATAAGGACCTTAAGCAACTCTATAAGAAGTTCAAGATAAAACAACATTGGTCCTCTATTTATTTCCCGCAAGGAAATGGTCAAGCAGAAGCATCAAATAAAACCATTCTTAAAATATTGAATAGAATAGTAGGGATTGGTACTTATAAATAAATCTAGCTTTGTGGGCCTATAGAATGAGTATTTGTACTCCTATTGGGGCTACTTCTTTTTCCCTTACACATGGTGCTAAAGCAGTGTTACCTTTAGAGGTTGAGATTCCTTCACTCAAAATTTCCCTCAAAGGTCTAGTTATAGATGAAGACTACCATTCCATGAGACTTCAAGAGTTAGAACTTCTAGATGAGAAGCGTCAAGAATCATTTGACCATATGAGAGTCAATCGAAAGCGCATGTCAAAAGCATTCAACAAAAAGGTTCACCATAGAGAATTTGAAGTGGGAGATCTTGTCTTATGTGAAAATCCTAAAAATGAATAGAATAGAGATAAAAAGGGTAAGTTTGAACCTAATTGGCCTTGGACCTTAAATTATTAACACAACTTTTTCTACAGTAGAGGGAGAGTAACTCCTTGATCCGGTCAATGTCTTGCACCTGAAGAAGTTCTATTAATGATGCTCATTCTTTTTTGGGGCATCTTTGTACATATTTATTGATCATGAAAAATTAAAAAAAATGATATATTTCAAAAATCCAAAAAGATGATATATTGTGAAAATTCTAAAAATCAGAAAATGTCCTAAAAAAAATGATCTTAGTGAAAACCTAGCAATAGGCGTGTTAGTGAACAGATTGTCCTTTCAACAATTTTAATGAATTTACTCTATGCCCAAGGTTCAAAAATTACAAAATGTCCATAATAGTTGAGAAAATCTCATGTTATTTGACTTTCTCTTTGAATTTTTTTAAAGGTAGAACTCCCTTATTAGATTTGCAATGAATTCAAATTATCTTTTGCACTTTTACCCAAAAGTGTGTAAGTATCTCTCGACTACTCTTAGATAGTGAGGTAAAAATCAATTCAAAAATCTCAAAGAAACATCCATTTGAATATACTTATATAGAAAATCTACTTCAGAAGAATGAATAACACCATAAACCGATATCAATCATTCAAACACCTTAATTGAAAAGTAACAATGGTCTATACACTTTGAACACCAAGTTTCCAAGCTGAATTTTATATATATATATATATATATATATATATATATATATATATATATATATATATATATATATATATATATATATATATATATATATATATATATATATATATATATATATATATATATATATATATATATATATATATATATATATATATATGCATGCACATAGTCATTCAAAAGCAAAACATCCATATACTATCCTTTGATTACTGTATAAAAGTATCTACTTATCAGAGTTTCTAGCTATCTATTTTCTAAATATCTATTGTTAACCTTAAACCAGTTCAATGACCCAACATTTATAGTTTTTGCATACAAATTTGAAAGGCCTCCATCAAAACCCAGCCATTTCAGTTAAAACAAGAAAGCAGTTTAAAAATGAGCCCCAAAAAGTAACTGAAAGCAACAGTTTACTTCAAGCATCATAGCTAGTTTTCTCCTCCTTGCCAACGGTCTGATGTATTGGCTTCCAGCTTTAGAAAGTATTCATAAACTCCTGCATCTCATGGGAGTGTGGATTCTTTAGGATTAGTAATCGATCTCTACATGCATCTTTCTACCATTTGAATTCCTTTATCTTTAAACTCTAACATAGAAACAAATTCTAACATAGCATTGATTCAATACTTTCCAACACAGTGAAATCATTGGCACTTGGCAATTCACCATCCCTAATTTGTTCCATGGCTTCATTGAAGCTCTTCATTAGTGTCTCAAAATCCATGTTCCCATCATCAAACTGTAGGATCCTTGTAGGATTAACTACCTTCATATCCTTAAGGAGTTCTTCATGCATTTCAGTAATTTTATTTTCTATGCCTTGCACTTCTTTAATTGTTTCCTTGTAAACTAACTCCTTACAACCCATGTTGTTCTTCATAATGAACAACATATAGGGATCCATGTTTTTCATTGGGTTCTCATTTAGGAACTTGAGGACCTCGAACCTCTTAACTTCAGCCACTTGAAAAACAATTGCTTGACATAGACCTAGTTCTATTTCCCAAACTAGAACTAGAGTTTGGATCTCTCCTAGCAATGATTCTCCCTCAGCATAAATATTAACAAATTATGAAATAAATTTATTGCCTTCATTCATGATAGTGTCCACCTAGTCCTTCACAACATCAACTAATAGCCTACCCTTTTGCATCTACTTCATTAATTGTTGATTTCTTGTAGAATTAGGATCAAAGGGTTGTGGGGCTTGAACAATTGGCAATGCACCAAGGTTCATGAGAGAATCAATATATGCAACCATTATCATTACCATGTCTTTAAGCTCCTTTTTCTCTTTACTATCTTTCTTAGAATGTGTCAACATATGATCATCATAGAATTTAAAGAAGAGCTTATCGGTGCTCCTATTAATGGTCCCCAGTTCAACAAAGGTAACTTTGAAACCTTTATCATCAATATCCCTAGACTCCTTCTTCTGATTATAGGTGGCTATTTCAAAAGTAATTTTTCCTGTCACTAGGTCTTTGGTAAGGTGAGCATTTGTCTTCAACTTCTTTACCTTCCAACCCCTAGCCACATATTTAGCGATGATGTCTTTCACTGGTGTGGACACTGGTTGCAAATTCCTTTTCTTGCTGATTATGTTAGATAGACAAGAAGGAATAATAGGGCTCATGAAAATCACTTAGGCATCTCTAGTAGGAGTTAGGAATCTAGGCTAATCTACCTTAGGAGCCTCAATGAACTGAATGTTGCCATCCACACAGTCTGAGGAATTGAGATCATCATTCAAATCCTACCCCTAAGTCGACATTCTCTCCTTCTAAAGTTTATGTTACTTATAAGCTTCAGACATAGACTTAGATCTAGTCCTTGGAGCTGTAGTTTGCAAATGAAGGGTTGTATTCTTCTATTTATCTTGAGGCAATATACTACCTGCAACAGGAGAAAGTGGGACATCAGATGGGGATGGTTCAAAAAAAGAAACCACCCCTAAAGAGCGTTCATTGATAATTCCTTTGCTCTTTTTCTTTAACCAATCATCTATGAAGGTAAGTATAAATCTTGCCCTTACGTTGATATCATCTTCTTCATCCTTATTCTAGTCAACTGCAAGAGACTTCAATTCACTAGATTCATCTCAGCCAAGTTCAATTAAATCTGAGCCATCCTCAACCACTCCCTCTATTTTGAACTTCAACCTAAAGGAATTAATTTGTTGCAAAGTCAACCTTGAATGATCTTTTCTCAAAACTTCTCCTTCATCCCTACAATCTTTCCATAGATCTTCCAATTGTGGAGTTGCCAGTGGGTGAACTTCAAGACCAAGAATTTGGACTACATACCCTTTACAGTAGAAACTCTGTTTGCTATGGTAAGAGCCAAAATTGAACCCAATAAAATTACTCCCAATGATAGAAGCATTGGTCATGCTACTAAAAACCAATGAACCCAGCTTCATAGGAAAAGCTATTTCCCAATCCTCTTGTGGTAAATTATCTTTTATAACAAAGAAAAGTTTCCTACATATCTCGACCAAAACAAAATAGTCCAAAGCATACTGTGGAAAATTTGTAGGTTCTTCTTCGAATCCACCTATCCTTAAGTATGTGAACCTAGGAAATTATATGAAGTGGCTTCCATATTGCTAAACTAACCTTTGGGCTTCAGGAGACAATCTAGGCATTGGCATATTCTTCAAAGACACAAAAAAATTCTCCATCAACACATTATGTAGTTTCCTAAAATCTTCCAAGACTCTATCTTTCTGTAGTAGAGGGTAATACTAAAATACTATTATATCTTCACTCCATACTCCATAAGGGAGAGGGGTAAGATCACAAGTACATGCAATACAATAAGTTAAATAGGAAGACATATAAAAATCCTCCCAAAATTCTTTAGCACATTTGAGTTGAGACTTCAGTGAACTGTCAATAATCTCTACCCAATCCATCCATTGTTCATCCTTCAAGATGATTTCTATGTACCTATACATCCATTCCTCAAAATGAAGCACATCAGTTGAACCTTTTACCCTATGCAACAACACCACTAGGTCATGAATATAGGGCTTTAGGTGATCTATAGTGATGACCTTGGGTAGCCTAGAACCTCTACCATACATGGTCTTGGTCCATTTCCTAGCCAAGGTATTGTGAAATTGGTTTGGGGTTTCTTGATATTCAGGTTGGGCTTGAATAGGGGAAAATGTAGCAAAGGTATTCTTTGGCAAACACAACACAGAGGCAATAGTGTCTCCTAAAATTTAGAGTATCACGTTGCCATTTTTACATACAATACTCTTTCTTTTAACATCGTAGTGATCAATACAAACTTGAAGAATTTTAGGACTCACAAAGGGTAGGGGAAAAGAAAGAGTCTCAATTAACCCATTGGTTAGGACTTCCATACACCCATTTACCTCATTAGCATATTCAATAAAATTTTCCTATAAATTCTCCAACTTCACCCCTTACAAATTCGTATCATAAAGTTTCTTATGCCAGTCGTGGGGATTATCAGACACCAATTTCTTGGTTATAGCTATCAAGTTCTTATTACTAGACTATGCTTGTTCATTCCCTTGTGGGAAATAATCTAAAGAATGGGCTAGTGATATGCCATGTTCATAGCAAAAAAGGGAGATCTGTTCAGATGAAAAGTAGGTTGCATTTTCTGAAACTATCTTTTGAGGAACCCCAAATTTGACAAAAATATGTTCCATCAGGAAATAAAATATTACCTAGGAATTGGCCTTTTCAATTGGAATAGCCTCCACCCATTTAGTGAAATAATTTGTTGCTGTTAATACGTATGTATGTCCAACACTCTTGTGGGAAATAGTCTAAATAATGGGCTAGTGATATGCCATGTTCATAGCAAGAAAGGGAGATCTCTTTAGATGAAAAGTAGGTTGCATTTTCTGAAACTATCTTTTGAGGAACCCCAAATCTGGCATAAATATGTTCCATTAGGAAATCACATACTACCTAGGAGTTGGCCTTTTTAGTTGAAATAGCCTCCACCCATTTAGTGAAATAATCTATTGTTATTAATACATATGTATGTCCAACACTTGATGGAGGATTTAAAGGTCCAACAAAATCGACACCACATTGCTTAAAGGGCTCATCAATAACAACTGGCCTAAGATGTAGTGTTGCTAGTTAAGGGTGATTAGTAAAAAGCTAACATTTCTCATAGTTATTTAAAAATTTATAAGCATCCTTGAACATACCTGGCTAGTAGAAGTATTTCTTGAGGATTTTGAAAGCATTCACTGTGGATGAGAAGTGTCCTCCACAAGCCTCTAAATGATATGCCTTTAACAATTTTTCTTTCTGTTTTGCATCCACACACCTTAAAAAGGTTCCATCAATTCCTCTCTTATATAGAACACCATTTTAAATGACATACTCAGCAGCCTTTAATCTAAGGTTTTTCCTTTCCTTATAGTTCATGTTGGGGGGAGATTCACCATATTTTAGAAAATATGCAATATTTGAGAACCAGGGGTCCATAAGGCTAACAAACAAAACAACAAGTTTTTCTCCAACTTCATCAAGAGACGTATCCTTTCTTTTAGCCATTAAGTTATATAAACCACACCCTCTCACCAAAGAAGTAGGCCCAATAGTTAAGTCATATTCTTGAACTTTAGTTACCCATATAGCCCTTTTATTCATCCCTACTTCTTGCTGAGTTAATATACTCTTAATTGCTATTCCTGGCACATATACAATTGAATGAGAATGCAATATATAATACCTGAATTGTTTCAATGCTTTTACCATGGAAAATGCATGCTTTTCTACTTGAGTATAGTTCAACTCATGCTTCTTTAATGGAAAACTCATAAAGGTAGTTGGAGCCTCATTACCCTCATCATTCAATTGGGTTAAAATACTAGATAGGGAATGTTCAGAAGCATAACAATAAATAATGAAGTCCTTTTTAAAATTTGGGCTTACCAGCATTGGGGCATTTGCAATAGCTATTTTAATATCATCAAAAGCCTTCTTACCTTCCTCTTGCCATCTAAAAGGATATTTTTCACTCATCATATTCAAGATGTATCTCACCTTCTCAGAAAATTTAGGAACAAAACTTTGTAAGAAATTGATTTGACCGAATAAGGACTTCAAATCAATTCTATTAGTGGGTAGATCTAGCTTCTGTATTACTTTCACCCTCTCTAGATCAAGTTTTATACTGTCTTTAGAGGTGATATGTCCTAGCAATTTACCTTCTTCCACAAAGAACACATATTTTTTAGCATTCAAGGATATACCATGTGGTTCACATCTATTAAGCACCTTTCCTAAGTTCCTTAAATGATGTTTTCTTCTCCTAGAGTAAACGGTCAAATCATCAAGATATATAACAATTATCCTATCTCTCAAATCCTTAAAGGATGAGTTCATTTCTCTTTGAAAGGTCGCTCTTGCATTAATCAAATCGAATGGCATCGGACTATAACCAAAGATATCTCAAGGAGAAATGAAGGCAATTTTATGCTTGTCTTCTGGTGCAATGCTGATTTGGTTGTACCCCAAATAGCCATCAAGAATTGACATGACCTTGGATCCAACAATTTCCTGCAAAATATGATCCATAGTGGGAAGCACATAGTTGTCTTTGAGGCTTGCTTGATTCAAATTTTTGAAGTTTACGTAAAACCTTATTTCACCATTTTTTGTTCTCATAAGGACAATGTTTGCTATCCATGTTGAATGATGAATTGGGTATATTATGTGAGCCTTTAACAATTTCTCCACTTCTCTAAAAATGGCTTTAGATACTTTAGGATTATAATTTATAAGCTTTTTCCTGAAAGTGGTTACCTCTATTTTCAAAGGTATATGATGGACGAACTCCCCATTTCTAAAATTCTTTAAGTCTTCATACCCCCAAGCAAAAACATCCTGATTCTAAGTAAGAAGCTTAGTTAGCCTATCTTTCTCCCTCTCGAAATAGGTCTTACCAATAGAAATCTATTTGGGATCTTCCTTGGTTCTAATATTAATTTTATCGTGTTCTCTTGCATTTTTATCAGAATCAACATTCCTTTTTAGGGCATTGTCATCCTTACTTCCAAACAAGTGTTCCAGAGAGATCAATCCCTTGGGAATCTAATTACCCTTGAGTTGAATGACTTCCCCAAATTTAGTTGATTCCTCACCAATTAATTTACACTCATGATTAGATCCTTCAAAGAAGATATCAACAAAATTACATACACATTCAAGGAATTCTCTCAATTGCATATCATCACCAAGAACCTACCAATGATTAACATTGTCTGGAACTCTAGGCCTATAGATCATCTCAATCTTGTAAGTATCATTTTAAATTCCAGATGTGGTAACAACAATGATGCTTAAACAACTAAAGAATCAGCTTTAGTGTTTTGGGAACGAGGTATGAATTCAATAGAAAAAGCTTGAAAGGACTATATTTCATCCCAAACTAGGTTTCTATAATGCTTTAGCTTATCAATTTTAACATAAAATTAATTTCTCACCTACTTCATAATAAGTTTAGTATCACCCTTCACTTTTAACTACTTCACTCCTTTCGCCTTGGCTTCTTGTAGCCCTAGAAGAAATGCTTCATATTGCACAATATTATTGGTATTATGGAAGTCCAATTTAAAAGAGAAAGGAAAAATGTCCCCAAAAGGTGAAATGAGAACAACACCCATGCCTGAACCTAAATTTGAATAGCTTCCATCAAATTCCAGAGTCTATAGGGCTTCTTAAGAACTTACTATCTCTTCTTATTTGCATGGTTCTTTAGGTAGAATAATATAATTTCCAAATTGAAATTCCTCATAGAATATCTATTCTTTGGGGTTATCTAAGGGTACTACTATATATTTATTCTTTGGCTCAGGCTCTAGCTTTATTTTCTTCTTTCTTACTGGAATATAGGCTTCTGACCAATCTATTTTAATATCTTCACCCATATCCTTACAGAAGGTTCTGCTGAGCAACATTCCATATCTAGCTGGTATATCAGCTACAAGAATGGTAAGCTTTAATTTATTTTCTAGACAAGCATAAAGGACAACCTATACATCTTTCACTTGGCCAACTAGGGGTACCTATTTCCCATCCATGGAATAGCAACACCCAAAGGTTTTTGTGAGCTCCAGACAAAGAGCCTTTGCAATAGGCTGGGACATAATATTATGCGGTGCTCTAGAATCAATGATAAAATTATTGAGCTTCTAGCCATGTAATAGCAATGATATATAAAATAAATGGGGCTTTTTCTCATCCATTTCCTTTTGAATAGAGTTAACACCTGCCTCTTGGTAAGAGGCATTGTTAGTGCACCTTTCAGACACAAAAATAGGTTCATTAACAACCTTTGAGTTCTTAGAAACATTGTTTGCAAAATGTACATTAGTGGTAGAACCTCCCTTTACATATTGAACTAACTTGTCCAAATATTTAGGTTTAAGCTTTAAATACCTAGTTGGAGGAATAGATATGGAAGAGGATTTGCAAAATTCAACAATATCGAAAGCTGAATTACTAGCCATTGTTTCTATTCTAGACAAGATTCTTGGTTCTATAGTTTTTGTTGAATCAACATGTATATGTTCCTTACCTTTGGAACTTGACACATTTGGGCTGGTTCTTGGGTAAGATTTCTGATTTCTTTGTCCTCTAGTCATCACCGTGCAAGCATGATCTTGAAGAGTTGTGAACACAATACCTCCTCTTTCTAAATCAGATTCATACTCAAGAAAATAGGCACCCGCATTTTCCATTTTCTACATTCTGATTTTCAGATGTTTTCTCTATTGCAAGGGCATTCTTTACTAATTGAATGTAATTAATCCAATCAGGACAATCTCGTTCATCATGGTCTGAAGTCATATGGAAGGAGCACATTACCTCTTTGGGAGCATCTTCAATTTGTAGTCTAGTCAAACGAGCGATCAATGTGGGGTTCTTACCAAAGTTTTGAGATTGCTACCATCTATGAATGTCCTGATAAGGAATCTGGTAAGGACCATTAATTTTTTTTTGTTGTCTCTTCATCATCACTACATCATTCATCAATTTCTATAGAACAAGATCAGTAGAATTAGAGGATGAAGTTGTTCCTAGTGTTTGAACTTCTCATTTTGATTTACCAACATTAATAAATGCATCCTATAACTGAATGGCCAATCTTTGGGTGGTAGCCAAATCAGCACATGCATCCTTTATGAGATGAAAGCTTATGTCTGGGTGAACAAAATTTATAAAGAATGATTTTTGGTTCTCTACATTAGGTCTAGATGTAGCAGGGATTCTTTGAATCAATCTATTGAACTTGGCAATGAATTCCCTCATAGGTTAATGCATCTCTTTTTTCATTTGACTAAGTTGGAGAAACAAAGAACTTTCATTTTTAGAATCCTTGAATCTATCTTCAAAATATTTTTTCATATCATCCCAACTGGTGAAGGAATGATGAGGTAGGTGGTTAAACCAATCTGTGACAACATTAGTCAATGCTCGCACAAACAATCTTACAAAAACTTCTTGTGTGGGAACACTTATAACAAAACAAGTAGAATGAAAGACACTTAAGTGATCATCTATTGAAATCTTGCCATCTCCACTACACTTTGGTAATTTTTCAGTGGCTCCTTTGTGTAATGGTGCAGGATTTACACCCAAATTTAATGGCCCTATGTTTTGCCCCCATGGTTGGTTTATGGCCATGTTTGGTGGTACAACTTGAAAAGGTTGGATGGTTATAAAAGAAGGGACAAGAGTATTCAATGGAAGCAAAGATTACACTAATGGTAAAATAGGAGATTGCTTCAATGGTGAACTGGGTCTACTTTGGGATTTGATACTCTTCTCCTTAGGGTCGTTAAAATATGGTAAGAACTTTAGATTCTTCAATGGCTCAAAATTCTCATCAAGAATCCCCTTTTCTCTTTCCCCTCTTGTATATCTATGGGTAGCCAACTCTGACTCCTAGTTCTAAGTTCAAGGTCTCATAGGTGCTTGAGCAAGTGTATTCACAATCGCTTCCTCTTGAACTTCTGGTACCCCTCTCAACAACTCATCCCTTTCTTCTTCTCTTTCCAAAACAACCAATACTTATTGATATTGCTGATTACTTTTGTGCAATGCCCAAGTAGTTGAAACCAAGTTTGAGATTGTCTTCTTGAGTATCTTCAAATCGAAGATTAGGTTGTAGTATAGGGAAGACCTCGTTATGTGGAAGAACCATTTTTATACATTGTTTTTCAAAATTTAGGTTCTTTTTCAAAGGGACTCTCCCTAGTAGAGTCACCAAAAATCTCTTAGTGAACAGATTGTCCTTTCAATGATTTTAATGAATTTACTCTATGCCCAAGGTTCATAAATTACAAAATGTCCACAAAAGTTGAGAAAATCTCATTTTATTGGATTTTATCTCTAAATTTTTTTAAAGGTACAACTCTCTTATTAGATTTGCAATGAATTCAATTTATCTTTTGCACTTTTACTCGAAAGTGCATAAGGATCTCTCGACTACTCTTAGGTAGTGAGGTAAAAATTGATTCAAAAATATAAAAGAAACATCCATTTGAATATACTTATACAGAAAATCTACTTTAGAAGAATGAATAACACCATAAACTGATATCAATCATTCAAACACCTTAATTGAAAAGAACTTACAGTAAGAACATCAATCAAATATCTCAACCCAATAAACTAGAGTTCACAAAGTAACAGTGGTCTATACAGTTTGAGCACCAAGTTTTCAAGCTGAATTCAAGATGATATATATATAAGTTAAACCTTCTGCATGCACATAGTCATTCAAAAGAAAAACATCCATATACTATCCTTTGATTACTGTATAAAAGTATTTACTTATCAGAGTTTCTAGCTATCTATTTTCTAACTATCTATTGCTATCCTTAAACTAGTTCAATGCCCTAGAATTTATAGTTTTTTCATACATGTTTGAAAGGCCTCCATCAAAACCTAGCCATTTCAGTTAAAACAAGAAATAGTTACAAAATGAGAAAGTAGTTTAAAAATGAGTGCCAAAAAGTAACTAAAAGAAATAGTTCAGTTCAAGCATCATCGCTAGTTTTCTCCTCCTCACCAAGGGTCTGACATACCAACTTCCAAGTTTGTAAAGTATTCATAAAATCTTACATCACATGGGAGTGTGGATTCTTCAAGCTCAACAATTAGGCTCTACACACATCTTTCTACCATTTGAATTCCTTTATCTTTAAACTTTGACACGACATCAGATTCTTGTTGAGACATAACATTAATTCAATACTTTCCAATGCAGTGAAATCATTGGCACTTGGTGATTAACCATCCCTAATGTGTTCCACAGCTTCATTGAAGCTCTTCTTTAGTGTCTCAGCATCTATGTTCCCATCATTGAACTGTAGGATCCCTGTAGGATTAACCACCTTCTTATCCTTAAGGAGTTCTTCGTGCATTTCAGTAATTTTATTTCTATGCCCTACACTTCTTTAATTATTTCCTTGTAAATTGACTCCTTCTAGCCCATGTTGTTCTTCATAATGAACAACATGTAGGGATCCACATTTTTCATTGGGTTCTCATCTAGGAACTTGAGGACCCTGAACCTCTCAACTTTAGCCACTTGAAAAACAACTGCTTGACATTGACCTAGTTCTATTTCCCAAACTAGAACTAAAGTTTGGATCTCTCCCAACAATTATTCTCCCTTAGCATAAACATTAACAAATTTTGAAATGAATTTATTACCTTCTTTCATTATAGTGTCCACCCAATCCTTCATAGCATCAGCTAATAGCCTACCCTTTTGCACCTGCTCATTAATTGTTGACTTTCTGCAGAATTAGGATCAAAGGGTTATGGGGCTTGAACAATTGGCAATGCACCAAGGTTCATATGAGAATCAATATATGCAACCATTTTTGTTACCATGCCTTTTATCTCCTTTTTCTCTTTACTATCTTTCTCACACTGTGTCAACATATGATCAGTAGAGAGTTTAAAGAAGTGGTTACCAGTGCTCCTATTAATGGTCCCCAGTTAAATAGAGGTAGCTTTGAAACCTTCATCATCAATATCCTTAGACTCCTTTTGCTTATAGGTAGGTATTTTAGTAGTGATTTTTCCTGTTATTGGATCTTTGGTGGGGTGAGCATCTATCTTTAACTTCTTCACCTTTGAACCTCTAGACTAATATTTAGTGACAATGTCTTTCAATAGTGTGGACACTGGTTGCAAATTCCTTTTCTTACTAATTATGTTAGATAGCGAAGAAGGATTAAAAGGGCTCATGGACATCACTTGGGCATCTCTAGTAGGAGTTAGGAATTTTGATTTACCTTAGGAGCCTTGATGAACTAAACATTGCCATCTACACCATCTGAGGAATGGAGGCTGTCATTCAAATCTTTCCCTTGAGTCAACATTCTCTCCTTCTAAAGTTTATGGTGCTTCTGAGCTTTATACTTAGACTGAGATCTAGTCCTTGAAGCTATAGTTTACAAATGAAGGGGCATCTTCTTCTATTTATCTTGAGCCAATATACTACTTGTAATAGGAGAAAGTGGGATGTCAGATGGGGATGGTTTAGAAAAAGAAACCACCCCCGAAGAGGGTTCATTAATAATTCCTTTTCTCTTTTTCTTTAACCAGTCATCTGTGAAGGTAAGTATAAATCTAGCCCTTAGGTTGATATCATCTTCTTCATCCTTATTCTAGTCAACTACTAGAGACTTCAATTCATTAGATTCATCCCAGCCAGGTTCAATTATATCCAAGCCATCCTCAATCACTCCCTTTTTTTTGAGCTTCAACCTAAAAGAATTAATTTTCTACAAAGTCAACCTTGAATAATCTTTCCTGAGAACTTCTCCTTCATCCCTAAAATCTTGCCATAGATCTTCCAACTATGGAGTTGCTGATGGGTGAACTTCAAGATCAAGAATCTGGACTGCATACCCTTTACTATCGAAACTCCTTCTACTATGGTAAGAGCCAAAATTGAACCCAAGCAAATTACTCCCAATGATAGAAGCATTTGTCATGCTACTACAAACCAACAAACCTAGCT
Source organism: Cupressus sempervirens (assembly GCA_028749045.1). Taxonomy (NCBI): domain Eukaryota; kingdom Viridiplantae; phylum Streptophyta; class Pinopsida; order Cupressales; family Cupressaceae; genus Cupressus; species Cupressus sempervirens. The sequence goes on along the minus strand of CM053791.1, from coordinate 701,228,239 downwards.
TGATAGGAAAAGCTATTTCCCAATCCTCTTGTAGTAAATTATCCTTTATAACAGAGAAAAGTTGCCTACATATCTCAGCCAAAACAAAATAGTCCAAAGCATACCATGGAAACTTTGTAGGTTCTTCTTCAAATCCACCTATCCTCAAGTATGTGAACCTTGAAAACTATATGAAGTGGCATCTGTTGGGTGATGCGACACGCTCCCCTGCCCACAGGTGGTTAATTATGTGGTGTTCCATGTTCAGTAACAATCATGGCTTTTGGTGTAATGGAAAATGGGCCCCACAATTGGTATCAGAGCCTAGTTTTGGCCTGGTCATGGGTTCAAATCTCCTCGGTGCCATCCTAACCTGCGTAAGCACCTGTTATGGGCGTCGAGGGGGAGATTGTTGGGTGATGCGACGCGCTCCCCTGCCCACAGGTGGTTAATTATGTGGTGTTCCATGTTCACTAACAGTCATCGCTTTTGGTGCAATGACAAATGGGCCATACAACATCCATATTGCTAAACTAACCTTTGGGCTTTAGGAGACAATCTAGGCATTGACATATTCATAAGAGACACAAAAAAATTCTCCATCAACACATTATGAACTTTCCTAAAATCTTCCAAGACTCTATCTTTCTATAGCAGAGGGCAATACTGAAAAATAGTTATTTCTTCACTCCATGCTCCATGAGGGAGAGGGGTAAAATCACAAGTACAGGAAATGTAGTAAGTTAAATAGGAAGCCATATAAAAATCCTCCCAGAATTACTTAGCACATTTGAGTTGAGACCTCAATGAACTGGCAATAATCTCTGCCCAATCCATCCATTATTCACCCTTCAAGATGATTTTTATGTACCTATACATCCATTCTTCAAAAAGAAGCACATTAGTTGAATCTTTTACCCTATGCAACAACACCACTAGGTCATGAATATGGGGCTTTAGGTGATCTTTAGTGATGACCTTGGGTAGCCTAGAACCTCCACCATACATGGTCTTGGTCTATTTCCTAGCTAGGATATTGCAAAATTGGTTTGGAGTTTCTTGATATTCAGCTTGGGCTTGAATAGGGGAAAATGTAGCAAAGGTATTCTCTAGCAAACACAATATAGAGGCAATAGTGTCTCTTGGAATTGAGAGTATTGCATTGCCATTTTTACTTATAATACTCTTGCTTTTAACATCATAGAGATCAATACAAACTTGAAGAAGTTCATGACTCACAATGGCTAGGGGAAAAGCAACAGCTTCAATTAACCCACTAGTTATGACTTCCATACACCCATTCACCTCATTTGCATATTAAAGAAATTTTTCCTGTAAATTCTCCAACTTCACCCCTTGCAAATTCATATCACAAATGACTGGCTTTCTGCATTCTAAACTTGCAACATTATTGAGGAAATGCAATACATACTTGATTCTTAATCAAAGAACAAGGCTTCAAATAGATAATACTAGAAAATAAAAATATTTGCAGAATAAAACAAGAATTGCTAAGTTCTCACCTGTATTCTACAGAAAAATCAACAATTTTCTTTGTCTCCCTCAACAACTTCTTCTTCACACTTTTAGTTCTTTGCATGACAAAATAGAAAAAGAAAGCCAAGCAAGTTTTAAAGGGAAAGTACTTACGTGAAGAAGTACAAGCTCATTATAAGGCATTAATGAAACATCACTTCTTGTTAATATTCACACATTTGAAAGCCTTGTTGTATAAACTTTCCATTTAATGATTTCCTTTCTGGATGTATTGGTAATGATTAGTTTTAATGCAACATCCAATCCCTTTTTCGGTTGAAGATTTCCCACTTTCCCCATAATGATGACTTTCCACATTGGAAATAGAAATGTCCTCGTATTCATTGTTCTCTGACATGACCATCAATTACCTTGTGGGATGGCACATCGTACACTAGGATTTAATATTGCTAAAACACCTCAGCCGTTGAACAACTTTTAACTACTTTGAATCGAGGTTCGAAGTGGTTCAAAGTGATTCAAAAGAAAACTCTAACAAGTTGATGCATATCACTTGCCAAAAAAAGTATTAGTACAAAAAATTTGGTTGAACTACTTTGAACAGAGGTTCAAAGTGGTTCAAAGTGGTTCAAGTGAAGAGATATTGATTGGGGGAAAAAGGAACTTCAAATAATCACTTCGAAAGATGATGAATACATGAAGCAACAAGGGAAAGACTTCAATAAATAGATAGGCCAAAATTGAAGGAAAGACCTTTGAGAAATGATGACTCAAAAAACTACTAATAGGAGCTCTAACTGGGGACTATGTATGCGAAGTACATAGAGAACTCAAAAAATTAGAAGCACAAACAAACCTAAACTAACACCAAGGAAAATGATAGGAAAGGAAAATAGAAAATAAAACAAAAGGCTATGTACATGACAGGGGACTTCAAAACTCAAAACTTGATTAACTTCAAGTCCTACCCATTATAAGTAAAGGGCAGAACTGTTCGATCTAGGTACTTTAGAGAAAAGGTGTTTGGGCCAACAACTTTTGAAATGATAAATGGACCCTTCCAGAGAGAGTTTAATTTTCCATGTGCACCCTTTGGTTCTCTCCTTTTATCCTAGAGAAGCACTTCATCATTTTTGAGGAAACCACATGGTCTAGCTTTCTTGTCAAAGATTTGCTTTACACTCATCTGATGCTTGGTAATATGATCAACCAGCTTGTTCCTTTCTTCTTCTAGCTTGTATAAGTACATTATTCTTTTCTCTAGTGAATCCTTAAAGAACTGATCCTCAACAACAAATTGCAGTTTAGCAGCAGACAACTCTGGAGGCAATGATACTTGAGCTCCAATCCCATACAACAATTCAAATAGAGCCATACCAATAGCTCTTTTTGGGGTAATCCTATTAGCCCATAATGCTTCATTAAGTTTCTTATGCTAGTCACAAGGATTATCAGACACCAATTTTTTGGTTATAGCTATCAAGTTCTTATTACTAGAATCTTCCTATCTAAAGAATGGGTTAGTGATATGCCATGTTCATAGTAGAAAAGGGAGATCTCTTTAGATGAAAATTAGGTTGCATTTTCTGAAAGTATCTTTTGAGGAACCCCAAATCTAATAAAAATATGTTCCATCAGGAAATCACATACTACTTGGGAGTTGGTCTTTTTAGTTGGAATAGCCTCCACCCATTTAGCGAAATAATCTATTGTTGTTAATATGTATGTATGTCCAACACTTGATGGAGGATTTAAAGGTCCAACAAGATCGACACTCCATTTCTTAAAGGGCTCATCAATAACAATTAGCCTAAGAGGTAAAGCTGCTAGTTGAGGGCAACCAGTTAAAAGATGACATTTCTCATAGTTCTTTACAAATTTATAAGCATCCTTGAACATACACTGTGGATGAGAAGTGTCCTCCACAAGCCTCCAAATGATATTCCTTTAACAATTTTTCTTGTTGTTTTGCATCCACACACCTTAAAAAGGTTCCATCAATTCCTCTCTTATATAGAAAAAACATTTGAAATAACAACTTTAGTAGCCTTTAATCTAGGGTTTTTCCTTTCCTTATAGTTAATGTTTGGGGGACATTCACCATATGTTAGAAAATATGCAATATTTGAGAACTAGGTGTCCATAAGGCTAACAAACAAAACAAAAAGTTTTTCTCCAGCTTCATCAAGAGATGTATCGTTGCTTTTATCCATTAATTTACATAAACCATACCCTCTCACCAAGGAAGTAGGCCTAATAGTTAAGTCATATTCTTGAACTTTAGTTACCCATACAACCCTTTTATTCATCCCTACTCCTTGCTGAGTTAATATACTCTTAACTGTTGTTTTTGGCACATACACAATTGAATGAGAATGCAAGATATAATACCTAAATTATTTCAATGCTTTTACCATGGAAAATGTGTGCTTTTATGCTTGAGTTTAGTTCAACTCATGCTTCTTTATTGGAACACTCATAAAGGCGATTAGAGCCTCATTACCCTCATCATCTTGTTGGGTTAAAATATTGGATAGGGAATGTTTAGAAGCATAACAATAAATAATGAAGTCCTTTTCAAAATTTGGGCTTACTAGCATTGGGGCATTTGCAATAGCTATTTTAATATCGTCAAAAGCCTTCTTACCTTCCTCTTCCCATCTAAAAGGATATTTTTCACTCATCATATTCAACATGTATCTTACCTTCTCAAAAAATTCAAGAAAAAAACTTCATAAGAAATTGATTTGACCGAAGAAGTACTTCAAATCACTTCTATTAGTGGGTAGAGCTAGCTTCTATATTGCTTTCACTCTCTTTGAATCAATTTTTATACCATCTTTAGAGGCAATATGCCCCTAGCAATTTACCTTCTTCCATAAAGAAGACATATTTTTTATGATTCAAGGATATACCTTGTTTTCTACATCTATTAAGAACCTTTTCTAAGTCGCTTAAATGATGTTTTCTTCTCCTAGAGTAAATGTTCAAATCATCAAGATATATCACAATTATCCTGTCTCTCAAATCCTTAAAGGATGAGTTCATTGCTCTTTGACAGGTCACTCCTGCATTAATCAAATCGAATGGCATCTGACTATAAGCAAAGGTGCCCCAAGGAGTAATGAAGACTATTTTATGCTGGTCTTCTATTGCAACGCTAATTTGGTTGTACCTTGAATAGCCATCAAGCATTGACATGACCTCAAATCCAACAACTGTTTGCAAAATATGATCCATAGTGGGAAGTGCATAGTTTTCTTTGAGGCTCGCTTGGTTCAGATTTTTGAAGTCCATGTAAATCTTTATTTCACCATTTTTATTTCTCATAGGGGAAATTTTTTCTATCCACATTGAATGATGAATTGGATATATTATGCAAGCCTTTAACAATTTCTCCACTTCTCTAAAAATGGCTTCAGATACTTTAGGATTATAATTTATAAGCTTTTTCTTGAAAGTGGTTGCCTCTGGTTTTAAAGGTATATGATGGACAAACTCCCCATTTCTAAAATTCCTTAAGTCTTCATACCCCCAAGCAAAAACATCCTAATATTGAGTAAGGAGCTTAGTTAGCCTATCTTTCTCCCTCTCAGAACATGTCTTACCAATAGAAATCCATCTGGGATCTTCCTCTGTTCTAATATTAATTTTATTGTGTTCTCTTGCATTTTTATTAGAATCAACATTCCTTTTTAGGGCACTATCATCCTTACTTCCAAATAGGTGTTCCAGAGAGATCAATCCCTTGGGAATCTGATTACCCTTGAGTTGAATGACTTCCCCAGATTCAATTGATTCCTCTCTAATTAATTTACCCTCATGATCAAACCCTTCAAAGAAGATATCAACAAAATTACCAGCACATTCAAGGAATTCTCTCAATTGCATATCATCATCAAAAACCTACCAATGATTAACATTGTCTGGAACCCTAGGCCTATAGATCATCTCAATCCTATAAGTATCACTTCTAAATTCTAGATGTGGTAACAACAGTGATGTTGAAACAACTAAAGAATTAGCTTTAGTGTTTTGGGAATGAGGTATGAATTCAATAGAAAAAGCTTCAAAGGAGTCAATTTCATCCCAAACTAGGTTTTGATAATGCTTTAGCCTATCATTTTTAACATAAAATTGATTTCCTACCTACTTCACAATAAGTTTAGCATCACCCTTCACTTTTACCTATTTCACTCCTTTTGCCTTGGCTTCTTGTAGCCTCAGAAGCAATGCTTTGTATTGTATAGTGTAATTGGTATTATGGAAGTCTAATTTAAAAGAGAAAGGAAAAATTTCCCTGAAAGGTGAAATGAGAAAAACACCCATGCTTGAACCTAAATTTGAATAGCTTCCATCAAATTCTAGACTCTGTAGGGCTTCTTTACAACTTACTATCTCTTCTTCTTTGCATGGTTCTTCAAGCAGAATAATATAATTTCCAAATTGACATTCCTCATACAATATCTGTGCTTGGGGGTTATCTAAGGGTACTCCTATATATTTATTCTTTGGTTTAGGCTTGAGCTTTATTTTATTCTTTCCTAATGGAATATAGGCTTCTGACCAATCCATTTTAATTTCTCCACCCATATCCTTACAGAAGGTTCTGCTACGCAGCATTCCATAGCTAGCTGGTATATCAGCTACAAGAATGGTAAGCTTTAATATTTTTTCAGACAAGCATAAAGGACATCTTATAAATCTTTAACTTGGCCATCTAGGGGTACCTATTTCCCATCCATAGAATAGCAACACCCAAAAGTTTTTGTGAGCTCTAGACCAAGAGCCTTTGCAATAGGCTAGAGCATAATATTATCCGATGCTGTAGAATCAATATTGCAATTACCAATGATATATAAAATGGGTTGGGCTTTTTCTCTTCTATTTCCTTCTAAACAGAGTTAGTAGCTGCTTCATAGTAAGAGGCATTGTTAGTGCACCTTTCAGACACAAAAATAGGTTCATTAATGGCCTTTTAGTTCTTAGAAAAATCGTCTGCAAAATGTGCATTAGTGGTAGAACCTCCCTTTACATATTGAACTAACTTGTCCAACTCTTTAGGATTAAGATTTAAATACTCAACTAGATAAATAGATATGGAAGAGGATTTGCAAAATTCAACAATATCAAAAGCTGAAGCACTAGCTGTTCTTTCTGTTCTAGACAATATTCTTGGTTCTATAGTTTTTGTTCCTTACCTTTGGAACTTGACACATTTGGGCTCATTCCTGGGTAAGATTTCTAATTTCTTTGTCCTCTTGTCATCATCATGCAAGTAGGATCTTGAAGAGTTGTGAACATAGTACCTCCTCATTCTAAATCAGATTCATACTCAAGAAAATAGGCACCCACATTTTTGTTTTCTACATTCTGATTTTTAGATGTTTGCTCTACTAAAAGGGCATTCTTTACTAATTGAACACAACTAAGCCAATTGGGACAATCTCCTTCATCATTTTCTGAAGTCATATAGAAGGAGCACATTGCCCCTTTGGGAGCATCTTCAATTTGTAGTCTAGTCTGAGGAGTGGTCAATGTGGGGTTCTTACCAAAATTTTAAGATTGTTGCCATCTATGAATGTCCTGATAAGGAGTCTGGTAAAGACCATGAATTTTGTTTTGTTGTCTCTTCATCATCGCTACATCATTCATCAATTTTTGTAGAATAGGATCAATAGAATTAGAGGATGAAGCTATTCTTGGTGTTTTAACTTCTCATTTTGATTTACCAGCATTAATAAATGCATCCTCTAACTGAATGGGCAATCTCTGAGCGGTAGCCAAATCAACATATGTATCCTTTATGAGATGAAAGCTTATGTCTGGATGAATAGAATTTATAAAGAATGAATTCTAGTTTATTGAATTAGGTCTAGATGTAGTAGGGATTCTTTGAATCAATCTATTGAACTTGGCAATGAATTCCCTCATAGGTTCATGCATCTCTTTTTTCATCTGACTAAGTTGGAAAAATAGAGAAATTTCATTTTCAGGAGCCTTAAATCTATCTTCAAAAGTATTTTACATAGCATCCTGAGTGGTGAAGGAATGATGAGGTAGGTGGTTAAAACAATCTACGGTAGCATCAATCAATGTTCCCACAAACAATCTTACAACAACTTCTTGTGTGGGAACACTTGTAAAAACACAAGTAGAATGAAAGGCACTTAAGTGATCATCTATTGAAATCTTGCCATCTCCACTAAACTTGGGTAAAATTTTAGTGGCTCCTTTGGGTAATGGTGTAGGATTTACACCCAAATTTACTAGCCCTATGTTTTTCCCCATGGTTGGCTTATGGCTATGTTTTGGGGTAAAACTTGCAAAGGTTGGATGGTTATAAAAGTAGGGACAAGAGTATTCAATGGAAGCAAAGATTGCACTAATGGTAAAAGAGGAGATTGTTTTGGTGGTGAATTGTGTCTACTTTGGGTTTGATACTCTTCTTCTTAGGGTCATTAAAATCTAGTAAGAGCTTTAGATTCTTCAATGGCTCAAAATTCTCATCAAGAATCCTCTTTTCTCTTTCCCCTCATGTATATCTATGGGTACCTAGCTCTAACTCCTAGTTCTAAGTTCAAGGTCTTGTAGGTGCTTGAGCAAGTCTATTCACAACCACTTCCTCTTGAACTTCTAGTACCCCTCTCAACAACTCAGGCCTTTCTTGTTCTCTTTCCGGAACACCCAATACTTGTTGATATTGCTGGTTACTTCTATGTAATGCCCAAGCAGTTGAAACCAAGTCTAAGATTATGTCTTCTTGAGTATCTTCAAATCAGAGATTAGGTTGTAGTATAGGGAAGATATTGTTATGTGGAATAACCATTTTTATACATTGTTTTTCAAAATTTAGGTTCTTTTTCAAAGGGACTCTCCCTAGTAGAGTTGCTGAAAATTTGTTAGTGAATAGATTGTCCTTTCAATGATTTTAATGAATTTACTCTATGTCCAATGTTTAGAAATTACAAAATGTCCACAAAATTTGAGAAAATTTGATGTTATTTGACTTTCTCTCTAAATTTTTTGAAAGGTACATCTCCCTTATTAGATTTGCAATAAATTCAAATTGTCTTTTGCACTTTTACCTAAAATTGCATAAGGATCCATAATGAACAACATGCAGGGATCCACATTTTTCATTCTATTTTCATTTAGAAACTTGAGGACCCCGAACCTCTTAACATCAGCCACTTGAAAAATAACTGCTTGACATCGACCTAGTTTTTTTTTCCAAACTGGAACTAAAGTTTGGATCTCTCCTAGCAATGATTCTCCCTCAGCATAAAAATTAAAAAATTCTAAAATAAATTTATTACCTTCTCTCATGATAGTGTCCACCCAGTCCTTCATGACATCAGCTAATAGCCTACCCTTTTGCATCTGCTTCATTAATTGTTGACTTCTTCCAGAATTAGGATCAAAGGGTTGTGGGGCTTAAACACTTGGCAATGCACCAAGGTTCATCAGAGAATCGATATATGCAGCCATTTTCATTACCATCCATTTTAGCTCCTTTTTGTCTTTACTGTCTTTCTCAAATTGTGTTAACATATGATCAGTAGATAATTTAAAGGAGTGGTTACCAGTGCTCCTATTAATGGTCCCTAGTTCAATAGAGGTAACTTTGAAAACTTCATCATCAATATCCTTGGACTCCTTCTTTTGCTTATAAGTAGCTATTTTAGTAGTGATTTTTCCTATCACAGGGTCTTTGGTAAGGTGAGCATCTATCTTCAACTTATTTACCTTCCAACCCCTAGCCACATATTTAGTGATGATGTCTTTCACTGGTGTGGACACTGATTGCAAATTCCTTTTCTTACTGATTGTGTTAGATAGTCAGGAAGGAATAATAGGGATCATAGACATTGCCTAGGCATCTCTAGTAGGAGTTAGGAATCTAGGCTGATCTACCTTAGGATCCTCAATGAATTGAACGTTTCCATCTGCACCATCTAAGGAATTGAGGCCATCATTCGAATCCTGCCCTTGAATTGACATTCTCTCCTTCTAAAGTTTATGTTACTTCTAAGCTTTAGACTTAGATTGAGATCTAGTCCTTGGAGCTATAGTTTGCAAATGAAGGGGCATCTTCTTCTATTTATCTTGAGCCAATATACTACCTACAACAAGAGAAAGTGGGATGTCAAATGTGGATGGTTTAGAAAAATAAACCACCCCTAAAGAGGGTTCATTGATGATTCCTTTGCTCTTTTTCTTTAAATAGTCATCTATGAAGGTAAGTATAAATGTAGCCCTTAGGCTAATATCATCTTCTTCATCCTTATTCTAGTCAACTGCTAGAGACTTCAATTCACTAGATTCATCCTAGCCAGGTTCAATTATATCCAAGCCATTCTCAACCACTCCCTCTATTTTGAGCTTCAACCTGAAGGACTTAATTTTCTGCAAAGTCAACCTTGAATGATCTTTCCTCATAACTTCTCCTTCATCCCTACAATCTTTCCATAGACATTCCAACTATGGAGTTGCTGGTGGGTGAATTTCAAGATCGAGAATCTGGACTGCATACCCTTTACTATCAAAAATCCTTCTACTATGGTAAGAGCCAAAATTGAACCCAATTCAATTACTCCTAATGATAGAAGTGTTGGTCATGCAAATACAAAACAACTAACCTAGCTTGATAGGAAAAGCTATTTCCCAATCCTCTTGTTGTAAATTATCCTCTATAATAGAGAAAAGTTGCCTACATATCTCAGCCAAAATAAAATAGTCCAAAGCATACTGTGGTAGCTTTGTAGGTTCTTCTTCGAATCCACCTATCCTTAAGTACGTAAACCTGGGAAACTTTATGAAGTGGTTTCCATATTCTTGAGTTAACATTTGGGCTTCAGGAGACAATCTAGGCATCAACATATTCTTTAGAGACACAAAAACATTCTCCATCAACACATCATGAACTTTCTTGAAATCTTCCAAGACTCTATCTTTCTGTAGCAGAGGGCAATACTAAAAAACTATTATTTCTTCACTCCATACTCCATGAGGGAGAGGGGTAAGATCAAAAGTACATGCAATGCAATTAGTTAAATAGGGAGCCATATAAAAATCCTCCTAGAATTCCTTAACATGTTTGAGTTGAGACCTCAATGAACTAGCAATAATCTCTACCCAATCCATCCATTGTTCACCCTTCAAGATGATTTCTATGTACCTATACATCCATTCTTCAAAAAGAGGCACATCAACTAAACCTTTTACCCTATGCAACAACACTAGTAGGTCATGAATATGGGGCTTTAGGTGATCTTTAGTGATGACCTTGGGTAGCCTAGAACCTCTGCCATACATGGTCTCGGTCCATTTCCTAGCTAGGGTATTGCAAAATTGGTTTGGGGTTTCTTAATATTTATCTTGGGCTTGAACAAGGGAAAATGCAGCAAATGTATTCTCTATCAAATGTTATACAGAGGCAATAGTGTCTCCTAAATATGAGAGTATTGCATTGCCATTTTTTACTTACAATACTCTTGCTTTTAACATCATAGTAATCAATACAAACTTGAAGAAGTTCATGACTCACAAAGGCTGGGGGAAAAGTAGCAGCCTCAATTAACCCACTGGTTAGGACTTCGATACACCCATTCACCTCATTAGGACATTCAAGAAAATTTTCTTGTAAATTCTCCAACTTCACCCCTTGCAAATTCATATCACAAATGATTGGCTTTCTACATTCTAAACTTGTGACATTACTAAAGAAATGCAATATAGACCTCATTTTTGATCAAACAACAAGGCTTCAAATAGATAATGTTGGAAAATACAGAGATTTGCAAAAAAAAACAAGAATTGCTAAGTTCTCATATGTATTCTACTAAAAAAACAACAATTTTCTTTGTCTCCCTCAACAAGTTCTTCTTCACACTTTCAGTTCTTCGCATGACAAATAGAAAAAGAAAGCCGAGCAAGTTTTAAAGGGAAAGTACTTATGTGTAGAAGTACAAGCTCATTATAAGGAATTAATGACACATCACTCCTTGTTAACAATCACACATTTGAAAGCATTGTTGTATAAAATTTCCATTTAATGATTTCCTTTTTGGATGTATTAGTAATGATTAGTTTTAATGCAACATCCAATCACTTTTCTGGTTGAAGATTTCCCACTTTCCCCATAATGATGTCTTTTCACATTGGAAATAGAAATGTCCTCTTATTCATTGTTCTCTAACATGACCATCAATGGCCTTGCGGGATGACAGTGCGTCGTACACTAGGATTTAATATTGGCAAAATACCTCATCTATTGAACAACTTTGAACTACTTCGAATTGAGGTTTGAAGTGGTTCAAAGCGATTCAAAAGAAAACTCTGACAAGTTAACACATATCACCTACCAAAAAAATTGTTAGTACAAAACATTTGGTTGAACTACTTTGAACTACTTTGAACTGAGGTTTGAAGTGGTTCAAGGGAAGTGATATCGACTAGAGGCAAAAGGAACTTCAAATAATCACTTCAGGGGATGATGAATACATGAAGCGACAAGGGAAAGACTTCAATAATAGGATAGGCCAAAATTAAAGGAAAGACCTTTGAAATATGGCAACTCAAAACACTATTAACAAGGTGCTCTGATGTATCTCTGAAAAAATTATATATTACAAAAATACAAAAAAAATTTAAAAATTCAAAAATTCAAAAAAAAAAAAAAAAAGTGCCTTGGTGAAAAGTTGGTAATAGACACCTTGGTAGCAAAAATACAAAAAAATTATTAAAAAAGTCCTAAAAAAAGAAAAAAGAAAAGAAGAAAAAATCCAAGTGGTGAAAACTTGGAAATAGGTGCTTCTTGAGGCCTTTGCAACCTTGTTTCTTAGCATGTTTCCTTGACACTTAGCCTTTCTCCATCATTCATTGTCCTTGTTGCCTTGGTTTGGAATTGGTTTTTGTCTAGGGGGCATAACTATGTTAGGTTTGGTCTCTTGGATGTGTTAGTCTTTAGGACACCTCACAAATGGTGTTTTTCAACACCATCCCAATTGTATTTTTCAATACAACCACTAACATCGAGTGTTTTTCAACACTTATTAGTTTGGTGTTACTTAGTTTCATTATGTGATATTATCTACTTGCAAGCATTTGATCCTTATCTGGTGCAGGAGCACCCACAAAAAATATTCAGGTCAAGTTTTATGTATTTAGGTCAAGTAGGTCAAGTTTTATGTATTTAGGTCAAGTTTTATGCATGAGCCAACTTGAGAAATTTATCTTGATTTCATAATTAGGATAAGACAATTTTCTTGGGATTTGTACAGATCATTGTGGGGTCATTCTTCCCCATTCTATACTAATCTAGAATTTTCTATTTTGTAATAATCTAGAATTTTTCGTAGACCATCTTAGCAAGTATAAGTAGAGTCTTAGGTTTAGGTTTAGGTAAGGCTTGAGATCAAAGTTTCTGGAAACAAAGTTACGAAGAGAAGAAATTTGCAAGAAGAGCTAATGTATGTATGGTTCATTTGATAAATTAAATAGAAGAATTTTATAATCTGTCTCTTGCTGTCACTAGTTCCTATTGCTATTGTGTTTGCTTTTGTTGTGTTTTACCTTTGCATCATTTTTGGTTATGGTGTAGGAGCACCCACATAAAGTATTTAGGTCAAGTTTTATGTATTTAGGTCAAGTTTTATGCATGAGCCGACTTGAGAAATTTATCTTGATTTTGTAATTAGGATAAGACAATTTTTTTGGGATTTGTACAGATCATTTTGGGGTCATTCTTCCCCATTCTATACTAATCTAGAATTTTCTATTTTGTAATAATCTAGAATTTTCTGTAGACCGTCTTAGCAAGTATAAGTAGAGTCTTAGGTTTAGGTTTAGGTAAGGCTTGAGAGAAAAGTTTCTGGAAACAAAGTTATGAAGAGAAGAAATCTGCAGGAAGAGCTAATGTATGTACGACTCATTTGATAAATTAAATAGAAGAATTTTATAATCTGTCTCTTGCTGGTGCTAGTTCTTATTGCTATTGTGTTTTCTTCTATTATGTTTTACCTCTGCATCATTTTTGGTATCAAATCTTGGGGAAAGCTCTTGAGGCAATTAGATTTTATGTCTGGATCAGAGTCAGAAGCTGAAACATCAAACATGGTCACTAATGCTGAACTGGCAAAGAAGATGCAAGAACAAGAGAAAATCAATAAGTGGTTATTAGATAAATTTGAGAAGATGAAGGTCCGGATGGAAAAGAAAGCAAAGGTCTCCTCAGAGCAAGAGGAAGAAGGGGAAGAAGAGGATACCCTAGAGTAGGAGGTGGTTAACTTACCTGCAGATCAGAGATACTTTATAGAAGCCCTTGAGAGAGTTGGTAAGAAGGATACCAAAGGTGACCTACACATCTTCTCAAGAAAGATGGATGCTGATGTTGTTGTGGATTGGATAGAAGCCTTGAACAACCATTTTGAATGTGAAAATATAGCAGAGAAGGATAAGGTAAAAATTGCCAAGTCAAAGTTGAAGGGACCAACCGTCACTTGGTGGAATTTCATTCAAGGAGAAAGGGTCAAAGAAGGTAAGAACATGATAACTTCATGGGAAAGGATGTGTGCCAAGGTGAGAGAAACATACTTACCTGAGGATTATAAAATCCAACTTCATCGAAGGAGACAAAGTTTAAGGCAAAAGGAGCTAGATGTCATTGCCTATACTAAAGAATTTCAAAAATTAAGCCTGAGGTCAAAGCAAAGTGAATGTGAAAGTATAAAAGTTGCTAGATATCTCAATGGATTGAGGTTGAACATTCAAAAAGAACTTAATTTATTATGTCTAGATACAGTACAAAAATTTTATCAACTAGCATTGAAGGTGGAAGCCAAATTGAAAAGAAGACAAGAACAAAATAGCAGAGGAAGAGAAAGAAATCAAAGGGGAAGAGGAAATTTCCAAGGAAGAGGACAAAACCATGAAGATCATAAGGAGATAAAGCAAGAAACTAGTCAAAGTGAAGGAAATTTTAGAGGTAACTTTAGAGGTAGAAGAGGAAATTCAAGAGGTGAATTTGGTGGTAGAAGGGCAAGTTCAATTGTTTGTTTCAATTGTAATAGGGAGGGACATTATGCATGTAGGTGTCCAGATAGAGCAAGTTCAAGTTCAAAAGGTGAAAGAAGAACCCATTTGGTATAAGATGATGACTACCAAGAGAAGGAGATGGCTGACTTAGATAGTGTACTTGAAAGAGGAGAAAGTTTAATGATGAGAAGAACACTTTTGAAAGTTCCTACTACCATGGAACCACCACAAAGGAAAACTATCTTTAGGACTGCTTGCAAATCTGGAGGTAAGGTATGTAAAGTCATTATTGATTTAGGATCTACAAAGAATTTAGTTTCTCTTGAGATGGTTGAGAAGTTAAAACTTAGGAGAATACCTCATCCTTTTCCTTATAAGGTTTCATGGCTAACAAAGGGTCAACAAACTCTTGTAAATGAGCAAGCATGCGTTGATTTTCAGATTGGAAAGTATAAGGATAGAATTTTGTGTGATATAGTTGATATTGATGCATGCCACCTATTATTTGGTAGGCCCTGGCAGTATGATGTACAGGCACAACATGATGGAAAACTCAATATATACACCATCAAGAAGGATGGAAAGGTGATTAGATTGATTCCATTTGCTGATCATGAGGAAGTGGAAGAAAATAAGGAGAGGGAAGCCAACATTATGATGGTTAATAAAAAGGAATTCTTATGAGACATGAAGGATGAACCTAAGCCTTGTTTTCTTTTGATGCCTAACCCACAACCACAAGAATTCATTGGAAAAGATAGAAAGGAGGTTGAAACAAAGAAGGCAATTCCTAATGAAGTGAAAGAACTTTTGGAAAAATATAAAGGTTTGATTTCAGAAGGTATGCCAAAATCTTTACCAACTATACGAGACATTAGTCACTGTATTGATTTAATTCCTAGAGCTACTTTACCCAATAAGGCTGCATACAAGATGACACCACAACAAAATGAAGAGATTGATAGACAAATAAAGGAGTTACTCAATTCTGGCTTGATTACGAAAAGCTTAAGCCCATGTGCTGTACTTGCTATTTTGGCACCTAGGAAGGAAGGAACCTGGAGGTTATGCATTGATTCTAGAGCCATTAATAAGATTACAATTAGATATCCAATGCCAAGAATTGAAGATTTGCTTGATTGTTTGGGAGGTGCAAAGTATTTCTCCAAGATTGACTTAAAAAGTGGGTACCATCAAATAAGGATAAGAGCTAGAGATGAGTGGAAGATAGCATTCAAAACCAATGATGGATTATATGAATGGAAGGTAATGCCATTTGGACTCTCTAATGCTCCTAGTATCTTTATGAGTCTTATGAATGAAATACTCAAGGACTTCAATGGCAAGTTTTTCATAATATATTTAGATGACATATTAATTTTCAGAAAGACAAAGGAAGAACACCTAGAGCACATTGACATGGTTTTGAGAAGACTTCATGAGGAGAAATTGGTAATAAATTTAGAAAAATGTTTGTTTATGCAAGAGGAGCTGACATATCTAGGTTTTGTGATCTCTCAAGGTTGCTTGAAGATGGATAATGAAAAGGTAAGTGCTATACTAACCTAGCCACCCCCAAAAATAGTTGGAGATGTTAGAAGCTTTCATGGTCTTGCTACATTTTATAGGAAATTCATAAGAAATTTCAGTCATATATGTGCTCCTATGTTAGAAACTATTAAAGGAGGAAGGAAGTGTAAGTTTGCATGGAGTCAATTAGCAAATGAAGCTTTTGAGTTGCTTAAGAAAAAGGTTAGTGAGCAGCCAATTCTTTCTTTACCTTATTTTAACAAAGTTTTCCAAGTAGAATGTGATGCTAGCAAGGTTGCTAGAGGGGTAGTTCTTAGTCAAGAAGGAAAACCAGTGGCTTTTTCAAGTGAAAAATTTAATGAAGCCAAGTAGAAATACTCTTCATGTGACTTAAAAATGTATGAATTGGTTCACGCTCTCAAAAGGTGGAGACATTACTTATTGCTAAAGGAGTTTGTTGTGTATACCGATAACCAAGCACTTAGTTTTCTAAATAGCCAAGAAAAATTAAGTCATAGGCACATGAAATGGATGGAGTATTTATAGGCCTATACCTTCACCATCAAGCATAAGAAGGGCATATCAAATAAGGTTGCTGATGCTCTTAGTAGAAGGAATCTGACGTTCTCCAAGATATAGCTAGAAAGTGTGGGCATTGAAGCACTCAAGGACATGTATGTAGCAGATCCAGATTTTGGTGACATCTAGAAGGTATGTATGGAGTTTGGTGAGAGATACCATGTTGATTTTCCTAATTTCTTGATACAAGACAGACTTCTTTTCAAAGGAGGACAACTATGTGTACCCAGGTGCTCTATGAGGACAAACATTATCAAAGAGAAGCACAGTGGAACAATGGGTGGACATTTAGGTTTGGATAAAACCTTAGAATTAGTTAGAAGGTACTACTATTGGCCTAAACTTCAGACTAATGTGAGAAACTTTATGGCAACATGTATGATTTGTCAAAGGGCCAAAGGAAGGACTACAAATCTTGGGCTTTATCAACCTTTGCCAATACCATCTAGACCTTGAGAAAGCATAACAATGGATTTTGTAATGGGGCTGCCATGGACACAAAAGGGGTATGATAGTGTATTTTTTGTAGTAGATAGGTTCAGCAAAATGGCTCACTTCTTACCTTGTAAGTCAACCAATGATGCTTCTCATATAGCAAACCTCTTTTTCAAGGAAGTCATAAGGATTCATGGACTACACCTCAATATAGTTTCAGACAGGAAACTGAAGTTCGTAGGACACTTTTGCAAAACTTTATGGAGGAAACTTGGAACCAATTTATCATTTTCATTAGCCTACCACCCTCAAACTAATGGCCAAACAGAGGTAGTTAATAGAACATTGGGAAATTTGTTAAGAACCCTCACAAGACAACATGCAACAAAATGGGATGTAATCCTATCCCAAGCTGAATTTGCATATAATGACTCCATCAATAGAAGTATAGGAAAATCACCATTCCAAGTGGTATATGGAATTCATCCTAGAGGGATTTTTGAGTTAAGGGATATGAGTTCACAGCAACAAGTTAGTGCCCAAGGAGAAGAATTTGCTATTGCCATAAAAGAAATCCATGATGAAGTTAAAGCAAAACTCCAAAATAGCTCTGACAAGTATAAGAAGCATGCAGATAAAAAATGAAGACATTTAGAATTTGAAGTGGGAGATTTAGTATGGGAAAATCTCAAGAAGGAGAGGCTACCAAAAGGTAAATCTACCAAACTTATGTTGAGAAAACTAGGTCCTTGTAAAATATTAAAGAAGTTTGGACCAAATGCTTATGAGATTCAATTGCCACCTGAGACTGGCATTTCTCCCATCTTCAACATAGTAGACCTCACACCATTCAAAGCAACCATTGAAGAAATTGATATAAGACAAATTTCTAATACAAAAGACATTCAACATCTACTATTTAAGCAGACACCACAACTAGATAGGATACTTGACACCAAAGTCATTAAGCAGCGAAAAGGATAGGAGTCCAATTAGTATTTGGTAAAACTCAAAGGTTATTTGGATGTAGATGCTGTGTGGATGACTAAACAAGATATCAAGAAGCAAGGTACCACTCTACAAGAGCTCATCTCAAGTGGGCTTGAGATAAAATTTCCTGGGGAGTATGGTGCATGAGCACCCACATAAAGTATTTAGGTCAAGTTTTATGTATTTAGGTCAAGTAGGTCAAGTTTTATGTATTTAGGTCAAGTTTTATGCATGAGCCAACTTGAGAAAGTTATCTTGATTTCGTAATTAGGATAAGATAATTTTCTTGGCATTTGTACAGATCATTGTGGGGTCATTCTTCCCCATTCTATACTAATATAGAATTTTCTATTTTGTAATAATCTAGAATTTTTCGTAGACCATCTTAGCAAGTATAAGTAGAGTCTTAGGTTTAGGTTTAGGTAAGGCTTGAGAGAAAAGTTTCTAGAAAAAAAGTTATGAAGAGAAGAAATCTGCAGGAAGAGCTAATGTATTTACAGTTCATTTGATAAATTAAATAGAAGAATTTTATAATCTGTCTCTTGCTGGTGCTAGTTCCTATTGCTATTGTGTTTGCTTCCATTGTGTTTTACCTCTGCATCATTATCCTTGGAACTCAATATCAGTTAACACCCTTAAATTTTTAAACACAAACACTCAATGCTTGACTTATGTCATGACCTTTTCTTTGTGTACTGATTGTTATTGATGTTTGTTGAGTGTCCTTGTCTAATAATTCTCTCTGGGATGCATAGCTAGAAGACTTGGGGCATGTTTTTATTTATTTTCTACTTGTGGGTGTGGTCTTGAAATTGTAAAGTGTCTCTTATTGTCCCTTTGAAACACTTAGGAGATTTGAGGCATCATCCTTGACTATTTTTGCACAACTATTCTTATGGTCATCTTGGCATCTATGCCTTGATGCGAGCATGGTTTTGCTACATTAAATTGGGTAAGCTAACATTGCAGTCATCTTGACCTTTATGTCTTTGATGCTTATGTTAGAATCTTTCCACATTCTAGTATGATATAAATCACATTCATATTTTCATAGTTGCACTTGTGACTAGTGATGATTGTGTGATTTTTTGATGTCCGTTGATAATGGCCCAATGATAAAAATAAGCTCTTTTACATTCTCTAATGAATGATGAACACAAACTCCTATGTTACAGTTGCTCTTTTGCAAGTACCTCTTTGCATTTTCATATAGCTTGCATTGTTAAACTTCATGTTAGTTTGCATTTTTAGGTTGCATTATGAGTTTGAGAGGGTTTTTCCTTCATCTTTCTTGTGGACTTTTAATCAACTATGGTCATGTTTTGATCTTCATTTCCTTATCTTCTTTCATGATCTCAATCAAAATTTCTATCTTAAACAGTTGATTAATTTTGGAGCATTATAATTCTTATGAAATTTTTTCTTTTCTTCTTTTTGTTTCTTTTCATCTCTTTCGAACTTCTATCTTCCATTTTCTTTTACCCACTTCTTTTCTTCTAATTCAACTTTGGGGCATCATATTTCATGCTTGATGATCTACCTTGCTTTTGTGATTCCTATATCTTTCATCTTACATCAAGAACTTTATCTTTTGTTCAATTTGATCAAATTTATCAATTTGTTGTTTCTCCTCTATCTCATTTTGATTTCAATCACGAGGGGGAAGTACCTATCAACTTCAATCCTTGATTCAATTTTATCCTTGACTTTTTAAAGTCAAAATTTATTTGTATTCTTTGTCCTGATGTGTTCCCAATTCGACCACCATCTGGGTTGTTGTGTGATCCTAAATTGATCTCACACTTCAATTTCTTTCTTTGACTACATGTGTTCCCAAATCAATCACACATTAGTCAAAGAGGGGCAAATGCATGCACCCTAAAATGGTTGCCTAGACTATGGGCCCCCATTATTCAATTTATCAATTTCCTGAATCAATGGTTTGCAATATTTTATTAAATCAATTCAAATCAATTTCCTTGATCAAATTTGATTATTTCATTTCTAAGGTTGGTCATTTTATCCTAAGTCTTATTTAATTAAAAGAAAATCTCTCTTTTAATTAAATAAAATAAGTCCCCATTTAATTAAAAGAAAACCTCTCTTTTAATTAAATTCATCCACATTTAACTAATTAAGAGAAAACCCCCTCTTTTAATTTAATTAAATATTTCCTATTTAATTAAAAGAACTTGCTCCCTTTTAATTAAATAAATCCCACATGAAAAAGGAAATGAAACAAATAAAAATTAAATAAATTCCTTTTTCTTTCCCTCATTTAATTTTCCTCCTCTTTTATCATTAGTGGAATTTTGTCTCACATGGATCAAACTCTATTATCCCATATTGGTCATGAGAAGCTTCCCACTTCCACATTTTTCTTTATAAGGGAGATCTCTCTCCTCATTTTTGACATCCATTATTATGCTATTGTTGTGCTACAGATTTGGAGAGTGATTTTTGAAGAAGGAGTTTGAATACTAAAACTTTTTTTATGGAGAACTTCTATCTTCTTGTCTTATTCTATCTTGCATCCATGGCTTCCATCATGAGGTTTCATCCTTGCATTTGCATTATTAGCTTAGATCATGCATTAATATATTAGATGTTTCTTTCATAGATTAGATCTTGCATTGTTTTGCATTGTCATCATTTAGATTAGTTCACATTTTCATTTGCATGCATTTTGGATCCTTGAATCTCTTGTTTCATGGTGTACTTGCATGGGCACAAACTAGGTCAAATTGAGGGCCTCCATTAAAAACCCTTGCACTCCATGAATAAAGAGCTATGAGCCACCATTCGAGAACTCATTCTTGAGCAATCTTGGATATAATGACTCATAGAAGTGTGCTCACATTTTAGGCATATAGTTGTATGACTTATCATGATGGTAATTCTTAGGCATTCTAGATGCATCTCACAGGCCTCTATATATAGACACTCCTAGTGTACTTTTTTGCATATTGAATTGAATACATCGATATTCTGATTTTACTCTTTTTGGTCTATAGTTGTGCTTGTGTTTGAGTTCTTAGTTCTTGGGTGAATTTTTCCCTAAGAAAAATTCTTACATGGTATCAGAGCTTGGAGATTTTCTCTTTACATAGCTATTCAAGACCATCTTCTTACTTCAGCACCATGGCTTGAATCCAGAGTATCATAGTCATTGAGTGTGTTTAGAGCCAAATTTGACTTTGCCATTATGTCTAGAATGCTGATTCAATGAAAATCATCTATAAACTCAGCTACCCTAGCCCAAAGTCAATCATGAGGCAATTTTTTTTTTTGCAAATCAGCACCCGTAGGCCCCAATTTGCAACATGGGTATGATATTTTAGATATGTAATTTTATTCGAATTTGTTAATTTCTCTAAATTTTTTAGATAGCTTTTTTCAAAAAAATTCCCCCCCCCCCCCCCCCCCCCCCCCTAGTTGGGCTAGCAGAGATTTTTTTTTTTTTTTTGTAGAACTAGGCTTTCAGATCTTGGCCCTACACAAGAGGAATATTTCTTAATAGGTGGTTCACCAAATTTTTGGATAGCAACTTAATTTTTCTGGTGACTTCACCATATAAATTGGCAACTAAGTCACTGAAACTCAACGATTGGCCCAACCTTTACACAACCTTGGCTACCACATTTGCTATTGGCATTGCACAGGGTTTGTTTTAAATCCTCTACAGTCTTGCTTCCCACTGCATGTGGGATATTGTTTAACCAAAAATCGGCTTGTAAAAATTAGTTTCTAGCCCACATTAAATAGCCCAACAGTAGCAAAATATCCCTGTTCCATTTATAGGATCTGACATTGGATTGTAGATTTTCAGTGACCAGCCACTATTTTTCTGACATCAAAGATAGCTTTTTGACCACTCACATTTGGAAATAGTTGTCACACGTGGAGTCACCTCACACCCAGTTAGTGACTACCACATGGACTGCTTCCTACCATGTAGACTATACCCATGGCCCAGTACACATTAGCAGGCTGATGTTGTCACCTACCAACTCATCTATCGTATGTCTAGTCACTTGTGACTCAACAAATCCACATCAACTATTTTGTACACATGTCAAACCCATCTATACCATTTTGTATAGGTGATGTCATCCTTTTTGTATAGTTGTATGCCACCATAGCTATTACGTCACCCTAGGGCATTGATTTTTTTACTGACGTTATCATTTTACTAGGTTAAAATTATGGCTGTCTGATCATCATTCCTAGTTATTTTTTAACTACTATGATGACCATTTGACTATCAAATTTAAGCTAGATGTTTTCCTTCCAGACCCTTCTCTAGATTTCTTTTTGATTTGGCAGCCTGACTTTGCAAGTCTATAACTTGGTTATCTAGACTCCAATTCAGGTGTAATTTTTTTAAAAATTGGGTAGAATTTCTTGAACTTTTTAGTGGTGGTGTTCTTTTCTAGTTTTGGTGCAAGGATTTTTTAGAAATTATATTTTTTAATGACTATACCTGTTCAATCCTACATTTTGCAACTTTAAACACTCTGTAGAGGCTTATTTAGACATAAAAATAGGTTCCATTTTTTTGAAAGTGCATTATTTTTCATCTACTTTCTAGATCTATAGTCAGATTCTAGGATTGTATGGAAAAAAATCTCACTTTTAGAACTAGGGCTTTTTTGCATTGTAATGCTTTGATTACTTTTTAGAATTGTTGTACATCTGAGCTACAATGCTTAGTGATAGATTTGGGTCTCAAAAGGTAGCTGTAAAAAGAAAAATCATAAGTCCATTTTGTACATTTTGACAAGTGGCCCATTGTACATGCACTACTTATAAAGTGCGAAAAGCATCTTTTTTGGGGGGTCTTTTGATTGAGTAAAAGGGGGGGGGGGGGGGGGGGTGTATTTTGTTTTTGTGTCTCTCTTGTGTGCTCTTTTCATTTTCTACATCATGGGTTCACCTAAATGTCCACTTCTAACTTCACATAATTATTTTACATGGAAAGATATTGCATGGTGTAGATTAATGGAAAAATTTCATAGTCTTTATGTTGATGGTACAATACCCAAACCCACTAATGCTAAAGAACTCATTAATTGAAAAAAAAACAAGAGCAATAGGCTTTAGAAGCTATTAGGAATTGTGTACATAAAGATCTCTTCTTCCACATTTCCAATTTCACAAAATCCAAATCTACTTGGGAAAAACTTGAATAATTGTATGGTAAGGTGGATGAGGAAAAGGGATTTCAGATTGAGGATGATCTACTTCTCTTGGATCCAAAGAACTTTGACACAATTCAAGATTACATCAACAAAGCCAATGAGTATAGGGCATTACTTAAAGATTGTGGAAATACCATGAAGGATGACAAGTTGATTCATCACATCCTAAAGAGGCTACCTTCAGAGTATGCTTCCTTTGTTTCAAGGTTGACCATGGGAAGTGCTTACCAGAAGGCTACATTTGATGCATTTGTAGAGATGTTAATTTTTGAAAAATCTCACTTGATAGATTTGGAACTTCTCACGATATCAATGACCAAAGGCTTGGTGGCTAGTGATGAGCACCAGTCAAGTCAAGGAGGGAAAAGTTTTAGCAAAAAAAAGAAGAAGTAGTGGAAGCAGAAATTACAATCTAAGACACAACAATCCTCCTCATAGCAAGGAAATTCTTCTTCCAACAAGAAGGGAAGTAATGAAAAGAAGGATAAACTTTTTTGTGCATATTGCAAAAAACCAAATCATGATGAGCATCATTGCAAGACTAAAAGAATTGATGATTTGGAAAACCTACTCAGGAAGAAAAAAATTCAAGTGCCAGGTACTTCCAATGATTCAACTCCAACCTCTTCAAAAGGAAAAGGGCAAGAACTTATGGCAAATAAAAACTCTTCTTTGGAATGGATACTTGACTCGAGTGCCTCTTATCATATGGGTTCTTTAAAGGGAGACTTTTCTTCATTGAAGTAGTCATAGGTACCACACATCTTCATGGGAGATGATACAAAAATGGAAGTTGGAGGGAAACAACATGTGGAAATGGACAATGGGGAATTCAAAGATGTTCTCTACATTCTGAAATTTAGCTCCAATCTCTTCTCAACTTACCAAATCACTCACCTTGGAGATGGTCATAAAGTTGAGTTCCTTCTAGATTCAATGATGGTGCAAAGTCTCAAAGATGATTCATTAGTTGTAGTGGGGAAAGTCAATCATGATAAGATACTTTATTCCTTCTCCCACTTTGTGCCTAAGTCTCCTTCTCAAGCCTTTTTGACTCACTCACATTCAAAAATCAACTTATGGCATGAGGGGTTTGGTCATCTTGCCTTCTGCCATCTTCCACAACTTTTCTTCAAACACAAGGTCAAACGTCTACCTAACATTTCTAAGGGAGAGTGTTCATCATGTTCAATAGATATGCATCTTGAGGAGAAGTATGATAAAAGGAAGTCTTCAAGAGCACAATTTTTTCTTCAATTGGTTCACATGGTTTTAGTAGGACCCTTTGCAGTGACATCAGTTAGCCAAGGCCACTACATCCTTACTTTTGTTGATGAATTTTCATGATTTAGTTGGGTCTACTTCCTTCATCACAAGAATGAAGTGGTTGACAAGCTTCAAGCCTTTAAGAGTCATGTTGAACAGAAATCAAGGAAAGCCATCAAGGTTCTACAGATGGACAATGAAAGTAGATATGTGAACATAAGACTTAGAGATTTTTGCAAACTTGAGGGTGTTGATCTTTAAAATCCACTAGCATTCAGTTTGCATAAGATAGATGTTGCAGCTATGAGGATTAGGACTCTGAAGACCATGGCAAGTTGCATGATTAAAGCCAAGTCTCTTGATCCAAAACTTGAAGTTGAAGCCATTAGCAGTGCCATTCACACACTTAATAGGTTCCTCATAATCCCCTAGATGGGAAGACTCCTTTTGAGGCATGGTGTGGTAGAAAATTAGTTGTGAGTCACTTTAGAGTCTTTAGTTGTCCAACATGGGTAGACCTATCTTCCAAGGGATGTAAGGCACCATCACCTTGGCCTTGTACTTTCATTGGTTATGAAGATGGTGTTAAGGCTTATAGACTTATGAATATAGAGACTCATGATATTTTTGTGGAGAAGGATGTTCACTTTGAGGAAAGTTCACCTATCTAATCCTCTAATCCTCTCCACACTTCATACACTATGGAAACTGATAGTGACACCAATGATAGGGCTTCAATAGATTGAGACACGTGGGGTTCTATTGATAGTTGTAGTGAGAGGTCATGACATCAACATAGTCCACATGCATATATTGCCACAATGATAGGTCTAGCACAATAGGGTACACATTGTCTTCCAACTTTAGTGATAGAAGATGACTACATGGAAGACATTACAGTTTTATTCATGGAGTCACACATCATAGATTTGGGAGATAGACTTAATGAATTACATCTTCTCTTTGATGAAGATCCTTCTATAGTTGTTGTGAGGGCTCACTTTGACCCTCATGTGCATTCTCTACATGATCGATCTTTACAGGTTGATGTGATTATGGATCCTTATGAATAGTAGTTGTTGGAGGTCTCTTTATCAGTTGAGGAGATAGATGGCTCTTTGGAATAGGTTCAACAGACGTCCTTGCTAGATTTGCATCCATTCTTTTTAGAAGTGTTGGAAGGGGCGAACATCAACATCATCATAGGGACACATGAATAGGTTTTAGGGCTACCATACATCTTTAGGATTGTACCTTTTCCTTTGTTTCTTACAAAGAGGAGGAACATCATTCTACACTATTGGACCAGCTTCTTCCTTGGAGCAGCAATCATTGGTCAATATTCTTCATTAGTGGGGGACTACCTTCTCTCTCTTCCTCTTCTTTCTTATGGGTGGGACTTTTTGCTCTTATGAGGTCTTGTTCTTCTCATTCTTCACTATTGTATATACTAGATGTATGTTATAATGGAGGGGGGGAGGGGTCTTGATTACTCTAGCCATCCATTCATCCCTATTCATCTCTCTTTTTGAGGGAGGGTTTTTCCCATGAGGTTTTCCCTCTTGCTCTGCTTTATGAGAAATTACATTTTCATTATGTACTTGGGTACCTAACATGGCATAGTAATTGGGACCCATTATGTATTTCATCCTAGTTTTTGTAAGCTTAAGGGCATTCATCTAAGTTGCACTTAAGGGGGGGTGTTGGTGTAAATATGTATTTACTATTTACACTTAAGTTTACTTAGGTAAATGCATTATTTTATTATTTACTTTGTGAGACACTTAGGAGTTTGTGCACCTTTATGAGTTGTCATGTTGACAACACAAAAGTATGCAACTCTAATTCAGCACATGGTGTCTACAACACTGGAGTTTGCATCATCCATTGAGTTGTCATGTAGACAACACAATTATTCACACTCTCTTTTTAGCACATGTTGTCTACAACATAAATTTGCATGATACACCATTTTAGGCTTATCCTCTCATCATCACACTTACTTCCATGCTTAATGGAGGATAACCCATATCTAGTGGACATGTACCTTATTGTATGACTTATCATGATGCTGATTCTTAGGCATTCTAGATGCATCTTAGAGGCCTTTATATATAGGCACTCCTAGTGTACTTTTATGAATATTGAATTGAATACATCAATATTTTGATCATACTCTTTCTAGTCTACAATTGTGCTTGTGTTTGAGTTCTTAGTTGTTGGGTGAATTTTTCCCTAAGGAAAATTCTTAGACCTAGAAACCTTTGCAATAACTAACCCCACATGTCCATATGTAATTACCATGCTTCTTTTCTTTTGTTAAAGTTCAAACACTTTTAAAAAATGGGGGTGCGAGAAGCATTGATCTTAATTTGATCAATGACTCAATCTATTCTACCTTTATTTGTCCTTGTCAATAACTCAAACCAATTAGAGAAAACCAACCTGCCGATTGCTCTGACAACTTTCTTGTGGCCCATATATGGAAAATTGGTCCCACTTTAATCCACGTGTCATAATGTCACTTCCCCACTTTCTTTAAAACTTGATCACCTTTATAATGTAGGGAAGTGACAACCATAGCTCTTCAAATGATCAACAACTTCACAAGATCTACTTTTCTTTGGTCTAGTCATCAACTATATCCAATGAGGTAATACCAATCTGCCAACTTGTTCTGACATGTTTCCTTTTGCGACCCATAAAAAAAATGGACCCACCAACTCCATGTGGCATTACCACACTTTCCCTCTTTTGTTAAAGTTCTAACATCTTCATAATCTGGGGAAGTGCTAATTGTTGATATTCAAATGATTTGATAGCCAAGAACTTGTACATTCTTCAGTGTTTCAAACAAACAAAATGGGACCTGCAAGGATAGGTGTCATAATTGCACTTCCCCACATTGCTTAAAGTTCTAAAACCTTCATAATATGGGGATACACTGATCATTGATGTTCTTTTGATTAATGGCTAGGAACCAAACCCCATAAAGGTTAAGCCTTTTCAAAATTACACTGCACCAATTAACTCAATGTACAAACTCATGGTTAAAAGGAAATACACGCTAAGGTAAAAAGATTTTTGGGAAAATATTTAAAAGATAATGTAAAGACTATGGAATAATGGTTTTTCAAGGCTACTTAGGGCTCACAAAATATTCCCATGTATATTTTGAAAAAAGAACAAATGTAAACCAATTTATGAAACCTAGGGCACAAACAACTATAGGGTAACACAAATTAGGGATTTTCTAGGGCAAAACAAAAATGAAACAAGCACAATCCTTGACTACACAAGGATAACTAGATTTTCATTGTAATTTGTTGCAAAAATTTTAGAAGGTGAAAAACTATGTCAACACCTTCCACATGACCATCCTTGATTGAGTCATCTTTTGCAGTCATTGCTTCTTGTGTTGACTCTTTCTCACCTGCTTAGGATCTTGCAATAGTTGTTCACCTTTCTCTATTATAATAGGAATGTGTAACTTGTAAATAGATCTCCATATTAATTTACTCTTAGTTATCATATCCTCTATATTCTTCATCAATATACTAAATGATTTGTATTTTTGAGTAAATTTACCTTTGTGCAACTACATAGCCTCATCTATCATTATCTTGGGCAATTTAGGCATGACTTGGGCTAAAGTGGTTTTCCTGATCTGTCTTTTTGTTTGTAGAGTATATTACCATTTCTACTCAACTTGTTCATAAAGACTCTTAGGTAATGAGTTGGAAATATCTATAGGAGTTGATTTGAATGCAACCATCATCACATATATGAATTCCTCTATAGTATTTTGTTCAACTTTTCCTATTTTATCAAAATCTACATGTGCAAAACCAAAAAAATCCATATTTGATTTTATATTGTCACACAAGCTATCTAAATCAGAGGACGGACTATAGCTTACCACCTAGAATTGACTCATGTCATTAGATTCTATCATCTCCTCATTTGACTCAGCCAGAGCTACATATTTTCTCCTTTCATACGTCTTATTGACTAGTTTTCTTGGCTCTAATGAAGAAATAGTTCTCTTACTTTTATGTTTCTCAATAACTCTAACTTGCTTAGTGGCTACCCTTGTGCTAGCACTAGTAACAGGAGCTATTGGCTTCTACTATGATAGTTTCACAAGCTTCTTCTTGTATTTCTCCACTATAGGCTCCTTAGCCTTTCTTTTCTTTTTAGTAGGCTTGGGTGCTTCCTTGGCTTCTTCTGCCTTGACACATTCTTCATGAGCTCCCTCATCTTCTCCTTTTCCTTGAGTAATTTATAAAGGGGCTTGGACTTGTTCTTCCTCTTCTTCCTCTTCATCTTCTTCTTCATCTCCCCTTCACCAAATCTCTCTTTTAGCTTCTTCACAAGTATATTATTCTTTCTTACCACAAAAGCTATCTTCAAGTCAATTATAATTCTAGACTTGGCTTCCTCATAATTCCCAAATGAGGTGACACTTTTATCTATTTCATCTACTAGTAAAGTTGAAATAGCTATTGATGCCTCATCAATATTTATTTCATATGGCAAGGGCTTAAGCCATCTAACCCTAGGGACTGCTTGCACATATGTATAATTAGTATTAAATAGAAAGAAAACATCATCATAATGTTTCCCAATAGTGATACTGGAATTCTCAATCTCTTCTTCATAGATTTCTTAAGGTCTTCAAAATAACTTGTCATTACTGACTCAAATTTATCTCCAAGTTGCTCTATGAATTCTCCAATCTGAACTGCAATAGACTTGTTGGTCTTCCAAGAAACTTTACCAAATGAAGGAAATATGTTCTGCACATAAAAGAATATACAAAATAATAAAGAGCCAAATCTACAAGATGCATTCTTGGTTTTTCTTATGGCCTGCAAGTTTTTAGATAGTTGTTGAAGTTGCAACTTGACAAGGTCATAGGTGTGGTCTCTCTTTACTATTTTTTATCCCAAATATGCAACCATGTAGGACACAATATTAAATCTACTAGATTGAGAGAACTTATGAGCTATCACCCTCATAGAAAAATCAACTAGGGGGTTTGAGAAAGAATCTATAGACATTCCACTATTATTCTATACCACACCTTTTTTCTTCTCAAGTATCTCTTTTGAATCACTTCGCATGCTCTTGGGTCGATCTAGGGTAGGATACCATAAAACTTAGCTACTAATCCTTTTTGTGATCTTAATGGGTCCATTTTCTATCCAGATGAAGTTGTCATGTATTCTACTAAGCACAATCTTGATCCATTTAGTCTTGAATACATTAGGGAAATCTAGGGCATGGGTCAACCCTTTCCTTTCTATGATTTTATTATCTTTCCTTAAAACTCCATTATCACAAAGTTGACTGTACACTTCTTTTATCTCCATGTCACTTATACTTCCAAATTTGCATGTATAGCAACATCTAGCATCTTGAATCATTAAGACCTTCGGTGGTATCATTGATCGTGCACTAGATGGGTCTCCTTTATATTCAATTTAAGGTATTGCTCAAAAAGGTGGTTTTCTAACCTCATTACTAATGGATTTTACATTCAACACTTCCTTTCTCTCTTTCCTAATACTTGTAGAAGAGCTTGCTTCCATATTTGATACCTAGGGTTTATAAAACTCAAATAGAAAAACTTAGCACCAGTAATGTACCTTTCCAATTTGATGAATATGTTAAGTTGTAGTTAAATTAGGTTCAAAAATGAAATAATCTCTTATTGAAATTTTCCTTTGTGCCCTTCATGCTCTCTTTGATCTCAAATAAATGCAAATGAGTCAAGAACTTACTATATAATTGTTACAATTTTGCAATAAATTCTTAATGCTTATATAGTTTTATGCTTGGTCTATATAGGGTTTCCAACTCACTTGGCTTACACATAACTTCCACTTTACTTAGTTCACATAGTATGCTTGGTCAATACTACCATACCTTCATGACTCGACATCAACTAAAATTCTATTCACGCTCGACAGTAACTATGAAATCTTTCATGCTTGACAACAACATGAAAACTAAGAAAACTAAAGATTTCTTCTAGGTTCTGACTATTCCATTGCATCTTAATTCATGAACATATAAAAATTTTCAAACTTAAATTCTTGGAATTGATGTAAAATATATCATTAAGATATCAGTCCCACACATACCTTTTGATTGCTTAGTTGGTGGTGATGTGATCACCTGATCCATTGGATGGAGTGACCTCATATGAACTTGATGTGTTATAATCTTCCTTTTTCTTCCATGCATTGTTCATCTACACTTTTAATTTCTCAACATCAACCTTCTCTTTGCCTTTATTGAATTCACTTCTTGGTGCTTTTCACCTTGTTAGATAAGTATATAGTTTGACTCAACCATCTATTATAATCAATTTTGAAATTTTTTCTAATGCAATTCTTAGGAACATGTCCATACTCTTGACAATAGTGACAAATCCACCTTGTATTTTAATCCCAGTTGTAGGATTTTCCATTATGTTATACCTTTGTTTTCTTTTTTGATGTCCACTTGGCACTAGATCTGCATTCATATGCTTTATGTCCATACTTCTAACAATTGTGGCAATATACTTCAAATCTTTGTGTGCTTAAGGTCTTGGTCCTGCATTCACGTGCTTGATGTTCTTTCTTGTTGCACTTATAATAGTAACCCTTGAATTTTTGCTTAGCATTCTGATTTGCATTATTGCTCTTGCAAACATTTTCTATATGATCTAAATCTCCACAATTATGACAAGTGGGTTTATAGTTCTTACCTTTGTTATTTCATTATTCACCACTTTTAGATGATTCTCCTTCCTTAGTACTAGTGTCTCCCAATATAGTAGTATCGTCATTAGATTTGGGAGATCTCATCAATTTTTTAAAGTATTTGATGGCTTCATTAGGTTTGTTGAAACTTTTAGAAAATTCCTTTTCTCTTCTTAGTTCATTTAGTAGTTGTTCATTTAGTAACTTTAGGGTTGTGATCTTAGTGTCCTTTCCATTCAATCCATGATTTTTAATCATTAGTTGATTCATTATATCTAGTTGCATGTTAGCAATTCTTTTTAACTCTAATGTATTCTCTTCTGGTTTATTGGTTAGTGTTCTTTTGTCATTTTCAATCATGACCTTGTCTTCCTCAGATTTCTTTTTCTACTCGATCACTTCACATAGAAATACTGATTGGACTTCTTGTTCTATCTTAAGATTTTTGACCTCTTGAGTTAAGGTACCATTCTTTTCCATTAGATTTATAACTGTTGCATCAAAATCACTTGAGTTTCCATATACAAACAATTCAGTAGTGTCTTCCTCTTGGTAATGTGTGTCATTTTCCTCAATGGCTATATATTTCCTTCTCTTTAATGAGCACTTCAACTCATCTTTTGCTTCATTCAACTAATGTAGAGCAAGCTAGATTTCTATCTTCTGGTTAACAATAACTTTTCCCAACTTATAGACTTCCATCTTCAAAATATTTCCTCAAAGTTGGAAAGCTTTTCTTTCTAGAGAACCAATACTCTGATACCAATTGTTGGAATTAACAATGGGAAAGTAAACTCCGAGAGGGGGTGAATCAACACTTCAAAACTTTAACCATATAAAACATTCACCATACATTTATCTCATAATTTTCATGTAAATTGAAATAGTTAGCTACACATGGTCATCCATAACATGAAAACAAATAACACATAACACAATAAATTTGTTAACCAGAAACCCTCCAATGAGAAGGTAAAACTAGAGTGGGGATGATACCCACAAATCTTCACTACTATAGTTGTAAAGTGTATCCAATGAAGGTTACAATTGTTTGATCATAAACTATGATCCACCCTATGAAAGATCTATCATATTAAAGTTTTACAATGACTATTAAATCTTACCTTGTTAAAGGATTTCAACACCCTACTAAAAGTGTGCCTTGTTAGAGGACTTCAGATTACAATAAAGTAAACACCTTGTTAAAGAATTTACAAAATCCTACTAGGACTGCTTGGTTAAGAGATTTTTATTGATTCATTTGTTAGAATGTTTTAGCCTTGATCCTTTGGTTAACACCTCTTTATTAGATATTAGATATCCTCTTTCTTGATGTGTACTTGATCCTCCTGATTAGATGTATCTCTTCTATCCTTTAGCTCCCATGTTCTATTCTTTCTAACTAATTCTACCATTCATATCTCTCTCTCACAACCTCCTTAGACACCATGAATGCTCTCTCTAAACTTAGCATTCACCCTTCTTTCTTCATCTACACATACAAACTCTTTAGGTTTTCCTTCCTTAAGAAGAATTAGGTGAACTAGGGTTAGGTAGGAATCAACAATTGTGATTCACCCATTTTTCCACTTCAAACATCCCTTAATCTATTTGGTTGTATGCACTACATAAGGATTCATAATATACCTTCATACATATCTTCTAGAATCATAAAACAATCCTCAAGTTGACCCAAAAATGGTTTACATAGGAGTTTGTGCCATTACAAACAACTATGTCCAAAACTATTTACTCGACACTTGAAGGCTTTGGTGCTCGACATCCATTACATCTTCAATGTTGTAACTTATCTTCTGAATAACTTGACATACTCTATTTACTCATATCATGAGTGACTCAACACTCACTATTTATTTGGCACATACTGATTCTTCATAGTAACGATGTATATTACTTGGCATGTATTGTCTGGCAACTAATGCTTGACATGCTTTGATCACTCAGCTCACACTGATTACTTGGCTTTCTCTAATCACTCAACATAAATTAAGAATATGACTAAGTGTGGTGTCACTCATTTGTCAAAACCAATCTAAGATTAATAGTTGTTCCTCTCCAATAGACCTACTATTGCTACATCAACTTCATCAAATCTTAAATGATCACATATGTGTTCAATTCTTTCTTCTTGGTATTGTGTTTCATTTTTTTGGGTTGCCATCTACTTCCTTCTTTTTAAGGATTTCTCTAGTTCCTCCTTTTTGTCCTCAAATTTCTCAAATGCAAGCTACAAATCAAGATTTTCATTCTCAATCACCTTTCCTAGTTTGTAGGCTTCCATCTCAAGGATCTTTGAATCTGAAGTGGCTCTAATATTTTCCTAGAGGAATCAACTTTGATAGAAATTGTTAGAAATCTAATGGGAAAGTGAGATGCTAAGAAGAGGGGGGGGGGGGGGGGGGGGGGGGGGAAGGGGGGGGTGTGAATCAAAATCTATAAAACTTTCTCATCTTCAAACATTAACCATAATAACCACTACTCACCGAACATCTCATTAACATTAAATGCAATCAACTTACACCATCACAAAATATCAGGTCTAACATCTACTTGCACAAATAAAACACATAAACATATAATCAACAGATGACACAATATCTGATAGTACATAATGTTAGGATAAACCACGGAAAAAAATAAAAACTACATGCAAATATAACCAATAACAGAAAATAATAGAACACACAGAAATGAACACAAGGCACCAAGATTTAACGTGGTTCACCCAATCCCTGGGCTACATCCACCAAATAGCAAGTCCGATCTTATTACAATCCAGTGATTACAACCTGATTACAATCCGTAATCCCTTACAGCTCAATACCACCGCAAGAACCAATTTCATATCACCACATATGAAAAATACCCAACCCTAAGCCCTTTTTATACAAGTATTAAACCACTTTATGGTTATAACATGTTGGCCATATGTCGGCTACTATGTCGGCTACTTCCCTGATCAGTATTTATGAAGTATGTACAGTACTTTCCTGATTAGTCACCACAATCTAACAATCTCCCACTTGGGGACTGATCAGGCTCCACACTAAACAACAATCTCCCACTTGGAGACTGATCTAGTAGCAATACAACTATCGCATGGGGCTCCCACTGGATCAAACCACCCTGGACTCTGCTGTTCTTTTATTCACATTTAGTCTAAAAGACCAACTGAAGCTGAAGAGGAGTTCAGCTTCTCCCTTGTTACAACCTTTGTCAACATATCTGCTAGATTTTCATTGGTATGTATCTTCTCAAGCTTTAACTGTCCATCCTCCAAAACTAACCGAATGAAATGGTACCGCAACTGTATGTGTTTGGTCTTAGAATGCAGAGCTGAATTCTTAGCAAGATGAATGGCACTCTGACTATCTATGAACAAATAATTATCCTTCTGAGGATGTCCCAATTCTTCCAAGAAGAACTGAAGCCATATCATCTCTTTGGCTGCCTCTGTAGCAGCAACATACTCTACCTCTGTAGTGGAGAGAGCATTAATCTTTTGTAGCCTAGAAACCCAGCTCACGGTTGCCCCACCAATAGTAAAGACATAACCTGTAGTACTCTACCTGGTATCAATATCCCCAGCCAAATCTGAGTCAACATAGCCCTGTAAATCAGTAGTAGAGCCCCCAAAGTGTAAACACTTATTGGATGTTCCTCTCAAATATCTGAGAATCCACTTGACAACATTCCAATGCTCAAATCCTGGATGACTCATATACCTGCTAATGACTCCCACTGCATGTGCAATATCTGACCTAGTGCATACCATAGCATACATCAAACTTCCTACAGCTGAAGCATAGGGTACCTTGGACATCTTATCCTCCTCTTCCTATGTCTTGAGACACATCTCCTTAGTCAATTTCAAATGACCAGGTAAAGGTGTGCTAACAGCTTTAGCATTCTCCATAGAGAAACGTTGCAACACCTTCTCAACATAATCAGCTTGAGATAGCATCAATGTTCTGTTCTTCCTATCTCTGCAAATCTTCATACCAAGGATTTGTTTTGCTGCTCCCAAATCCTTCATAGCAAATGCATGTGCTAATTGGCATTTCAGCCCCTTAATATGATCCATGTTAGACCCAGATATAAGCATATCATCAACATATAAACATAAAATAATGTAGCTATCATCATCCAACCTCTTAAAATAAACACAGTAATCTGAATGACACCTATTATATCCATGCTCATGCATAAAACTGTCAAATTTCAGATACCATTGCCGAGGTGCTTACTTCAAGCCATATAAACTTTTCTTCAATTTGCACACTAAGTTCTCCTTACCTTTGACCTCAAAACCATGTGGCTGAGCCATATATATTTCTTCATCCAAATCACCATGAAGAAAGGTTGTTTTAACATCCATCTGCTCTAAATGCAAATCTTCAGTAGCCACAAGACTTAAAACAGTACGAATAGAAGTCATTTTAACAACAGGAGAAAATATCTCATCAAAATCAATTCCCTTTTTCTGTGCAAATCCTTTTACAACTAACTTGGCCTTAAATCTTTTCTTACCTCCTTCCTCTTCTTTCAACCTGTAAACCCATTTATTCTGTAAAGTCTTTTTACCTGCAGGCAAATTGCACAAATCCCATGTCTTATTTTGCAGCAAAGAGTCCATTTCATCTTTCATTGCAGACTCCCACTGAATCTTAGTATCCACCTGCATAGCTTCATCATAACTTTTAGGTTCACCAGCATTAGTAAGTAAAATAGAATACAAAGAGGGAGAAAACCTTTGTGGAGGTCTAATTTGCCTTGTTGACCATCTAACATTCACTGGTGTGTGTGGTATTTTTTGTTGCAGTTGTTGCACATCATGAGGAATGGCTGGAACATCAGCTTTTGGAGTATCATCCAGCACTACATAATCATCTTCTTTCTTCTCATGTTGCTACAACAGATCTTTGTATAACACTTTTTCATTGAATATGACATCTCGGCTTCTTATAATTTTATGATTTTCAAAATCCCAAAGCCTATAACCAAATTCATTAATGCCATATCCAAAAAAGACACATTTCTTTGATTTAGCTTCTAGCTTGGTTCTATTTTCAGAGTCTATATGAGCAAAAGCTTCACAACCGAAGGTCTTGAGAAAAGAATAACTTACCTTCTTACCAGTCCATGCTTCCTCTGGAATACCACAACCCAAAGGAGTAGAGGGACCTCTATTAATCAAATAGACTACAATATTGATAGCCTCCACCCATATATGTAAGGGCAACCCAGCATGCAACCTCATGCTCCTTGCATGCTCCATTATAGTCCTGTTCATGCGTTTAGCCACTCCATTTTCCTGTGGAGTCCTTGGAATAGTTTTTTGTCTATGAATACCATTAGTGGAGAAATAATCTTCAAATTCATGACTGCAATACTCACCACCATTATCAGATCTGAGACATTTTAATTTCTTACCAGTCTCATTTTCAACTAAGCATTTCCATTTCTTAAAAGTTTGAAATACATTAGATTTATGTCTAAGGAAATAAACCCATACTTTTCTAGTTGCATCATCAATAAATGTAACATAATAATGAGAGCCAACAAGGGAAGATACCTGAGCCGGTCCCCATACATCTGTATGCACAAGCTCTAATTTCTCCTTTTTGTTTTCCTTCCCAGTCTTTACAAAACTCACTCTCTTTTGTTTTCCATACACACAACTTTCACAAAAATCCATATTCACACATTTTAGACCTGGTAAAACTTTCCTTGAATGAAGTACTTTCATACCTTTCTCACTCATGTACCCAAGTCTATTGTGCCACAGCGCTGTATCAGAATCTATATTAGCTATTTGTTCTCCCTGCTCAACTACAGTAATTGTTCCTGAACATTCATTTTTCTCTGAAACAATCAAAGTAGAAGGAACAATATGACCTGTACAAAGATATAAGGTGCCTAATTTCACACCTTTTTCTACTACAAGGGAACCTTTTGAAACCTTCCAATTTTTATCATTAAAAGTAACTACAAAACCCTCATCACCGAGTTGCCCTACTGAAATTAAATTCCTACTCAGCTTTGGAACATGTCTTACCTCATGTAGTAGCCAATGATTCCCATTCTGCAACTTAATCTTAATTTTTCCTTTTCCAACAATCTGACAGGGTTCATTATCCCCCAAATAAACAAGCCCAAAATACCCTTGGACATAATCAATGAAATAACCTCTATGAGGTGTAGCATGAAATGAAGTGCCAGAATCTAAAACCCATGAATCATCAACACTCTCTAAAGACAGAAGCAAAGCATCCTCTTCAGATTTGTTACTTACCACATTTGCCTCCTTGTCTCCATCTGATTTATCTCCTTCATTTTTCTTTCGATTCTAGCAATCTTTCTTTTTGTGCCCTGGTTTCCCACAGTACCAGCAATCATTTGGTCCTCTCGATTGAGACCTCCTCCCCTTTGACTTTCCTCTTGATTTCCCATGATTTCCAAAGTTACTTCCTCTTTCAGTCGTTCTGCCCCTGCTTTGTGCATTTAAAGCACTTCCTGATGTAGATCCACCTGAGGATTTTCTACGAGTTTCCCCACTTAAAATAACACCGATTACATCATCATATTTTAGGGTACTAGATCCAGGAACAGAATTACTCACCGCCATTACCAAGCCATTCCAGCTTTCAGGAAAAGAACACAAAATTAAGAGAGCCCTAATATCTTCATCAAAATTGATACCCACAGAAGATAATTGACTAGTAATAGTATTAAACTCATTTAAATGATCTGCAACAAATCCACCTTCTGCCATTTTCATATTAAATAAATGCTTCATGAGAAATACCTTATTTGAAGTGGAGGGCTTTTCATACAGTGTCACTAGGGTTTTCATCAAATCTTCTGTCGTCTTTGCTTTTGTAATATTAAATGCCACCAATGGTGCCAAGCATAACCGAATGCTTCCGAGTGCCTTTCTGTCCAAAAGATCCCATTCAGCCTCTGACATAGTTCCCTGATTCTTGGCTTTTCCTTCCAATAGCTTCCATAAATCCTTCTGATATAAATAGTCTTCCATTTGCATCTTCCATAACTGGAAGTTCTGCCCATTAAACCTGTCAACCCTCAACTTACCCTCATTTGCCATTGCTCCCACTCAACTGTGAGACTTTCTTGCAGAGGATAACTAAAAGACAACCTTGCTCTAATACCACTTGTTAGGATAAACCACAGACAGAAATAAAAACTACATGCAAATATAACCAATAACAAAAAATAATAGGACACACAGAAATGAACACAAGGCACCAAGATTTAACGTGGTTCACCCAATCCCTGGGCTACGTCCACCAAACAGCAAGTCTGATCTTATTACAATCCAGTGATTACAACCTGATTACAATCCGTAATCCCTTACAACTCAATACCGCCGCAAGAACCAATTTTGTATCACCACATATGAAAAATACCCAACCCTAAACCCTTTTTATACAAGTATTAAACTAACACCACAATCTAACACATAAACCCTCCAATGAGAAGGTAAAACTATAGTGGGGATGACACCCACAAAATATTCATGACTGCAATAATAAAGTGCTTGTTAGGGATACAATTTTGATCACTTCTAATGATCTACCCCATGAGGGGCTTGCTCTGTCAAAATCTTACAAGACTATTAACTCGAACTTGATTGGAGTATTTATACATCATAAGTAAGTGAGCACTTTATTATGATATTTAAAATAGGCCTATTAGCACCACTCTATTAAGAGATTTACCCCGATACACTTGTTATAATTTAATAATACCTTGATCCTTGGGTTTGTACTAAAAAGTTGATAATAATTATTCTCTATGCAAACTGTAATGACCTCCTTATGATTGATTTTCAATAACTTCTCTCTACATTGCTCAGTCTCCTTAGTCGTTCAACTTCTAATTCACCTTCAACTTCACAATCCTCTTACTAACAAATTCAAAAAAAAAAAATCTATCTTAAACCCTTACTTTATAGCCATATAAAGAAACTTCTAGTTCTTGATCAATAATTTGGATTCATCCTTATTTCTGCTTAGTCTTTCCTATTTTTTGATTGGTTGATCATACAACATAAGGATTAATAATGCATAATTATAGGTGTAATTACCCCCTTTACTCTTTGCTCAAAACTAGAAACATAATTCATGCTCAACAAAAAGATTTACATATGGTTTTGTGTTATTCTAGGTTCATATAGAAAAGTTTAACTAGCAAACATATCTTCCAACACTCAACATGAACTTTACTTGACATAAATTGTTTATCTTTGGTTTTCTCAACTCCTATAACACTTGGCATACACTATTCCTTAATTCTAGATAACTTAATTTGTGGGTTTCCCTCCAAATTTCTCTGCAACAATTGAATTTCTTGATGATGCTTATGAGCACTCGATAACTATATGTACTTGACACATACTAAAATTTTGTAGTTTATGGCTCAACCCATATTGTGGCTTAGTCATAGTGTTGATCAACCAACTTTGCCTAGTAAATGACTAAATATTTTGTACTAATAGACAATACTAAGACTTCCTTTAGGGTCAACAAGAACTTCTTTAATAAACAACTCACTAGCATTATACTCTACTTGAAAAATCTTGTCAAAATCAGGTAAAAGAAGAATGGGTTGTTCACTTAACTTAAAAAATCTGAAATTTTCTTTATCTTCCTTAATCCAAACAAAACCCCTTAATTCCTCTTAATAGTCTTATGAATAGATGTCATGAAATCTCTATGAATCCATTGAAATTCTTGATGTTGTCCAATTGAGGAAGGCTTATACCTTCTCCTAATCCATTTTTAGGTCATCTTTGGACACCACAAAACCAAAGTAGATTGGCTCAATTTGTATAAAAATACACTTTTTCAAACTAATCTACAATTAAGCTTCATATAGCCTCCTCAAAAATTACCACAAATTCTCTATATAAGCTTCTTTGGACCTACTAAGCACCAAAATATCATCCATATAAACAATTACAAATTTTCCAATGAGTAGTGTAGTACCCACCCATAGTTTTCTTTTTTCTATTTTGATTGCTAAAATCTATTAAGCCTTTCTCTTCCATGCATTAGTTTTAGAGATATTTGTTAGAATATTATTTCATGACTTGGATTATAAATCACTGACGTTTACTTAGTTGATTGCATTTCACAAGTTTTATTTGATGATTATGATTACTTACATAGTAATGATGCTTTAAGTATTCCTAGTTAGTAAATGTGAATGCTCTTATGATGATTTCATAGGATAGGTCTCTGACTGATGATTATTTTATATTCACAATGACAAGTTTTTATGCTTGAATATACGATGATTTATACATGAGATTTATTATGGTACTTACCCCATACTTTCATGTAAGTGGTGTGCATGTTTTTTTTCCTTTTTTATTTGATGTGTTTGATGTGGTTAAGGGAGGGAGTCATAGTCACCGGCTACTCTAGATCTACATGATGTACCACTCCCTACCATTATCTATTTAGCTTATAAATATATGCATTTGTACATGCTCATCTTTTATGTAGGTTGTAGGTACTAGGCATTGGCT
The DNA here is from genome assembly GCA_028749045.1 of Cupressus sempervirens. Classification (NCBI taxonomy): domain Eukaryota; kingdom Viridiplantae; phylum Streptophyta; class Pinopsida; order Cupressales; family Cupressaceae; genus Cupressus; species Cupressus sempervirens. Next base: position 701,187,392 of record CM053791.1, on the reverse strand, counting down.
TCCCTGAGTTGCTAGGATAAGTGTGCCCGATTACAATAACTCAATGGTAAGAATTGCAAGTTAATGATTAGATCCAATCCCAACCATAGCCTAAATACCTTTCCCTTTCTATTTCACTCCAACTAAACCTCTTGCCACCAAATCTTTGCATGTCCCTTTAATTTTCCCTTCACAAACTTGATCCTATCTAGATCCTCAACATCTTCATGCTTAAAGTACTCCTCTAGCTCATTGATCCAATCGATTAGCTCTTCTGGGTTAAGATTTTTTGAAAATGTGGGAACCTTAAACTTAGGTCTTTTTCAAATCTTGGAGTTGGCCCTAAAATGTCTCTCTTTTTCCTCTGGGTTTAGAACTGCCTCTGCTCTAGCATTTTCTTCTACTTCATCCTCATCCTCACTTTCATCTCTCACATGAAGATTTATTTATTTTCGCATTTGTTCTTCCAATGCTTGCATTTTCCTTTGGAGGGCTTAGAAACCCTTAGGTGTAACACCTATAGCTCTTCTACCATGCTCTCTTTGTGGAGGCATTTTCACACTTCCGCTAAAACCTTTAGTGCAAACTGCCTCACAATTGGTGATTTGTCTACACACTTAGCCCAAACCATGGTCCTGGTGCAAACTGCCTCATAGTCAATGATCTATCCACACACTTAAGAACTCTATCTTTGATACCAATTGATGTAGGGTGCTCCTCTTTAAAACTATAACCTCATAACAGAAATAAAGAAACAACAACCAATGCGAGAACAAAATATGGACTTCTTATTTGCACCGCAAATGCAAGATTATAGAATTTTCAAGTACAATATGCCAACCCACATGGGTGCTTCCAATACAATAATTTGCAAGACCAATTGTGAACTATTACCCAAAGCTATCTAGACAATGTTTGGGCATTTCTTAAATAGGTAGTTTTATGCCGCCTAGGAAGGTTCTAGATGCTCAAACTTAATACCTAGGGCTGATAGACCCTAACAAAAAATATAGAGTCAAAAAAATACATCTTTGACAATTATTTTAGAAGTTTGGGGTAGCCAAAATTTTGAAGGCCATAACTCACAAACCGTTGCTTTGATTGGCTATTATAACCACTTTTTAGAAATGCCAACTCTTGATCTACTGGCTCAAAACAATGCTAGCACCCTTGTGTCAAGTCTTGGGACCTCATCCGAGCATTCTATGGCCTCTAACAGTGAGCCTGAAGATTTTTTTGCAAATGTTTCCACTGATAATCCACAATAAGCGATTTTTATGGCAGGCTTACAACTCTAAAATGAACCTTCCTATAAAAAACATTATGGGATCATATGACAAACTTACTAAAAATAGGAACTTCCCATAAATAGTAACCACCATATCTACTATTCCTTATTAAAATAGAAAAGAGTGAAAATAAAATATTTTTGGGTGATGCAAGATTGCCCTTACACCCAGGATGCTCCTACATTAGACACTTGAGGTAAGTGGAGAAGTGACCCTATCATGTCTCAAGTGTTTAGAGGAAAACCAAGATGATTAACCTCCTCCTTTGCTAGCCATGATGAATCCTCAACTAGTCTCCCTTTCCATTTGATGAGATATTCCTCATAAGTTCTGTTTCTAGTACTTTTTCCAACACGACTGTCTAGTCTCTCCTCAATCTCCTTTGTAGCTGAACTAGCTACTAGAATGCTCCACTGCACTTTTGCAACTTTATCTCCATCACCTCCTTCATAATACTCTATCAAATCTAATATATTAAATACTAGTGAAATATTCAATTCAGTAGGCAACTCCACTTCATACACATTTCCAAAATCATGCCTCTTCACTATCTTGCACTATCCAAACTTCTTCATCTTCAGTATATTAAATGTAGCCACTAGTAAATGCTCTTTTCTCAAATGAACCATGACTTCATCTTTAACCTGAAATTCCTTATATCTCTTTTTCACATCTTTGTTAGCCTTATGCTGTGTATTCATCTTTATGATGTGCTTCCTCACCTCCTCATGGATGTTCTTCAAATGTTCAACAAAATCTTCTACATCAGCACTAGTTATCTCTCCTTTATCCAATTGCCTCAGTTTAGAAGCACTTCTGGGACTGCTCCCATATACAATCTTGAATGGTGATTTACTAGTACTCTTATTGACAAAATTATTATATGAAAATTCCACCTATGGTAAAATCATATCCCATCCTTTTGGTTTATCACCAACCAAGCATCTCAAAAATTTCCCAAACTGCGATTCACAATTTCTGTCTGTCCATCAGTCTATGGATGATGTAATGAACTAAACTTCAAATATTTCTTCAACTTCTCTCACAATGTACACCAAAAATACCTAATAAATTTGGTATCTTAATCTGAAACTATACTCTTTGGCAGACCATGTAATCTCATCACTTCTCTGAAAAACAACTTTGCTACATGAACAACATCACTATTCTTCTTGCAAGGAATAAAATGTGCCATCTTTGAAAACTTTTCAACCACCACAAAAATAGAATCATGCACATGCTACATCCTCGGTTATCCAAGAACAAAACCCATGTCAATATGCTCCCACAACTTCTCTAGTTTAGGTAATTGGTTGATACAACCCTATATTTTTCTTCATTCCTTTTGCCATGTGACATACTCTACAACTTTGTACAAACTTTCTCACATCTTACTATAATTATGGTCAGTAAAAATTTTTAGCAACCAAAGTTATGGTTTTATCTCTGCAAAATGTCTATCCAATCCTCCACTATGCTTCTCCTTGATGAGGTTCTCTCTCATTGAACTTTTGGGAATGCAAAAATAGCTTCCTTTGAACAAAATATTACCCTAGATCATGAAATCCAACCACTTTGTCCTATCAAGTGTAACAAGTTCTGTACAAGCCTTCCACGCTTCACCAAAATCAAGATGATGTGGATACAATGTACTGAGTTCCTTGAACCCAACCACCTCTATCTACATTTCTATTAGCAAAAGTTTTCTTCTACTAAGAGCATCTAGAACTTTGTTAGACTTCCCACTCCTATGTTTCAAAGAGAATGCATAACTCTACAAAAACTCTACTCACTTTAAATACCTTTGGTTCAAATTTCCTTGACTATTCAAATATTGCAAAGCTTGATGATTAATATATGAAAAAAAACTTGGGAAGAAGATAGTGTCTCCACTTCTTCAATGCTTGAACTATAGCATAAAAATCTTGATCATAAACAAAATATTTTCTTTTTGCATCATTCAAATTTTCACTAAAATAAGCAATAGGTCTACCTTCTTGGCTCAAAGCAACTCCTATTGCAGTACCAATGGTATCATAGTATACTTGAAACACCTTGTTAAAATTAGGAAGTGCTAAAATAGGCTGCTCAACAACTTTTTGTTTGAACAAAGTGAAACTCTTATGTTCTCCTATAGTCCACTTAAACTCTTTCCTATCCCCTCTCATTGTTTCAGTCAAGGGTCCACAAATACTGCTAAAACTTCTTATGAACTTTCTATAAAATGTATCTAGTCCATGAAAAGATCTTACCTTTTTTGGATTCCTTGGAGTAATCCATTCAAGGATAGCCTTCACTTTCTCTGGGTCCATTTTTAGACCTTCTCCTGAGACTACAAATTCTAGGTACACCAACTCTTTCTTTACAAAGCTGCACTTCTTCAAGTTATCAACAACTTCTCTTCCCTCAACTTATCAAAAACCTTGTGAATATGAATCAAAAGCTCCTACAATTTCTTACTAAAGATCAATATATCATCTAGGTAAACAATGAAAAACTTACCTAGAAATTCCTTCAATACCTCATTCATGAGCCTCATGAAAGTGCTTGTTGCATTAGTTAGCCCAAAAGGCATGACTAACCACTCATATAGTCCTTCCTTTTTCTTGAAATTAGTCTTCCACTCATCACCTTCTCTGATATGAATCTAATGGTACCCACTCTTCATATCTATCTTTGTGAATACTTAGCTCCACCCAAATAGTCCATACTATCATCCATCCTTGGCAATGGAAATCTATACTCTATTGTGATCTTGTTGATAGCATGAGAATCTATGCACATCGTCCATTATCCATTCTTCTTTGGTGCTAATATTGCTAGTACAACACATGGATTCAGACTCTCATGAATCAACCCCTTCTACAACAACTCATGAACTTTCCTATTCAAATCTTCACTTTCTACTAGTGTCATTTTGTGCACTGCCTTGTTTGGAAAACTAACTCTTGGAACCAAATGAATCTAGTGATTGATCTTCCTCATTGGGGGTAATCCATTAGGTACATTACCTAATACAATATCATAAAACTCTTTCAACATAGCTACAACTTCTGTAGGTACCTCCTCTACTTCTTCTTTACTATCTTTAGGAATTATAGGAAAAACACATATGCTCATGTTTCATTCCTTTAAGAAACTCTTTTCCATTAATAAACCATATTTTGGTAGCACTACGTACTTTTATTCTTTATCCTTCAACAATTTCAACTTATGTTTCACTCTATCCATGGTTAGACTGTAGGTATTTGCTAGCCGATCATGCATAGCATGCCTGTCAAACTACTATGGCCTACCTAGAAACATATGACATATGTCCATAGGTATGATATCACATAGTACCTCATCCTAGTAACTTCCAATCTTGAACTTCACTGAGCACTACTAATTGACTATGACCTTGTGGTCATCTTGCACCCAAGCAATACAATATGGACGTAGGTGTTTCTACCTCTTCAGCTTCAACTTGGTCACCATCATTTTTGACACTAGGTTGTTAGTACTTCCACCATTAATGATCACATCACAACACTTATCTTCACATCTATACCTTGTGCAAAATAGACTCCTTCTTTGATTAAGTTCATTCTCACCACTCAACAGGACTCTTTTGTTAACTAGGACTTCTCCTCTTTCAACATCTTTAGAATGTGAGGATCTAGCATCTTCATCAAAATGTGCAACTCTTGCCTAACCTTCTATTCTTTGATCTATCCTTCCTTGGTGCTAGGTATATTCAAATGCTCTATGCCCTTCTTCTCTACAGTGAATATTTTTTCCATGAAAGCCTCCTCTTCCAGATCCTTGTCCTTTGCCTCTTCCTCTCTAATCTCTATTGTTTTGATCATGTAAATGATTGGAATTGTTTCCCATTTGGTTCTAATTTCTACTTATAGCCTCATCCTCATTCTTCTAATCATCATTATAGCCTCCATAAGATCATCCACTAGATCTTCCACCATGACCTCTTCCACTATTCTTATTATCAAAATTCTTGTTCAATTTCTCTTCAACTATTAGGGCAAACTGGTATGCCTCCTCAATACTACCCATTCAAACTAGACTTAGCTCAACCTAAATGCTTGGCCTTAACCCATTAAGATAACAAGCAACTTTCTCCTTATTAGCTTCTGCATGGCCGATTCTAATGAGAACTCGGTAGAGCTCTTTAGTATACTCTTGAATAGATTTTCTTGCTTGCTTCATTCCTTGCATCATCTTCAATAGATCAAGCTCATAATCCATAGGAATGAATTGTCACTTCATTTTGGATATCATCTGATCCCATTTGGTGATTTTGTCCTTTCCCTTTCTATTTCACTCCAACTGAATGTCTTGCCACCCGATCTTTGCATTTCCCTTCAATTTTGTCTTTGCAAACTTGACCCTATCTAGATCCTCAATATCTTCATACTCAAAGTACTCCTCTAGTTCATTGATCCAATCGATCAACTCTTCTGGGTTAAGATTTTCTAAAAATGTGGGAACCTCAAACTTAGGTCTTTTTCCAATCTTGGAGATGGCCCTAGAAAGTCTCTCTTCTTCTAGGTTTAGAAATTCCTTTGCTCCTACATTTTCTTCTACTTTGTCCTTATCCTCCCTTTCATTTCTCATAGGAATATTTATTCCTCCTCACATTTATTATTCCAATGCTTACATTTTCCTTTGGAGGGCTTGGAAACCCTTAGGTGTAACACCTACAGGTCTTCCGCCATGCTCTCTTTGTGGAGGCATTTTTGCACTTTTACTGAAACTCAAGTCCAAACTACCTCACAATCGACTATCTATCTACATGCTTAGCCCAAACCATGGTCCTAGTGTGAAGTGCCTCATATTCGGCGATCTATCCACACACTCAAGAACTCTAGCTCTGATACCACTTGATGCAGGGTGCTCCCCTTAAAGCCATAAACTTATAATAGAAACAAAGAAACAACAACGAATGGGAGAAAAAAATATGGACTTCTTATTTGCACCACAAATGAAACATTACAAAATTCTTAAGTACAATATGCTAACCCACATGGGTGCCTTTAGTACAATAATTTGCAAGACCATCTGCAAACTATCACCTAGAGTTGTCTAGACAATGTTCGGGCCTTTCTTAAATAGGCAATTTTATGCCACTCGGGAAGGTTCTAGATGCTCAAACTTGATATCTAGGGCTAACAAACCCTAAAAAAACATAAAGAGTCGAGAAAATACATCAACATATGTTATCACGAATCTTGTATTTAGATGTAGCTATATCTATTCTCCCATACCTTATGACATGTGTAGTGAATGTTATTCATTAGATGTTTTTCATTGTATTAGTTGTACTTATGTATTTTCTTATTAGATTATGCATATGTTATTTCTTTATGATCAGGAATATTGTACATAAGAATTAAACTAATTAATATAAACTTCTTTAATGTGACTCAACGTAAAGGAACCCTTGAGGAATGAAATCTCTAATGTATTTGCATTAGTGTAATTGATGTGTATGTGTATAATGATTCTGCATTATTACTTTGATGTTGTTTAAAGCTAAAAAAGAAATAGTTTAGTAAACATTATAACTTGGTTTATTTCTCTTGGGTTCCTAAGTAGGGTATTACAAGTAGTTTCAAAACCTCATTCATTAGTCTCATAAAAGTGTTGGGTACACTAGGAAATAAAAAAGGCATGATCAACCATTCATACAAACCATCACTATTTTTAAAGGTAATCTTCAACTTATTCCCTATTATAATTCTTATTTCATGGTATTTACTCTTCAAATCTATCATGGAAAAATACATAGAACCACTCAATAATCGATAAGATATTCTATTCTAGGAATTGAAAACCTATATTGTATAGTAATCAAATTAATAGCCCTTGAATCAGTAAGTTTGTACCATTCCTTTCATTTATTTGGTATAATTATTGTGGGAACAATACAAGGAATAAGGATTTATCTTATCAATCTATTCTTCAAAATGTCCTCCACTTGCTTGGTTATCTCTTCACTTTTCATCGATTTTAACCTCTAGGTAGTTTTCCTTAGAAATAAATCCATATTGAGGATTATGATCTTATAGATAAAAATTTATTAGGAAAGTTAGATGAAAAATTATCCTCTATGTTCTTTAAAAATATATTTCACTTCAAGAGGCAAATCATAAAGCTTTATAGTGGTAATTATGCTTCCAAGTTAAAGAACCAAAGAGAACCTTGTTTCCTCCTTCACATCATGTAAACATTTTTTACCACCTATCATCACTACTTTACTACTTCTACTACTATTATGTTCTTATTATTCCCCCCTATGGAAAAAAAATATGCTTCTCTTCATCCTTCTCAATGGTGCATGCATTCTCCCTTCCATCATGCACTAACTTCCTATTAGGTTTTCATGGTCGGGTATGTGCAAGATCACGGTGTACCAAACTATGGCCTTAAGTGGCAGTGAAAAACCAGCAAATCAGGGTTATGTCAACTTGACACATAATATTAAAGTGGTTCTGGACTTTATATCAAAAAGTTGTAAGAAAATAATCTATAGAAAATTGAATCTAGTTTCTAAACTACAAGGCCTTATCTGGAGAAAAAATTATTTGATTGGTCAAAAGTTTGGATTTTAATGTAGTACTACAAAAATTTCAAGGCGAAAATAAAAAGTAGCTGTATGTCTGACCACCCTAATCATAATCAAATGATAATATTTTTTAATATAATTTTACATATAAAAAGTAGACTCATGCCTGGATGTGACACATATTTTTATCAATTTTTAGTCCAAATAAATAATTAATTATGAATTTTCTACCATATTATTTTCAGAATTAAAAAAATCCCGTGTCTGGCCACCTTAACTAGTTCAAAAAAAATAAAAATTAAGTTTTTTTTTTTTTTTTTCTTATACTAGTCGAAGCATAGAATGTGACGCATCTTTTGGATTTCACAAATCTTATACAGTTTGAAAGTTATAGCTATTTTTCAACTAATATGTCAATCAACACTTTGTAGCTAACTCCATTAGAAAATAAATAATAATTACTTATTGAACTTGTAATTTGACAAAACTTACATTTATGAAAAGCTAAGAACATTCTTAAGAAACCCTTTTCATTACATCAAATTTTGGTTAAAAAAAAGTCGTCAGCTACATGCTTGAAGTAAAAAAACACATAAGAACATGCCAAAAACACATTTTTGGGATGTTTTAAAGATGAGCATATAAGGTTGGTATCGAAATATATAGTAGGAATTATAAAGGTATTAATTTTTTTCATTTAGTATCAGGATGGGTGGGAAAAAAGTTGGAATAGATTTTGAAATTCTTTGAGGCATTTCAGAACTACATATTTTTCAGATCACCACTTTTTGGCACACCATGATCCTGCACATACCCGGTCTTCCAAGCAATACATAATGCACATCGATAGGAATTATATCACAAAGATTGTAATCTTTATAATTTTCTAATTGAAAATCCACATAGGATAATTGATGTAGTCATGATAGGTTACAACTCAAATATTTCTATCCAAGTCATGCAATGAGAGGCATACAATAGAAAAATTAAAGTATAATTGAGAGAAAAGAAAGATCAACCTTCATATTATTAAAAAATGTATATATAGAGTGAGCCTACAATGTGCAATTTTATATTCCAAACATGCAATCCTGGTTACCAATATAAATTTATAAATTCCTCATCCTCAATCTATTGGAAGCTAATCAACTTATAAGATCTCTCATATTGGAATAATCAAAATGTTTATAAAGCCTTTGCAATTCATAAGGTAAACTAGAAAAGATTACATTCTCCAAGAATAGTAAATATATTATAAGTTATAGGTTATGACCCAAATAATATGGGTCTCCTTTAAATAGATGAAACATTATAATAGATTCAAGGTAAAATTCAACCACAGGTATGGAAACATCAATAAATGATTTATAAAGATTCATAAATTAGCAAATTCCTTTGTGAGGCCAAAAACTATAAACTAGATATAGAATGTAAAGAACAACTAAGTCCTATCAAGAATCATCAAGATATCAACTATGAAGTAATGGATTATGGTATGATCCTAGGGAAAGGTCCAACATGATGCTAGGAAAGAATCCACTAGGTGTGAAATAATTGAAAACCAAAACTTAAGGTGCTGAAGGATCCTTAGATATTGTACAAATAGGAAATGCAAAATAAATATATTTTGGTTGATGCAAGATCTCCAAGAACCCAAGATGCTCCTACATTAGACACCTAGGGTTATTGAAAAGTGATACTCTCACTTTGATGATAGAAGAAAACCAAGATAGTCTCCCTTAACCTAAGAAATCCATGAAGAATATTCAACTAGCTATATTTCCACTTGACAAGGTATTCCTCATACTACTTACCTCTTGCACTTCTTAGGAAGAACTTGATGAAACCATCCTTTGGTAAAAATGATAAAATCGTGGTGAATCCAACATAATTTTATGGGGAGAAAATTAATTTCTATTGGAAATTTTTTTTTCCAAATTATGAAAAAAATTAATTTTATTGGCAATTTTTTTTTGTCTTATGAAAGTTCTATAAAACATTAGCGAATCTATAAGTATTGAAGAAATTTACAACCAAAAGAAAAAATATGTAGAAACCATAATTTTATATCACCTAAAATACAATAATTTTTTTTAATAGTTAGATGATCCTAAATCAACGGTATAAAGCCTATTTTGGACCAAAATGTTTAAGGACAACAAGTTTTGGAAAAAGTCTCTAGAATAATGACACATGTCCACATTCAAATATATTTTGGTCCAAGTATTGTAAGGATCAAAACTTACTTGAAAAGTATCTGAAATAGAGGCACATGTAAAGTATATGTACTTAACATATAATCTAACTTAAAGTTCTACCACATATTGGCAAATGTGTCCATCAAATAAGACAAGCCTTGGAAATTGTAGGCAAAAATATTTGACTTACCATATGGAAAGATTAAATTCCATTGGTGAAGTCAACATCAAAATAAAAATAAATTATGTATAATTATTGGTGATTTTTCTAAACATGGGACCCAATTTCATAAAGTGTGGGTGACATGGTCACCCCAAAAGTGCAAATTATTTTGCCAAATTCGGGGTCCCTGATGAGTGAAATTTTCCATTTGGTGAATATTCACCATTAAAGTTATCTTTGACACTTCTACCAATTCTTCTATCTAAGATATCATCAATCAACCCAACTTTATCTTAGGATACTGCTACTCAACATTTGATCCATCATATGTACTAAAATATGCCTTATGATACTCACACACATATGCAATATTGAATATAGGCGACATTTTTATGTCATCTAACAACTCCACTTCACATGAATTCCTTGAATTGAATTTACTCAAGATCTAAAGGGGTATGTACATCCTCATCTTCATCTTTTTTTTTGTCCAATAGGAAACCTCCCTTTCTCTAATCAAACATTTTAGTAAGTTACCCAAACTTTTGTTCACTACTTTTATTTATCCATTAGTATGTGGATGCAATGTATAACTAAAATTTACATTTTTTTTTAATCTTCCTTCAAGGTTTCCTCCAAAGGTAACCAAAAAACATAGTTTCACTTTATGAAACCATGCCTCTATGTTGCCCATGCAATCTCACAACATCATACATAAAATAAGTTATCTAGATACACTCAAATTTTTGTCTTCTTATAAAGTATAAAATATGAAATCATGGGAAATCTATCCACTACCACAAATATAGAACCATCACCTCTTTGTGTATTAGGAAAACCAAGTATGAAATCCATGCATTTATCTTCCCAAGGTCTAGTTTTTATTTTTAAAGGTGTATACAATCTAACATTCTAAAAAAATCCATTAGAAACTTGATAAAGTCTACAACTCTAAACAAAATTCCTTATATCCTTATGAATCTAAGGCCAAAGATAATTCTCACTTACTAAAGCTAATGTATTCTCAATATCAAAGTGTCTAGCTAAGCCTCTACAATTATTTTACTTAACTAGATTTTTCTTTATTTAAATCCTAGATATATGAAACTTACTTCCTCTAAATAACATACCATGTTAAAAGAAATAATATATCCACTTTGTTTGGTCAAATGCAATAGGTCCTCGACAATATTTCTAAGGTTATGAAAAATCAACATCCTCCTCATAAAAGGTATTCATTTGATCAAATCTCAATACCCCAACTCTCATCTTTGTTAGTGAATTCCTTCTCCCACTCAAAGAATCAACAACATTTTTTACATGCCACTCCTATCTTTCAGCACAATGTAAAACTTTAGGATAATTGAGACCATATCACATGTCTTTGATTCAACTTATCTTGACTATTAAAAAATTGTAATGCCTAATGATTAATGTACAATGGGTCTAAGTATGTGTCTTATTTTAGTTATTATCATTGCACCTAAGGTATTTATCTATCTCAATATAGACAAGTCCAATATTCATAAAGTATTCATCCTTGGGCCTTCTTTTAGGTTAGAGATATTATTGGCATAAGAACTTTCTTTTATTCCTTGACCACAAATTTACTATTGGTGGACACATGTCATGTCCATAAAAATTGGAGAAATAAAAGTGAGTTTCTCTTTCTCAAAACCTCATCAAAATGACAAATGTTAGAGTGCCTTTGTGAACAAGGTTGTGACTACCCGTAGAGTGGTAAATTATTATTCCTAATAAGTTTTTATTCTTTTAGATGTGTGTCAAGTGGTTCATGATTAATATTCACCAACACGCTAATGATACTTTCCTCAATGACTGAAATAATGTTTTTTTGGGTGGTTGTCTCTAGTGTGCATGTAATTTATAAAAGGAAATACTTTTGGGTTATAGGATTGTCTTATAATGGAGGGATTTTAAATTATTCTAGGGAGGTTGGATGTTTTTTTATATTTGGATATAGAGACTATTTTTTAAAAAAACAACTCTATTTGTTCTTGACATAATTTGGGATTTTGTACTTATAGACTTTATTTCTAATTACTTTATATTAATTAAAAGTTAAATATACTTGAATAAGAATTTTATATTTTGGTTAATACCAAGTGCACTTGAAATCTATACCATTTTTAGTAATGGTTGTATTATAAGACTAACATTTATTTATTGAGATTACTTTTAGTGATGGACCATGCTATAATCTATTTTAGTTAAAAGTAATTAATTTATTAGGAGTGATCTATGTATGTCTTTTTGTCCAGAGTAAATTAATGAATATGATATCATTGAATTTATTTTCCATTTTTTATCTTTTATAGATTCACTCATGACAAGGTATGAATATTATAACCTATGCCTAGGATCTACTTAACTTTTTCTCATTTTGATAATGAAGGTATTGTGGTATATTATGTCAAATTATGGAATAACATTTATATTCCAATCTAAATGGTTGTGTATTGTAACTATTAAGAAGCTTTGAGTTATATATTGGAATGATCTCACAGATCACCTTATTTTAGTTTCATTTTTATTATTCTAATATTTCTATATTCCTTTATCCATGAAGATATATATCCTCAACTATAGATATTGTTTGAATGGTAAATATTTTCTCACATCATTCAAACTTTCCATAAGGCTTCTTACCTTCTTGGGTTGCAAAATTGATGCAAGAGCATCTAGTTGTGTAAGGGCAATCTTGTATCTCCCAAAAGTATTCTTAGTTTTAGTTTTAGTTTAATTTTTTTAAAATTTCTAGATAACTGACGAGTCTAAAAAATGCCTTTATTTTGTTATGTTTAAGATACTTTGTGATACTCCGTTTATCCTTGTTTTAACACTTATAAGCCTATGTTTGATAAACCTTTGATGATTTTTGGGTTAGAAAAACTATGTCATCTTTTGCCTAAATTATATCTAATATGAAGTATTTCATATAAATATCCAAATGTGCATTCTTATGCTTGAATCTAGTTTGATGGATGTTTATTTGCAAATATGTCTTATATCATAACTAACCTGATGATAAGGATTTAAGGATGAGTGGAAGAATCCAGAAGTTGGTTGCCGACTGCATTCAAGGAGAAACGAGCATCAAGGAATAACCATGAAAAGGAAGTTATAACCACTCCAAGAAACATGACAACGAATAAGGAGGAGCTTTTACGAGCCATTTCCTTCTCTACATTTATGTTGTAACAAGCGGATGCTGAGACTTCATTGCTCCCTCCTCAATTCCATTATCCTTCCTTTTTGCTTTCAGTTGTTCTCCTATATTCTCTCTTGCAAACTTAACTTAGAACAATTACTTTTCTGTTATGTAATAAAGAGTAGATTCCCTATATATGTCAGGATCGACTCCTATGTGTGAAGTTTTGGTTTTTGATAAGTTTTATCGAGTAAGAGAGAACACTGATTCACAATTTGTTGCAGTTGTGTTTTACAATTCTGAATCATGTAATGACTGATTAATGAAATGAATTAGTTCTCTTTAGCTTCTATCCTACGTTGGTAGATTAGAGAATCCAACCAAGTGGGCCCACTTGGAAGGTGGATTAGATTAGGATAGAATAGATTCATTTTACTAGCATTAGCAGTATTTTAAGTAAGACGTAGCTAGTTAATTCCTTCCTGTAGCATCACACTTCATGAACGTTCCTGCAGCATCTACAAGAATAGTCTAGTGGATGAGTCAAGATGGAATCTCTGTTATCTTGTCATTTTGTTTTCAACATTCATAGATTTATTATTTTCCTTTCCATAGCAGTAGTGTAGTTTCCTTCCTTTGCATTTTTACTTTCTTGTAGCACAAGCATAATGACTCATCAAGGTACCTAGTGCACATACTGTGCTGACCTTTTCAAGTATACGTCCTTGGGTTGACAATCTAAATGCACCTCATGGTAGGGGAAAAGTAGTCCTTAGCTTGAATAGATTATTCCTAAGCCACGCCTAGCACATGACTATGGAACACCTATTGTGAGGCGGTTCAATAACCATTTGGGACAAATAGAGATTCCAACCCTCATAGTTCCACTATTGGTTTTTTAGGTTAGTTTTTTTTAGCACGTTGAGATGTGTGCCAATGCAAAAAATAAGTTATTTTATAATTGAGCCATAATTATGGTGATTTAAAAGCTTTAAGTTGGATGTATTATTTGATTCAGTAATCTAGAGCATCCTTACCAACACTTGTGTGATAGGAAAAGATGTGTCTGAAAGCTCTGTATTAGAATTAATTACATATGAGGAGTGTGATACAAGTTTTACTTTACTTAAGGAACCTAAAAATATTTGTTCACTACTTCCCTGTGAATTAGAAGGAAGCCTAATCTCTGAAATTGCTATGGTAGAATCCACTCTTCCTGTTGAACTGAGTACAAGCCATAAACTGCATGTTAACCCCAAATTGACATATGTACAGATGGAACAATTAAAAGAATTGCTTCAAAAGCATGAGAAGAATTTTGCTTGGGATTATGGTGATATGAAAGGATTAAGCCCTACACTATGTACCCATAGGATATACATTAATGAAGATTTCCTACCACTTCGTCAACCTCAGAGGAGGATAAATCCAAGCCTTAGAGAAATAGTCAAAACAAAATTGTAGAAACTGCTTGATGTTGGCTTTATCTATCCTATATCTAATAGTAAATGGGTATCACCACTGGTTATAGTACCTAAGAAAGGAGGAAAATGGAGAATTTGTGTAGATTATTGGGAGTTGAATAAGGCTACTAAAAAGGATCATTTTCTTTTACCCTTTATAGATCAAGTTTTGGATACACTAGCTGGAAAGAAGTACTTCTCCTTTTTAGATGGATACAGTGGCTATAATCAAATTAGTATTATTCTTGAAGACCAAGACAAAAGTACATTTACCTATCCATGGGGTACTTTTGCATACTCTATTTTACCGTTTGGTCTTTGTAACACTCCTACAACATTTCAACGGGCTATAATTAGTATTTTTTTCTGATATATCACATGATTATATGGAAATCTATATGGATGACTTTACAACATTTGGAGTTACTTTTGAAGAAGAAATGATAAATCTTGAAAAAGTTTTGGTAAGATGTCAAGAACATAATTTGGCACTAAATAGTGAGAAGTGTTTCATGCTCATGCAAGAGGGTGTGGTACTCGGTCATTTCATATCTACTGCGGGTATACAAGTAGACCCAACTAAAATTGAGGTAATTCAAACATTACCCATACCCACAAAATTAAAAGATATCATATCCTTTCTAGGACATGCTGGATATTACAGGCATTTTATAAAAGACTTTAGTAAAATAGCCAGTCCCTTGTACAAGTTGCTCACTAAAGAAGCTGAATTCGATTGAACACCTGAGTGTGATAAAGCTTTCCTATAGCTTAAGAAACTTTTGACCATAGCCCCAATTTTACAAGGCCCTGATTGGAACCTACCTTTTCACATATATACAGATGTTTTTGATTATGCCATAGGTGCAGTTTTAGCACAGAAACACTCAAATCTTGAGAATGCCATTTATTATATCAGTAAGAATCTTCATGGCCCAAAATTGAATTACACAGTGACTGAAAAAGAATTGTTAGCAGTAGTCTATGCTCTAAATAAATTTTGGCATTACATCATAGTTTATCCTATCTATGTTCATACTGATCATGCAGCAATCAAATATCTCATGAAAAAACCTACTATAATTGGTAGGTTAGCAAGATGGTTACTATTGCTACAAGAATTTGACATAACCATAGTGGATAAGCCTAGAAAAATAAATGTCGTAGCTGATTATTTGTCAAGAATCAATCATCATGATACAGATACTACTCTGGTAGATGATGCATTTCCAGAAGAACATTTGTTTCATATTGATGTTAAAGTTCCATGGTATGGAGATATTGCTAACTACATTGCAGCTAATAAGACACCAGCGCATTTTTCTTATAAGGAGAGAAATCTGCTCATACAAAAAAGCTTCCATTTCTCATGGATGGACAATTTTTTGTTCTATACTGGACCTAATCAAGTTATGCGCAGATGTGTAAGAGAAGATGAGACATACGATATTTTGCATGCATGTCATAATGAGCCATGTAGGGGACATTTTGCAGCCAAAAGAACAACTTTCAAAATCTTAGCCACTGGTTACTATTGGCCTACCCTTCATAAAGATGCAATCAATTATACAAGGAAGTATGACCAATGCCAGAGAATGGGTCGCCCAACCAAAACAGATGAAATGCCTTTGAATCCTCAAGTGGTGTTAACACCATTTGACAAATGGGGAATGGACTTCATCGGTCCTATTGATCCTCCATCCAATGGGAAGTCTTATATTTTGGTTTGTACTGACTACCTAACCAAATGGGTTGAGGTTAAGGCTATGAAGCATGCCCATGATGAAAAAGTTGTTGAATTCCTATATGAAGAGATTTTTACACGCTATAGAGTTCCTAAAGAATTGGTTACTGATCAAGGCACATAGTTTACTTCCAACCTAATATCAGAGTTGATGAAATAGTATAACATCAGGCATCACAGATCCAGTCGTTATCATCCACAAGCCAATGGACAAGAAGAAGTTACCAACCGTGAGCTGGAAAATATTCTAACTAAAATAGTCTATTTGCATCATCGGGATTGGACCAACCGGTTACAAGAAGCTATTTGGGCTTATAGAACAACTTGGAAAACACACTACCAGATTCACACCATTTGAGCTTTTGTATGGGAAAGTGGCAATGCTTCCAATTGAATTTGAACACAAGACTTTAAGAATAGCCTTGACCTTAGATATTGATCTTTTTGCAACACAAAGAGAATGCCTCCTGCATCTTAATTCTTTGGATGAAATGTGCAAGACCGCTTTAGAACACACTGAACTAGTGCAAAAATAGAGAAAACATTGGCATGATTTTCATATCCTCAACAAACAGTTCAATGCTGGTGATTGGGCATTATTGTATGATTCCCACTTTAAGGATATGCCAAGGAAGCTGTAGATGCGATGGTTAGGACCATATCAAATCATCCATGTCTTTGACAATGGAACAGTTCAACTAACCACAATTGATGATGTGCCTTTCAAAATGCTGATCAACAGTCATTGACTTAAACTTTACAAATAGCCTCAAACAAAATCCGAATTCATGCAACAGTTTGAACAACCGGATCCAACAACACCTCAAGTATCTCTTCCTACAGCAGAAGGTGAAAACCTTCCACCTGCTCCTCTTCAACATTAATTCTAATTTGCATGTCCATAATAATAACTTTATGTTCACATAAAGTCCATTTTTTTTCATGATATTTCTTTCCATTCATATCTTAATCTTCCATCCACCCACCCCACTCCATTTCTTAATCTTCCATCCACTCACTTTCTACATAATTAAGTTTTTGTGTTTTCAATCAAATCTGCACATGTTGATGGATGATGTCGTTTACATTATTTCTGCCACCTTTTTTTTTGGAGCATGTGACAATCCACTTGGTAGGTATAAACATTTTCAAACTATTATTCATTTATAAGTTTTCAAATTTTGTTAATTATATATAATACTGCATAGTCTCTATAATTACGACGTATTCCAGTCCCTCACCCATACTAGTTTGACAAGTGAGGACACTTGTTGTAAAATTAGCAGGGGGTAGGGGAGTGTCATACTATCCAATGACATGCCTGATTAACTATGATGATTTTCTAAAATCTTGGCATTACCCTTTATTAATGAGAACTTTTTGCCATAAGTATGCCATGTCAAGTGTTGTACTCCCACTTTCTGAATGAATTTTTTTAAATTTTTTGTGCTAAGCCATGATGTGACCCATTTTTAAAATTTTGACATTTGAACCATGTTTTCAGATGATTTCCATGCAAATTCATGATTTACTTTTACCTAAAGTATAATTATGACACATAACAATTGGTTATGGCAATTAATGTTCCCAAAAAGAAGCGGTGAAGCGTCTGAGAAATAACGCAGAGTCTTCAAGTTTGCATTCAGAAAGAGAGAGAGAAATAGAGTAGCAGAAGAAGTATCAAGAAATGGGAGGAGGTTTATAGAGAAGAGAGTCGATTGAACACATTTTGTTTCTCTCTGACATAGAAGTAGTAAGAAGATTCAATGCATGCAAGTGGTTAGGTTATTGTTTGAATTTAACAGCATATGATGAAGAAGCAGCTGTAGAATTCATCAGGACATTTGATGAAGGTGAAGCTTCTGTGTGGGGTTTGATAGTAATTGCAACAAAAAAATGAATTGCAGAAGTAACAGGGTCACCTTCTATTGGAGAGCATTATCCAAGCTCACATGACGCTAGGTCAGGAAGGGCCCAGTTCACTACCCCACATGACCCTCAATTGGATATTACAAAGCAGGGGTACAAGAGATTGTCTTTGCCGCCTCCATACCCTGAGCTAGCAATGCATGTCATCAGGTATTTTACTTGTGAAGGAAAATTTTCTCACTTACATGCACACCATTTTAAGTTGCTTAGTTGTATAAGGCACAATATTGCTGTGAATCTTCCAAATTTTTTGTATAATATGCTTTGTATTAGTGCGGAAGAGACTCAAAAAGGAAAAGATAATTCTGTCACTCACCATGCCTTGATTAAGTTATTAATAGAAAGGTCTCTTAGGGATGTATCCCCTTTGACATGGGATGAATTTGTGAAATTTAAAACCCTACAACCCCAAGTTGACCTTAGTGGACATCAGGGTGAGAAAAATGTAGTTCCCAGTAGTAAGCCTGCAGAATAAAATATTGAGGGAGCTGAAACAAAAAATGCACAAGGGATTGAACTAAAATTTGCTTCCATTCAAGAGAATGTGCCTCCACTTGAGCAGGACATCCCTAAACCCACTACTAGTAAAGCTAAAAGGAAACGAAAGTCACTAGAAAAAATTGCTGCTCAACAAAAACTTAGTCTTGCAATTAAGCAATAGAAGAAAACAAAGAAGGTTCCTGCAATAGTGATACCAAAATAGAAAAGTAGGCAAAAGATAGTAGTACAAGAAGAGACCTCTTTGCCGAGAAGCCCTAGAATGACAGGGCAGATTTTTAAAGATTCTACATTGTCTAAAGCACCTACTCTTGAGTCTCCTGTGCAGATAATTTCTGACCATTCTCCCCTTTACACTGAGATGACAAAAGCTTTTGGTAATCCTCCTGCAACATGTGAGCAATAAATTAACAAAACCTTAATGGATTTACCAGGTGTTTCAAGCTATGAGAATGAAGTAGTTCCTGAATATCATGATTCGAATACTGCCTTAGTCCCATATAAGTCAACATGGATCAATAGTTTGGCAGAACATCTATGGTGGGAACAGAAAAAGAAAAAGGATTATGAAGAGGATAACAGTGTCGTCACCTTGCAAAAACTCCTTTTCCAATTATATGGACAACATTTATTTGCTGAAGCACTATGGAAAGAGGAGAAGAAAAGAATGAGCAAGATCATAACATCACAAAATGAGGAGATTGAAGAATTGAAAGAACAACTAGAAAGATAGAAAAAACACATGGAACATGCACTTAAATTAGTTGATCAAGCTCTTACTTTCAGATCACCTCCTCAAGTATATTATTTTTGTTTGGAAGAACAATATCTTTTGTTTCAGTTGATGTTAACCCTTAGAAATGTAAACGCAGAATTCAAAACCACACAAGAGTTTTATGGGCTGTATCAAACCTTACCACCACGGCAGCAAAATCTATTGTGTGAGTTGTATATTCATAATTTTGTCATTCCTGTAGAAACTGAGTGGAATCCTTTGCTCTATATAGGAGATGTGCATTTGAAACCTTTAATGTCATGGATTTCTAATGAGGCAAATTATGACAGACAACTGGTTAATTACAGAGATGAGGAGAGAACAAAACCTTTACCCTTGAGGGCAGAAAGTAAACAACCAAAAGAAATGCTTCAAGACTGGTTTACATTAACCTATGGGAAGAGTAATCCAAAAGTTAGAAAGAAGGTATTTGTTGCTAGAGCCAAAGTGTATGCGAAATATGAAAACTTGCCCTACTTTGCATTCCAGAGAGCTATGACCAGAGTAAGAAGTAGATGGGCATGATTACCTGATTCTCTCAAGAAATTAGAGCCACACAGTCCTATTACTTTGGAAGCAACACTATATAGAGTTCCAAAATATTTAGAACTAGGAAAGCAACTAAGGCAAGAGCTATGGTGTCCTTTGACCATGCAACCTCCAATGCTTTTATGGCCCCTGTATGATATTGACGCTAAAAAAATTGATAAGTTGCAGGAAGACCACAAGCGAGAAGTATGGGAAAGGACCAGAGGATTCTATTACACCTTCAAGAGTATCAGAAAGGGAAAGACAGAAGTTGGGGAGCTCAAATCTTTGACAAACAAGTGTAATGCTTGAGGACAAGCATTAGTTTAGCAGGGGGTAGATGATGAGTCTAAAAAATGACTTTATTTTGTTATGTTTAAGATACTTTGTGATACTTTTTTTATCCTTGTTTTAACACTTATAAGCCTATGTTTGATAAACCTTTGATGATTTATGGGGTAGAAAAACTATGTCATCTTTTGCCTAAATTATATCTAATATGCAGTATTTCATATAAATATCCAAATGTGCCTTCTTATGCTTGAATTTAGTTTGATGGATGTTTATTTGCAAACATATCTTATATCATAACAAACCTGATTATAAGGATTAAAGGATGAGTGAAAGAATCCAAAAGTTGGTTGCTAACAGCATTCAAGGAGAAACGAGCATCAAGGAACAACCACGAAAAGGAAGTTATAACCACTCTAGGAAACATGGCAGCAAATAAGGAGGAGCTTTTATGAGCCATTGCCTTATCTATATTTACATTATAACAAGCGGATGCTGAGACTTCATTACTCCCTCCTCAATTCCATTATCCTTCGTTTCCGCTTTCAGTTGTTCTCCTATATTCTCTCCTGTAGACTTAACTTAGAACAGTTACTTTTCTATTATTTAATAAAGAGTAGATTCCCTATATATGTCGAGACTGACTCCTATGTGTGAAGTTTTGGTTTTTGATAAGTTTTATCGAGTAAGAGAGAACACTGATTCACAGTTTGTTGCAATTGTGTTTTACAATTCTGAATCATGTAATGACTGATTAATGAAATGAATTAGTTCTCTTTAGCTTCTATCCTATGTTGGTAGATTAGAGAAGCCAACCAAGGGGGCCCACTTGGAAGGTGGATTAGATTAGGATAGAATAGATTCATTTTACTAGCATTAGCATTATTTTAAGTAACACGTAGCTAGTTAATTCCTTCCTGTAGCATAACACTTCATGAACATTCCTACAACATTTGTGAGAACGGTCCAGTGGATGAGGCAAGATGGAATCTCTGTTATCTTGTCATTGTGTTTTCAACATTCATAGTTCAGTATTTTCCTTTCCAAAGTAGTAGTGTAGTTTCCTTCCTTTGCATTTTTACTTTCCTGCAGCACAAGCATAATGACTCATCAAGGTACCTAGTGCACATATTGTGCTGACCATTTCAAGTATACGTCCTTGGGTTGACAATCTAAATGCACCTCATGGTAGGGGAAAAGTAGTCCTTAGCTTGAATAGATTATTCCTAAGCTAGGCCTAGTGCATGACTATGGAACACCTATTGTGAGGAAGTTCAATAACCATTTGGGAAAAATAGAGATTCCAACCCTCATAGTTCCACTATTGGTTTTTTAGGTTAGTGTTTTTGAGCAAGTCGAGATGTGTGCCAATGCTGAAAATAAGTTATTTTATAATTGAGCCATAATTATGGCAATTTACAAGGTTTAAGTTGGATGTATTATTTGACTCCTAATTTAAACAATTCCAAATAAAAATCAAATCAAAAGGTTTTATGGTTTGAAAGTTATTGTAGTTTTAAGTTGCTTGGAGACCCCCTAAGAATGCTTCAAAGTAAAAAATGAGGTATGAAATGACCTTGTATAGGCCAAAAAAATGGGAGAAGAGAATAGATGGTCCATATGACTATAGAGCACTTGGAGATATTTTCAAAAATATAAAAAAATTTTCAATCAAAGTCCTAGATCAAAAGTTATACCCCTCGAAAGTTGGACTACAATTTGTGGATTCTTCTAATTTTACACTAACTTCTGATGTGTCTACTAGAACCTTCTATTTTGGAAATGGATTCCAAATGGAATATTCTAAAATTTATTCCTAACCTTGAATCTAATTTGGGTTACTTAAGGTCATTTCTTACATTTTAAAGGGAATTCTTGTGGAGTTTGGGAGAAGGTACTATGAGAAAGGTTTTTCTCCAAAATTTGATAGCATTGTAAACCTATAGGGCATGTATCTGAGTCTATTTTATCTATATTGAATGTAATAGGATATCATTTTTGATAATAATATTCTCCTTTTCCTAGTATGTTCATTTTGTCTTGGGTTGTGTCCTTATCAAGTGGTGTTAGAACGAGAGTTCCTGAGTGTGTAGATAGAGCATTGACTATGAGGCAATTTGCACTAGGATTGTGTGGTTGTGGGTTTTGAGATAGTGAGAAGATACCTCCATAAAGAGACTACAATGGAAGGGCTAGAGGTGTTCCCCTTGAGGTTAGAGCTCTCTAGAGACAAGTTTAGGAATTGCAAGAGGAGATCCATAGAGGGATGAATCTTTTTGTAAGGGATGAAAGTGAGGAGGAAAATGAAGAAGAAGGAAATGTTGTATAGAAAGGGGAAGAAGAAGAAGTCCTAAATTAGGTGGAGGAGAATATTTTTAGGACCATTTCCAAGCTGAGAAAAAGACCTAAACTTGAAGTCAGAATGTTTTTGGGAAATCTAAACTCAGATGAGTTGACTGACTGGATCAATGAGTTGGAGGAATATTTTGAGTATGAGGATATAGAGGACCCTGATAGGGTTAATTTTTTGAAGGCCAAACAAAAAACCATGCCAAAATTTTGTGGCAAGAGATTCAATTAGAAAGGAATAAAAGAGGGAAGGAGAAAATCATGTGATGAGATTGCATGGTGGACAAACTAAAGAAGCAATTCATTCCTATTAACTACAAGCTTGATTTGTTCAAGAAGATGCAAGGGTTAAAGCAAGTGGGAAAATCTATCTAGGAATACACAAAGGAGTTTTACCGAGTCCTTATTAGGACAAGACATGCAAAAGCAAACAAGGAGAAGGTTTCACATTACCTTAATGGGTGAAGACCTAGAATTTAAGTTGAGGTAAGTCTAGTTAGAATGATTAGCATTGAAGAGGCATACTGGTTTTCCTTGTGAGTTGAGAAGAAGATAAAAAAATGGTTTGATGGAAGGAAAAGAGGGTGTGGTTAAGGAGGAAGGGGTAGTGGTAGGTCATTTGGAGGCTGAAATGAGGATCAAAATAAAAATGAAGATGTGGGTACCGGCCAAAACCAGAGGAATGAGAGTTTTAGTAGCTCCAATGATCAAAACTTTGGAGACCAAAGAGGAAGAGGTAGAGGATGTGGACAAGGTTTCAGAAGAGGATGCTTTCATGGTACTTGTTTTCATTACAATGAAGAAGGTCATCATGCCTATGAGTGCCCTGAATGCCAAGGAAGGATATATAGGAGAGTTGATGGTCAAGCAAGGGTTACCCATGTGGATGATGATGCTAAGTCATCACATTTAAAGGATGTAGAAAAAGGAGAAGTTTTGTTTGATTAAAGGGTCTTTTTGAGTGGTGGGACTAAACTTGGACAAAGGAGAAGTCTATTTTATACCAAGTGCAAGTGCGAGGATAAATGATGTGATGTGATTGTTGACGGTGGGAGAACTTATAACTTGGTGCAAGAGGAGATGGTCTTAAAGCTAAATTTGAAGAGGGAGAAATACCCCCATCCATATTAGATTTCCTACATGTAGGATGACCATAAGGTCTTGGTTAGTAAAAAATGTTTGGTAAAGTTCAAGATTGGGAGTTACCATGACCAAGTTCTCTATGATATTATCCAAATGGATGTATGCCATTTGTTATTGGGAAGGCCATGGAAGTTTGATAGGCATGCTATACATGATGGTTGTATAAATACATATTCTTTGATGAAGGATAAAGTTCAACACAAGTTGAAGCCCTTGATAAGGGAAGGTGAAAAGGTATGTAGTAGTTCTAGGGTATGTCTTGTTGATGGGAAGAAAATTTATGGATATCATGAAACATCAACATATGTGTTATGCTTTGATTCCTTGAAAGAATAAGGAAGGTAGTAGTGAAGCTCTAGTTGAAGTTTTAGGTCTATTGAGTGAGTATGGAGATGTAATATCTAATAATGTCCTAGAAGAGTTTCCACTAGTAAGGAAAATTATTCATCAAATAGATTTAGTCCCTCGAGCTAGTTTTCCTAACAAGACTACTCATAGGATAATTCCTATTCAAACTGAGGAGCTAAAGAAAAAAGTTCAGGAGTTGTTGAATAAATGTTTGATTCAAGAGAGCCCGAATCCATGTGTAATACCTATAGTAATAACACCAAATAATGATGGAGAGTGGATGATGTGTATAGGCTCTCAGTCTATAAATAAGATAACCATCAAGTATTGGTTTTCTTTGCCAAGGATGGATGATTTTATAGACTTCTTGAGTGAAGCTTAGTACTTCACAAAGATAGATCTCAAGAGTGGTTATTAGCAGATAGATATAAGAGAGGGAGATGAGTGGAAAATTACATTCAAGACCAATGAGGGTCTATATGAGTGGTTAGTCATCCCCTTTAGACTGACCAATGTGTCAAGCACCTTCATGCAACTTATGATCAAGGTACTAAAGACATTTTTGGGAAAATTTGTTATTGTCTATTTGGATGATATTTTGATTTTTAGTAAGTCTCTAGATGAACATTCATTGCACATTTGTAGTGTCTTTGAAAGGTTGAGGGAAGAGAAATTGTTGATTAATTTAAAGAAGTGTAGCTTTTCCAAAAAGGAGTTAGTCTATTGGGGGTTTGTTGTATTAGTTGAAGGTCTCAAAATGGACTTAGAGAAAGTGAAGGTCATCTTGGAATGGCCTACTCCAAGGTCTACCACTAAGGTGAGGTAATTCCATGGTTTGGCTAGTTTTTATAGAAAGTTCATTAGTAATTTTAGTAGTATATGTGGACCCCTAACTGAAACAATGAGAGGGGATAGAAAAGAGTTCAAATGGACTACATGAGCTGCAAGAAGTTTTGAGTTGCTAAAGAAGAAGGTGATAGAGAAGCCTATGTTAGCACTTCATGATTTTAACAAAGTGTTCTAAGTGGATTGTGATGCTAGTGGTAGTGCTATTGGGGTTATATTGAGCCAAGAAGGTAAGCCTATTACCTATTTTAGTGAAAAATTGAATGATGCAAAGAAGTAATCTATATATGATCAAGAATTCTATGCAATAGTTTAGGCCTTAAAGAAATTGAATCATTATTTGTTACCAAAAGAATTTTTCTTATGTACTGATCATCAGGCATTATAGTACCTAAATAACCAAGGTAAATTAAATTAGAGACATTTGAAATGAGTAGAGTTTATGCAAATCTATACATTTGTATTGAAATATAGAAGTAGAAGGTCAAATAGGGTTGCATATGGATTAAGTAGGAGACAATTGTTGCTGATAGAAATGCAAGTTGAAGTGGTTGGGTTTAAAGAACTCAAGAATCTGTACCCTGAGGATCTTGACTTTGTAGAAGGAAGATGGATCCACTTTCCAAATAGCTTCAGGGGCAAGACTAATGAACCCACTATCCAAATGATCTCTGTATTACTCCTTGTAGAATAATAGAATTGAATTGTATTTCTCCTTTCTCTTTCTCTATCCGATCAACCAAACTTCTGCTCCTTCTGATCTCAATACTAGATCACAAACTTTGCATCCAATATTCCCTTGGATCACTTACTCATATTTACTAGATTGTCTTCTCTTGTTTGCACTTCACACTTGATACTCATTAAAAACAAGGAAAACATCTTCCCTTTATACCATATATTCAAAATAATTCCATGAGTTAGTCTTGAGGATTTTCCAATTAATTATATTAAGATAACTAATTATTTTACAATTACAATAGCACTATTGGCTCACAGTTTATACAACTTTTCACACATGAAACATTATGGCTTGCGCACTCACATATGTGATCATCAGACTATCTACTACCATTTAATAACTTTTCATCTCTATATTATATCTATTGGTGTAAATACACATTTACTATTTACACTTACTTAAGTTTACTTAGGTTAATGCATTTTTTTTTTTTTTTTTGTGAGATGATTAGGGGTTTGCACACCTTTTTGAGTTGTTATGTTGACAACATAGAAGTACGCAACTCTATTTCAACACATGGTGTCTACAACATTGGAGTTTGCATCATTCACTGAGTTGTCATGTAGACAACACCATTATTTGCACTCCTTTTTTTAGCACATGTTGTCTACAACACTGATTTGCATGTTACACCCTTGTAGGCTTATCCTCTCATCATTGCACTTACTTCTATGCTTAATGGAGGATAACCCATATCTAGTGGACATGTGCCTAGTTGTATGACTTATGTAGCTGATTTGAGACATTCTAGATGTATCTCAAAAGACTTTATATATAGGAACTCCTAGTGTACTCTCATGAATGCATATTGAATAAATATATTGTCATTCTGATCATACTTTCTTTTTTTCATCTACAGTTGTGCTTGTGTTTGAGTTCTTAGTTCTTAGGTGAATTTTTCCCTAAGGAAAATTTTTACATGGTATCAAAGCTTGGAGATTTTCTCATCACATAGCTATTCGAGACTATTGTTGCTTCAGCACCTTAGCACAAATCTAGAGAACTACAAAAATTGGGAGCATCTAGAGCTAGATTTGACCTTGCCATTATGTCCAAATCATTGATTCAGTGAAGATCAACTATAAACTCAGCTACCATAGCTCAAAGTCAATCATGAGGCAATTTTTTTTTTGCAAATTGGCACCTAGAGGCCCTGATTTGTAGTTCAAGTATGGTCATTTGCAAATCTCAATAATTAATTTTTGGATCTGTTATTCTATTATTCTCTTCTTGTTTTTTTCAAGATTTTTTCAATTTTTTAAAATGCCAGGTGGCCTTATCAAGAATTTTTTTTTGGTATAGGAACTAGGCTGTCAAATCCTGGCCCTACACACTGCATAGTGGAACATTTAAGTGGACACATAAATCCTTTGCAAATTTAGTAGCCATACTAGTCAATTTTCTACACATTATTTGCAGCCCCAAACCCAACAACCATACTATCCAAGTAATTTGGCAATCGAATCAAATTCTGGCACAACAAGTCAATTGACGGTAAGGCTATGTCAAACACTGATGGGCTACTTTTTTATTACATTGCATTCATTGGATTTATTTTTTATTTAGCATAGAGCTCTCTATTCTCATCGATGTGGGATAATTCCCACCAAACACCAACATCGCTTTTATATTTTCCCAGCCTGCAAAGCATTCCTAGCATCGAACAATTAAACTTGACCCATCAGTAGTGATAAATTCTAGTGATGTGATTCAAAATTGGCACACAACACTTTACAACCCACCTAGGGTATATTCTAACCCCTGCAAAAAGTTTTTAGCCACACACTAGCAAATTCTAGCACTGTTTAAATATGTTTGGCACCTTGCGACATATTCTACAACATCTTCAGACATGTATGCCATGTAGACACAATAGACAACAGCCACATGGAGCCCTAAACACTCTTGCCCAAGACAGCTTTAGCTATGCAAACATGTCCTCCGCAAAACACATAGATGCCACCTCCCACTAGCATAGTATAGAGATGTACCACGTGACACCAGTCAAACTATGACACATGTAATCCCTACAGTGTACATGTAAACAAGAAGGTGACATGTCAAACTTGTAATGTAGGACTACCACTTGGTGACACATCAACATATAGTGCCACCTTAGCCCACCATGTCTACACAAATCCATATGTCTGTATAGTACAGTATGACATGTCACCCAGTTGGTCTTTTTTTGCTAACGTTAGCATTTCATGGGAAGAAATTTGATGGCCATCTGACCATCATTCCCAGTCATTTTTTAACTACAATGATGATTGTTTAACTGTCAAATTTAAGTACATAGTTTTCCTTTCAGATCCCTCTTTAGATTGCATTTTGATTTGGTAGCCTAACTTTGTGAGCCCATAACTTGGACATCCAGACTCTGATTTAGGTGTGATTTTTTTAAAAATTGGGTAGAATTTCTTGAACTTTCTATTGGTGTTGTAGTTTTCTAGTTTTGATGTAAGGATTTTTTAAAAATTTCATTTTTTGGTAACTGTACTTACATAATCTTGCATTTTGCAACTTCAAATGCTCTGTATGGGCACATCTGGTCAGTTTTTCAAGTTCCATTTTTTTTGAAATGCATTATTTTTCATCTACTTTCTAGATCTATAGTCAAATTCTTGGGTTGTGTGGAAAAAATCTCACTTTTAGAATTAGGATTATTTCTACATTATAAAGCTTTGATTACTTTTTAGAATTGTACATCTAAGCTATAGTGCTTAGTGATAGATTTGGGCCTCAAAAGGTAGTTGTAAAAGAAAAATTAGAAAGTTCACTTTATTTATTTTGACAAGTGGCCCATTGTGCATACACTACTTATAAAGTGCCAAAATCATCTTTTTGGGGGAGGTTTTTTGATTGAGTGAAAAGGTGGGGTGTGTACTATATTCTTGTGTCTCTCTTTTGTTCTCTTTTCATTTTCTACATCATGGGTTCCTTTAAATGTCTAGCTTTAACTTCATGCAATTATTCTACATGGAAAGATATTGCATGGAGTAGATCAATGGAAAAAGGATATAGTCTTTATGTTGATGGTACAATTACCAAACCTACTGATACTAAAGAACTCATTGAATGGAAAAAACAAGACCAATAGGCTTTAGGTGTTATCAGAAGTTGTGTACATAGAGATCTCTTCTTTCACGAAATTGAAACTAGCTTGAGACAAACTTGAATCATTGTATGATAAGGTGGATGAAGAAAAAGGATTTCAGATTAAGGACGATCTAGTACCAATCAAGTCAAGGAGGGAAAAGTTCTCGCAACAATAAGAAGTAGTAGAAGTAGAAATCACAATCTGAGACACAACAATCCTCCTCATAGCAAGGTAATTCTTCTTCCAACAAGAAGGGAAGTAGTGAAAAGAAGGACACACTTTTTTGTGCATACTACGAAAAGCCAGATCATGAAAAGCATCATTACAAGACTAAAAGAATCAACGAGTTAGAAAATCTACTCAAGAAGAACAAGATTCAAGTGCTAGGTACTTCCAAGGATTCAACTCCAACCTCTTAAGGGGAAAAGGGCAAGCATTTATGGCAAACACAAGTTCCTCTTTGGAATGGATACTTGACTTAGGTGCCTCCTACCATAAGGGTTCTTCAAAGGGAGACTTTTCTTCATTGAAGTAGTCAAAGGTACTACACATCTTCATGGGAGATGATACTAAAATGGAAGTTAAAGGAAAAGGACATATGGAAATAGAAAATGGGGAATACAAAGATGTTCTCAATGTTCCAAACCTTAGCTCCAATCTCCTATTAGTTTACCAAATCACTCACCTTAGAGATGGTCATAAAGTTGAGTTCCTTCTAGGTTTAGTAATGGTGCATAGTCTTAGAGATGATTCATTGGTTGTAGTGGGGAAAGTCAATCATGAAAAAAGGCTTTATTCATTCTCCCACTTTGTGCCTAAGTCTCCTTCTCAATCCTTGTTGACTCACTCTAATTCACACATCAACTTATGGCATGAGTGGTTTGGTCATCTTGCCTTCTGCCATCTTCAACAACTTTTCTCAAAACACATGGTCAAACATCTACCTAACATCAACTTTTCTAAGGGAGAGTGTTCATCATGTTTAGTGGATATGCATCTCAATGAGAAGTATGATAAAGGAAAATCTTCTAGAGCACCATTTGTTCTTTAGTTGGTTCACATGGTTTTAGCAAGTCCCTTTGTAGTGACTTTAGTCAGCCAAGGCTGCTACATCCTCACATTTGTTGATTACTTTTCATGATTCACTTGGTTCCACTTCCTTTATCACAAGAATGAATGGGTTTATAAGCTTCAAGCCTTCAAGACTCATGTTGGACACAAATCAAGGAAAGCCATCAAGGTGCTATGAGTGGACAATAAGAAAAAATATGTGAACAGAAGACTTAAGGACTTTTGTAGACATGAGGGGATTGATCTTTAGAATCCACCAGCATTCAGTCTACACAAGACATATGTTGCAGCATTGAGGATTAGGAATCTCAAATCCATGGCAAGTTGCATGATAAAAGCGAAGTCTCTTGATCCTACATTAGAAGTTGAAGCCATTAGCAGTGCTAATCACATACTTAATAGGTCTCCTCTTAATGCTTTAGATAGGTAGACTCCTTTTGA
The DNA here is from genome assembly GCA_028749045.1 of Cupressus sempervirens. Classification (NCBI taxonomy): domain Eukaryota; kingdom Viridiplantae; phylum Streptophyta; class Pinopsida; order Cupressales; family Cupressaceae; genus Cupressus; species Cupressus sempervirens. The sequence goes on along the minus strand of CM053791.1, from coordinate 701,156,758 downwards.
GGCATGGTGTGATAGAAAATCAGTGGTGAGTCACTTCAGAGTCTTTGGTTGTTCAGCATAGGCAAACCTATCTTCTCAAGGATATAAGGCACCAACACCTAGGCCTTTTACTTTCATCAGGTATGAAAATGGAATTAAGGCTTACAAACTTATAGATCCATAGACACATGAGATCTTTGTGGAAAAGGATGTTCACTTTAAGGAAAGTTCACCAAGCTTATCCTCTACTCCTCTCCACACTTCATAAATAATGGAAACTGATAGTGACACCAGTGATAGTGCTTAAATAGATTCAAACACATGGGTTTCTATCAACAATTGTAGTGGGAGATCACATCATCAGTATAGTCCACATGCATACATTGCCACAGTGAAAGGTCTAGCAAAGCATGGTACATGTTGTCTTCCAGCTCCAACTTTAGAGAATGATTGCATGATAGACATTTAAGGTTTGTTTGTGGAGTCACACACCACAGACTTGAGGAGACAACCATGATGATTTCCATCTTCTTATTGATGATGATGATCCTTCTACAGTTGTTGCAAGGGCTTACTCTAACCCTCATGTCCATTCTCTACATGATTAATCTTTATAGGTTGGTGTGATTGTGGATCCTTATGAATAATAGTTATCAGAGGTCTCTTTGTTAGTTGAGGAGACAGATGGTTCCTTGGAATAGGTTCATCAAACATCCTTTCCAAATCTACATTCATTCTTTTCAACACAGTTGGAGGGGGAAAACATCAGTATCAACACAAGGATACTTGAGTAGGTTTGGGGACCACCATACATCCTCAGGATTATACCTTTTCCATTGTTTCTTTTGAAGGGGAGGAACACCATTCTGCTTTCTTGGACCAACTTCTTCCTTGGAGTAGTAGTCACTGGTTGACACTCTTCATTTGGGGGGGGGGAGGGACTACCTTTTCTCTCTTCCTCTTCTTTCTTATGGTGGGGACATTTTCCTCTTATGAGGTTCTTGTTCTGATTCTTCACTTATGTATATACTAGATATATGTCATAATGGGGGGCTCTTGATTACTCCATCCATCCATGCATCCCTTTTATCTCTCTTTTTGGGGGAGGGTTTTTCCCATGAGGATTTCCCACTTTCTCCACTTTATGAGAGATTGAATTTCATTATGTACATGGGTACCTAACATGGCCTAGTAGCTGGGACCCATTCTGCCTTTCATCCTAGTTTTTGTAAGCTTAAGGGAATTCCCCTAAGTTGCACTTAAGGGGGGGTGTTGGTGTAAATACACATTTACTATTTACACTTACTTAAGTTTACATAGGTTAATGCATTATTTTATTACTTTATTTTGTGAGACACTTAGGAGTTTTTGCACCTTTTTGAGTTGTCATGTTGACAACAAAGAAGTACACAACTCTATTTCAGTACATGGTGTTTACAACACTAGAGTTTGCATCATTCACTGAGTTGTTATGTAGACAACACAATTATTTGTACTCCCTTTTTTAGCACATGTTGTCTACAATAGTTATTTTCATATTACACCCTTGTAGGCTTATCCTCTCATCATTGCATTACTTTTGTGCTTAATGGAGGATAACCCATATCTGTTGGACATGTAGCTAATTCTAAGGCATTCTAGATGTATCTCAAAGACCTTTATGTACAGGCACTCCTAGTGTACTCTCATGAATGCATATTGAATGAATATATCATCATTCTAATCATATTCTCTTTTTTTGATCTATAGTTGTGGTTGTGTTTGAGTTCTTAGATCCTGGATGAATTTTTCCCTAAGGAAAATTCTTACAATATCTTTGTTAGAAGATGTAATATAATCATTAGAAATTGCTTCTCAATTACTCTATTTCTACATCACTCTCTGTAAATCACTTACAACTTTTGGATGTCGTAGATTTATGTTACACACACTTAACCTCACCATCAAGACATAGTGTGCAACATGTACTTAACCATGTGTCACCTGAAAATCAAAACTCTATCTGTACAATCTTGATCTCTATTTGCTACTCTACCAGTCTTGAAAGAATTACTACTATGTATGCATCAATGAAAAAAATAGTTATGAATGCAACATGTCAATACTGCTACATGCTTTTTAATTTTTAGGATACTCCTCCAAAGGAATACCATCAGAATTCATGCTAGCAATCTCCCCCTCTAGCATTGATGACAACATAGATGAAAAACATCTAGGTTCCAAGAATAGCAAACAATACTTTGCTGCTACTACTTTCATCTTTTTAAATCCTCTTCATCAATCAAATATGAAATCCTCTAGAGAACTTCTCTATTCTGCATCTTCTTTAGGATCATAAATAGTTGTTCACACTAAAAAACTCTAAGCTTCTCCCCCATACATCAAAACTCTTCATGTTGCATATCTTGCCAAAAGAGATATTCCTTCTTCTTACTTACATGAATCTTTCTAAATCTCCCTAATGAAGTAGATATTTTCTTCCTATTCATACTTTAAAGATTTTTCCTCTCCCCCATTCAACTAGAGGATTTTTTTCATATGTATCTCATACTTAGAAGATGTTTTTCATGCATTCTCTCCCCTATTGACATTAATGACAAAGGCCTCATTATGTCAATTTATTACTTCAAGTCTTTAACCAGCTCAAGTGTCCAAAGACACTATTCAAGACCAAATATCAAGAGTTCTTAATGACTCTTCTCATCATAGACACTCCCCATACAAGAAGCATCAACATTTGGTCCAGTCAAACAATAATGACCTATACTACTAGACTGATGTAATCTCTACATCATATACTTTGAAGTAGGTAGGGGCATAACCCCAAGCATGCCTCTCAAGTACTCAAAGTATTTTTAGGAAAAGGATTTGTAAATATATCTGCAATATGATCTTTGGTACTCACATAATATAATATGATTTCTTTTTCTGCTACCTTCTCTCTTAAGACTTGATACTTAATAGATATATGATTACTCTTAGAATTCAATACAATATTCTTAGACACACTTATTGTACTTGTGTTATCATAATATATGATAATAGGTTCTAAAAATTCTATCCCAATATCTTTCAACATCTACTTCATCCACATAACTTGATTACAATTATTTGCTAATGCTATATACTCTATCTCAACTATAATTTGAAAAATACAATCTTGTTTCTTGCTTAGCCAAGAAACTAATCTTTCTCCAAGAAAGAATGCTCAGCCATTGGTGCTTTTTTTGTCATCCATACTGCATTTCCAATCCACATTAGTATAAGAAAATAGAGTGAAATCACTTGATCTATCATACCATATCCCATAATTAGATGTTCTCTTTAAATATCTTAATATCCTCTTTACTATTGCATAATGGTACTCCTTAGATCAGTTTGAAATCTAGCTACAATTTCTACTGCATTTGCTATATCTAGTATTGTGTGAGTAAGATATTAGAAACCTTCAATCATGGATATGTACTTCTTTTGATCAACTATAGGTTTCTCATCTTTTCTAGATAACTTGTAACCTATTATCATTAGTGTACTAATAAGATTACAACTTTCCAAGCCAAATCTCTTCAAAAAGTCCCTCAAATACTTTGCTTGTGAAATGAAAATGCCATCCTTATTTTTCACAATTTGTAAACCTAGGAAGAACTTCATTTCTTCTATCATGCTCATTTCAAAACCATTCTTTATTTCTTCATCAAACTTATCACTTGCTTCATCATTACCTCCAAATATTATGTCATCAAAAAATATTACTATTATTAGCAAACCATTCTCAATTTCTTTCAAGGACAAGTTACTATATGTCATACCTTTAGAAAATCCAAGCTTTGTCGAATACTTGTCCAATCTTGCATACCAAATTCTAGGTGCTTTCTTCAGGCCATATAGATCTTTCTTTACTCTACATACCATATATTTTTCTTTTCTTAGAGGAAAACATTTAGTTTGTTCAATGCATACCTCTTCTTTAAGTTCTCCATTCAAAAAGGTTGATTTAACATCCATCTAATACACTTTGAATTTCTTATTTGTTGCATAAGCTAAGAAAATTCTTATTGGCTTCCATTTTGGCTATAAGGGCATATGTCTCCTCATAATCTATTCCTTCTTGCTATGAATATCATTTGCATACAAGTCTAGCCTTGTTTCTTATAACTTTTCCTTGTTCATTCATCTTGTTTCTAAATACCTACTTGGTTCCAATAACATTCTTTTCTTTAGATCTTGGAACTAATTCCAATGTGTCATTCTTCATGATCTTTTCTAATTCTCCCTTCAATCCTTGAATCCAATGATCATATTAACATTCTTTATCTGTACTCTTAGGTTCAACTTGAGAAATCAGACATTTTTCTTCATTAATTCTATTTCTTGTCATCGATCCTTTGTCTTTTCTTCCAATTATCTACTCTGGAGGGTTATTGATGTAGAGAGCCTTAAGGTTCCAACTAGACAACCTTTAGTTAAGGTTAAATCTTGAATCTTCCAAAGATTCTTTTCCTAGTCCTTTCACCAATACAAGCCTCCAAGGCTTCTCTACCAACTTGCCTCGTAGGTATAGTTTATTTGATGTGAATTAAACTCCCTTATGAGGCACTAGTCCAAATAGTCCTCCACACTCCAACACCTAAATGAATATGAAACAAAACTAGTAAAAATTAATCTACCAAGAACATGAGTTGAATCTACTATTCCAATCTATACAATGTAAGGAAACTCAGGTGTGGAAACAACTTCCTACACTAATCTCATAAGGAAAGTATGGTGCAAATCCTTTTAAAATCTTCTACACTTACAAATTCAATATCATGTAAACACCAATATAGCAGCCAACCATGCATACAAAAAATAGATAGAGAAAGAAACACACAATGCAAAGATTTTTCGGTGGGGAAAAACCTTTCGGTAAAACAACCCCACCCCTCTAGAACCTGCACAATGTATTATCTTCAACACAAGATTACAATACACTTGCAATGAAAGTTCAACATCAACAATAGAAGAATCTAGCAGCACGTCAGTACCTGCAAACTTTCATCTATCACTCTATTGCATTACAACATGCAATACTCATTTTATGAACATCTTAAGACCCAACAAAATGCACACAAAGGAGTTGGGCATTTTTCATGGCTCAACCACCAAGAAACATGCACAATGCCACATGTACATCCAATACCAAGAAAAAGGGCATCCATCCCTTGAATAGGCAATGACAACTTGTCATAGAATCTGCCAAAAATAGCGGTCACAAGAGAAGTGTAAGGGAATCTATCATACCAACCTATTTTTGGCATATTCTCTTACACACACCAACCACTTATTCTTGGGTTTCCAAATAGGCCTCATTTCATAAGATGATCTTACACCTATAATAGCATATTCCTTAAATAGCTCTCACACGTCATAGGAATCCATCATAACCATTTCAACCATGATCTCCTTCACACACTTCAAGATGCCGACACATGTAAGTGATCAACATGCCAACTAGACATGTACACTCACATTTACATATTATTTGCAAAAATATATTTTACAAAAAAAATAAGAATAAGAATAGGAATTATACAAGGTTGAGACACCTTATTCCTAACATTCTCTCACTTGTCGAACACCTTGTAAGAGCAATAGGAACATAATAGGAACTAACCGCTATAGGCCGAAAGGCCCATAGAATCTGAACACCATCTGAACTTCTCAGTGCCCACTGGTTTTGTTAATGCATCTACAACATTCTTCATAGTATCTAACTTCTCCAAATTTACATTTCCATCTTCCACCATATCTCTCACAAAGTGAAACTGCACATCAATGTGCTTCGTTCTAGCATGGAAAGTTGGATTCTTCGCAAGGCAAATAGCACTCTCACTGTCACACCAAATAGTAATATGTTCTGCATCAACACCAACATCAGAACACAATCTCTTAAGCCAAATGGCTTCCTTATAAGCATGAGTAGCAGCCATGTACTCAGCTTCTGTAGTGGACAAAGCAACCACAGGTTGTCGCTTACTCATCCAACTGATGGCACCACCAAACATAGTGAACACATAACCACTAGTGGATCTCTTGTGATCAATATCACTTGCCCAATCTGAATCCACAAACCCATGAATACAAATTGAATGCGAAGATCTAGAAGAGTTACCATGATAACATATGGAGTAATCTAATGTACCCCTCAAATATCTGAATACTAACTTAATTGCATCCCAATATATTCGTCTAGGATTAGCCATAAATTGACTCAGGACTCCCATTGCTGGTGCAATGTCTGGTCTAGTACAGACCATAGCATACATAAGACTGCCAACTGCACTAGCATAAGGTACTCTACTCATGTCCTCCACTGGAGATTTTGGACAATCATCTACAAATAACTTTGTTCCCACTGAAATAGGAACACATAGTGGTCTACAATCTGCCATGCTGAACCTGTCCAACATAGACTTCACATACTTACTTTGACTCAACCAAAGTTTTCTGTTAGACATGTCTCTACTAATTTCCATACCCAAGATGTACCTAGCTGCCCCAAGATCTTTCATCTCAAACTGTGCTGACAATTGAGATTTAAAATTAGAAATTACACCCTTACCCTTCCCAAACAGCAACATATCATCAACATACAATGCAACAATAAGAAGGCGATCATTTTCAACTCTAAAATAAACACAATGATCTGATTTCAATCTTACAAATCCAATTGACAACACAAAGACATCAAACTTAAGGTACCACATCCTAGGAGATTGCTTCAAACCATATAGAGATTTCTTCAATCTACAAACAAAGGATTCTTTACCTTTAACAATGTAGTGCTCAGGCTGTGACATATAAATCTCTTCCTCCAAATCACCATGAAGGAAAGCTGTCTTCACATCCATCTGTTCTATCTCTAAATCATATGATGCAACAAGAGATAACAAAAATCTAATGGATGTCAACTTTGCAATAGGAGAGAATATTTCACCATAATCTATTCCTTCTACCTGTGAATACCCCTTTGCAACCAATCTAGCTTTGTACCTTTCAACACTGCCATCTGCACAAAATTTCTTCTTGAACACCCATTTACAGCCAATAGATTTTCTCCCTTTAGGCAAAGGTACAAGGTCCCAAGTTTTTTTTTTCTCTAATGAATCCATCTCATCATCCATAGCCTCAATCTAGGAACCTGAATCTTCCATGCCCAAAGCTTCTTTCACAGATCTAGGCTCATCAGTGTTAGTAATCAAAGAAAAAGCACAACTGGAATCTAACATAGAATAACCAAACCTTTCTGGTTGCTTTCTTTCTCTTGTGGATCTCCTCAAGGGCTGAGGTTGAGGTTGTTCTTCCTCTTCTTCTAAACTATTAGAGCTGTTAGAGCTCTCCTCATCATTAGACCCAACATGGTCTCTCTGTTTAGTCTTCTCAGGGGTAGGAGGCAACTGAACAACATCTTTTTCCTTTTCTTTTTCATCTAGTTGTAGCATAATAGGAGAAGATGTTAGCTCTCTGAAAATAACATTTCTGCTATACAACACCTTACTAGTCATAGGATCCCAAAGCTTGTATCCTTTCACACCAGCACTATACCCGATGAAAATACATTTAACAGCTTTGTTTTCCAACTTAGATCTTTTCTCCTTTGGAACATATGCATAAGCTTCACAACCAAAAACACGAAGATGTCTTACCAGACCACACCTCCATGGGTGTCTTACCAGCAAGAGCTGATGTAGGAGATCTGTTAACCAGATAGCAAGCAGTGGCCACAGCTTTAGCCCAAAACCTTTGTTCTAAACTAGCTCCACTAAGCATACTCCTAGCCTTCTCCATCAATGTCTTGTTCATTCTCTATACAACTCCATTTTGCTCCGGGGTGTAAGGAGTTTTCTTATGCCTCTCGATACCTTGTTCTTTACAGAACTATTCAAACTCTACTAAGCAAAACTCACCACCATTATCAGTTCTCACACACTTAATCTTCTTACTAGTCTGATTCTCTACAAGGGCTTTAAATTCCTTGAATTGACTAAAGACTTGTGTCTTACTTTTAAGGAAATAAATCCATGTCCTTCTACTATAATCATCTATGAAAGATACAAAAAATACAGACTTGGAGATTGAAGGAACTTTTACAGGACCAAATAGATCAGAACGAATAAGATCCAAAACATTAGAAGATTTGTGAGAACTAGAGTAAAACTAAACACAATTTTGTTTACCATATACACAGTTTTCACAGAAGTCAAACTCGAGATTGCAATCATTTAACCCCTCAATGAGATTTTTGTTTTTCAGGGTTCTGAGACCCTTCTCACCAATGTGGCAAAATCTCATATGCCACAACATTGTCTTTTCTGCAGGAAGCTTTCCTTCCAAAGTGTTTGCATTGCCATTGAAGCCAATAACCACAAAATTCTTCACTGCTTGTTCAGATGGTGAGGATGAAGAACTGTTACATAGAGGAATACATGCATCTAGCTGAAATAGAGTATCTCTCCTAGTACCCTTAGCAAGCACCATCGATCCTCTAATCATCTTACATCCTTCTTTCAAAAAAATAGCTTGCACACCTACATCATTCAACATACTTACAGATAATAGGTTTCGTGCTAGACCTGGAATGTGCATAACTCCATTGATTCCCTTTACTCGTCCATCAGGAAATTTGATAGTGACCCTTCTGCATCCAACTATCTTCATGTGAGAATCATCACCCAAGTACACCTTTCTACCATAAAACTCTTCATATCTTGAGAACCAGTTTTGATGAGAGGTCATGTGAAAAGATGCACCCGAGTCAACCAACCACACATGATTAGATGCATGGGCTACCAAAGCTACGATGAGTGCATCACCATCTTCTTGAGATTTTTCAGAACCAAAATCTGAGGCTTTCTTCTTCTTCTTAGGCTCTTTACAGTCTTTATGAAAATGCCCAATCTTATCACAGTTCCAACATTTTGCCTTGGACTTATTAGAAGTCTTAGACTTCCCACGAGATTTGGATCTACCCTTATTGTCATACTTATTCTCATTTTTCTTTCCTCTTTCTATGGATCTCCCACAAATAGCAAGGGCTTCTTTTTTCAAAACAGAAGCCTTTCTCTGCATCTCCTCTGATAGCAGTGAAGACACCACATCATCCATTTTGAAGGTGACTAATGTGCTTCCCAGAGCCATCAAAAGATGGTCCCATGAATCTGGTAAAGAACACAAAAGTGTGTAGCAAGGATCCTCCTCCTCTAACTTGACACCAACTGATGTCAACTATGCAGCCAATAGATTAAATGAATTTAAATGATCTGTTAAGGATCCACCTTCCTCCATTTGCAAAGAATACAACTTCTTTCTTAGGAACAACTTGTTCACCAGAGATTGGGCCTGATACATGGCCCCAAGTCTTTCCCACAAACTATATGTGATTTTCTCATCTAGAACATTCAGAAGGATTGCATCAGTTAAATAGAGTCTTATGAGACCCTTAGCTTTATGGTCTTTGATATCCCAATCTGCTTGAGTTATAGTTGCTGGTCTTGTAGCACTTGTAGTCACTTCCCATAGGTCATGATCTTCCAACATGTCTTCCATCTTGAGTTTCCACAACTCAAAATTAGTGCCATTAAATTTCTCCACCTCCATTCTTCCATATGATGAACTCGCCATCTCAATCTGCAAATAAGATTTAGGATACTCTACACAAGACTCCCACTCAACTTGAGATTAGCTCAAAAAAACCTACCCAACAACTAGGATCAAAAGTTGATCAAGCTTTGATACCACTTGTAAGGAAACTTAGGTGCAAAAATAGCTTCCTACACTAATCTCATAAGGAAAGTATGGTGCAAATCCTTTTAAAATCTTCTACACTTACAGATTCAATATCATGTAAACACCAATATAGCAGCCAACCATGCATACAAAAAATAGATAGAGAAAGAAACACACAACACAAAGATTTGTTGGTGGGGAAAAACCTTTCGGTAAAACAACCCCACCCCTCTAGAACCTGCACAATGTATTATCTTCAACACAAGATTACAATACACTTGCAATGCAAGTTCAACATCAACAATAGAAGACTCCAGCAGCACCTCAACACCTGCAAACTTTCATCTATCACTCTGTTGCATTACAACATGCAATACTCATTTTATGAACATCTTAAGACCCAACAAAATGCCCACAAAGGAGTTGGGCATTTTTCATGGCTCAACCACCAAGAAACATGCAAAATGCCACATGTACATCCAATACCAAGAAAAAGGGCATCCATCCCTTGAATAGGCAATGACAGCTTGTCATAGAATCTGCCAAAAATAGCGATCACAAGAGAAGTGTAAGGGAATCCGTCATACCAACCTATTTTTGGCATATTCTCTTACACACACCAACCACTTATTCTTGGGTGCCCAAATAGGCCTCATGTCATAAGATGCTCTTACACCTGTCATAGCATATTCCTTAAATAGCTCTTACGCATCATAGGAATCCATCATAACCATTTCAGCAATGATCTCCTTCACACACTTCAAGATGCCGACACATGTAAGTGATCAACATGCCAACTAGAAATTTACACTCACATTTACATATTATTTTCAAAAATACATTTTAAAAAACAAATAATAATAAGAATAGGAACTATACAAGGTTGAGACACCTTATTCCTAACATACAATGCCATACAACTTCTTGGAAACACAAAGAAACCTACAGAGATGTCCGTATAGAATTGTCTCATGCATAGAAAATTAATGGTAATTCTTCCAACCCTTCAAAATATCATCTAACCTACTCATATATCTAAGCATGGGTAGTTACAACCTCCAAAACTGATAAATGCACTTTCTTGCAAAAATTGGAAAAGCTACTCAATCAACCTTTTGCAATTTTGCAACTTCGGTGCAACTTTTTGCTCACAAGACTTTGTGGCCAAATGGGTCCACCTTGGACCATCCTAGGGCATTAGATATAACACCTAGGACCTATTTTTCTAATCAAGATGATAGTTACTTACTTATTCCCAAATTTTCCCTATTGAGAGACTTTGGCTCAATGAGCAATTTTTGAATAATTAAGGCCGAGTGACCATTTTAGCTCTTATAATTGGAGTAGTTGTCTTCCCATGACATGTGGAAGTTATTGTGCACACACTCACAACTAACCAACCCCTAATCACATTAAAAACTCAAGTTTAGGGAGGTGCCCAACACCATACTCCCCTAGGACAAAGAACTCAAGTCCCTTGAGTTAGGAGGTCTTCAATGGTGACCCAATGTTTTAGAATGTCCGCTTTAGTCATCCAGGTGGCCTTAGTATCTGGTAATCCCTTCCATTTCACCAAGTTTTTCTTGTAGGTACCCTTCCTAGTCTTCTTTATCACCTTAGAAACCAAAATGAATTCCATTTGTAAAGGTTGGGGTGTGGGTATGTCTTGTACCCAATCAACCCCATCCACATCTGCAAGAGTATGGTGATCAACACTTGTATGAGTACCCTTATATGGAAACAAATTGTACACATTCAAAATATGAGATATGCCAATGTTTCGAGGAAGTTCAACTTCATAAGCATTATTTCCATACTTGTGAAGGATTTTTGAAGGCCATATCTTTTTCATCAACAACTTAGTGGGATGGCCTTTGGATAGCGTCTACTTTTTGAGGTAGGAAAGTACTAAATCCCCCACTTTGAATTACAAATCCCTCCTTGTCTTATCTACCTTGGATTTATACTTGTCCACTTGGCTTTGTAATGTGGTCCTTGCTTGGTCATGTAGCTCCTTCATTTGTTTAGCAAATGACTCCTCATTGGGCACTCCTTTTGTCATGTAGGCTAAGATCCCTTAACTCAAAAATCCCCCTAAGGTGATCTCCATATATCACTTCAAATGGGTTCTTTCCAATGCTCCTATTGATGGAGTCATTATAAGAAAACTCTACCTACCCTATAACATGATCCCACAATTGACCATGCTGCTTGGTTAAATGCCTCAATAGATTGCCCAAAGATCTATACACCACCTCTATTTTCCTATCAGATTGAGGATGGTAAGCTAAAGAGAATGAAAAATTAGTCCCCAACATCTTCCAACGAGTCCTCCAAAAGAGCCTTATGAACTTAGTATCCCTATCACTCACAATGTTAAGTGGAAAACCATGGATCCTCACTATTTCCTTGAAGAACAATCCTACAATATGTGAAGCATTAGTATTTTGTTTGCATAGAATTAAGTGTACCATCTTGCTAAAATAATCTACAACCACAAACACACTGACATGTCCTCTAGATGTTCTTGGAAGTCCTAAAACAAAGCCCATACTCAAGCACTCCCAATGGTCTTTGTGGTATGGTGAGTGGTTGATATAACCTTGCATTACTACTATGTCCTTTAGCTCTTTGACACACTTGACATTGCTCCAAAATCTTCCTCACATCGGTTTGTAATCTAGGCCAATGATAGTACTTAGAAACCTACTCCAATGTTTTGTCTATTCTAAAATGGCCTCCCAAGCTACCTTGATGCTTTTCCTTGAGGATATTATCCCTCATAAAACCTTGAGGAATTCACAATAGATGTCCCTTAAACAAAAAACCTTCTTGCAACATATACTCAATAAAAGTAGTCTTAAAACCTTGTTGAAATTTTACACATACCTCACATGCTTTCTTAAAATCCTTGTCCTCCTTGTAGAGGTCACTGAGATCCTTCATCCCCATACTTTGTAATTGAATCTCTTGGATGGATAGAACTCTTATACTAAGAGCACCAACAATCTTGTTGCTCACACCTTTCTTATGTTTGATTACAAAAGGGAATGCTTGGAGATATTCCACCCATTTGAGATGTTTTTGATTCAATTTCTCTTGCCCATTCAAAGAACTAAGGGCATGGGTATTTTTATAGAACACAAACTCCTTTGGAAGGAGGTAATGCCTATACTTCTTCAAGGCCTACACCATAGCATATAGCTCAAAATTAGGCTTCATTTAGCTTCTTTGAGAAGAAAGCCATAGGATACCCCTCTTGTCTTAGAAGTACCCTAGTGACTAGCTTACTAGCATCATATTCCACCACAAATCGTTGATTGAAATCAAGAAACCTTAGGGTAGGAAATTCATCTCTCTTCTTCTTCAACATTTCAAATCCCCTATTTTCTGCCTTTGTTGACTTGAATTGGCACTTCAGGCCCCCTTGATGGTGTTTAGTATAGGTGCAGATATATGGCTAAAACATCTTTAAAACTTCCTATAGAAGGATGCTAACTCATGGGAACTTCTAACATCCCCTATACACTTGGGATTTGTCCATTCTAGGATGGAATTGACTTTATCAAGATCCATTTTGATACACCTATTAGAAACAAAAAAACTAAGGTACACTAGTTCAATTTGTAGGAACTCACACTTGTCTTGATTGATCAACAACTTCTCTTTGTGTAGCCTCCTTAATACCATCTCCAAGTGCTTCATAAGCTCCTCCTTGGACCTGCTAAAGATTAAAATGTCATCTAAATAAACAATTACAAACTTACCAATACATTTAGCTAACACCTCATTCATGAGTCTCATAAAGGTACTTGAAGTATTGGATAGGCCAAATGGAATTACTAGCCACTCATACAATCCTTCATTTTTCTTTAAGGTTGTCTTCCACTCATCACTAGGCCTCATTTCGATTTGATAATATCTTAACTTTAAATCCACCTTGGACAAGTAGCATGAGCCTCCTAGGTTGTCCAATAGATTCTCAACCCTTGGCACAACAAAACCTATATCTAATAGTGATTTTATTTATTTCTCTAGAGCCTATACACATTTGTCACTTGCCATCTTTCTTGGGTGCAAGGATTGTAGAAACTATACAACACTCAAACTTTTCCTTATGAGTCCTTTCTTTAACAAATGTTGATTTTTTTTTTTTCTATCTCTACATTTTGGCTTGGAGTCATCTCTTAGGCTTCCTGTTTAGGTAGATTGGCCCTTGGTATCATATCTATTTGATGACTCACTTCCCTCATAGGTGGTAGCGCACTAGGCATCCCACTATCCACTATCTCATGGTATCTCTCCAAAAAATGCTATACTTATTGAGGCATAAAAACCTTTGACTTGGTCTCTTCCTTTGGATTCACAATCACTACATACCTCACCCATTTCTCCTTCTTCATGACCTTTAAAAACTCTTTGCCACTCAATAACATAACACTACTTCCAACTTGCTTCTCTTCACTAGGTTCTATTAAAGGGTCCATCTGATACTTCCTACCTTGTTTGGTTATAACATAACTATTCCTCTCAACATCATGGATGACATTTACATCATACTACCATGGACACCCCAACAAGAGATGACATGCATCCATAGGCAGACTATCACATGACCTTGTCCTTGTATTCACCAATCTCAAACTCCACTAAGGCCTGCTCATCCACTTGTAGACCTTTACTCAACCATGACACCTTGTATGGTGTAGTATGGGTTACTCTTCTAAGTTTCAAGTTATCCAAAATTTTAGTAGATACTATGTTTTTAGTGGACAGAGTCCACTATTACATTGCAAATCTTGCCATGTGACTTGCGAGTTGTCCTAAACAAGCTTTTCCTCTATGGTGGCTTAATCACATAAGGTAACTTTAGCAAGGTCCTCCTTAACATTATATTTTCACCATCTACTACTAGCCCTACCTTAGAGATAGGTTATGTGACACTTTGAGTGTCATCTTATTGCACTAATTGATTCCTCCTCTCTCCCATGGATGAAGAAGAGGCCTTCTTTGGACACCTACCCATTGTATGCCCCACTTGATTATAGTTGTAACATCAGCTAGTAAAAACTATGTTACCCCTTCCTTGTGACTGAAATCTACCCTTTTGTGGTCCTCTTCCTTTGAATCCACCTCTTTGAGATGACCCTCTATATTGGTTGTTGCCACTATTGTCAAAAAATAGTGTTTCATAAGTCCTATTAGGACTTTGTCCTCTCCCAAAGTTACCTCTACCTCTAAAACCTTTATTATTGCCTCTTCCTCTTTGATATGATTCACTCCTCCTTTTAGTGTTTTCCTCTACTCTTAAGGCCATTTGGAAGCATTTATGCATAACCTTTGGAGCCATCATGGTGATCTCATATTGGATCCCCTACCTCGAGCCATTAAGGTATCTTTCTACCTTTTCCACCTCTTCCTCTTGTCTTCTAGCCCTAAGGCTCAAACTATGAAACTCTTTGTTGTAAGAACTTACTATCATATTCCTCTACCTTAGATTCTACAACTTTTGATACATTTGGATCTCAAAGTTAGTGGGTAAGAATTGAGCCTTAATTCTAATCTTCATTCTCTCCCATGACATTATCTTTTTCTTCCCTACTACTATCCCATCTTCCACCAAACCAATGTTGATCCTTTGATCCTATCTTTGGCATAACTGAACCTCTTCTCCTCTTGTACTTCTTTTTAGTCAAATTGGGTGTTAATGGCTTCTAACCAATCTATCAATTCATTCCCATTCAAACTATCATTGTATTAAGGGATATGCTCCATACTATCCTTGTTGAGAGACTTGAAGGCTTCCAAAAACACCTTTTTGTCTTGATCCACCTCCTTACTATCTTCTATTTCTCCTATAAGGCTTTCATCTTTCTCATCATTTTCATCTCCCCATTCTATGATCTTTGTCTTGCTCTTGGATTCTACTTCATTGGCTTTGGCTAGTAGGTCCTTGACCAAGTCCACTATGGCACCCTTGCTCATTGCCTTGGGTGGCATATACTATCAGCTTCTTGACTTCCTTGACTTCCTTCTTCTTTAGAAATGTACTGACCTACATGTTGGCTCTGATACCACTCTGATGTAGAGAGGCTTAAGATTCCAACTAAACAACCTTTAGTTAAGGTTCAATCTTGAATCTTCCAAATATTCTTGTCCTAGTCCTTTCACCAACACAAGTCTCTAAGGCTTCTCTACCAACTTTCCTCCTTGGTATAGTTGATTTGATGTGGACTCAACTCCCTTCTTAGGCACTAGTCCAACATGTCCTCCTCCTAGAACCCTAACCCCTACTTAGGATCTTAACCTTCCTTGGAATCTACTGACCATGTAGATACTCGTCTTATCCTTCCTAGCCTCACTTGTCACTTTTGGTCCTAACAAAACACTTAAGAAATTCCAAACACTTCACATAGGCTAGATATGAATATTGTCTATTAGGTCTAATGAACCTATTTTTCCTCCATCCTTCTATTTTCTCCAAAAAAATCCCCAAAACTAGCTTAGGAATCTGGTAGCTATCTCATTGCATACAAAAAATTCAAACTTGCAAGGCTCTATGACACCCACAACCCTAATTAATACACAGCCCTAGTGTTTAGCCTTAACATTAAGTCTCTAGTCTAGTCAGTAAAAAAAAAATCTCCCCAACACTTAAAACTCCTCAAAAATCCTCCATTCCTTTTTCATATTCACTCTAACATCCTAGGTCTTCTAGGAAGGCACTAGTTTGCCTCAACATGATCACAAGTGTTTCCCAGCATTAAAATTTGTCAAACTATCTAGGTTCATTAATTCTAAATAGTTAGCCTAGGGATTTAATTCTTGGATTGAAATCCTATCAAAAAAATTCAAAACAACACAATATGTACATCTTCTAACTTGTCACCCCCTTTGATTTCATGCATTTTCCATTATGGGGTGATCAAGTTAGAGGCATTTTGTGCAAACAACACTGTAAATTGATGCCTAGAACAGGCAACAAACAAAAGATCATAACTTAAAAAACTTTAAACTCCAACACATAAATTGATATGAAATAGAATTATTAAAAACTAATCTATCAAGAACATGAGTGGGATCTACTGTGCCAATCTATACAAGGACCTACAACTACCTGGATACACAAAGGAACCTATAGAAATGTCTACACAGAATTGTCTCACATGCAAAAACTTAATGGTAATTATTCCAACCCTTAAAAATATCATCTACCCTACTCATATACCCAAAAATGGGTAGTTACAACCTCCAAAACTGATAAATGCACTTTCTTGCAAAAATTGCAAAAGTTACTCAAGCAACTTTTTGTAATTTTGCAACTTTGGAGAAACTTTTTGCTCACAAGACTTTGTGGACAAATGGGTCCACCTAGGACCATCCTAGGGCCTTAGATAGAATACCTAGGACCTATTTTTCTAATGAAGACCCTAGTTACTCACCTCTTGCCAAATTTTCCCTATTGAACAACTTTGGCTCAATGAGCAATTTTTGAACAATTAAGGCCTAGTGAGCATTTTAGCTCTTACAATTGGAGTAGTTGTCTTCCTATGACATGTCAAAGTTATTGAACACACACTCACATATAACCAACCCCTAATCACACTAAAAACTCAATTTTAGTGAGTTATCCTACACCAGTGATTCTTTGTCAGATTCCTATTAGAGGTAGGAGTCGCTAACTCAACTCTTAATTCTTCTCTTGGCTCAAATATTTATCCTCTTTGCTCAATAATTTGCAAATAATTATAAAGATCTTTGGTAGTATCAAATAAAACTTCTAGATTCTCATGGTTAGCCTTTGGATCAACAATAGTTACCAAAGCCATCTCTTTTATTACTTCATATTTCTTAGCCAATTCAATCTCATTATCCTTATCATCATAATCATTCAAGAATCTTTCCATACTCGCTATAAATTCTTCACTTCCTTAGATAGTGGATTCTTTGTATTTTTTCTTACTCTCTTAGGACATCTAGAAAAAAATTTACCAAACTCTTTACATGTCCAACAAACAAAAAATTTCATACATTCTAGCTCTCTTTTCATTAGTAGATCAATACCTTCTTTGATATTCTTGTCTTCTTTAGATCTGGATTTGTCTTTACTTATGCTTCTATTCTTTTGTATGCAACAAAATGATTTTTTATCACAAAACTCAATGCTCAATTCTATACATAATTCTGATATCTCACCAAAAGCTCCATCTTATAAGTGTCAAAATTTCCTCTATCTGTTTCAGGACTTTTTTTTTTTTTTTTTTTCTGAAGTGACTCACCACTGATCTCCAAAAGTTGTTAAGCTTTTCCTTTAAGGGCTTGATTCTCTGATGCCAATTGTTAGAATATATAATCCACCAATATAATTGAGGGTGAGGGGGGGGGGGGGGGGGGGGAGAGTGGGTAAATTAGTTATCCAACTACTATCACAATTATCAACCTTGTTAAATCTTAACCATATGAGCAATATAATTAGAAACTAGAACAAGATACTCATGCACAATAACACCAGATATGTTAACTAGGAAAACCCTTGATCAGAGGGAAAACCCTAGTGGGGATGATACCCACAATATGATGCACTAATATAAATATAACTTATTAGAGGATGAACCCTATTAAGGGTCTATAAAAACATTTATCATTCCCTATCAGGAGACTTTGAATCCATGTTAGGAGATTCCAACCCTACCATGAGTTGTGCCAACCTTATTAGGGGTTGTAGAAGGCAGATAGACCCACTGTCCAAACAAATTTGGGGGAAAATCAATGAACCCACTATCCAAAAGATCTCTATATTACTCCTTGTAGAATAATAGAATTGAACTGTACTGCTTGTTCCTCTTTCTGTGTCCTATCAACAAGACTTTTGCTCCTTTTCATCTCAATACCAGCTCACCAACCTTGCATCCAATAATCCCTTGGATTGCTTACTCACATTTACCCAAATACTCTGCTCTCATTCACACTTCACACTTGATTATCATTTAGAATAAGGAAAACATTTCCCTTTTATACCATATCTTCAAAATAATTCCTTGAGTTGGCCTTGAGGATTTTCCAATTAATTATATTACATTTTGTAATTAAAATAGCATTATTAGCTCACAATCTATATAACTTTTCACATGTGTGACATTTGGGCTTGCACATTGGCATATGTTATCATCAGAATGTCTTCTACCACTATATACATTCACATCTCCAGATTATATCTCTATTAGAAGATATAACATGATCATGAGAAATTGATTCTTGGGTAATCTATTTTTGTACTACTCTCTATAAATCACTTACAACTTCTGCATGTCTTTGACTTATGTTATGCACACTTAACCTCATCATTGAGATACAATGTATGTTAGGATTAAATCTCAAAAAAAATAACAATTACATGCAAATATAAAGAATATCATAAAATAATTGATCACACAAAAAAGAACACAAGACACCAAGATTTAACATGGTTCACCCAAACCCTAGGCTATGTCCAACAAATAGAAAGTCCAATATTATTATGATCCAATGATTACAACCTGATTACAATTCGTAATCCCTTACAACTCAATACCACTGCAAGAAGCAATTTTCACATCACACCTTATCAAACAATCCCTAACCCTAAACCCTTTTATACAAGTATTTTTTCTGCTTTAGGGTTAAAACTAGTTACAACATATTGACCATAAATTGTTGAATATAAGCAATAGTGAATTGGTGAATATTAGCAAGGGTGAGTGAGTATCAAAGTTGGTGTGAAGGCGAGTCGTGAGGCGTAGTGTTAGGCTAATGATCCCGGTGCTACGCATCAACTCCAGTTCAAGTCACACTAGGTTTACCACAAATCCTTTTAAGGGTGAGTGAGTAGCCGAGTTGGTGTGAAGGTGAGTCGTGAGGCGTAGTGTTAGGCTAATGATCTCGGTGCTATGCATCAACTCCGGTTCGAGTCACACTAGGTTTACCACAAACCCTTTTAAGGGTGAGTGAGTAGCCGAGTTGGTGTGAAGGCGAGTCGTGAGGCGTAGTGTTAGGCTAATGATCCCGGTGCTATGCATCAACTTCGGTTCGAGTCACACTAGGTTTACCACAAACCCTTTTGCCAATAGTGGCATGTTGTGATGGTTAAGTTGTTGTGTTGTTATCCTTGCCATCCAGGTTCAAATCTCATGGGGATGAGGTCCCCCGTTTATGGCCTCACTGGTTCATAGCTCTAGGTCAAAGCGTTGGTGTACCGGTGGGCGTGTCGCGCCAGCGCTATCGATCACGTTAAAAAGTTTACCAAGCGCATTTAAAAAATAAAAATTAAAAAAAAATTGGTGAATATTAGCCATTGGTGAATAGTAGCCCACCATTGGTGAATAGTAGCCCACCATTGATGAATAGTATCCCACCATTGACAAATAGTAGCCTATCATTGGTGAATAGTAGCCCACCATTGGCAAATAGTAGCCCACCATTGGCAAAAAGTACCTCAAAGAATTTATGAAGTATGTACAATACTTCCTTGATTAGTCACCATAAACTAATAGTGTGGAACATGTCCTTAACCATACATCACATGACAATAAAAACTCTATTCATACAATCTTGATCTTTATCTACTACTCTATTAATCTTCACAAAATTATTTCTATGTTGACATCAATGACAAACACAATCATGAATGCAACATGTCAATATTGCCACATGCTCTCCAATGCTTAGGATACTCCTCCAAAGAAATACCACCAATATTCATGCTAACAAAGCTTTTTTTTTAAAACAAGTACATTACCAACACATCCCCCCCAAAAAAAATCCAATAGAAATATATAATTTTGTCACTTGGGATAGTCGAAGCCTCTTATTCTATCAGCTAATGGTGTGGTTTATGATCATATTGTTACTAAACTTTTAAGGCATTAACTAAGTTTACTGGTAAAGATAAAAAAGACTTTCTAAACATATGATATATGTGGTAACACTGGTGCAATACACCATATCACACAATAATATGTGGCCCCAAATTTTTCATCTACATATTTCAAAGGGATAGTATAGTATTGGTAGAGACCCCTAGAAATAAATTTTTTAAGTGTAGATGACTTAGATAATCCAATTTATAGATGCTTCTATAAGAAAGATGGCAGTTCTTCATCACTCTAATATCAATCAATATCAAGAGGGCTCCCTAGGAAGCTATTGTTAATTTCAATAAAATATTACATACAACATGACATAGATTCCCCATAAGTGCACATCCCCCAAAACCCATGGCCTCTTTTCTTACTTAATTTTTTTTAATGTAGATATATTATGTAATATATAAACCCTAGGAGCTATATGTATTATAGCTACCTATGAGATATTCATAAGGGTTGAGAATAACTTGATTCATTTAGGGAATTTTTTGCCACAAAATCCATTCTATGTGTAGTGTCCATGTATGTTTACCCAAACACTTAAGAATCATAAATGGTTTCCCATTACTTGTTAACAAATATAAAAGAAATGAAGAACCCATTAGGAATGGTATAAATTGAATTGATTAACTTGAAGAAAGAATAGGGAACTCCTCACTAGCCCTTGTATCAAAACTTCTAGATCTTCCAAAATAAGAGACCCTCATACTAGCCAAATTAGTTTGAGACCTAGAATATAAATAACTTGGGAAATAACAACTAAATAAAAACTGGGAAAAACCATAATCCCAAGTATTTGGTCTTCATTCCTTCTCCAATGGAATCATTACAATCTGTCCCATCTTATTATAATAGAATTGTTAGGGCCACCCATAATAACTTTGTCAAAGATCTGAACTCACATCATTTTCCATGTAATGATGCTCATACACCTAGGCATGCTTTAGAGGAAATTTATAATAGAAAGTAGAAACAAAGAGGAGTTAAGGAATGACTCCCAATATGAGTAATTATATTTATTTTCATAGAAGTAGAGAATCAGATATTGATTTATTAGATTTAGGGTTTATCTCTAGAAAAGAACTTATTAAATTTTCCCAACCATTCTTTATTTTTTTGCATGTTGGATGAAGATGACATGATTTTCAAAAATCATGTGTCTTCTTAAAATATGCCATAATTCTAGTTAGACTATATCACCCAATCAAAATAAAGTTTCATAGAAGATATGATTGTAGTAGTCTTACTAGACAAAGCTTTTAAGTTACAACATTAAAGATTTAAATCAAGCAAACCTGTCACTTTGGAGGTCTATCCACAACAAATTGAATAACCAAGGGAGTTTTCTCCCTTGAAGCCAAAAGATCTTAAGGTAATTTTGGAAATAAAAGTAGACATATTCAAATAGTTGAAGAATGATCCTATGAATATAACCATCTAAGATGTATTGGAAATTATATAAAATAAAATTACTAAAGAAATCCCTTGATAATCGAGACAAATAAGAGAGAGTTGAGACCATTACTAAGAAAATAAAGCTGAAAGGAAAGACACCTATTATAGGAGTAACTATGCCACTAATCCAACTGTCAATCATACTAGTAAATTTAGACAATGTGATGAAAGAAAAAGAAAAACATATGTTCAAACCCATACCCTTCTTTCTAGCCTTGATAGAAAGAGATGAACTTTTTGGTGTTTGAAAACTACCAAGTTCCAAAGGACCTAATACTAGGGTTCTGAGGATAAACTTTAGTCTAAGGGTTAGCTACTTCCTATTCTCAACTAGATAATCTTTAGATCTGGACCAACTTCAATAGAATCACAAGGATCCTCTACACTTCAGGCTCTACAAGGCCTAGGTGGGTGCACCTTGGGGGTTAAAATGACTGGATATTTGATATTTTCTTCACAATTCATTCATTGGTATTCTTTTCTTCAAAATCTATCCCTTATAGTAGAAATGGTCATAATTCTTCTTAACTTTACAAATAACTCTTGGTTACACCAACTAACTATGACACACAGAGAATTATTGCAAATAAGTGCTGACCAACAATTGTTTCTTCATACATAAAAGTAAAAGTTGATTTGATTTATATTTTCATTTTATGAAACCCTAAATGATATTTAATAATTTGCATCTAAATAGATGATCAGTGCCCTATCCATTGGTATGTAGAGTCTACCTAGCAAAACCTTGACCTAATTAATTGCCTTACAATTAATTTTATTAGCAACTAACCCTAAACCCCATTCTTATGAATATCCTTCTTATATTAATGGAAATCCTATCAATTTTTTCTAGCACTTACTTAATTCCTTAAATTAAAAGCAACAACAATTTGATATAAAACATATCCTGATTACATTAAATTGAATAAACCTTTCTCATTCAATCCCAATGTAAACAACACATAAATATAGAGACATAATTTAGAGATAGTAGATATAGAAGATCATTCCTTTTGTATTAATTCTCCTTGAAAATCATATAATACTAGTATAAACTCAATAATACTTTAAGACATGACAACTTATCATTCAATGTTCACTTGTATTCTCAAATTTGTAAGTGAATACATCACAAAAATTGACACAAATATTGACTAGATCAAATGTAAAATAGCATAACTCTAAAAATTACATAGATTTCAGACCCCAACTATTGTAAAAAAATACAAAAATATTTTACTTTTGTTACATGACAAATATTCTTTGCACTCTATTCAAAACTTTGGATGCAGTTACAAAATTGGTAGGTGGTAATTTTAACAGGTGTCTCCAACATGATTCTATTTTTCTTCATGCTTCTATTGCTTTCTTTGGTTTTCCTCTTTCTCCTTTGCCTCTAACTACCTCTAACTACATAACTGCATTACTTAATCACTATCACCAGATAGTAAAGCTTTAATATCCACAATAACCTCCCATATGGAAATATCTATATCTATGTTAGGCTAGGTGGCATCCCTGACTACATCTAATTCCTTAAGGCATTTGTTCCATTTGGTATCAATTATTGCCTTCACCTTTGTAGTTACTTTAGACATATCTATTTCTAACCTATAAAGCATGTCAATTAAATTGCGTACAATTGCTACACCTACCTCATCATTGCAATAAGCTAGGAATCTAGGATGATCCAAAATACCATCAAAAGATGTTAACCATTCTGCCATGTCCTTAAATTTTCCATCATTCTCCAAAATTGTATGTACAAAATTTGGTGTCCTTGTGGAAATTATCTTCATTTTATTTTGTATTTGTTGCAACTTGCTATTGAAGAAACCATTCAAATCCCTCACCTTCTTTATGAATTTTCTAGTGTTTATGATCACTATCTTTGGAAGATTTTTTTCTATGCTAGAATAGGTACCAAATTATCAAAAAATGGAGTATATGGACCCCATGTAGTGAAAAGTAGAGAAAATAGGGGAAAAACCTCTGAACATCTATATTCTGCTCCTTGTAACACAAGGTAGTTGCTTTGCACATTCTGTGAGATTAATTTTAAGACATTTATCTTGTGAATCAACAAGCTCTTAATAATTTTGATTTGAATTTCCTTGCTTGATACCAAGTCTTCTTCATCAATTTCTATTGCTTGGCTTGATGCTTCCCCTATTTCAAGTCTATGGCCCTCTATTTGGATAGCTTGATCTTTCATCTTTATAACTGATGTAATAATGTTCTTTAATGCTACTACCTTAATTTCTAGCTTGTTGGTCTTCTATTCCAAGACATATGTCTTTTTCATAGCTCCTTTTAGTTTTGATGTGACTTTCATAAGCTCCCTCTAGTTGTGCTTGAAGGGTATCCATCTTGGTCTTACCTAATAGAGCTACTGAAGTATGCATCCCATAAATCTAGCTACTAGAGGTGGAATGTATGTTCTAGAAGATAAGATTCCCTCTTGGGAATTCTTTGATCTCCATCAGAGCTAGCTTCTGTTCCTCTGGAGCTAAACTCTGTATTGCCATTATCTGGGCATCAATGTTTTACCCAGAGCCTCTTAGCTCTTCGAGGTAATTTTCATCCTCAAATGAGATATACTTATCTTGTCCTCTTGTTTGGTCAAGTAGGAAAGAAGAGCTTATGTCTTATCCTAGGAAAATAATCAATCCACTTCTTCTCACCAGTTCCCTTTCCTCTTCCACAATGAGGGTTTCACTGGCAAGGTCATATTCTTGTAAATTTTGAACAAGTTCAACTACCTCATTAGATTCCCCTAGCTTCATCTACAAAGACAACTCATTTTGCTTTAATTTGAATAGAAAACCCTGGAATTATTCAGTTTTGATGAAATTGTCATCACCCATGAACTCATTGGCTTCAATAATCCTATCATTTATCATTTGAGCTTGCAGCTCTAATTTATTTTCCCTTTTTTCATCCTTGGATGCTTGAGATACCAAAAAAATTCTTCTAATGTCATCAAATTATTGACTTCCCCTTGGCAAAAATTTTAGGGCTTTTTGTTGAGCTTTCAGTGGGAATTCCACCACTTTTTTTTCTTATTTCTTTTCTCTATCCACTATGAGATCTTAGGCTGATCTTCTTCATCATTTATGACTTCAACAACTATGTCATCATTGGAATATTTAGGTCCAACCTTCTCCTTATTGGTTTAGGGACTTGTGCTTCTATCTTATCAAAATTGTCTATACATTTATCCAATTTAGACCAGTAGTCTTCCTTAGGATAGAATCCCTTGAAGGATGGATCAACTTTTCTCATTCCTATTTAAAGCTAACAACATCTCTATACTTTATCATCTCTCCCTACAAACATATTCATTCAACCTATCAACAATGACATCTTCTTCCCATATAGGTTTTTTATGGGGCAAGGTGTATCCTTTCATACTTTTCAAAGTATTTATGATGACATTGTAGGCTTCATATGTCCTAGCTAGTCCAGTTAGAAATTTAAATAATCTCAGATAGGTATTAGTTTCCTTAATGGAATTATTGCCTATCTCAAAGTCTCCTACTTTGGTGCATCTGTACAAGAATGTTCCCTTCTTGACTATTTTACCTAGGTATTCTCTATTTAGTGAGATTAATTGCCATAATAATTCTACAAACCCTAATCTCCTAGGAACATACTTGGAAAAAATGTGGAGTGGCTAAAGGCATCCAAAAATAGTGATAATAATATACTCCTAAAAAAAAAAGACACTTCCCCAATCATGTGTTAGTTGTTTACCAACATCAAAGCACATTTTAGGTTTAACAATGTTTATAACATTTCTAGGGATTCTTTCATTTACTAACCCTATAATTTTTAATATAGGATGGACAAAATCATGATAAAAAGAAATGACATTTGATTAGGAGCAAGACTTATGCCATACCCTATCCACCTTTTTACTAATAATCTTTCTCCCGATTCTTGTGTGGACTTGAAAAATCTTTGATCAAATGTATCAACATTTTTGAACATGATCATTGAATAATGAGGGAATATGAAATTCTCTAATTGTCCTTGTTGAGCAACAATGATCTCCTCATGTATTCTATCAATTATGTATGCCACATAATCATATCCAACATTTGTGTTGGGATCTTGAACATTTAGAGCCATGACATAATGTCTTCCTAGGACATTCATGGTTCCATCTAAACCTAATACTTTATTCAAGAAAAAACTAGTGTTCTAGAAGCATCTCTAGAACAACTCAAGAGGCATAATCTTCTCTATTTCCTTCATCTTTGGAATCTCTCCCTCCTCTTTATGGAACTAAGGGATGTGCCTTGTCATTTCCCTACCCATGTAGATTTTTTTTGTGTTTCTTGAAATTCTCAGTTAGGTCTATAGACAATGCTATTGGGCCTCCTAGGTCAAAAGCCTCTATGAATGTCTCTTTATCTAGGGCCAGGAAAAATGCTTTTGTCTTTCCTATGGAATGAATTTCTCACTGGATTGTAGCATTTTATTCGAGCCTTCACCAAGTCAACATCCACAAATACTTTTGGCATGATCAACTTCCCCATGTTTCTGACCCAATGGTTGTAGATTGGAACCTTTTAAGTTCTATTCTTGTAGAAGTACTAGAACAACTCAAGTCAATTTTTTTTAGGAACCTCTACTTATCTACAAAAAACATATGGATCCCTAAAAGCATTATCATTCATAACTTGTGCTTGTTGGAACTAGGAAGAATGTGAATCCATTCTTTAACAAACAAGCTAGGGCTTTTTGTTTATGAAGCTAATTCTTCAATTACTACTTGTTCAATCAACTCGCTTTCTTTCTAAGACATTTCTTTAGGAAATTCAATCAATGTTGTACACTGTATGCTGAAAACTAACTAGAAATCACTCTATAACTCAAAATTTTCTTAGAAAACTCAAGCAATTATGAAACTTATAATGAAAATTTCCCTATTTTTTATAATTTATCTATCTCTACAACAAGAGCATGGCATCGATGGCATTTAAAAATGGCATTCTTCAAAACCTATCAATCCTTAAAAAGATGGCAAAATCTATGCTTTTTCATATCTTCATACATCCAACTCATCCTATTTTTATCCAGCTTAGACATGGTCATTGATAACCATTTTATGCTTTCATAACTGAGAGTTGGAATGCAAACACCACTCGTTCACTGCTTCACCATGGTTCCTTCTCTTTCTTTGTTTCTAGTTATGACCATGAGACTAGGGCTTTTCTTACTACTTCACAACCTTGCATCAATTTTCTTTAATGACTATGTCTAGCTTGCAAGGTTGTGATTTTCTTTATTCATGCTTTCAAAACTTCATTTCAATTTTTTCTTCTAACTCCTACAATCTAGCAATAAGCTCTTTTTTCACCATTTCGCATCTTTGTCATGGTTTAGGACTTAACACCTTTCATCCCTATGATGATGCAATATTTCATATATTTACCTTATTAACTCCTCACAACCACCAATCATGATGTATACTTTAACCATGCAACTTTATGCTTAGAATTTTCCTTAGTTGCTACTTCATCCTTAGCAATGTTGCAACTCAATATTCTAGCTGTATTTTTTGACCCATGAAGATGTGATTACTGTTTGTTTTGACTGTCACTTCTCTTAACAACTTCGCAACAAGGATCTTAACTGTAACTGAAAACCTTATAACCTTGCACTAACCTTTAACCTTAACTATTTTGAGCTTATCTCACAAGTTCACAACTTCAAAATTGTAACTACAATTAAACCCTGTGATAGTACAATCCTAAGCATTCATCACTTTGCAACTTTTACTCTAAGTCAATCATTAACTCAAGCAATGTTGTGACAGTCTAAAACTTAACTGCATCATCACTTATTCACTTCATCACAACTTAAGCTATCACTTTTTTTAGACCCTTATGAGAGAGTGATAAGCATTTCATCTAACTATTTAATATCTTTCACAGGTTCATAGCTTATAATTTTCCTTCATGGCTTAACCATGCGATCATGTGAATAGGGCTTTAAGTTGACTATTTTCTTTTTATCACTACTTTTTGACTTAGATCCTTAACTCAACAAGTAAACCTTCAAATGCATGATCTTAAGCTTTCACAACATCGACATCTTAACCTAAGGTTTACCTTAACCATCTATGAGCATGTGCTAGTCTTAACTTTTAACCAGTTCAACCTCTTTTCATCTTCACAACTCTATCTTCATAGCTTATTTGACCACTTGCAATGTTGAACTAATATCCCTATTAACTATTTCCTCCTATTCACATGGTCACAAATTAAAGTATACTCACTACTTTCTAGCCTATGACCTTGTGATGATTATTTGAAACTAACCTTTTCCTTTCATCGCAGTGTTGCAACTTGAATTCCCTCAATTTAAAATGACTTGTGATCAAGTTCTCTTAATTGTTTAACTCATTCACACCTCTAATAAGAATATTAACAATAACCCAAGTAAATCCAAACTAAGCTAAGAATAAACCATTTTGCCTCATCACAACCTTCAAAATGGTTAGCGATCAAAACAAAGCAATGTTGTGATTAAAGAGGTTTCACAACATCGCAACTTAAAGGGAACAAAGGTCATGAAACATTAAATCGATATTAGCTCAAAATCTTAGGGATATAAAGGTATGAGAAATAAATTTTCACATATCCCTATTTTAGTTTGTAAATGAATTTTGAATGAACTTCAGTCGATACAAAACATGAATCTATCTTAGGGTTTCTATGAGGGTTAAGACAATTTTTAGAAACCCTAAGCCTAAAAAACACAACTCTACCTGATTTTCACAAATTTTGACAAAGTTCTTGGTAGGTGAAAATTTAAGCCATAATAACTATTACATAATTCAATGATAAAATCAATGGATAATACCACCATCATGCCTAAATAAATAATAGAGGACCTCCAAATAGAATACAACCCTTTTGATAGTGGCCAAACATAATTATATGGGATGATATTTAAGTCCATATGAGTGAATAAAGGTGTTAAAATATATAGTCCACCGATATAGCTTGGGCGGGGGGGGGGAAGTGAATCAATTATACAACTATTATTCATAATTATCAACCTGATTAAACTTTAACCATATGAGCAATGTAATCAGAAACCACAACAAGATACTCATTCACAATAACACCAGACATGTTAACTAGGGAAACCTTTGATGAGAGGGAAAACCCTTGTAGGCATGGTACCCACAAGATGATGTACTAATGCAAATATTCCTTACTAGAGGATGGACCCTATTAGGAGTCTATAACAACATTCAATACATATTAGTCCCTATTAGGAGACTTTGAACCCCTGTTAGGAGTTGTAGAAGGTAGATGGACCCACTATCCAAAAAAATTCAATGGAAAGACCAATGAACCCATTGTCCAAATGATCTCTATATTATTCCTTGTAGAATAATAGAAATTAATTGTACTAATCCTTCCTCTTTCTCTATCCTATCAACCAGACTTCTACTCCTTTTGATCTTGTAACTAGATCATGAACCTTGCATCCAATAATCCCTTAGATCTCTTACTTGCATTCACCAAATGCTCTGCTCCTTTTCACACTTCCTTGATTACTTCACATAGAACACACATTATAAATAAGGAAATCATCTTTCCTTTATACTGTATCTTCAAAATAATTGCTTGAGTTAGCCTTGAGGCTTTCCCAATTAATTATAATAAGATAGTTAATTAATTACTACTACAATAGCCCTGTTAGCTCATAGTCTATACAAATTCTCATATGTGTGACACTAGGGCTTGCACACTCATTGATATCATCAAAAAACTATCTTCTGTCATTAACTAACCACACATCACTAGATTATATCTTTGTTAAAAGATATAATACAAATATGAGAAACTACTCCTTAGGTACTCTAGCTATGTATTATACTCTTTAAATCAGACATATCTTCTATACATCTTTGACTTTCTTAATGCACATCAAACCTTAACATCAAAACACAATGTAGAACATGTCCTTAACTGTGCATCACTAGACAATCAAACCCTTGTCCATACAATAGTGATCTTTATCTGCTATTCTGCTAGTCTTCATAGAGTTTTTTTTATGTTGACATCAATGAAAAATATAATCATGAATGAAACATGTCAATACTACCATATGATCACCAAAACTTAGGATACTCCCCCAAAGGAATACCATCAACACTCATGCTAACAAAAGGACCTTCCCTTAACACTATTTTCTTTCCACAATAAATTGTAGTTATTGACATTCTACATATTATTTGTATTTGACTTCCAAGAGATTTTATTGCCAAGATAGAAAGATATATGTTACTTGATTAGTCTCACCTAATCTTGAGATCCCAACATAGAGCTAAGTGCAAAGTGTTGTGAGAGCCCATGCATAAGAATCATGTGGATAATGGATTAATGGTTAAATTTAAGCTTACATATATCTCCACATCCAAAGAAAAGATGCCGTAGATTGAAATGATAAAGGACAAATAAGTAATTTATAATAGGAATGAGAAGGAAGAGGCCTTACTAAATCCTTTCATAGATACTGACCCTTTAAGGTATTTTCATTGTACTAGGCACTTATGTCATATTTGATGAAGATGACCCAATGCCAAAGGTTATGAACAAAAAGATAAAATATAATATCAACCTTTGGGTATCTGAACTTTGATCAATGTATGTTTTAGAGAAATATGTCAAACTAGTATAAACACCAATATTGATTTGATTTATTTTATTGTAGAGGAGGTATATAAGGCCTTTTTTGATCTATTTAAAATCCATCAACAATGAGATTGAGTATTAAGGACTATCCTAGGGACTAGACCTAGCTAAACAATAGGATTTAAGAAATTATAAATGTTTATGTTTAAACATCTAAGAATCCTTGAATGGGATCTTACCATCACAAAGTACAAGCTATGAGAAAAAGGTTTGATGCATTGAACATTCAGGTTATCCCAAGGAAGAAAAAAATTAAGGATACATAATTTGTTACAATATATAGTCCATTAATATAACTGAGAGTGGGGGTGTGTATCATTTATCCAACTATTATTAAAAATATCAACCTTAATAAAATTTAACCATATGAGCAATGTAATTAGAAACCAAAACAAGATAATCATGTATAATAACACCAGATATGTTAAATAGGGAAACCCTTGATTAGAGGGAAAACCATAGTGGGAATGGTACCCACAAGATGATGTACTAATATAAATATTCCTTGTTGGGGAATACACCCTGTTAGGAGTCTATAACAACACTCAATACATTCCAGTCCCTGTTAGGAGACTTTGAATTTCTATTAGGATATTCCAACCTTGTTAGGAGTTGTGCTAAACTTGTTAGGATTTGTAGAAGGAAAATGGGCCCACTGTCAAAATAGCTTCAGGGGAAAGACCAATGAGCCCACTATCCAAATGATCTCTATATTATTCTTTGTAGAATAATAAAAATGAATAGTACTACTCCTTCCTCTTTCTATGTCCTATCAACTAGATATATTCTCCTTTTTATCTTGTAAACTGATCACAAATCTTGCATCCAATAATCCCTTGGACCACTTACTCACATTTGCCAAACACTTTGCTCTTTTTTTTTACTTTGATTAATTAACATCAAAGACATACTTTACAAACATGAAAAACATCTTTCCTCTATACCCTATCTTTAAAAGAATTCCTTGAGTTGGTCTTGAGGCTTTCTCAATTAATTATAATAAGATAATTAATTAATTCACAATTACAATAGAATTGTCAACTCACAGTCTATAAAAATTATTGCATGTATGATACTAGGTGTTATGCACTCGCTAAAGTCACCAACAAACTATCTTCTGTTACTAATTGACCACACAATTCTAGATTATATCTTTGTTAAAAGATATAATGCAATGACTAGAAACTACTTCTTAGGTACTTTGTCTCTATACTACTCTCTAAAAATTAGGAATGACTTCCATACATCTTCAACTTACTTATCACACATTGAACCTCAACATGAGGACATAGTATAGAACATGTTCATGATCACGCATCAATAGATAATCAAAGCCTTGTTGGTACAATTGTGATCTCTATTTGATACTTTGTTAATCTCCAAAAACTTACTACTATGTTGACATCAATGACAAATACAATCATGAATGAAACATGTCAACACTCTCCAATGCTTAGGATACTCCCCCAAAGGAATACTATCAACATTCATGCTTACAATATCTCCCTTTGGCATTGATGGAAACATAGATGAAAAATATCTAGGTTCCAAGAATACCAAAATAATACTCTATTGTTGTTGTTGCTCTCATCTTTTCAAATCCTCTTCATCAATCAAATTTGAAATCCTCTAGAACACTGTTATGTCTTTCATCTTCTTTAGGATCAGCAATAGTTGTTCACATTGAACAACTTACCATACATCATAATTCTTCATGCTGCATATCTCCCCCATAGAGATATTCCTCCATGAATCTTTATAAATCTCCCTAATAAAGTAGAGATTTTCATGCACTCTTTTTCCCATACATACTTAGGGCACTCTTCTCCCTCATTACATACTTAAGAGATGTTTTTCATGCACTCTTCTCCCTCATTGACATCAATGAAAAAGGCCTCATTATGTCAATTTAGTGCTTCAATTTACAACTAGCTTGAGTGTCCAAAGATACTATTTAGTACCATATACCAAGAGTCCTCAATGATTAAGCTCATCATAGATACTCCCCCATATGGGAAGCATAAATATTTAGTTTAGTCTAACAATAGTGCTTTGTACCATTACCTTAATGCAATCTTTGCATCATCTATTCAGAAGTAGGTAGGGGTATAACCCCAAGCATACCTCTTAAGTACTCAAATGTATCTTTAGGTAAGGGCTTTGTAAAGATATCTAAATTCTAATCTTTAGTACTGACATGCTCCAATCTGGTCTCCTTTTATGCTTCATTTCTCTCTCAAGAATGATACTTGATAGATATATGCTTAGTCTTAGAATGCAATACATGATTCTTAGACATACTTACTGTACTTGTGTTATTATAGTCCATGATAAAAGGTTTTGAAAATTCTATCCCAATATCTTTCAACATTTTCTTCAACCACACCACTTGATTTAAGTTATTTAGTGTTGATACATACTCTACCTTAGCTATACTTTGTGAGATACAATCTTCTTTTTTTCTTATCTAGGAAACCAATCTTCCTCCAAAAAAGAATTATCCACCACTAGTGCTCTTTCTATAATACCCAATCTAAATCAATATAAGCACACAAAGTAAAATCACTTGATCTATCATACCATATTCTACAATTACATGTTCCCTTCAAATATATAAATATCTTTTTTACTATTGCATAATGATACTCCTTAATTTCAACTTGAAATCTAACTACAATCCCAAATTCAACTATATCTAGTCTAGTGTGAGTCAAATATTACAATCCTCCAATCATAGATTTGTACTTCTTCTTCTCAATAGTAGGTGTCTCATCCTTGCTAGATAACTTGTGACTAGTTATCATAGGTGTACCAACATGCTTACAACTTTCCAAGCCAAATCTCTTTGACAAGTCCTTAAAATACTTAGCTTGAGAAATAAAAATGTCATCACTATTTTGTACAATTTGCAAACTTAGGAAAAACTTCATTTCTTCTATCATACTCATTTCAAACTTGTTCTTCATTTCTTCAGCAAACTTATCACTTGCTTTATCATTATCTCCAAATATTATGTCATAAACAAATATTACTATTATCAACAAACCATTCTCCATTTCTCTAAAATACAAGTTACTATCTACCGTACCTTTAACAAATCCATGTTTTACCAAATACTTATCCAACCTTGCATAGCTAGTTCTAGGTGCTTGATTTAGTCTACATAGAGCTTTCTTTAATCTACATACCATATGTTTTTCTTATTTTAGAGGAAAACCTCTAGGCTTCTCAAAGTATACCTCTTCTTCAAGTTCCCCATTTAAGAAGGTTGATTTGAAATTCATCTGATATACTTTGAACTTCTTATTTGTTGCATAAGCTAAGAACATTCTCACTACTTCCATTTTGGCTATAGGGGTACATGTCTCCTCATAATCTATGCTTTCTTGCTACAAATATCCT
This sequence comes from Cupressus sempervirens, assembly GCA_028749045.1. NCBI lineage: Eukaryota > Viridiplantae > Streptophyta > Pinopsida > Cupressales > Cupressaceae > Cupressus > Cupressus sempervirens. The sequence continues at coordinate 701,122,533 of CM053791.1, read as the reverse complement.
TTGCACACAAGTCTAGCCTTGTTTCTTACAACTTCACCTTGTTCATTCATCTTGTTTCTAAATACCCATTTGGTTCCTATAAAAATTCTTATCTTTAGGACTTGGAATTAATTCCCATGTGCCATTATTCACAATCTATTCTAATTCTTTCTTCATTTTTTGAATCCAATGTTCTATTCTAGTGGATGATTCTTAGTCATGTTCCTATTAGAGATGGGATTTTCTATCTCAACTATTACTTCTTCTCTTGGCTAAGATCTTTCTCCTCTTTACTCAACAATTTATACATCATTTTGTAGATCATTATTAGTCTCAAAGAAAACTTCAACATTCTTTCTAACAATTCTAGTATTATCTTCTTCTTCATTAGAATTTTAATCTAATATATTTTCCTTAGTTCCAAACTTTTCATCAATCTTTATTTGTGCATTCAACTATTGTCTTGGTTCTATGATTAAAACATCTGTATGCTTTTCTTTTCAATGAATAATGGAGAAAACTACCTTCATCACTTCTTGGATCAAACTTAGTAATATCATCATCTCTCTTAATGTAACACTTGCTTCCAAATATTCTAAAATACTTCTTGATGGTGAATGACCAAATCATCTTCCATAAGTGGTCTTGTTCATACCTTTTCTAATCTATACTTAGTTCATAGTGTACACTATTGTATTGACTACTTCTCTCCAAAATGTTTTGGATACATCATTCTCAACCAACATTTCTCTTACTACTTTTGAAATTGATATGTTTCTTCTTTAGCAATTCCATTCTACTCAGGAGTCTTGGGTGAAGATAACTATCTCTCAATTCCATTCTCTTCACAAAACATGTTAAATTCTCTAGAGGTGAATTCTCCTCCTCTATCTGATCTCAAACATTTTATCTTAACACCAGATTCTTTCTCAACTATGTTCTTAGATATCTTAAACTTCTCAAGTGCTTCAAATTTTTATTTAAGAAATGATACCCACATCATTCTAGTGAAATCATCAACAAAAATCATGAAATATCTTTCTCCATAGAATCCTCTTGTCCCGATAGGACCACTCAAGTTTGTGTGAACAATTTCTAGCTTCTATGTAGTAGTGAACTTATTGTTGGAAAATGATACCTTCTTCTACTTAGCCAAAATACATTCTTTGCAAAGAACATTAGTAGGCTTTACTATCTTAGGCAAGTCTCTAACTACAAATGCGCTACTAACCTTCATAATGTTATCATAGTTTATATAACAAAACCTCCTATGCAATAACCAATTGTTATCCACTTTTCCTACCAAATCTCTCATTTTAGTAGGATTTAACTAAAATACATTACCTTTGGACCTTGTTCTAGTTCCAATCATCTTACCATCTTTATCCCTGATAGTGCAAGTCTTTTATGTGAATTGTAGCTAATATCCTTTGTCCACCAACTATCCAAAACTCAAAAAATTATGCTTCAATCTATCAACAAAATAAACATCATCAGTGTTAGTCTTTCCATCTAAAGTAATGGATCCTATTCCTTTAATGTGATAGATTACATTGTTACCAACTCTAACAATCCCTCCATCATGATTCTTGAATTTTAAAAACTTATTCATATCACAAGTCATGTGATGTGAACATCCACTATCTATTATCCAATTAGATTTCTTCTCAACTTGGGAAACTAGAGCTTTTTCTTCTCTAATTTCTTTGTCAAGATCATTTTCCTTAATAGCTAAAAATCCTAGCTCATCATCACTTTCTCTCTAAAATTTTTCATTAGATTCCTCTTCTTCATTAGCATACAAACAATTCCTAGGTCTCCTAGGCTTAAACATTCCCTTATATTTTTTCTTTCTTTTAGGGAATTTAGATGCATGATGACCAAACTCATTACAAGTCCAACATTTAAAGATATTCTTACCATTTGATTATCTTCTTACAAGAAGGTCTATACCTTCTTTAATCTTATTATCTTCATTAGATCTAGTTCTACTACAACTTACAAAATCTCCATGAGTGCTTGCTCTCCTAGACAAACTTGGATGAACACTTAGGGCACTAAAAGATGTGTCCACTCTTATCAAATCTCCATATTTTCCTAAAATAATCTATGATATCCTACTAATATAGCTTCTTATAGATTCATCTTCTATCATTTTAGCATCTTGAAATGAACATACCCAATTTTGCAACATTATCCTTTTTATACGTGTCTCTCCTTAAAAAATAGATTCTAATGCTTTCCAAATCTCATAATATGTTTGAAGTAACTATACCTAATTGTGTTTATTCTCTAGAAGAGCTGATAGTAAATCTTCTCTAGCTCTCATGTTACACATGAATAGATCTCTTTTTGCTTCACTGCATTCTTCAAGTTTCTCTTCTTTTACAATTTCCTTGTTGCTTTTTGTCAAAATCCAATAACTTGGAACCATACATAGTAGCTGAGTCTTCATCTTCTCCTTCCAACTTTCATAGTTGGACCCATAAAAACTAGGACTATCCTTTCTCAAAAGATTCACCATTGATCTCCCAAAGTTGTTAAGATTTTTCTTCAAGGATCTGATGCTCTAATACTAATTTTTAGAATATATAGTCCACCAATATAACTTGGGGGTGCATAACCAGCCATCCAACTATTATTAAAAATAATAACCTTAATAAAACTTAACCATATGAGCAATGTAATTAGAAACCACAAAAGAAACTCATGCATAACAAAGCTAGATATGTTTACTAGGGAAATCCTTGATCAGTGGGAAAACTCTAGTGGGGATGGCACCCAAAAGATGATGTACTAATATAAATATTCCTTGTTAGAGGATGGACCCCATTAGGAGTCTATAACAACATTTAGTACATATCAGTCCCTATTACGAGACTTTGAATCCCTATTAGGAGTTGTGCCAACCATGTTAGGAGTTGTAGAAGGCAGATGGACCCACTATCCAAACAACTTTAGGGGCAAGACCAATCAATCCACTCTTCAAATGATCTTTGTATTATTCATTACATAATAGTAGAAATGAATAGTACAAATCCTTCTTTCTCTGTCCTTTCAACCAGACATCTACTCCTTCTGATCTTGTAACCAGATCACAAATCTCACATCCAATTATCCCTTGGATTGCTTACTCACATTTATCAAACACTCTTCTCCTTTTCACACTTCCTTGATTACTTCACATAGAAAACATACTTTACCAACAAGGAAAAAATATTTCCTTTATATCATATCTTCAAAATAATTCCTTGATTCAGTCTTAGGTTTTCTCAATTAATTATAATAAGATAATTAATTAATTGACAATTACAATAGTACTATCAGCTCACAATCTATACAACTTCTTACACGTGTCACACTAGATCTTATGCACTGAGTAAAATCACCATTAGAATATCTTCTATCACTAACTAAGTGCACAAATCCAAACTATATGTCTATTAAAAGATATAATGCAATCACCAGAAATTGCTTCTTAGGTACTCTATCACTAATACTACTCTTTGTAAATTAGGAATAACTTCTATATGTCTTTGAAATACTTATTGTGCATTGAACTTCAACATCAGTACACAATAGAGAACATTTCTATAACCACACATCACCATAAAATACAAACCTTGTCCACACAAGTATGATCTCTAACTGCTACTCTATCAGTCTCCATAGAACTTACTGGTATGTTGACATCAATGAAAAATACAATCATGAATGCAATATTTCAATACTCTCCAATGCTTAGGATACTCCCCAAAGGAATACTGTCAATATTCATGCTAATACAATTATCCATAATAAGCTTTTGGTTTGAACCTATCAATGATATATTCTCAAATAAGCATTTAATTCTTATAAAAAGTTGGGATAACCATTCTAGAAAATGATGACCAGTTGGGATTTTCAATAGAATGGTGAGTAAATTTCTTATTCATATAGAAAGATGGGGAATGCACAACTTAGTTTCTCTAAAAAACATACCATCTTGAAAGAAATAATCTATCCACTTTCTTTAGTTAAGCACAATAGGTTCTCTATAGATTTCCAAGGTTATGCAAAACTAGTGTCCTCCTCATAAAATGTCTTCATCTCATCAAATCCCAACACCTCAATTCTCATATGTGTTAGTGAATTCCTTCTCCTACTGAAAGAATTAACAACCATTTTGACTTGCCACTTTTATATTTCAACCCAAATGTACAACTCTACAAGAATTTAACCCATCTCATATGTCTTTGATTTAACTTACCTTTTTTGTTCAAATATTTATGATCAGTGTACAATAGGTATAATTATGTGTCTTATTATCATTATTATTATTATGGTGCCTATGGTATTTGTATATTTCTATATATAAAAGCTATATTATCATATATTATTCATCGCTTGGGCCTTGTTTAATCTTAGAGACATCACTGGTGCATGCCCTTTCTTTCATTGCTTGATTGGGGAATTCCTTTTGGTGGGCACATGTTGTGTCCACAAAATTTTGGAGAAAGAAAAGTAGTTTATCTTGCTCAAAACCTTGTTGTAATGAAACATGTTAGAGTGACTTTGTAAAAACGTTGCGACTTTCCATAGAGTGGTAAATTATTATCCCTGATGAGTTTTTATTCTTCTAGAGATGTCTCAAGTGGCTTAAGATTACTATTCATAAGCATTCTCATGGCAATTTCCTCAATGACCAAAGTAATGATTTTTTTGGACAATTGTCTTTAGTGTGCATGAAATTGGTAGAAGGGAATATTTTTTGGTTTTGAAATTTTCTTATAAATGGAGGATTTTAGTTCTTTCATGGAGTTTGGATGGTTTTTATTTTTAGATATAGAAAGTGCACAACAAGAACATTTATTCTTAACATAATAATGGGATGACATCCTTAAAGACTTTATTCTTGATTAATTTTATGTAAATTCAAATTTGAATGTGTTTTAATGAGCCTTTTAGATTTTGGTTAATGCTACATAAACTTGAAATCTATGCTATTTTAAGAAAAGAGCATTATATAAGTGTTAAAAAAAAATTCAACACTCCCCTTGCGATTCGTAACAAGGGCTTAATTACCTCTTGTGTACTATAAGTTGAGTGTTTTTTTCAAACATTAATAGATTGATCTTTTGGTACAACGACAACCCCACTCTAAAAATTAGTATCAGATCTTGGTCATAGGTTCAAATCCTTAGACCCTTGGATAATGCTGAGGGGGAGATCATTAGAAATTTGTTCAACACTACACTTAGGATTTGTGAAAAGGGCTTAATGACCTCTTGTGTACTATAGTTTGAGTGGTTGTATAATGAATTAATAGATACATCTTTTGGTGCAACATAAATCCCACTCTAACAATAAGACTTTAACATTTATGTAATGAGATTTATTTTAGTGATGCACCATGTTATGAACTCTTCTAGTTAAAATTTATTAAGGTGAAGGAAATGTTCCATGTCTACATTTTTGTCAAGAGTAATTTGATGAATATTATATCATTAAATTTATTTTTCATTTCTTATCTTTTATAGATGCACTCATGACATGGTATGAATATTATAACCTATGTCTAGGATTTGGCTAACTTTTTTCTCATTTTGACTATGAAGGGATTGTGGTATATTATCCCAATTTATGGAATATTATTTATATTCTAATTTGATTGGTTATTTATTTTAGCTATTATTAATATTTGACTTAAATTGTGAAATGATCCAACATATCACCTTGTTTTAGTCTCATTTTGAATATTCCAATCTTTCCATCACCCCTTGCTCATGGAGAGCTACCTTGTTAACCACATATATTATTTGAATAATAGAAAAATTATCCCACATTATTTGAACTTTACATAAGGATTATTACATCTCAAGGTTCAAAAATCTAGGATCAACATTTCCTTTGTTTTGGCATGCCTAATGTCGCCAACCATCTTTGACCATGATTTAAAATATGTGTTGAGCATTAAGCATATTACAAGATCCTAATATAATTGTTATTTAATTTTATGGGGCCCTATCCTAGTTATTGTAACCAAATACAAAGCCCAAGTTTCTTTATATTCATTACCAACACCACCAAACATATAATTTTTTCACCTAGGATAGTGGGAGTCCTTTTATTCCACCAAACAATGGTACTGTTTGGGATTCTATTAATACTTGTGTAACGTAAAATGTATCTAATAAATAAGAACTAAGTAGTCTGATGCATATTATAACATAACATGCATACCTCAAAAAAAATGGAACAAGCATGTAAATTAGAAGAAACAACATGAGAAAAAATTAATCAACTCAATACAACATGCAAGCCTCCAAAATGAAGTGTCTATTTCTTCATGGAGAAGGTATGTGGTTTCTCATGAAGAAAATAACATGAAAATTTGAAATGAGATGCTATGAGAAATGAAGAGAGGGCTCTCATTTTATAGGAATTTGATGTTAGAACATCTTGGGTTCTTTGGCAATCTTGCATCAACCAAAAGTATTTCCAATTTTCTTTACGAGTTTGGTGTTCATGGGACAACCCTTTCTGTTTATGTTCTTTCTTTGTGAACAATTTTAATGAAGAACTATCATGGAACATTCTTCTATATTTTCAATACTTAATTTCATCTTGCTAAAGAGTTATCCTTCTCCTTGCTTGAGGCATGTTCACTTGCTACATATTGAGTAGCATGTAATAAATGGCTTTTGTGAAGGCTTTTTGATTTTAAGAATTTTTGCAACTTTGGGGATATCTTCTTGGGTCCTATATGGACCTATATTTATTTTTTTAGATGTTATTTTTCATAATTTTATGGTTGTTGATTTCCCCTTTGGGGAATGACCTATATTTCATACTAATTATAACTATTAGGCTAACTTTTGGTCTTGATGGCTATATATTTGAGGTCTAGGATGAGGTTGAGTAGCATGAGGTTAAAAAGGAGGAATATATAATTATTTTATCTTTTTAAGCTTGAGCTTCTAAGTTCTCTATTCATAATTTAGTTGTATATGGCTACAATCAAGTAGGCCTTATTCCTAACTCACTGTAATGAAATTGTCTCATATATCTATATCAGAATCAATATAAATTATTTTTACATACATATTTGTGTTGGATTCCATGTGTAACTCTCTCAAGATGGTTGGTAAGTTCTCCCCCAGTTCACTTTACCATTCTTTCCTTCTATTAGAGAAAAGGTTTTCTTCCTTGTGTAGTCTTGGGATTATGGAGAACCCTATTTGGATTGGTTGTAAGGTGGCAACCTTGGATTTTGACCTATAACTTGAAGATAATTACAATTCTTGTAGGAAATATTATCAAAATGGTTTGAGGTAGAGGAAATTTAGATAATTCCATCATAGATATGTTGAGATAGATTAAAACACAACTTGAAGTTGTTGAGACAACCCAAAGAAGTGGAGTACATCTTGATAATGTTAGTGATAAAGAAGAAGTAGTTGCACCTAATCATGAACCTAAAGTGGAACCAGATGAGGAGAAGCTCTTGAGATCTTTGACCACAAAAATTTCTAGGCCTTCTTTCGATCCTTCTAGTTATCATGGAAAGCTTGAAATAGATGCTTTTTTGGATTAGATCTCTAAGATGGAAAAGTACTTTAATGTGAAAGTACCCTTGATGACAAGAAAGTAAGGATAACAACCACTAAATTGAGAGGACATGATTCCCTTTGGTGGGAACACTTGAAAGTATTCTTGATGACAAGAAAGTAAGGATTCTGACCACTAAATTGAGAGGACATGCTTCTCTTTGGTGGGAACACTTGCAAACTAATAGGAAAATAAGAGGAAAGGAAAAGATCAAGTATTGGATGAAAATAGTTGGTAAGTTCAAGAAGAAATTTACTCTTGCTAATTATCAAGTTAATTTTTTTAGGAGAATACAAAACTTAAGATAGAGAGATATGACTATAAAGGACTAAAATGAAGAATTTTACAAGTTGAATATTAGATTTAGACATGTCGATGAAGAGTTTGAAAATGTTGCTAGATATCTTAATGGACTAAGGACTTCAAATCAAGATGAGACCAATTTTATGATGTAAAGTGGGGAAGAAGCATGCTTGTATGCCTTGAGAGCTAAGGAGATATTCAAAAAGAAACAAGAACATAGATAAAGGATAAGTGGAGGAAGATTTCAGTGTAGTAGAGGCAAAACTTATGGATAAGGTAACATATCTAATAATACATTTATTGACAAGGGAAAATGAGAATGGAAAGAAGATAATTATAGTAGAGGAAGAGGTAACTATTCTTGAGGCAACTCTTATAGTTACTTGAGGAATAATAGTAAAGGAAAAAGGGAAGATAGATCTTGGTTTAAGGGCACTTGTTTTTAGTATGAATAAGAATGACATAGGACCTTTTAATGCATCTTTTATAGAAAGAAGATTAGAAACAGTAATAGGAATGCTCTAATTCAAGAACAATCTATTGATTCACCTAATGAACTTGAAAATATAGAGAACTTGATGATTATAAGAACTTTGTGGAGTTAACAATTGGATGAAGAACCTGTTTTAAGGAAAAGTCTTTTTAAGATCAAATGAAAGATTGAAGGGAAATGTTGAAAGGTGATCATTGACAGTGGAAGTTTAGATAATTTAGTATCAAAGGAATTGGTTTCCAAATTGTAGTTACAAAGGTTGAAAAATGTACATCCTTATCACATTACATAGATCAAGGAAGAGCATAAGTTACTAGTAAGTGAAAAATGCCTTGTGGAACTCAAGATTGGATTTAAGTACTATGATGAAGTCTTTTGTGATATTATGCCTATGGTTTGTTGTCATGCTCTTCTCAGAAGACCTTGGCAATATGATAGAAGAGATTTACATGATAGTAGATTGAATCAATATAATATTTGGGATCATGGAAAGAAGAAAATATTATTACATTTCATAGAGAAACTTAAGGAAATTATTGTAACACAGTTAGAGTCTTCTTTGTTGAAGGAAATCAATTTTTCAAGGACATGAAAGATCATACTATTTTTTTTCTTTGATGCCTCGAAAGATAGACTTGATAATACAACTCAGATTAGATCCTTGTTGATAGAATTTCAAGATATCATTTTTGATAATGTATCTAATAGTTTACATCCTATAACAAGTATTAGTGATTACATGAACTTGATACCTGGATATAATTTTCCTAACAAAGAACCTCATATGTTAACACTTGCAAAAAATAAAGAATTGAATAGACAAGTGCATAATTTATTGAGAACAATTTTATGAAAGAAATTTTATGTCCTTGTGTAGTACCTACAATATTGGCATCTAAAAAGAGTGGAGAGTGGAGAATGTGCATTCATTCTGGAGCTATAAACATAATAATAGCAAAACTATCAGTTTCCTTTGCCTAGAATGAATGATATTACAAATTTCTTGAGTGGAGAAAATTAATTTACCAAAATTTATTTAAAAGGTGAGTATCATTGTATCAAAATTAGGGAAGGGGATGAATGGAAGACTTCTCTTAAGACTAATGAAGGTTTATGTGAGAAGTTGGTTATGCATTTTGGTTTAACTAATACACAAAGAAATTTCACGAGGTTGATGAATGAGGTTTTGAAGAAATTATTGAATAAGTTTGTGATTGTGTATCTTGATGACATATTGATATACAATAAGACCAAATAAAAAAACCTAATGCATTTTAGACAAGTATTGTAGAGACTAAAAGAGGAAAAATTGTTGATAAACATGAATAAATGTTCTTTCATGAAGTAGGAGATTGTATACCTTGGTTTTGCGTTCTCTTCTGATGGATTGATGATGGAGTCTAAAAAGGTCAAAGCTATAGTTAAATGTCCTACACCTGAGAATGTAGGAGAAGTAAGAGCATTTTATGGCTTGGCAAGTTTCTATAGGAAATTTTTCAAAAAATTTAGTTCAATAGGTAATGCTATGATAGAGACAATGATAGGTGATAAAAAAGGAATTCGGATGGACATGTGGAGAAAACAAAACTTTTGAAACACTGAAACAAAAGGTAGCAAAATTGCCTATGCTTGCTTTACCTAATTTTACTAAGCTTTTTCAAGTTAATTATGAAATTAGTGGGAATGCAATTTGAGTTGTTTTAAGTCAAGAAAGTAATCCTATAGCTTTCTATAGTGAAAATTTGAATGATGCTAAGAGGAAATATTATGTTTATGATCAAGATTTTTATGCAATTGTTCAAGCATCAAAGAAGTGGAGACACTATGTAATGCCTAAGGAGTTTGTGTTGTATACCAATCATAAATTTTTATAGTACTAGAGAAGTCAAAATAGGTTGAATTAGAAATAGATGAAATAGGTAGAGTACATGCAAAAAATTTCTTTTGTGTTGAAGCATAGGAGTTGAAAATCTAACAAGGTAGTAGATTCTTTAAGAAGAATAAGAAGTTTATTTATAGAGATGAGAAGTGAAGCACGGTAAATTTTAAGAAACCTCCTTCCAAAAAAAGATATAAAATATTGGTGAATCTTTCATTATTTTGAAAAATAAAATTATTTCTATTGGTGAATCTCTCAATTTTTTATTTTAAATATTATTTATATTGGAAATTATTTTGGAATCATAATTTTTGAATGAAAAATATTGGTGAATCTAAAAAATAAGAGGAAGTTCATTAATCAACATAGAATATTACAAATTAAACTTGAGTATTTTTTACCTCATGGAATATTGCAAGGATCCTTACATTATATTCGAAATCAATAGCAAAAACTCAATATTGGTGGCATATCCCTAAATCAACTAATAACTATGATAATTATTGGTGAATAAATTTTAATTTCTCCAAAAACATATAATATTTAGGTGAATCAAATATAATCTTGTATCAAATATTGCGGTGAATCTTTGAGTTTAAACTCTTTAGTAAATTATTGAGCAATTTAAAATACTTTAGAACTAATTTTTATAAAAATGTAGCAATTTAGGTTGCATTAAATCTTAAATTATAAGCCGAGTTATTTGGAAAAAAATGTCTAAAATTAGCCACTAAAAATTACCTTGAAGTGAAGTACTTGGATTTGATGATTTCAAGAACTTGTATAAAATTGCTCTTGATTTTGTAGAACCATGGAAGGCTTGTCAGAATCACATAACATATAAGTAGAATAAATGGGTTGACTATTTTGTTCAAGAGGACATGTTGTTCAAAGGAATTTAGTTGTGTATACCAAGAGGATCTATGAGAGATAACGCCATTAAGGAGAAACATAGTGGTGGAATTGTATGAAATTTTGGGATAGATAAGATAGTAAAATTGATCTATAAAAGATTCTTTTGGACACATATGTATAATGATGTTCAAAAGATAGTAAAGAGTTTCATAATTTTTCAAGTAGCTAAGGGAACTAGCCACAATGTGAGATTGCATACAACCTTACCTATTTCTAATAAACATTGGGAAGACATCAATATGGATTTTATTTTTGAATTACCTAGAACTTAGAGAGGTAATCATCTTATCTTTATAGTAGTTTACATATTTGCAAAAATGGCACATTTCATGCCTTGTGAGAAAATATGAGATGTTTTACTTAGAAAATTTATTTTTTAGAGAGATTGTAAGGTTACATGGATTACCAAAGGCTATTATTTCAAATATAGATACATCCACCAACAGATGAACAAACTAAAGTTGTGAACAAGAGTTTGGGTAAGTTGTTAAGATGCTTGATTAGAGATAAAAATTTTGATTGGGACTTGATTTTGGCACAAGAAACATTTGCTTACAATAATTTAGTAAAAGAAAGTACTAAGCAGATACCTTTCGAGATTATGAATGACATGCATCGTAGAGGGAATACTGAGTTAAGCAACACAAATGTTGAAGCAAAGACCAATACTAAAGTAGAAGAACTTGTATGAGGAAGTGAAAAGAAACCTAAATAATAGTAATTAGGAATATAAGGAGAGAGCATATAAGAAGAGAATACATAAAAAATTTGAGGTTAGAGATGACTTAAGGGTACATTTGAATAAGAACATATTTCTAGTCGGTAATACAACAAGCTAAAGATGAGGAATTTTGACCTTGTAAAATCTTGAGGAAATGTGATAGTTGAATTTTTTTGAAGTATAATTACTTGAGGGCATGTATATTCCACCTATATTTAATATTTCACATATGTAAGAGTATTTTGAATCTGATGAAGAGATAGATGAAAATCCTAATTATCCTAAGATGAAGATAAAAGGAATTGAATGAATCTTGGATATAATACTTGTACCATCTTAAATTAAACACACTTCATTTTGACACCTTTTAGCACTCCTTAGTGTGGGTTTGGTCTCTTTTTCTCCTCTCCTTTTCCATTTCACTCTTCTTTGTCATCTCTTTCTTTTTGACATGGTCTTCTAGGTGTCATTTTGATACCCTTTTGACAGTATCTCCTATTTAGTCTATTATCTTCCAGTTTCACCTTCACCACCTCCTAGTACTTTGTGTGGCCTTTCTAAGTCTAGACTAGATTGACTCAATGTTGGCTTCTAATTTGATAGGATTTCAACAAACTCTTAAATGATTAGAAAACCTAAGAGTTCTAGCTGGAAACCATAATGGGTATTCTAAGAAACAAGTTAAAAGTACCAACTGACAAGACTCTGATGTCTTCTCCTCTTTGAACTTTGCAAGATTCAAGGGGGATTACATAGGAAATTACTCTTTATATCTTTAAAACTCAAATCTCAAAATGAATTTCCTTATAGAGGATGATTTAACCTTGATTCTCCTAATTCTAGGACTACAAAAGAGATGATAAACATCTATTTTAGCAAACCCTAAACTCCATGAATCAAGTACAAGATCACACTTCAGATCTTCAATAATGAAATAATAAAATGATTGGTTTATACAATTTTATACTATAGAGACATACCAAATTAAATTAACTTCAAAGTATGACCATTGCCTTATTTATTGGGATATTATCTTACAAAAATTTGACATCTACTTCTGGATCTATCTTAACACTTTGTGAGAAGAATATCAATATTCATTTCTAGATCTCATTCTTATCAAAATCTTCAATGACAACCATAGAATTCTCCCAATTTATATTAAGCATTTACATAACCCATTAGATTATTAGCAAAAGTAAAATAAAAATATAATTTAGAATAAATTACAACTAAAATGTAATAAAATTTTCCATTAAACCTCACAGAATTAAATGGTATCAAAAGAAGAGACAAGATCTAGGATGAACAACCAACTTTCTACATTTTGTATTAAATTCTTTGAAATGTATACAATTCAATGACAATTCCTATTAGAAGATAGCTCAATTAGACAAGAAATTGTTAACTTTTTTCATTCTACCTTTGGAAAAAACTTTCAGTATACATGGATCGAATTAGAAAATGAACAAGACTTTATTCAGAATAAATTTTTTTGTATCATTCCTCTAGCATTGGGAACTCATTTATATAGGCATTAGTTGCAACAATATTTGGGCCTAGAGGAAAAAACAACAACTATCCTTCTAACAAAACAAAAAGGGGCTACAAAAAGATAAAATGTCATTATCTTCATTGCACAAGGAAACAAAAAACATTTGCAGTTCTTTTGTTTGCCAATAAGATAACTCTTCTATCAAATGCTCTATGGTAGGGCAAGAGCTTGTTTTGTTTTGTCTACTTCTTGTTTCTCCACACCCTCTATGATTTGTCTTTTTCCATTTTATCTTCTTCATTTGGTGGGGCCACCTTCTCTTTTTTTATTTTGCTTCAATTAGATTCTTTAGTATCTATAGTAGGTAACTAATTTTATTTTTTCTTGACCACCTCTAGTATGTTGGTTTCAATTTCCTACAATAGTTGTGAACTTAGTTCTAATTTCTCATCATTTGTTTGAACACCTTTGTCAAAAAACTTCAATTCTTTAATAGTTGTTGATTTGTCTTGTAGTTAAGCATTTGTTACCATCTATGATGATTTTGTTCTTGGTACATATTTGGCCACTCATTCACTATACACTAAATCATCAAGCCAGTCATAACTAAGGATTTATTTCTCTTTGCTAATAGTATCTCTCCATTCATTTTTAAGATGTTTTGTGTTAGATATGAAAAATTTATAAAATCATCTAGCCTCTATCAAGTCTGATACAACATCTATAAATAAAGCATTATCATCATTACTTACTATCTTTCTTACTTTATTATTCAACATGGCCAAAATGTCATGATCTAGGTGGATCTATAAAGGTCTAAACATTTATAGTCTCATAATCTCTAAAATTTAGTAGCATGTGAAGAGCTCAAAAAAATGAAGCAAATGCAAATTGAACGAGTTAAGAATGAGCTTGTATGTGAAAGTTATGCTTGGTTAGATTTTTAGTCAATAGGCATAATAGGTGGCTAGGGAAAAGGGTGGAATTTTACCATCTCAAAAGTGCTGAACAATGGGTTTCAAATTAAAGAGCCCATTAAGAGCTTTCCAATGATGTTCATTTCATCGAAAATGAAGGTCATATGAGAAAGTTATGATAACTTGAAGTTTGCAAGACAAAAGTTAATTTTGATGACATCATAAATCTAGTCACCATGTTGATGTGAAAAAAATATATCCCCCTAAGTTTACTTAACACTACACCATTTTTTATTAGAAATAAAATGATGGATGTTTACTTTATTTCACACAATCCATTTTTGTGGGATCCCAAAAAAAAGCATGGGATTTGAAAGAAAATCTCCTCAAAATTAGAAAACAAACAAAATTTAAACAAATAATTAAAACAATATCCTAAGCTTATCCATCCAAAAGGGATTTGTTTATTTTATATGGCTTATAATTTATAAGAGCCAAAAGGAAGTTTTCATATGGTTTATATTTGTTAATTTTTTATGTAAAATAGGGAAATGGTTATTATGTGGTTATTTGGTTTTAGACCAAATATGAATAATTTTTATGTATAAAAGGGGAGTCACTCTCCTTTAGAAGACAATTAGAGTTTGGGAATGAATTAGTCCTTGGGGGAAAAAATAGTCTTGTAGAATTTCTAAAGAGGGAATTTTGTAAAGGAAGGAATAATTTCTCCTTGTGAGATAATTTGTAAGCACAAAGGTGCTGAGTATTGTCTTCAAGTGCATAAGAGAGACTATGAATGCTCAAAGCTTGCAATTTGTAACAAAGCAATTTTTCTTGAAAATTTTAATAAAGTGGTCCCTAGATTGAGAAGTGGACCTGGAGACATAGTCTTGATAGGGAAAACTCCATTATCAAAGTGTTTGTATCTCTTTACTATCTCTTTCTTATTCTCTCAAGTCTTTTAATTTATTTATTATTTTATGTAATTAAACATATTATTAAATTTAAGTGTTTAAACATAAATCTTCTTGTAATTTCAATCATTAAAACATGTAGCAATGCAATTACTACCTAGATTAGGGATTAATTCTTTATTTGGAATAAAGTTATAAAAACTTGTAAATCCTAGTGTACATATCAAGTTGGTATTAGAGCTTATTTTGTAGAGAAAATTGTAGGTGGTGAATGTTAACCAGATTGAAGTTAAAACAAGGAGAAGGTGAACTTGTAGATTTCAATCTAGAGATTAGGAAAAGAAGAACTTTTTCACAAGTCATGGCATCTAAATAAAAATTTTGTGAGTTTGATGCAAAAGCTCTCTAGAGAGCTTTTGTAGAATTGAAATCTTTGGTGGACATTCTTCTTCATGAGAGGCATGAACAAAAATTGAGAAATGTGGACAAAGCTATGAAGCAGGAGGAAGCTAAATCTTCATCAAAAGATGGCAAAGGCAAAGGAGTAGGAGGTGGTAGTGACCCTCTTGAACATTCATCTGCATCTTCTTCATCTTTTTCATCCTCTTCTTCTTCTTCTAAGTTGTTTACTTATTCTAAAAAGAAACATGTGAAGACACCTTTCCTAAAAGTAGATGTGAATTTTGATTTGCCTATATATAGTGGTGAATTGGATGCAAAAAAAATTAGATAACTAGCTTAAGCAGATTGAAGTGTATTGCAAGTTTCAAAATATTTTAGATGATTCTTCTAGAATCTAGATAGCTACTCTTAGAATGAGAGGTATTGCATTAGTTTGGTGGGAGAGAAAGATCCAAGATGATCTTGGTACACATGAAAAAATCATTTCATCTTGGTATGAATTTACTTTTGCTTTGAAGAAATAGTTTTATCCTTTGGGTCATATGCAACAAACCGTTATGGATTGGCAAAACTTTAGACAAGGTAAAGGACAATCTATGCAAGAGTATACATAGGTGTTTAGCAAGAAGGCATTAACTCTTGGAATTCCTCTTTATACACAAGATACTTTGTTAAAGTATATAGGTAGAATGAATTCATATTTAAAGCATACAATATTGATTTTTAGTCCTTTTAACTTTGATGAAGTATGTGTTCAAGAAACCCATATTGAAGTAGGTGGAGGAAACACAAGTTTCAATTCAAAGAAGGAATTTTTTCCTCTTGAAGGATACAAGAAGGGCAAGAAAGTAGCCACTATGAGGAAAGAAGAATGTGAAAAGCCTACTTGTTCACATTGTCAGAAGAAAGGGCATGCAGATGCAAAGTGTTGGAAATTTCATCCCAAGTTGAAACCAAAGTGGTTGAAGAAGGATCACAAAGGAAAGCAAAAGACTATAGTTGTTGTTCATGAGCTTGGACCGAATTCTAATGATAAAACCAAGATATAAGCCATGGCATTGAAAGGTAAAGCTTTTGTTAATTCTACTTCTAATGTTTCATTTTCTACTTCCAAAAGTCATGATGTTTCTAAAGATAGTAAAAGGTGTGAACTTTTTCATATAAGGGTGATTTCAAAGAACACTAAGGTCTACACATTGATAGATAGTGGACCCCAAGTTAATTTAATTTTAGAGGAAGTTGTTAAATAGTTGGAAATGGAAACTAAGCCACACAAGAGACCTTATCCTTTAGGTTGGGTGTGCAATGATAACATATTATGAGTAATAAAGCAATACAAGTTAAGATTTACAATTACAACCAAGTACATAGATGAGGTTAATTTTGATGTGGTTCCACTTGACATATGTGGGATTATTTTGGGTAGCCTATACTTATTTGATAGGAATGCTATCTTTAATAGGAAGTATAATATGTATCATTTTTTTAAGGATGGGATTAAATACATTGTAAAGGCTCATCATATGAAGAATGAAGGGTCAATTGTAAATACAAGGCATTTAAAAATGATTGTAAATACAAGTAGTAGACTGACTCTCGTGTCTACCACAAAAAGTGAGGATCAGGTGCAAGTAGAATCAGGTCTTCAACTAGTGATGGTAAAAGAGGGTTTGAATGATTCATTTTCTAATGGTGTTCCTATTTACAGGATCTAGAGAGTTGATACTTTTCCTTTTTCATCAATTTATTCAATATTTTTTCTTCTTTTTCTACTAGTTCATACTATGTGGGTGATGGATGCAACAATGAATCCTAGTGGATGTATGGTTAATTGTGTTAGCAATGCTATCTCATTTTTTATTGTGTTAATGATGAGTTGGATATTCAGGATTCTAGTAGTTTTTACAAGTGAGGCAAACATGCACTCACTTTTTTTTTATGTAAAAATAGACTTTTGGAGGTCCAAAAGCTTCTTAGTCAGGAGGAATGATCCAAGTGGATCCAGAAAGGCCTAAACATTTATAGTCTGATAATCTCTAAATTTACTAGCATGTGAAGAGCTTGAAAAAATGAACCTGATGCAACTTGAATGAGTGAAGAAGGAGTTTGTATGTGAAAGTTATGCTTGGTCAAAGTTTTTATCAATAGGCATAAAAGGTGGCTAGGAAAAAGGGTGAAATTTGAACATCTCAAAAGTGGTGAACAATGGGTTTCAAATTAAAGAGCCCACCAAGAGCTTTCCAACAACGTTCATTTCATTGAAAGCGGAGGTTGTATGAGAAAGT
The DNA here is from genome assembly GCA_028749045.1 of Cupressus sempervirens. Lineage (NCBI taxonomy): Eukaryota > Viridiplantae > Streptophyta > Pinopsida > Cupressales > Cupressaceae > Cupressus > Cupressus sempervirens. The sequence goes on along the minus strand of CM053791.1, from coordinate 701,104,640 downwards.
TATGAAAACTTGAAGTTTGCAAGACAAAAGGTAATTTTGATGACATCATATATCTAGTCACCATGCTGATGTGAAAAATAAATATATCCCCCTAAATTTACTTACCACTACACCATTTATTATTAGAAATAAAATGGTGGACTTTTACTTTATTTCACAAAATCCATTTTTGTGGTATTGCAAAAAAAATTATTGGATCTAAAAGAGAATCTCCTCAAAATTAGAAAACAAACAAAATTTAAACAAATAATTAATACAATAAACTAAACTTATCCGTCCAAAAGTGATTTGTTTATTTTATATGGCTTATAATTTATAAGAGCCAAAAGGATATTTTCATATGGTTTTATATTTGTTAATTTATTATGGTAAAATGGAGAAATGGTTATTATGTGGTTATTTAGTTTTAGACAAAATATGAATAATTTTTATGTATAAAAGGGAGTTACTCTCCTTTAGAAGACAATTGGAGTTTGGGAATGAATTAGTCCTTGGGGGAAACAAATAGTCTTGGAGAATTTCTAAAGAGGGAGTTTTATAAAGGAAGGAATAATTTTTCCTTGTGAGAGAATTTGTAAGCATGAAGGTGCTAAGTATTGTCTTCAAGTGCATAGGAGAGATTGTGAATGCTTGAAGCTTGGAATTTGTAACAAAGTAATTTTTCTTGGAAAAATTAATAAAGTGGTCCCCAGATTGAGAAGTGGACCTAGAGACATAGTCCTGATAGGGAAAACTTTGTTATCAAAGTGTTTGTGTCTCTTTACTATCTTTTTCTTATTCTCTTAGGTCTTCCAATTTATTTATTATTTTTATGTAATTAACAAATTGTTAAATTTAAGTGTTTAAACATAAATCTTCTTGTAATTTCAATGGCTAAATCACATAGCCATGCAATTACTACCTAGATCAGGGATTAAATCTGTATTTGGAATAAAGTTATAAAAACTTGTAAATCCTAGTTTATAGATCATGTCATCATCCCAATTTGTTAATGTCTTTGTCTCATGATCCTTTATAAACATTTAAGGAAAGAAAGTGAACCTCATGTTTTGACATCTGGAAATGCATGAACCCATCTATCTTTGTAGTAACTCCCTATTTACATCAAATTCTAATAAGCCAATCACTTAATCATATGTTTTCTTAGCATAATAGTCATTAATCTCTTTATCAACTATATCAAAACATATCTCAGTCATTGTCTTCTCTCTTTCTACCCATTTATTTCGGATTTATCTTAACTTATTATCATCATTACTAGGAGTTTTTGAAATAGAGAGCAGTTGGGTCACCATGTGATGTAATCTTCTAGTATCAATATCATAAATAAAGTACAACATTTCCTCCCTTATTATATGCTCATACATTTGCCATGTTTCTATCTACATGACCTTGAGCCTATCTTTCTCTTCTTCCATATCCTCCTTAGTGATGTCTTCTTTGTTGGAGTTGATGAAATCCAACTCTAAAGATGCCCAAGATATCCTGCATGTGAAAACTTTTCAAAGGAAAGCCAAGGAAGGAAGAGCATGGAGTAAGGGAAAAACCCTAAATGGACATGAGAGAGAAAATATACAAACACAAGAAAATATGTATTTACAATATTCAATATGAGTTATGAAATACAATGAGGGAGCTCAAATATAAAGAGCTCTAGGAATCTCCTAGAAGAAGCTAGAAGACACTAGGAGATAAGTTTCACAACTATGCATACATCCACATGAGGTGGAAAGTCCTCGAACAGGTGAGAGGATAAGTATGACTTAGGAAAGAACAAACTCCTGTATTGTCAACAACTTATAACAAACTCCTAGACTACAACTAATTAATGAAATGCATTTACCTAAGTAAGCTTAAGCAATAGAATAAATAATAATAAATTAATTATTTACTCTAACACCCCCCCTTTAAGTGCAACTTAGGGAAATGCCTTAAGCTCACAAAACTAAGAAATGCAAAAATGGGTCCCGGTAATAAGGCCTTGTTAGGTACCCATGTACAATGCCAAAGATGCAACCTCTGAAAATGGAGAAAGAGAGAAAACCACATGGGAAAAACCCTCCCCCAAAAAGAGGTAAGAAACCAGTGAAGAACTAAAGAAGCCTCCAACTAGGGAATGTCCCCTAAAACAAGAACAAGGAGTGATCATAAAGAGCATCACTGAAGCATGAAGAAGTCACAAAACTTAGCCATCAAGAAGAAAACTACTGATCTGAAGAACATCCAAGGAAGAAGAAGGCATGAACTAAGCATGTCTATATGGTAGATGATCCATCTCACCGAAATGCATAGGTAGCCAGGCACTACAATCGCCTTGTATATAGGATCAACCACTGAATACATAGTTCACACTATCGAACCATCAAACCAAGGATGCATTAGAACAAAAACATAACCCCCCCTTAATGCAGATGGAGTGAGATGAAAGGCAACTGAGAAGGTGGGCCAAAGTCTCCTATAGACGAACCAAGAATGATGAGAGAGGAAGAGGTACAAACACCTATAAAGACATAGTCAATTGATGCTACATGGGGGTAATGTCATGGAAGGGACACTCACTTGACAAAGGGAGAAGGCTTAAAATAGTAAACAACTATTCCCCCATGGTGCTTTATAAAAATAGTGCAAGTACAACTAACTAAAAAATAATTTTCATGAACTTAAAATGCAAAAGTGACACTTTATCTCAATACATATACATAAAAGTGCTTACAAATGATGTCTACAATGATCAAAACAAGGAAAAAACTAACAAAAAAGAAAGTACAACTTAAAACAAAAGAAACCATGCCAAGATAATGAACGATGTCTACAATGATCAAAACAAAGAAAAAACTAACATAAAAGAAAGTACAACCTAAAACAAAAGAAACCATGTTAGGAAAATGATCCTCGAACCTAAAACACCCAAGATATCTACCACAGAGAAAAAAATGCCAAAAATATGATAGAAATAGCATGGGCCAAAATCTAAGGAAAAGGACTACATTTATGAAAAGATGACAAAACCAGCTTTCCAAAAATATAACATTTTCAAAAAATTGACATGGGACGCAAAAGATATGCATGCTAGAGTCAAAAACACAAATTTGGACTTCAACTAAAAAAATAGGCAACAAAAATGCATCAAAACTTGAAAATACCTACAACAATGTCTCTGTCTTAGAACCAACTTTCCAACACTTCTTTCAAATCGAAAAAATACCTTCGTATGCTCAAGTTATGGCCAAAAAACTGAAGGTAGGTCCAAAATAACCTTGAAGAAGAGGTGAAAGAAGGTGGATGTGTTAGGATAAACCACAGACAGAAATAAAAACTACATGAAAATATAACCAATAATAGAAAATAATAGAACACACAGAAATGAACACAAGGCACAAAGATTTAACGTGGTTCACCCAATCCCTGGGCTACATCCACCAAACAGCAAGTCCGATCTTATTACAATCCAGTGATTACAACCTGATTACAATCCGCAATCCCTTACAGCTCAATACCGCCGCAAGAACCAATTTTGTATCACCACATATAAAAAATACCCAACCCTAAGCCCTTTTTATACAAGTATTAAACCGCTTTAGGGTTATAACATGTTGGCCATAATATGTTGGCTACCATGTCGGCTACTTCTCAAAAAAAAAAAATTCGGGGCGATGCCTCGAACTCCACTATTTATGAAGTATGTACAGTACTTTCCTGATCAGTCACCACAATCTAACAATCTCCCACTTGGGGACTGATCAGGCTCCACACTAAACAAAAATCTCTCACTTGGAGACTGATCCTATAGCAATACAACTACCGCATGGGGCTCCCACTGGATCAAACCACCCTGGACTCTGTTGTTCTTTTATTCACATTTAATCTAAAAGACCAACTGAAGTTGAAGGGGAGTTCAGCTTCTCCCTTGTTACAATCTTTGTCAACATATCTATTGGATTTTCATTGGTATGTATCTTCTCCAGCTTTAACTGTCCATCCTCCAAAACTGACCAAATGAAATGGTACCGCAACTGTATGTGTTTGGTCATAGAATGCAGAGCTGAATTCTTAGCAAGATGAATGGCACTCTGACTATCTGTGAACAAATAATTATCCTTCTGAGGATGTCCCAATTCTTCCAAGAAGAACTAAAGCCATATCATCTCTTTGGCTGCCTCTATAGCAGCAACATACTCTACCTCTGTAGTGGAGAGAGCATTAATCTTCTGTAGCCTAGAAACCCAGCTCACGGCTGGCCCACCAACAGTAAAGACATAACCTATAATAATCCACCTGGTATCAATATCCCTAGCCAAATATGAGTCAACATAGCCCTGTAAATCAGTAGTAGAGCCCCCAAAGTGTAAACACTTATTGGATGTTTCTCTCAAATATCTGAGAATCCACTTGACAGCATTCCAATGCTCAAATCCTGGATGACTCATATACCTACTAACGACTCTGACTGCATGTGCAATATCTGGCCTAGTGCATACCATAGCATACATCAAACTTCCTACAGTTGAAGCATAGGGTACCTTGGACATCTTATGCTCCTCTTCCTGTGTCTTGGGACACATCTCCTTAGTCAATTTCAAATGACCAGCTAAAGGTGTGCTGACAGCTTTAGCATTCTCCATAGAGAAACGTTGCAACACCTTCTCAACATAATCAGTTTGAGATAGCATCAATGTTCTGTTCTTCCTATCTCTGCAAATCTTCATACCAAGGATTTTTTTTGCTGCCCCCAAATCCTTCATAGAAAATGCATGTGCTAATTGGCATTTTAGCCCCTTAATATGATCCATGTTAGACCCAGCTATAAGCATATCATCAACATATAAACATAAAATAATGTAGCTATCATCATCTAACCTCTTAAAATAAATACAGTAATCTGAATGACACCTATTATATCCATGCTCATGCATAAAACTGTCAAATTTCAGATACCATTGCCGAGGTGCTTGCTTCAAGCCATATAAACTTTTCTTCAATTTGCACACTAAGTTCTTCTTACCTTTGACCTCAAAAACCCTGTGGCTAAGCCATATATATTTCTTCATCCAAATCGCCATGAAGAAAGGCTATTTTAACATCCATCTTCTCTAAATGCAAATCTTCAATAGCCACAAGACTTAAAACAGTACGAATAGAAGTCATTTTAACAACAGGAGAAAATATCTCATCAAAATCAATTCCCTTTTTCTGTGCAAATCCTTTTACAACTAACCTGGCCTTAAATATTTTCTTACCTCCTTCCTCTTCTTTCAACCTGTAAACCCATTTATTCTGTAAAGCCTTTTTACCTGCAGGCAACTTGCACAAATCCCATGTCTTATTTTTCAGCAAAGAGTCCATTTCATCTTTCATTACAGACTCCCACTGAATCTTAGTATCCACTTGCATGGCTTCATCATAACTTTCAGGTTCACCAGCATCAGTAAGTAAAATAGAATACAAAGAGGGAGAAAACCTTTGTGTAGGTCTAATTGGCCTTGTTGACCGTCTAACATTCACTGGTGTGTGTGGTATTTGTTGTTGCAGTTGTTGCACATCATGAGGAATGGCTGGAACATCAGCTTTTAGAGTATCATCCAGCACTACATAATCATCTTCTTTCTTCTCATGTTGCTGCAACAGATCTTTGTACAACACATTTTCATTGAATAGGACATCCCGGCTTCTTATAATTTTATGATTTTCAAAATCCCAAAGCCTATAGCCAAATTTATTAATGCCATATCCAACAAAGACACATTTCTTTGATTTAGCTTCTAGCTTGGTTCTATTTTCAGGGTCTATATGAGCAAAAGCTTCACAACTGAAGGTTTTGAGAAAAGAATAACTCACCTTCTTACCAGTCCATGCTTCCTCTAGAATACCATAGCCCAAAGGAGTAGAGGGACCTCTATTAATCAAATATATTGCAGTATTGACAGCCTCCACCCACATGTGTAAGGGCAACCCAGCATGCAACCTCATGCTCCTTGCGCGCTCCATTATAGTCCTGTTCATGCGTTCAGCCACTCCATTTTCCTGTGGAGTCCTTGGAACAATTTTTTGTCTATGAATACCATTAGTGGAGCAATAATCTTCAAATTCATGACTGCAATACTCACCACCATTATCAGATCTAAGACATTTTAATTTCTTACCAGTCTCATTTTCAACCAAGCATTTCCATTTCTTAAAAATTTGAAATACATCAAATTTCTGTCTAAGGAAATAAACCCATACTTTTCTAGTTGCGTCATCAATAAATGTAACATAATAATGAGAGCCACCAAAGGAAGATACCTGAGCCGGTCCCCATACATCTGTATGCACAAGCTCTAATTTCTCCTTTTTGTTTTCCTTCCCTGTCTTTACAAAACTCACTCTCTTTTGTTTTCCATACACACAACTTTCACAGAAATCCATATTCACACATTTTAGACCTGGTAAAATTTTCCTTGAATGAAGTACTTTCATACCTTTCTCACTCATGTTCCCAAGTCTATTGCACCACATCGTTGTATCAGAATCTACAGCAGCTATTTGTTATCCTTGCTCAACTGCAGTAATTGTTCCTGAATATTTATTTTTCTCTGAAACAATCAAAATAGAAGGAACAAAATGACCTGTACAAAGATATAAGGTGCCTAATTTCACACCTTTTGCTACTACAAGGGAACCTTTTGAAACCTTCCAATTTTTATCATTAAAAGTAACTACACAACCCTCATCACTGAGTTGCCTTACTGAAATTAAATTTCTACTTAGTTTTGGAACATGTCTTACCTCATGTAGTAGCCAATGATTCCCATTCTGCAACTTAATCTTAATTTTTCCCTTTCCAACAATCTGACAGGGTTCATTATCCCCCAAATAAACAAGCCCAAAATCCCCTTGGACATAATCAATGAAATAACCTCTATGAGGTGTAGCATGAAAAGAAGCACCAAAATCTAAAACCCATGAATCATTAACACTCTCTAAAGACAAAAGAAAAGCATCCTCTTCGGATTTGTTACTTACCACATTTGCCTCTTTGTCTCCATCTGATTTATCTCCTTCATTTTTCTTTCGAGTCCAACAATCTTTCTTTTTGTGCCCTGGTTTCCCACAGTACCAGCAATCATTTGGTCCTCTCGATTGAGACCTCCTCCCCTTTGACTTTCCTCTTGATTTTCCACAATTTCCAGAGTTACTTCCTCTTTCAGTCGTTCTGCCCCTGCTTTGTGCATTTAAAGCACTTCCTGATGTAGATCCACCTGAGGATTTTCTATGAGTTTCCTCACTTAAAATAACACCGATCACATTATCATATTTTAGGGTACTAGATCCAGGAACAGAATTACTCACCGCCATTACCAAGCCATTCCAGCTTTCAGGCAAAGAACACAAAATCAAGAGAGCCCTAATTTCTTCATCAAAATTGATACCCACAGAAGATAATTGACTAGTAATAGTATTAAACTCATTTAAATGATCTGCAATAGATCCACCTTCTTCCATTTTCATATTAAATAAACGCTTCATGAGAAATACCTTATTTGAAGCGGAGGGCTTTTCATACAGTGTCGCTAGGGTTTTTATCAAATTTTCTGTCGTCTTTTCTTTTGTAATATTAAATGCCACCGATGGTGCCAAGCATAACCGAATGCTTTCGAGTGCCTTTCTATCCAAAAGATCCCATTCAGCCTCTGACATAGTTCCCTGATTCTTGGCTTTTCCTTCCAACGGCTTCCATAAATCCTTCTGATATAAATAGTCTTCCATTTGCATCTTCCATAACTGGAAGTTCTGCCCATTAAACCTGTCAACCCTCAACTTACCCTCATCTACCATCGCTCCCACTCAACTATGAGACTCCCACTTAACCGTGAGACTTTCCTGCAGAGGATAACTGAAAGACAACCTTGCTCTGATACCACTTGTTAGGATAAACCACGGACAGAAATAAAAACTACATGCAAATATAACCAATAACAGAAAATAATAGAACACACAAAAATGAACACAAGGCACCAAGATTTAACGTGGTTCACCCAATCCCTGGGCTACGTCCACCAAACAGCAAGTCCGATCTTATTACAATCCAGTGATTACAACCTGATTACAATCTGTAATCCCTTACAGCTCAATACTATCGCAAGAACCAATTTCATATCACCACATATAAAAAATACCCAACCCTAAGCCCTTTTTATACAAGTATTAAACTGCTTTAGGGTTATAACATGTCGGCCATAATATGTTGGCTACCATGTCGGCTACTTCCCAAAAAAAAAAATTTTGGGGCGATGCCCTGAACCCCACTATTTATGAAGTATGTACAGTACTTTCCTGATCAGTCACCACAATCTAATAGGATGATGCAATGCTGACATCATGTTGACATCAGCAAGTTATTGGCTTCAAATTGATGACTTGGGGGCCGTCACAACAAAAAAAGAGGCCACGTGGTAGGTCCACATGGCAATGATGATGTGGCAGGGGTGATGTGGCAAGTCCACATGGCAGTGTGCCACATGGTGCCTAGGCCATGTGTCACCCCTGCCCTAGCTGTTGGTGCTGACTGTACCCTAATTGGGCTGGAGTGGTAGACTATCGATAGAGTAGAGTGTTGTGGGGGCATCGCCCAGCTACGATGGTGGTGTTGTGGTGGCGCGGTCACAGTAGGCTACGCGTTGGCGGGGCTATAATGGTGTGGTAGTGGTTACCTCATGGTTGTTGGGTGGTGCCACTTGCATTCCTTTTTTTAAAACAATTTAAATCGCAAATCGTTTGTATAGTCCATACGGAAGGGCTTGGACTAAACAATTTTTTCTTCCTGAAGCCCTGTCTCCAAAATAGACAAATTTTATATGGATCCTAGCTAAAAAGAACCTTTTGAATCCAATGGTACCATATGTTTGGGCCCAATGTGCTCCAAAAAAATTTTGTTCCCTCAATTTGAAAAAAAATGCACAAACAAACTAGGGTTTGTGACTTCAAATCACGGCTTCAAATTTTTTTCAACCAAGCAGCAACAGGAAGGCTCTGATAACATGTTGGAGTTGATGAAATCCAACTCTGAAGATGCCCAAGATCACCTACATGTGAAAACCTATCAAAGGGAAGCCAAGGAAGGAAGAGCGTGGAGCAAGGGAAAAACCCTAAACGGACATGAGAGAGAAAATATGCAAACACAAGAAAATATGTATTTACAATATGCAATATGAGTTATGAAATACAATGAGGGAGCTCGAATATAAAGAGCTCTAGGAATCTCCTAGAAGAAGCTAGAAGATGCTAGGAGATAAGTGTGACAACTAAGCATACATCCACATGAGATAGAAAGTCCTCGAACAAGGTGAGAGGATAAGTATGACTTAGGAGAGAACAAACTCCCGTATTGTCAACAACTTATAACAAACTCCTAGACTATAGCTAATTAATGAAATGCATTTACCTAAGTAAGCTTAAGTAATAGAATAAATAATTAATAATTAATTATTTACTCTAACATTCTTGATGTAGAGGAGTCTTAGGAAATTCAACTATGGCGCTAGTTGGCAGTGGAGGAGCAGGTGAAGATACAATCATTCTTTATGATGACTCCCCAACTTTTGATATTCTAACTTGTTGCCCTTTATATTGAGAAAGTTCATTTTCGATTCTTAGCCTCTTCTTCACTCCTTCATTTTAGGCTACTAGAACTTGTTCATATTTCACATGTAGTTCTTGCATGAATTTATTTTCTTTCCTTTTAGTAGACAATGCAAGATTTGTAGTTCCAACATTCATCTCAACAATCTCATCATTTGGAGTATCTGATACTCTCTTTAAAATCATTTTTCCTATTAAATTTGGATCACTAATCTTAAAGGAACGAGGCCTATTCCCTTTTTCTAATGACCAAATCACTAGGGCAACATGATCTTAACTATATTTGGCATCCCCTAATGCTCTTCAGGATTTTTCTTTAGTATTCATTCCTCTTCTTACTGCATCAAAAACCATGGCATCAACAATATCCCAATTGGGAAGGAGTTGCACTCTAGCTCTCCTGATCATTTCTCTTCCTTCTTCTAGAGTTCTTCCATTAAATTCTTACATCGTTTCATTTTTATCTCATCTTCTGCTATGCCCTTAATATTATTGTATATAGGGTTAGGAATAGTCAACTTGTGGCTATCTCAATCCTTAATTAAGTCATGTTATCATTATTATATTATAATTTAGGTAGGTAGGTTGGCCGAGGTGTTATGAAGGGTTGTGTCTATTCATCCTAAGCATAAATAGGTATATATAAGAGGTTGTGAGTCTTATTTCATCATTAGATTGTGAAGTGTGTTCTCATTGGAGATAGTTGGAGGTTTCCCCCTCAAAGTGGCCTATAACTCTTAGCTATTATCAAGTCTTTATATAATATTTCATATTATTTCTTCTATTGTGCAAATTATTTCATTACAAGTGGTATCAGAGCATGATCTTGGCACCATAGCGGCAAGATTTTTTCTCAACATTGAGGTAATTTTGGAAAGAGCATAACTTTTAGATTTTAGCAAAATTTTCAAAGATTTTTAAATATTTTTTTAAGAACATATTAAAGAAGCTTTAGTCCAAAATTTAGAGGAATTGGAGCATATTTGAGGAAATTATTGCAGAATTACTATTTATACACAATTTTTTGAGATCTTTATATCTCTCACATCCTGCCAAATTGGAGTATAAATTGTATTGGGTTTTTCAATACATAGTAGAGGAGCCTTAATTCAAAGCTTGGAGAAATTGAAAAACAAAAATAAGCAAGATATTGTAAAATTAGGAAAATTCTCTCTCAAGGTAACAAATTTGCTAATTTTTTGGGGATTTTTTTCCAAAAATATTGGTTTCCATCATGATTGGGCCTCCAACAAGAGGCAAAAAGAATTATACCACACCGGGGAAATCCTCTGATCAAGATTGGGAAGCAACAAAGGAGAGTAATCTCAATGAGGAACTTAGTAAGTTCAAGGAAGAGGTTAAGAAGGATATGTGTGACCTACGAGGAGATATATTAGATATACGAAGCATGTTAAGCATCTATATGAATGAAACAAGGAAGGAGCTCTCAAGAAATCAAGGTGAAACCTTCAAGTCAACTAATGATGACACAAATTTTATTAATCCTACAGGATCTAGAAATTTTTTATATGAACAAATTTGATGGCAAGGATCCTCTAACATGGATAAATCAAATGGAGATTTTTTTTGAAAAACATCAAATCCCATATGGACAAAAGGTTACAGTGGCTTCCTTATATCTAGAACTAGATCAATTCATTTGGTATTATTGGCTTTGTACTCATAAGAGGAAAAGGGGTCTCACTATATCATGGTCAATTTTTATAGAAGAACTCCAAGCACAATATAGCAATAGTGTGATAGAAAACTTCTTTAGCCAACTTGCTAAGCTTCAACAAACAAGATCAGTGAAGGATTATATTCAAAAATTCCAAAATCTATCCTCAAGAGTGGATATAATTATAGAGGATAAATTTAATGATTTATTCTTGGGTGGTCTCAAGGATCACATTTAACATGAGATATGCATGTTTTGTCCCAGTTTAGCAAATGAATCTTTTATATTGGCATGTAGGGTAGAGGAGAATTTCTTGATTTCTAGAAAGTAGGGGGCTAATGTTACAAGAGACAAAGGATATTCAACACCTTAACTTCTTCCACCTACTAGGTTGACTCCACAACTAATTGAGGAGAAAAGAGCAAAAGGGTTGTGTTTCAATTGTGATAGCAAATATAGTTGAGGACATAAATGTAGTGAAAAAAAAAAATTTCTATATTGAAGGTCCAAGTGAGGAAGAAGAGGATGAGCCCATATTAGAGGAGGATAGGGAGTTAGGTGAGGAATCACATGATTCTCAACCAATCATTTATTGTCATGAACTTTTAGGTTTCAGTGCACCACAAACTCTCAAGATAGTGGTTTTCTTAAAGAAATAAAAAGTAACAATGTTGATCGACTCAGGTAGTACTCATAATTTCATCAAAAAAAAGTTGGCAACTCTTCTAAATTGTTTTATATATCTAGCCCTCAAGTTTTAGGTTTTAATTGTAAATGGGGGCATAGTTAGTTGTTTAGGAAAGTGTCATAGCATCAAATTATCCATGGGAGATTATCAACTTGATACCCCAATGTATGTGATATCCATGGATGCAAAAAGTATTATTTTGGGAGTATAATGGCTTACTATATTGGGAACAATTGAGATGAACTTCCAAGATCTATTCATGCGATTTCAATCACAAGGAAATGTAGTGGAGCTAAGGGGATTGAAGGAAAAATCCCTACAGATGGTAAGCTCTCATCAAATGCAAAAAATTCTTAAGAAAGGTGCAGATGGATTTGTGGCCCAGATATGTTCATTAGAAGACTCTCAATCTAATGCTCTTACTCATCCATATTTACAAGCAATAATTGATCGTCACTCAGTAATTTTTGGAGATATGCCTAAAGGACTTCCTCCTAAGAGGGATCATGATCATGCCATACAACTAATTCCAGGGAGTCAACCACTAAATATTAGGCCTTATAGGTACCCACACATACAAAAAAGTGAGATAGAAAAGAAAAAATTGTTGAGGAAATGCTAGAGGCAGGAAATATTAGACATAGCCAAAGTGCTTACTCCTCACTGATTGTGCTGGTGTGTAAGAAGGATGAAAATTGGTGCATGTGTTCAGATTATAGAGTGCTCAATCAGTATACCATTAAAGATAGGTTTCCTATTCTAGTCATTGATGATCTTCTAGATGAATTAAATGGAGCTATGCATTTTACCAAGTTAGATCTTAGATTGGGTTATCACCAAATTTAGATTAAGGAGGAAGATATTTGCAACATTATATTTTGAACTAAAGGTCATTATGAATTTTTCGTGATGCCATTCAGTCTTACCAATGTGCCATCTACATTCCAAAGTTTGATGAATTCCATTTTTAAGAAGTTCTTAAGAAAGTTTGTGTTAGTGTTCTTTGATGATATATTAATTTATAGCAAGACTTGGGAGGAACATTTGTAGCATGTAGATCAAGCATTACAATTACTCAAAGATCATAAACTCTATGCTAAGCCATCCAAGTGTGCTTTTGGTCTTAAGAAGGTGGAGTATTTGGAACACATAGTTTCACAAGGAGTAAAGGTGGACCCTAATAAAATTAAGGCTATCATGGAATGATCTATTCTAAAAACTATTCAGAAGTTGAGGGGTTTCTTGGGATTGACAAGATACTATAGAAGATTTGTGAAGAATTATGGTCATAAAGAAACACCCCTTACAACTCTATTGAAAAAGGATTCTTTTTAATGGAATGAATCTGCTAGTGTATCATTTGAGTAATTGAATAAGGCTATATGTACAACTCTAGTGCTTTCCACTCTAGACTTCACCAAGGAATTCATTGTGGAATGTGATGCTTCTAGAAATGGGATAGAAGTAGTTCTCATGCAAGAAGGTCACCCAATTGCTTTTTAGAGTCATCAATTAAAAGGTAAAAATAAACTCAAGCCTATTTATGAGAAGGAAATCTTAGCAATCCTTCATGCAGTTAAAAAATGGAGGCCTTATTTAATGGGTCAACAATTCAAGGTTAAGACAAATCATGAGATCCTAAAATATTTTTTAGAACGAAGACTATCATCAGAAGAGCAACAAAAATGGGTCTCTAAGATGTTGGGATATGACTTTGAAATTGTATACAAGAAAGGGAAGGAAAATATTATGGCTGATGCACTTTTTAGGAAGGATAAAAAAGACAAAGCCTTATTGTGTGCCCTTTCAATATTGTAAGAAAATTGGGTGGTAGAACCCAAAGAAGAATTGGCCTTAGTAGTTCAAATAAGTTTTTTTTAAAGGGGATGTTCTTTGGTATAAAGAGCACTTGTATCTCTGCAAGAATTCCACTCTTAAACACAAGATTCTCAAAGAACTACATAAGTCCCAAATTGGTGGTCATTTGGGATTTTTGAAGACATATCATAGGGTCAAGAAAGATTTTTTTTGGGAAGGGCTAAAAGGTGATGTTCAAAAGTTTGTGGTTGAATGTTTGGTTTGTCAAAGAAATAATGGGGAAACAATTAAGACACTAGGTCTCTTTTAGCATTTATCTATTCCTAGCTAACGTTGGGAAGAGGTATCTATGGACTTCATCATAGGGCTCCCCAAATCTAAAGGCCATAATGTCATCATCGTAGTAGTTGATTGCCTCACTAAATATGCACATTTTATTGCATTATCACACCCTTTTACAGCAAGTATAGTGGCAAAAGTTTTCTTGGAGAATATCCAAAAGCTACATGGTACACCTATGGTCATTGTTAGTGATCGTGATCCTATCTTTACTAGTCACTTTTGGCAAGATTTATTCTCATGGCTAGGTACTCAATTGGCTCATAGTTCTTTATACCATCTGCAATTAGATGGGAAAACTAAACTAGTTAATAAATGTTTGGAAGGATATCTATGTTGTTTCACTTCAAAAAAAAAATCTCGATGGGTATATTGGCTACCTCTTGTAGAATGGTGTTTCATAGCTCATCAAAAATGTCTCCATTTTTGGAACTTTATGGATATCATCCTCCTTCCATCACATCATCATTAAAGGTGTCAACAAGAGTTCAAGTAGTAGAGGATCACTTGCTTCATCAATAATAAGTACTTTTAGGACTCAAGGAGAATTTTGCTATGGTACAAAATCTAATGAAACAACAAGTGGACCAACATCATAGTGAAAGAAATTTTGAAGTTGGGGACTAGGTCTTCTTGAGATTGCAACCTTATAAAAAAATCTCAATGAAGTAAAAAAAAAAGAATAATAAGTTGTCTCCAAGATATTATGGACCATACCAAATCATGCAAAAGATTGGTAGTGTTTCCTACAAGCTTGAGTTGCCACCAACAAAAAAGATACATCCAGTTTTTCATGTTTCTTGTTTGAAGAAGGTAATTGGGTAGAATATTCCTACTCAAATAGTACTACTAGAACTTGATGAAGAAGGAAGAATAATTTTGGAACCATAGTGCATTCTTCAAACATGCACAAAGAAGCTAAGGAACAAAACGTTGACTCAGTATCTCATCCAATGGAAGAATTTACTAGTTGAAGAGGCCACATGGGAGGATGAGGAGTTCATTCAAAAGAATCCACACTTGGTTAGCATTGAGGACAATGCTTCTTTCAAGAGAGGGGGCATGTTATGCCCTTAATATTATTGTATATAGGGTTATGAATAGTCAACTTGTGGCTATCTTAATCCTTAATTTTCATGTTATCATTATTATATTATAATTTTAGGTAGGTAGGTCAGCCTACATGTTATGAAGGGTTGTGTCTATTCAACCTAAGCATAAATAGGTATATATAGGAGATTGTGAGTCTTATTTCATCATCAGATTGTGAAGTGTTTTCTCATTGGAGATATTTGGAGGTTACCCCCTCAAAGTGGCCTATAACTCTCAGCTATTATCAAGTCTTTATATAATATTTCATATTATTTCTTCTATTGTGCAAGTTATTTCATCTTCTACAACATATTCTTCTTTATTTGGTTGCTATGTTTTTCTCTTATGACATCTCTCCTCAAAATTGTCAATATTTGTTCTCCATGCAAATTGATAGAAAGCCCTAGATTTGATGAATCTATGATTTGATAAAAACTTATGACTAGCTTGTTCAATCACAAGATCTAACTCTTTCCCCTTAAAATCAGCTACAGTTAGGTCTAGGTTGGGTATAGGAGGTTCTTTAAATATTCATTCATCTATTTTGGATGAAGAAATAAAGATACCACCCTAATTTCTGAGTTGTTCCATTTGCTCAATTATGAGTTGGTCATCTCCTAGGTGAAGGGGCGACTGAGATGGTGTGTAAATTGGACACTCAGTCATGGAATCTTCTCCAATTTTTTGCCTCTTGGATGCTTATTCTAATGGATTTACCTCAACTTGAGATCTCATGTGGCCTAAGGAAATAAGCACATCTGCCTCAGTTTTCTCTTTCCCACTTTTATCATTGGGCCCTTCCTTCTTGATTACACTATAACTAGGCCTCTTTTGAACAACATACTACCCTATACCTGTAGTTGGAGGGAAATCTAGCCTTCTCACAAAATCTTATGATTTATTAGGGTAAATTATAATAAGGATGGACTCCTCTTAATTGAGAGTATCCATTATCTTGGTAAAGGAGGTCATTATCTTATTTACCTTATCAACCATTGTTTTAGCATCTACCAACAACCTATAACCTTTTTCAAAGCAATTCACAAATTCCAAAACTCTAGAATAAACTCTCCCATTTTACTTTTTCACTTTCTGATCTTGTAAGGAAAACTCATTCCTTGTGATATCTTTAGGGTAATATAAAATATGTTCATGAGCTTTTTCTTTTCCTCTCTTCCTAATTATCTCAAAAAATCCCTCAATAACTGAAAATATTGCATGGGAAGTTGTCATTTTATAAGGGTTTAAAATTTTATACAAGAAAATACAACCCCCTTTTGTCATCATAAATTGATGAGCAGTGGTGCATGTGGGAAAAATAGAGCCTCTTGATCTTCCTATTAATTCTAACTCCTCTAAGCCTCCTATCGGCAACAATATCTCAACCAAACCAACCTTTAAAGGTACTTGGTATGGTAATACATGCAAAGTTCCTTGAAATCCATACACATTAAAAATAGTGGAAACTAGATATGGGATAATGTCTGCCCAACTATGGGAAACTTTTAATTTAGTTGGGGGGTCCATAGGTTTGACAAAATCCAAGAACAATTTAGGAATTCTTGGGTTATCCCTATACAATAGTATCCCTAGTCTTGACTTGAAATGCGCATCAAACCTAACAAAACTGGCCTAATTCACATCCCAAAAAATGTCTACATTCTAAAACTAAATGGGTAGAGGTTCTCCTTCATGCTCCCTTGTTAATTGCATTTCCTTTCCAAAATAATTGGCTCCTTTAAAAGAAATATGTGCATTAACATTGAATACTAACCAAAGGTTCTCTCTATCTTTCCCTTTGCAATTCCAATCAATCCAACATCAATTTCCTCAACTAGAAAAGAGAGAAATAAAAAATGATACTAACTCCAAAACAAGAAATTTGCACCATCATATGCATGAACTTGATAGGCATAAAATCATGTTCATCTTCACCAAAAACCCTACATAAAGACATATAGATATCTAGGGTATGAGAATTGAAAAATTCTTTCTTAAAGGGTTTTGGGGTTGAGGTTGTGACCAATGTTAAGTTTCCTATAGTTTCTAGATGTCCTCTCAAGGCTTCTTGCCTAACTTACATCTTTTGGGCTTGGTATTCTTTCTCTAACTCTTGAAAATCTATAGTCTCATGATATTTTAAGATAGGGTCCATCCTAAATATTTCTTGAAATTCCTCGACTATTATCTTTAATAGAAATTTTTTATTCATCCCCCTCACTAACCTAGTAATTGGATCATACATCTTAGCTACTAAAGTTAGAAGGTTTGAGTCCATGAATACTCCTAGAACACCTAATTTCTTGAGGTTGAAATTCCAAATATTACCATGTGGGGCAAATGCTCTAACCACTTCTTGAAAAGTTATAACCCACTCTTAGATGTTACCACATCACAAGTCCAATTACCTCTATCATATAAACCCTTTTCCAATTTCAACCTTGGAGAAATAGGAATCAATTTTTGTAAGGAAACTTAGGTGTGGAAATAGCTTCCTACACTAATCCCTTAAGGAAAGTATTGTGCAAATTCCTATTAAATCTATACAATTTTAGATTCAATATTATGTAAACAATAATATTGTAGTCAATCATAGATACAAAAAATAGACAACAAAAGAAAATACATAAACACAAAGATATGCCAGTGGGGAAAAACCTTTTGTTAAAACAACCCCACCCCTCCAAAACTTGCACAATGTATTATCTTCAACACAAAAGGTTAAAACACACTTGCAGAGAAAGTTCTTTTAGGACACAAAAGACCAATTCAATAGCAACATACCATACCAAAAATACACTTTCTCCTACTCCAAATTGAATCCTAGAAATGTTGATATCATGCACTTTTAAGGGAAACTTCCAAAGAACAAGTGTATTAGGCTTTTACCATTCTCCAGAAAAATAGGAACTCAATGAGATTGAGACTCAAGTGTATGATACTCAATGATCAATTGTCAAATGTCTTTACATCTTTACCCATCATCAAATCTTCTGGAGATAGCTCTTACACATCATAGGAATCCATCATAACCATTTTAGCCATGATCTCCTTACACACAATTCAAGATGCCAACACATACAAGTGTAGTGACACATCAACATGCCAACTGGACATGTACACTCACTTAATTACATTATTTTCAAAAAATACATTTACAAAACAAATAATAAGAATAGAAATTATCCAAGGTTGAGACACCTTATTCCTAACAATTTCCTCATTTGTGTTGCATCATTGGTTGACTCATTCAACTTCTCTAAGAAATAATCATGGATATTTCTATGTTGATAATTTATTTTCCTGGAAAATCCCATTTTTGGAGGCATTGTAAAAAAACAAAGACAATTATCAAAATTCTTTGAGGAGAAGGAAAATTACTTACTATGATCGATTTCTTCAACTCCTTGTTGCAATAATTCATGATTTGGCTTAGTATCAACTCATTCTAAACCATATCATTTGTCAATTTGGCTTACCTCATGCCATTCTCATGGACAATGACTTGTACTTTAAAAATCAAATAATTGATGAATTATGTGAGAAATTTCATAGTATACGCCATTCCTTGTTAATCTATTATCCCCAAGGAAATGGCCAAGCAGAGGCCACAACAAAGACCATTGTTGGTGAATAGATTTTTCTTTCCATAAAATGATTATAAAATAACTTAAAAATTTGCTCAAACCTAAAGACAAACTATGACCAATAGTTGGATCACATTGCAATGGAACTATGCAAGCATCCTTTGAATTTTACAAGGTACAACTCCCTGATTGAATATGCAATGAATGAATTTAAGATGCTTTTAACTAGAAAGCGAAGGCTTCCCTCACTATTCTTGGATAGGGGGAAAGTTATTACATCTAAAATAGAAAGGAAAGACTTAGCATACAACAATGGAAGCATAAAATCTTCTCATCCATATATGTAGTCTAAAAGAAAAAGAAAGATTTAAAAAATAACAAATAGCCCCTACAATAAATAAATATAGTAGTAGAATTTGATTCCATTATTCAGTCCCAATTCACACCTAAACCAATAGTGAGAACAATCTGAAGCACACAGTCTTCAAAATGATGAAATCCTTATTCAACTCAAAAAAAAATACTATTCCTAAATGCTACTAACAATCAAATACTTGCAAAAAACTAGAGAAGAAAACTATAATAAGAAGAACATTTCTGATCACCATCAAAAACTTCTCTCTACCTATACATTCTACATTTCCCTTCAAATGTAACACACCATCTACTTGATTTGAGAAGAACCCCAATCACCCCTATAACACAAATTCTGTAGAAAAGAAAAAGCCTCTCCCCTCTAGAAAGAAGAACCTTTTCTCTGGCTTTGAGTTGCATATTTATGCTCCTCTTTTGGTAAGTTATTTTTAATTATCAAAACTGACCCTTTTTTACTTGCTTATCACATTTTTTTTTAAAAGCTTTTTCTTTTTTTCCTTTGTCATTTCATAAACACTATGTTTATAATGATGGAAATTAACCATTCATCAAATCAAGAGCCTATATAATCTGGATAAGTGTCACATAGTTTTAATTTTCTATTCTTTCAGCCCAAATATTAATAGAAGCTATTTTCTATCAATATCTTTCCATTTCTTCTCTCAATATCATTAGTAGATGTGTCTTAATGGTTGATGTTCTATCTTATTGTATTTGTGTGATTCTTAGGTTTATACTGTCATGTCTTTGACCCATCTTGACTGCCATTTTTGATAGCACTTTGATTCTTGTTGTAATCTTGAGCTCTCTACATCTCCATATTGTAGATTTTGTTAGCTATTAGATGCTCACTAGCATTAATAGACAAGGGAGCTTCTTTCTCACATAATGTTGGCTCTTGGGAATTTTTCTAATGCATATCTATTAATGTTTACACACCATCTCAATTGTAAGTATTAACAATTGGAGTCTTATGCTTAGGTTCTTTCTTGCAAGAAATGTTTAATCAAACTCCATTCAAACTCTTTCGTACCACAACTACTCAGTGAATGGTAAGGGAAAAGTGTGCATTCATCAGGTGAGGGAAATGTTGGTATTTGAAAATGAAAGACATCAAGTGCTTCCTATCTATCATTGCTTGGGTTCATATGTGACCCAATATTACTGTCACTACCAATTATTTTCTATCATAGATGATTGCCACAATATTATTCACCTACGAAGGAACCCAAAAGTTCTCACAAGTCTATTATATTCCTTGCAAACATTTGAACATACATTGTGAGGTCAATGTTTGTGACATTCTTGATGTCTTTATAATGGTCTTGACTCCTTTCTTTGTATTGGCATTTAGCCAAACAATCGGTGCACATCCTCCACGCCATAAGCTTATTCCTTGCCATCCAAAAAGGACATAATGAAGGCTCTTTCTCCGTGTGAATGGATGGATTAATATTCTTCACAAGAATGAAATGGGTGTTGGATTTTGGAGAAACTTTAAACTTTGACTTTTTTTGGTGACTAAATTTGATTCATATGTGATCTCATATCATTGCCAATGTCTATCTCCAAGCTCAAATGCATGATAGGTACTTCTCTCCCTCTTGATGTCACCTTTACAACATTAATTTGAGAGGTCTAACATTGGTGAATATAAATCTTTAAGGGAATCAACTGAGACTTTAAGACCAAATGGCAAGATCTTAGGTGATTTATCTCTCATTGAGGATTGAAGCTTTTTCTCTATACCTTGCAGTTGAGTTCGAGCCATCCAACTATATTTTTTCATGGCTAGATTACATAGCACATACACCTTTGCTTTCTTGTGCCTAGCTTGAACTATCTTACCAATCACAAACTCAAACTACCAACATCATCCATGGTTTTTCATGTGTGAGTTGTTCACCAAACACTCATATACTTCCTCCATTGGATAGGTTGCAATGTCTATCGAAAAGCTTTGTATACATGTGTAATCATATTTCTCTCACATGGAAAGGTGTCATGATCGCCCAAATTAAGCTCATGATGATCTTGGTAAACACTAACCCTTGATGTTGAGCCAACAACTCTCTACTTTAGATGAATTTACATGCTCTATTTTGATTTATTCATCTTTTCTAATGGACTGCTATGAAGATATAATAGTGATTGAGAAAGCATGAATACCCCAATTCTATTAAAGGAAACCTGATTGCCCATTTGGATCATACCAACATCATAACTTTGTGATGTTCCAAGTGAATGATATAATCTCACAATATAACTTGTGGTGATTATATTTCAAATATGTACCATCCAATTTAAACTTAGAATCTTAGTCTTAGCAACATTAATTGAAAAGCAATTTTGCCTTATGCATTGTATAATGAGAATAATGCATTGATTTCAAAGTTGGAGGTAGAGAGCTATCACTTCCCTTAGTAATTGAAATGTATAATATGGAATAAATCTTGAATATAAACCATGAGTTCTTATGTAACTTGGACTATGAACCCGAACATAGACAGAATTTCTATTTTGGATATCTAAACTCTCGAGGTTCAATTGATCACTTATACCTCAAAATTTGCATTTGGAGTTGTTAATCCAAATTCAACAAACTAAAAGTAAATTTTGAATTTTCATGTCAAGTCTAACAAAAATGTGTATTTGAAAATGAAGTTGGAACTCAGGTTCTGCAAACTCAAACTTTGAACCATTGAATCACTAAACCTTGTTCAACAAGTATGAAGTGGTTCAAAGATGCTTCATACCATCTAAACTTGTCTTCTTGATCGCAAGTTTTGGTACATGTGTCACTTGTTTTACTATTATAACAATCAGTCTAAATATTGCTTTCTTGAGACAAGACTCCATAAAGCATTTTTCAACATGGATTAGGGAAGGATGAGGGGAAAAATATGTAAAAGTTATCAAGGGAACCAAGTTACCAAGTTTTAAAATTAGGGTTAAAATACCAACTAACAACCATTTTCAATATTTTGAAAAGAATCGTTAATGATATTGGTAGAGATTGACATTTATAACTAAATCCCACCCTTTGGGCCTACAAGATTAGTGTTAGTACACCTACAAGGACTATACCCTTCTCCTTGGTTTATGGCTATGAAGCCATTCTTCCTTTAGAGGTTGAGATCCCATCCTTGACAATTACTCTTTGTGATATCCTATCAGATGAGGACTATAGAGTGGAACATTTATAGCAGCTAGAACTATTAGAAGAACATAAATGTCCATCACATGAGAACCTCAAAGTGTATCAAAATAGGCTACCAAGACATTACAAAAAAAAGGTCAAACCCCATGTTTTCCAAATTGGTGACCTAGTCCTCTGAGAAAACCCTAAGAATCAAGCTGCTAGGAAAAAGAAAGGAAAATGGGAGGCCTATTGGATTGGTCCTTACATTATCATAGAATCTTTAAGAACTAGTACTTACAGACTTTCAAATTATGATGGAGAAAACCTAGCAAAGTGCATCAACAAAATCCATCTCAAAAGGTTTTATATCTAAAGCTTTGAGGAAACACCTCATCATTGAAAATACCAAAAAAAAAATTTGAAAACACAAGAAAAAATTCAAAAAAAAAAATGGTACAAAAGAGATGAGAAACACCACCTTTGGTTGTAAAAGGAGCAAGAGATAGCACATTTGGACTTCCCTATGCAACACAAGTCCTTCAATGCCAAAAGATAACAAGGCATGACACAAGCAACTCTCTTTGAGATAAATTTTTCTTGTTTGTAGCCTTCTCATAGTTGAGCTAATTTTACACATGCCTAATTGAGAAACACTTGTGGGTTATAGTTTAGTGCTTTCTAGGCACTAGACACAATTCACAATAGTGGAGACAGTTAGCAAAACAACAACAATAGGATGGCAGAGAACTCAGAGGAAACATGGAGTCTGATTATGATCTAAGATATAATAGACATGAATTATAGGAAAATCAATGGACATCTCAAATATTTTCCATGACTAATCAATCCCAATATCTATGTTAACAAATTCATAAAATCCATTTAAAGTCCCAAAAGTACTTGTTTACCTCCATTACCTCAAATATCATTTTTTGAGCCCACTTTTAGCCTTTTGGCCCACTTTTGGTCTCCTTCACTTTTATGTGTTCCAACAAGGCCCCAATTACCTCCATATTCCAATAAATATCACTCACATCCTCATTTGATGCCCACCAGTTCCAAAATGTTCAAAAACATTAAAAAATCTTCAAAAATATTTAAAAATTCTCAACAATAGCCAAAAAAATAATCCAAAAAACTAACAACCCAAAATTCCAGTCAAACATGGCCTACCTCAACACAAATAGGCTATTTTATTATGCATAAATTATTTTTTGTATTTTTCAAACCGATGATCTATTGATTTCATGTTGAATTAGTGTCCATCTATAATTTTTTCTTCTTTGGGATAGGTTTGTGTACCTCAAATAGCTTTATATGAAATCAATGGTGAGGCCCACTATATTGAAAAATATTTATTCATTTTATGGCATGTTTTATGGCTCTATTACCTCTGGTAAAACAATAACAAATGCCTTAAAGGCATTAAAAATTAGTCTAGTTATGTCTTGAAACATCTCACTGGGCTTTGGAAAATTTGGCACAATGTGAATAGCAAAAGAGGCTCTGACAGAGTCCCTTTTCTTTCCTTCAGCCAAGAACAAAAATTCCCTATGGATTCATATTCTTATTTATGTTGTAGAGGCCACAATTGATGTAGACCCCTTCAACAAATATATCAATGCTATCCTGAAAGACCCAAATATTTGTCTGACTCTTTCATCATCACCGAACAGGAGGCACAAGATAAGTAAGCATAAGTTTGAGAGTCACAATAACCTCCAATGCCTTTATAGGCCCTTGAAGTGCCATTTTAGGCCCCATGCACCTTGTTCTTGACCCAAATGCCCTTTTGAGCCCTCAAGCACCTTTTTAGGCCCTTGAAATGCCTTTTAGGCCCAAACACCTTTTTCAAGGCCCCTCTTTGGCCTCTTTCAGCCATCAAATCCTCTGAAATGTCCCTTTCTCTAATTTTATATGATATTTAAAGCCTCAAATCAGATCTTTAAGATCAAACAACCAATCTTTCAAAGATCCACCAATTTCTCAATAAACCCCAAATCGGGTATGCCAGAAATAGTGCCAAAAACTTCATAGCTTCACATATTATTAGTAAATCTGAAAGTGGACATTTTTATAGAAATTTCAGAAGCATAACAGCCTAAAAAATAACATTTTCATATTTGTATAACATTTACACAACAGCTCCCAAACGGACAATAAAAACAATGCTCATTGGGCTCTCGAAAACAACATAGAATAGCCTAGAAACACCACAAAAAAATTAATAATCTATCACAGAAGTATAATCATGACAAAATACATATATTCAGCTTTATTTTAACATATAAAAGTCTAAAATACAGCAGCAACCCAAGCTAATATGAAATACTCAACCGGAAACACCAAACTCTTACAAAAAACACACTCGAAAAATCACAAATCTGCATTGTTCAGCACAAAGGCAAACTCTGCATGAGCATGAACATGGAATGGCTTCAAAATCCCATCCTTATCCTTCCTAGAAACCTGAAAACTCCCATTATTGGGTCTCCTTCTCCACAGGTTTGGCAGCCTCTAAAGTACAACAAAGAAATGAGCAGAAATCAAGTTCTCGAATGAGCCCAAAATGCCTCCAAACCCCTTAAAAGAGGGCATAGCCATAACTCACATCCAAGAGGGGTTAATAAAACATATTTTAATAATAATTTTCATTTATTATTCCATTAGGTTCCAAAGATTATCCCCTTTTTCCGAAACTTCACCTTTTTGGGCTTGCCTGCCTTAGCAAAAATTATTATTCTTAATTATTTATAAAAGGGACATGACAAGTCCTCCCCTTCCAAATATTGCTTGTCCTCAAGAAATGGCTAAACAATAAACCAATCAATCCACCTAGATCCCAAATGTAGTCATGGACTATACTATTGTCAATTAACACATGCTCCTGCAATATCCTCTGCAATATAACCAAGAGGAATCCATAATCAAACTGACAATTATAGCTCAACCAAACTCCAAAATCACAACTTCCACAGTTAGAAACCCATGAGACACAAACTCTTAGAACATCAAAACCCAAGTAAAGTGGACAAATCAAACTGCCAACACATTAAATACCATCAATGCATCCCACTAGCCTATATAGAGTGTACAATCCAACTCTGCAACAATGGTGAATGCTCCCGAATGAAACTGTACCAAGTATGAAGAATCCACACACTGTACAACTCCTGTATTCAACACAACTCTGCAGATCATCGGCCACTGTCTCATAACCATAACTCCCATGTACCCCATGAAGAAGTGATGCACCCCATTGTGACTGATCACCAGCTAAGTTAGGAGATGTCATAGCCAAAGGAGTAGAATCAATAACAACACCCATTGAAGCATCACTCCCAAACTCCTTCTCTAAGTCATGTATTATCAAGCTGTCAACTATAGAACCTATCACCATGTCATGCCCATCACAAATCTCATCCCAAGGTGTCAAACTATCCCATAACTGATGATAAGCACTAGGAACCAAAGTACATCTTTGTATCATCGTCTCATCAACATGGTCATCAAAGGTAAATTGATGAGCATGCCTCACAGTGTAATGCCAATAGAATGTGCCAATCTCAGTCAGTGGCTCAGATTGCAATCTAGATGTAACTAACTGCAATTGATCACTAACCAAGTTGGAATTGACTACTACCTCTAAAGACATCACCAAGGGAGTAGTATTACTAACAGGAACCATGCCAACTTTCAGCTCACCAACATCACACATGATCTTTGATAAAACATCTCTAGTCTTCATGTCATTAGTACTAGAGCTAACCACCATGTCATGCATACCACAACAATATGCTACAACACCCAACTCAACTAAACCTAACTTTAGTGGGGATGAACTTGATATGCCAATGTTAGTATCAAGGATGGATGCATCTCCATCTCAACTGTCTCTGACAATCTTGACCATGGACATCCTCGGATCACCAGACACCACAACTTGTGACTATATAGAATTTGGTAAAGATTGTTGTCATTCCAACTCCATGGTCACCTTAGTCAAATGAAACTGTGGCTCCTTGAAAGCCAACTGTGTACTCTCAAGAATCTCAAAAGTCACCTCGAGCTACTGAGTATCACTCACCTCATCTTCCTTGGCCAATAATGCATCGTATGCTATACTCCCCCACTCCATAAGATAATCTCTATCGGCTACCAATTGCATATAATCCTATCTTAGAATCCAGATAGCCTCCCATAAAGAGTGGAACTCTATCAAGGAAAGATAACTGCCTCTTTTCTCATCACTAGTAGGAGAACCCCATCCATAAACTGCTAACAACTAATGAGCAGCATCAAAATTTTGGCAAGCGATAGCAATGTCTTGCTCACTAACTCTTAACTGATTGGACACATGATGGTACTGGCTAAACTGTCTCCTAAAAACCTCCTCTGATGCAGTGTCTAAAGGAGTATCCTCAAAGTTACTGGTCTCTAGAGTATTACCATCCATATCCTATGAATCAACTCCAAAGCTCATATCAACATACAGAGTATCAAAAATGGTAGCACTACTGTCCAACTTCTCTGTACCAAAAGAAATTGCCAAGGAAAATAAGTCTTCAAAACTACCCACTGCATCCTCCTAGATGTCATCAATGCCAATATGATCCTGGGACTCATCTATACACACTACCAAATATGAAAGATCATCAACACATTCCAAAAAGTATGGTCGACTGGATATATGAACAAAGCCCAACACTGGTGTATAAAAACTAATACCAACATCGGATAAGCTGTTGGCACAAGAAAAGACAACATCGTGCAATCTGCTAATCAAATCAATGATAGCACCCAAACAAACACTGCTACCAAAAAATGTTAAAGATCTCCAGTCAAATGAATCCCAAATGCCAATATAACAATCTCGAGTCCATATCCGTAAACTAGAATCAGCTGGTAACTCAAGAAAACTCCTCACCTGAGTAATATGACCAATACCAACTAACTCCACATACCTATCATGATGAGATAATGAAGTCACAATATTGTCTTTGTTCACTTTCAGCCGGGTGGACAAATCATGTGAAGTACTACCAGCCTCAACTTCATGTGATGAAGCATCTAACTGTGCCTAGTACTCTTTCTCAGCAAAGTCATGAATGCTCAATGTCTGCTCATCTCTACTAAGTATCTCACCATCATGCACAACAACATCCTCATAATCATCATCTAAACCCACTATGTTGTATCCACTACCTGTTGTAACTATACCATCCTGAATACCTGTGACATCACCCTTTGACGACCTGCATACAATTGTCTCAATTTGAGTATCAAGTTGACCATTACTATCAATCTGCGTAATATCCTTTCTCACTACCTCCTATGGCAGAGTAGAATATGAGACCTCAGCATGGCTATAAGCTAGTTTCTCAAACTCCTCATGCAAGTTCTTGGTAATTGTGTCATCTTCCCTATGAGAAAATCTGCGAAATAGAAATCCAGTCAACTTATCCACCTTAGCTGGGTTGGACAACATGTCATTCATCATGCGGTGGTGCTCAACCAACTGTTCAAACATGTCATGTCTTATTTTCCTAAGTTTATCTCGAATGTCTAAATAACCATCCTTTCTACTATTCTAACTTTGGATATCAATTGTCCAAGATCGTGTCCTTTAAGACTCTGTACTATACCTGTCCATTCTAGATAAAGTAGAGTGTAACCCCAATAGGTTATAACTTCTTCAAACACCAAGGACTAACATGCAATTGATTAGAAGTAGTATGCAACCATAGATTTTGACATGTAGCTGATTAGAAGCAACATGCAACCACAAAATTCACCAAGAACTAACATGAAAATGATCAGAAGTAGCATGCAACCATAAATTTTGACATGCAGTTGATTAGAAGCAACATGCAACTATAAATTATGACATGCAAGATTTGGGTAGTTGTCAAACTGACATGCAAACTTCTACAAACCCTAAGGCTGGCAAGATCATAGCTTTGATACCACTAAAATTTCCCTTTCTCTGATTTTATATGATATTTCAAGCCTCAAATCAGATCTTTAAGATCAAACAACCAATCTTTCAAAGATCCACCAATTTCTCAATAAACCCCAAATCGAGTATGCCGGAAATAGTGCCAAAAATTTCACAGCTTCACATATTATTAGTAAATTTGAAAGTGGAAGTTTTTATAGAAATTTCAGCAGCATAAAAGCCTAAAAAATGACTTTTTCAGATCTTTATAACATTTACAAAACAGCTCCGAAACAGAGGATAAAACAATGCTCATCAGGCTCTCGAAAACAACATAGAATAGCCCAGAAACACCACAAAAATACTAATAATCTATCATAGAAGTATAATCATGACCAAATAAATATATTCAGATTTATTTTAACATCTAAAAGTCTGAAATACAGCAGCAACCCAAACTGATATGAAATACTCAACCGGAAACACCAAACTCTTACAAAAAACACACCCGAAAAACCACAAATCTGCACTATTCAGCACAAAGGCACACTTTGCATGAGCATTCACATGGAATGGATTCAAACTCCTATACTTAGCCTTCCTAAAAACCTACAAACTCCCATTCTTGGGTCTCCTTCTCCATAGGTTTGGCAGCCTCTGAAGAACAACAAAGAAATGAGCAAAAATCAAGTTCTCGAATGAGCCCAAAATGCCTCCAAACCCCTTAAAAGAGGGCATATCCATAGCTCATGTTCAAGAGGGGTTAATAAAACATATTTTAATAATAATTTTCATTTATTAGTCCATTAGGTTCCAAAGATTATCCCCTTTTGCCAAAACTTCACCTTTTTGGGCTTGCCTGCCTTAGCAAAGATTATTATTTTTAATTATTTAAAAAAGGGGCATGACATCCTCCCATAGGCAGAAACATCCTTTTTTCACAAGCCTCTTAAGTATTCACCTTGACATACACCTAGAGAAAGATCTGAATATTGGTTTTTAGCTTGTCTATAAAAGGTATCAATATGTGGAGAATTGTGCCTTACAATTCATGGTTAGCACTCCTTTCTTTTTCCACCTCAAACACCATGACTCTCCAAATGTTACACAAGTTTGTACTCATCTTTCATTGAAAGCCCTTACTGCCATTCAATTACCCCACCTAAGTGAAGGTCAATCTTCCTCTACATATTCTATTGTTCCCAATTTTACAAAGATTGACACCCTTCCAAATATTTGCAAAAATTCCAAAAAGCATTCAAATATTTACAAAAATTCCAAAAACATTCAAATATTTGAAAAAATCCCAAAAACATTCAAATATTTACAAAAATTTTAGAAACATCCAAATACATTCACAACATATCAAAAGTAGATGCATCAACATTTATTCGATGTTTTCAATTTTAACACAAGCCATGGTGACCCCTTTTGCTTGCCGCAAAAACAAAAACACTTTCATTCTATTATTGATGACAATGACAACATTACATTCCAATAGCATCTAGTGGATTATTTTTTCTAGCCTCCTTTGCAGAGGTGGTAGGATAGGGTGTCTGATTAGGGGCTTTTCCACAAACCCAATCCTAGAGGATGAGGCCCCTAGCATCAATCCTCCTCGTACCTACACTGCATTCATGGGAATAAAAAATCTACCACTATGTAATTGTGTGTTCAACAATTGTGTAAATTACCTATCCATAAATTGCATCTCCCATCGGTTCTCATTAGGGAATGCATGACGATAAAGTCCCATATAATAAGCAGCTTCTTAGTGCACCTTCACAGTCTGTTTTATATCCACAAACACATTCTCCACCAATTTGTTTATTCTTGGTATAGTGATCGCTCAATGGGCCACATATCGCTTCTGCTGCATTTGATTAGTTGCTATTCTCCAACACTCCACATCCAATTTTGCTTCATTTAATCACTATTGAAACTACCTCAACCTTGACTTCCTCAATGCTAACTTCTTCTATAGCTAAAATGATAGGGTGTTTGATTTTAAAATTATTTCCCTAAATGACTTGGACTGTGACTATAGTAACACCAACTTATTTTGCACAATCTCCAAACCCATTTGCACCTTCTTTAGGGGTTCCTACAATTTTTGTGCTTGCAATCACTTTGCCTACATCCCCATGTCATTTCCCTCTAGTTGCAATTGCTCCACCCATACTTCCACTTCTAATGATCACAACTACATCCACTCTATATTCACCATTGCTTGGAGCCATCTTGACTTCATTTGTGCTCCATCTTCCCGCCCCTTCTCCATCAACCCCAAAAAAAGTGTGACTTCCTATTCTGCATTTTTCCCCTGAACTCTCTTTGCAACCAATATTCTCCATAATTTTTCCATGTCACTTGATAGTTGACCTTCACCCCTGCCATTGGTTATGGCTCCTTTGCACTTACACTACTAGTTTCTCCTTTCCTTGTCCTTTGTCCCAAAATGCTAAGACTAATCAACTGACATTCTCCACTCATTACCTTGCCCACACTAACATCTTCCACCTCTCTTTGAGCTTTTCTTGTAGACTTTTCAAGAGATTCCATCACTCCCACCTCCATCACGACTTCTAACATGCTCTTCACCACTCTAGGTGGACTATTCACCACTTGCATCATCAGTTTATCGTCCAATACCACCTGCAATGCTTGCTACACTATGCTCCCTAACAACATCATTAATGTTTATAAGGGCATTTCTTCTGCCTTGACCCCTACATCTTTAGGTTGTGCTAGTGTCAGTCCCACTTGACTTGATTCACCCTAATCATGAACTAACAGCTTCCATTTAGACTGATACACTAGTTCCCTAGAGGTCTGTTGATTGCACTATGTCCTTCATCCTTGTCTAACCCACCTTCCTTGACTAGCATCACCCTCTTGTTGTGATTGATCTGGTGAACCCAACATGCTTTCACTTACATTCTTCCTCAAACTTCTCCATAAACTCCATGGCTACATTTTACCCTTTACTATGCTTCATTTCATCTGCATATTATCCACCTATTTATGGCCATCACTTGCCATGCCTCACACTTTCCCACCTTTTCTACACATCCACTCTCTGCATCTTGCCACACTAGTACCAGGTACACGTGCCCCTTAGCTTTGACACTTAGACACCCTAATCCATGTTGACACATATCTTCTACCACAATCACATAGTCTTGCTTCTAAATTATTGCTAATAAATCCCACACAAGATTTCTAAATTACTATAATAGTTGCATCCAGAAAGAATTGGACAAACTTAACACTATTACACACAATTTTCAGCACTATTGGTCTGCATATAATGGTTTTTTTCCTACTATTATGAACTTCTAGTACTTTGATGATGTACTTGACTAGAAGTACCAAGATGAAGTCATGATATTTTATTTGCCTCTGGTTTTCACTATTTGGATCCATTGATCCTTTGATTTTATACATCATTGGTATCCACTTGTAAGTGTCTGTTCTCATTTGGACGACCATGTGTACCTCGACCAATTTTGTATGATATCTTAGGTGAGGTTCTTTATCTGACATGTGATTGTTTACGTGCCTTTTTTCATTTACTGGGTCTGTCACTTTTGTTCATAATGATTGTCTTATCTTTCATTTATATTACTTATATTTTTTTATACTACCCTACATGATACAGTATTCATATCACCATAGTTGAGCTAGTGGTGGTTGTACTAGGTCACTTTATAATAAATGCTCTATGATGATAGTTTAATTTGCATCTATTTATAAAAAGTGATAGTTGCATTCACTTAGCTTGCATTTTCATCTTGAGTTCCTTTTAAAACAAATGGTTGGCACAAAATTTTAGACAAGTTTAATAAACACCATTCAACAAAATCTCTACACAACTCAGGACTAGCTATCAAATAGCAAATAAAAACATCAACTTCCAAATGAGCTTCTCACACTCAACTCTTGTGGACTTTGTCTCATTGACTTACACTCCATTATCCATTATATCCATTCTACCTCATCCCTCACTACACCACCTCATCTATTTTCATTGCGTGACCTTCAAATCTCAAATAATTTCATTTCATTTCATTACACTCATCTTGTTTCATTACATTTCATTTCCTCCCATCTCATTTCATTTCATCACTATATGACTTCTGAATCTCAAACAATTTCATTTAATTCATTTTATTTCATTACACTCATGTCATTTCATTACATTTCATTTCCTCTCTTCTCATTTCATTTCATCACTATGTGGCCTTCGAATCTCAAACAATTATGGTCACTAATTACTTCGATTTTCACCTCATATTATATTATGTGACCTTTGAATCTCAAACAATTTTTTCACTTATCATATTCCACTTATCACATCATTTCACCTTTATTCATTTCATCATGGTTAATTTATCTTCATCCCTTTTATCACATTTTATATTATCACTTCCTTGCATTTTATCATGTTTCATTCATATATCATTTCATTGTCTTTTCCGACATTTTATCATGTTTTTCTAATTTAGTATATCGATGTCACACTGGGGCATCTAAACCAAGACATCAAAATTTTTGAAATATCAAAAATGTCCCTACCCTAGCCAAAATGTTAAACGTCAAATCAAACAAAACTAAGGCATCCAAGAAAAATATTGCAATATCAAAACATTGAATCAACAAAATCAATGACAATTAGACATCAAGTATTGACAATTAGACATCATACCAACCTTGAAACATCAAAAAATTATCAATTAGATGTTCAATCATTAGAATTTGACCCAAAATCAAAGAATCAAGATAATCTTTGAACTAATATGCTTTGCATATTAGCTCAAAGAGGAGCATTTGTAGACACCCAAAAATGGGCAAAGACATAAACAATGCAATTTTGATGAAAGGACACAAAATTAAGGATTAAATTAGAGGGACACAATAGACTTTTAAAACTAATCATTACATCAGGTCATTAATTGATCAAATCATATATCAAATCAAAAAGGACTTAAATCAACTTTAAAAAGAGGAGAAAAACAATTCAAAATCTTAAAGTTAAATAAAAAAAAGGAAAAGGGAAAAGACAAAATTTTGAAAATAAATGGAACATTTTATTAAATCAATAAATCCATTTATCCTCATAAAGTGAAAATCCTCCTTTTTACATTTAAAAGAATTGCAAAAATCCTCATTTATCTTCACAAACTAAGCCTGTTGGACTCTTCCTCTTGGTAACTTATGAGATATTTATAGTTTCACCATTACCCCCAGTCAAAAGTGAAACCCTAATTCTTACACGACCCCTTCTAAAATCCTATAAATAGGAGGAGAATTCAAAAGAAAAGGACCCAAGTTTTAGGCATCTACACTATAGGCACATTCAGAATTATCATGTTAGCATTTTCATTATAGTTATTTCATGTCATTTTGATAGAATTTTAGCAATCTCTTCATGTTATTTAGTATTAGTTAGCACATGTTTAGTCTATTGTATTCTCATATCATAGCATTCTAGGGTTATCATATTGTATAATCTACATCCTCACATAGATCTTGCATATATCTTTGTAGATTTATATTTATGGCATACCCCCATTCTAGAATTGTCACTAAGATGTTGGTCTAAGAGAAATCTTAGCAATTGTACTTAGGGAAACATGGGATGTTCATAGAATCTCTGTTTAACAATGATTTCTTGGGTTTAGATTAGTTCATTGTCATTCTATTTGCACTCTTCTCTAAAGTCTCATGAATACGTGAATCCATTGTTACAAAATCATGCCCATCACATTTCACTTATCATTTCATTTTCCATTTTCTATCCATCCCTCATTTTACATTTTTACACATCTTTTCATATTATTGCATCTTGTTTACACAATTCATCACTCGCATTTTATTTATCATTTCATTCATTACATTTTATTTATCATTCATTCCATTTCATTTTATCACATTACATTTCATTTTATCATGTTACATTTCCTTTTATCACATTTCATTTAATTACATCCAAGTTCATTCCATCACATATTTCATTTCATCTCATTTATGAATCTCATTACCTAACATTTCATTAGCACATTTCACTCATACATGTCAATCAACTACTTCATTCACTATCCACATATCATGCTAACCTATTTACTACATTAATCATCCACAATGCCTCCACATCTACAACTATCATATCAAACACATTACAACATTATATGCATACACAAGTCCATGACATAACTAGTGCACAAGTCTAAACATCAAAATGCTTGACTATCTCATAAAAAAATTGAATCATATGTCAGAAGCATTGCATCTACGAGAATATAACACAATCACATCAACATGAACATAAATAGGTCACAAATTACATCCACATTGGCATCAATAGGTCCTCATCAATTCTATACATGATACATCAATAAAAGTGTGATACAACATAAGACATGGCTCAACCCTATGTGTCACAATCTATATCATCCATCTATGTCTGCTCTAAAAGTCACTAATCACTAGGGGAACTCCTCTCATCTTGTGAAGCTTTCTTGGTCACACCTATCATCACTATGATAGGTATGGCTGTGGCCATCTGACTAATCATAGCCCCATCTATTCCTGGAGGTGGTGGTGGTGGTGATGGCCTCAATGTCATCACAACAATAAAAGCCTATATAGTGCTCATCAACTTGCTCATCTAAGCCTCCATGACACTCATCTGAGCCTCTATATCCAATAAACCAACTAGCCTCTTTAGTGGAGGCTACTCATATGGACATACCTATTGCTCCCCCTATGGTTATAATCCCTATACACCTAGATTCAAACCCTATAGCCACAGCCTCTATCACCAAATAAATTGCACATCATCGAGTAACCTAGCCCTAACCTACTCTGTCATGCTATACCTAACACCACCTACCCACTGGATGGACCCTAAACCACTACCTATACATTCCCTCATCCTTTCCCCACCTTTACCATGGATCCCCCTCTCCATTAGCCTTTGCATTGGGCCTTGTGTGATAACCCTCAGCGAGGGTAATACTACTACTCAACCTCTCCCTCCACACCTCCCTCATACTCTTGCCTCACTTCTGGCTCTACCTTTGGTTTTGCCTCTAGCTTAATGCTAACCCTACCTCTCCCACATCCACCCTCATCATCCCTATCCTCTCCCTTACTTGACTACTCATTAGTACTGGGAATAGGCTCAGCTAGATCTATGTACCTTGAGAATGGATGCTCTCTCAACAATCACGTGTAATCACTCTCCATCCCTACATCTCTATAATCTATAAAAATGCCTCCCAATAGGCCTCATACTCCAAGATTAGCTCCCATACTAGCCTCTCTAGCTGTACCTAAGCATAATGCACTGATCACTATGGCATGCCTTGCTGCCACCTAGATTGTCTCACAAATAGCTTGAAGTAGAATCTCTCTATCACTGAGGAAATCCAACCAATCAAATATCAAAAACCAAAGAAATACACCATCTCATCATTATCCTTGTCCCATGCCTCTACAAACCTATATGGGTGCAATATGACCTCATCAATATCATCCAAAATCTAACGCCAATACTCTATCTTGCCCAAATTGGGTTGCATGATAACACCTAAATAAGTATATATGTATGGCATGTCCTATAGTTGTTGTTGCATGAAAATTGACCAAGTGATAGGAAGATGCTCCCATGTCCATATCTATAACAATACTTCCCCTACTGACAGTGAAGAGAAACCCAAATACACAACCTAATGCAAATCATGATACAAATGAACCAATATGTAGCTACCCCATGAAAATTGCTATGACTGATCAATCATATCCTATATGATACAACTCCATTTGACCAGACATCCTCAACCTCATCTTTTTGGTAACAAAAATCCCCCTATCAGTCCAACCAACACAACCAACAATGACTCATATTGCAACATCTAAAACCATGACACGTTGTCATTTCTAATGATGTCATCCCCAAATACATCTCTAAATATTGTCTCATCTACCATCTACTCATAGTATACCAAGTCTCCCACTATTGGGATCTGAAATATCTAATATACATCCTCAAGGGTAATAGTCATATCCCCCATGGGCATGTAGAAAGTTTTGTGGTCTGAGTGCCACCACTCGGCCACAACTTTAAATAAACCTTTGTTCACACAGAACTAGGGAATCTATAGAAAATTTGTGAATCTACATCTCTTCATGATTTGATGTTCCTTAATGAACAATCCACCTATAACCCTAAGGTCCATGGATAAAATCTTCACAACATGAGCTTATGCCCATGTACTTGATCATCAAAAAATTAGACAAAGACATTAGTCTTATATCATTAGTACCATACTAGCCTCTCTGAATGTACCTGAGCCTAATATGCTAATCCTTGTGGCATGCCCTACCACCACCTAGACTATCTCACAACATGCTTGAAGTAGAATCTCTCTACCACTAAGGGAATCCAACCAAGAAGATATCATAGACCAAAGAAATACACCATCTCATCATTATCCTTGGCCCATGCCTTTGTAAACCTATATGGCTACCACACGACCTCATCAATATCATCCAAAATCTGACACCAATACTCTGTCTTGCCCATATGGGACTGCATGATAACACTTGAATAAGATATATGTATGGCATGTCTTGTGGTCATTGTCGCACACAAATTGACCAAGTGATAGGAAGATGCTCCCATGTCCATATCTATAACAATACTTCCCTTGCTAACAGTGAAGAGGCATCCAAATACACAACTTGATGAAAATCATGATACAAATGAGCCAATATGCAAGTACCCCATGAAAATATCTATGGTTGCTCAATCATATCCTATATAATATAGCCCCATCTAACTGAACATTTGGTACCTCATCTATTTGGTAACAAAAATCCCCCTATCAGTCCAACCAACACAACTAGCAATGACTCATACTGCAACATCTCAAACCACAACACACTATCATTTATGATGCTATCATCCCCAAATACATCTCTCAAAGTTGTCTCATCTATCATCTAGTCATATTATACCAAGTATCCCACTATTCAGATCCAAAATATCTAATATACATCCTTAGGGGTAATAGTCATCTCCCCCATGGGCATGTAGAAGGTGTTGTGGTCTGAGTGCCACCACTCAGCCATAGCTGTAAATAAGCCTCTGTTCACACATAACTAGGGCATTTGTAGTAAATTTTTGAATATACATCTCTTCATGATCTAATGTTCCTTAATGGACAATCTACCTACAACCTCTAAGGTCCATGGATACAATCCTTGCAACACGAGCTTATGCCCATGTACCTGATCATCAAATAATCAAATAAAGAAATTAGTCTTATATCATTAGTGGTCATTTTACATCAATCATCTATCAATTATCTAGCTACTTAGCTAATGATCCTATCATGAACCTATTATTTGGAGATGGGAATGTTAGTTACCCTACTCTATATCCTAAGGGGGGCACTATTTTTCACTTATTTGACATCACTTGATTGATCCTACATGTCACCATATGAACAAAAGATCTCTATTGCTTGACTTGATACATAAACTCATCATCAAACAGACTCATGATTCCATAGCCAGTGCTTAATTGATATTACATAACATATTTTCACTATTTAAATCCTTATTAGTGCTATTACAGAGCTCAAATATGCTATAAC
Source organism: Cupressus sempervirens (assembly GCA_028749045.1). Classification (NCBI taxonomy): domain Eukaryota; kingdom Viridiplantae; phylum Streptophyta; class Pinopsida; order Cupressales; family Cupressaceae; genus Cupressus; species Cupressus sempervirens. The sequence goes on along the minus strand of CM053791.1, from coordinate 701,066,700 downwards.
ATTTGTTCACACAATTCTATGCATAATATTTGCTTCACAATTCATCATTTGCACTAAACCCTTGTATGTGTTATGTAAATCACCAAAAGTGCTATGGAAATTTATTTCAATGCACCAATGTTCTATCTCATACAAATGTGCTATGGCATCCATCATATGTGCTAAAATATCCTATTTCAACATGCCCACTTGCCTAGCAAAACCTAAACACTCAAATGCACTATTTACTACTTTATGTGCACTATAAGATAACCTACATGTGCTAAAATATTTGAATTCTTTTATTGTGTTATGCACTATTCAGTCACAAACCTAGGGTTTCAAAAGCCTTATTTTGGCACACAGATGTGCTACTATACCAACTAAATGCATTAAAAGAATTTAAAAGTACTCTAGAAATCATCAAATGTGCTAAAACATCTAAAATACAACATTCACATGGAAAACCTATGTAAAAATTGAAAAAACACATGTAAAAATCCAAAAACCTTAAAATAGAGGATCTCAATGACTTATTGGAGGTTTGTAGTTAGTTGGCCACTCGTATCAATGACCCTTCTCGAACTTATGCTTGCGCAATAGCACAACCATCTTCGCAAGTTCAGAGCTCCAAGTCATGAATAACAAAAGGGGAATGTGAAAATGGTATTTTGACTTATTTAACACTCTTTAGGGCATTTTTATAATATTTTTTCCCCTTATGAGCCCTCTTTATGATCTTTTGACCCAACATTTTCTCAAACATGATTTTAATCAAACATACCCTATGTGACATTTCCTATCCATTATTTCAGAAATAAAATTGTAGCCTCAATATTCTCACACATCAAATTTACCAATTTTTTTTGAGGGGGCAGTATATCCATATCAAATCAAAGCATCTAAAATTTTGAATTATCAAAAATGTCCTACCTCAACTAAAATTTTAAATATCAAATCAAACAAAACCAGGGCATCCAAGAAAACATCACAATATCAAACTTCAAATTAACATAATCAATGATGATCAGATATCAAGTATCGATAGTCAGACATCATATCAACCTTGAAATATCAAAACATCATCGATCAAACACTCAATCATCAAAATTTGACCTAAAATTAAAGAATTAGGGTAGTCTTTGAACTAATATGCTTCACATATTAGCTCAAACAATGGCATTTGTAGAAACCCAAAAATTAGCATAGATCTGAACAATACAATTTTGATCAATCAATGTGAATTAAAGATTAAATCAGAGGAACACAATAGCCTTTTAAATCAATCAAGTATCAAATCAAAAGGAATTAAATCACTTTAAAAAGAGGAAAAACAATTCATAAATCATAAAATGAAATAAAAAAAGGAAAAAGGAAAAGACAAAAAGTTGAAAATAAATGAAACAATAAATAAATCAATTTAATCCATTTATCCCCTCAAAAGTGAAAATCCTCCTTTTTACATTTAAAAGAATTAACAAATCTTCTTTTATCCTCACAAACTAAGTCTATTGGACTTTTCCTCTTAGTGCCTTATGAGATATTTTTAGTTTCACCTCCATCCTCTAGTCAAAGGTAAAATCTTGATTCTTACCCCAACCCCCTTTGAAATTCTATAAATAGGAGGGAGATTTAAGAGCAAAAGGACCCAAGTTTTAGGCATCTGCACTATAGGCACACTTTGAGTTATCATCTTTTAGCATTGTCATTATAGCAAGTTCATATTATTTTGATAGTATTTTAGCATTCTTTTCATGTTATTTGGTATCATTTAGTGCATGTTTAGCTTATTACATACTCATTTAATAACATTCTAGGGTTGTCATACTCATATAATTAGCATTATCACATAGATCTTTCATACATCTTTGTAGATCTGCATTCATGGCACACTCTCATTCTAGGACTATCTCTGAGATGTTGGTCTAAGAGTTATCTTAGCAGTTGTAGTTAGGGAAATATGAGATGTTTGTAGAGTTTTTATTTGACAATGTTTTCTTTGGTTTAGATTAGTTTATTTTTATTCCATTTACACTCTTCTCTAAGGTCTCATAAATATGCAAATCATTCATGTACACATGGCTCTTTGGAATGTAGCTTCTACATTGATTAAACCAAAGGGCGTTTAGACATATACATATGTTCCCCATGGAGTTGTGAAAGCAATTTTGAACTATTCCTTTTCATCAACTAGCACTTGGTTATACCTAGAAAAAATATCCATCATAGACATTAATTGAGAACTAGTAACCTATTGTAACATAGCTTCCATGTTTGGCAAACCATAATTGTCTTTCAAGGAAGCAATATTTAGATTTCTAAAGTATACACATAGCCTAATGTCACCATTCTTCTTCCTAGCTAGCATTAGGTTTGATACCAATGAAGAGTGTCTTATAGGCTTAATAATTCCCCCATCCCTAATCTTCATCAACTCTTCTTGCATTTTGGGGGCTAGTGTGGGGTTGACAGGTCTTTGCTTTTGTCTAAAAGGTTTGATATTCTCCTTTAATGAGATAGCATGCAGGAATAAGTCTTCCTTATAAGCCTTAAGGTCATCATATGACCATGAAAAAACTTTTTGAAGCATGAATGCTGATGATATTCCTATGGGGGATTATTGTAGATATGTTACTATGATGATATGTTATATTCATGATTGTGTTCATCATTGATGTCAACATAGTAGTTTTCTGTGATATTTGATAAAAGAACAACGAAAAGATCAAGTTGGTAGGGATGGCTAGTTGAATATTCTCACTATCCAAGGTTATGGGAAATACATCTAAGTATCTAATATATGCAATTAACATTGGATGAAGAAATGTTAAGTTTAGAAGAAGTTATGTAAGTTTTGGTGACGTATGTTATAAGATATAGTTTACAAAGGCATGTTCTGATAGACTTTTTATATCTCTTAGCAAAATTATTATTCTGAGAATCAAGGTTGAGGATGTGAAAAAGACATGTTAATGATTATGTGGCTAAGTTTTCTCATCATAATAAAATGTGTATAGATGGTTATTCAAGTTGCAAGGCAGAAGATTAATGTTATTGTTAAGTATAATGTATTCTTAATGTGGTCCTAAAAAAATTAATTGAGAAGGTCTAACAATCGACTCAAGGAATTGTTTTATGGACTCAATATAAAGGAAGGAAATTTTCCTTTATCATGGTACTAAATGTGAGTTGATTCATAGTGATTATAAGTAGCAAAGAGAGTAGAATGCAAAGTTTAGCAAAGCAAAGCGAAAGTGAACAAAACTTCATTGTCGAGGTTCTATTGTGTGATCTGAGGTTTGATACTTGGATCCAAGGTTTGTGACCTAGTCTATAAGGTCTGATAGTGATTGTTTTAATTGATAGAACAAAGAAAAGAGGAACTTAATAGTAAATTACTTGTTTGGGTAGTGCTCTTCTTGTAATTGAAGTTGCATGTTTGCACAGTGGGTTCTTCTTGCATAGATTGTACTACAACTCCTAATAGGGTTTGAATATCCTAACTGGGACTCATATGTACTAAATGTTGTAATAAACTCCTAATAGGAATCATCCTCTAATAAGAAATATTTATATTAGTGCATCATCTTGTGGGCATCATTCCCACTGGGGTTTTTCCTCTGAACAAGGGTTTCCCCAGTTAACATATCTTTGTAATTGTCTGTGTACATCTTTGTATGGTTGCAATTTACCTTGGTTGACTGATTAAGTTTATTTAAGGAAGATAAATGTTTTAATAATTAGATAACTAATTCACCCTTCTTTCAATTATCATGATGGACTATTGTTTCTAACAATTGGTATTAGAACATTAGATCCTTGAAGATAAATTTTAACAACTTTGGGAGATCCATGGTGAACATGTTTAGGATAAATAGTCCAAAGTTTGATGGAACAAATTATGATATTTGGAAAGAAAATATGAAGACACATCTTCTATGTATGGGTCCAAGATATTGGATCTTGACAAAATCTAAGAAGATGATCATTTTTGAGAAAGATTTGGAAAATTGCATCGAGGCTGAAAGAGATCTTTTCATGTGTGACATGAGAGTTAGAGATGAACTATTGTTTGCACTTTCTGACATTGAGTACAATCTAGGTAAAGTCACTTGTTACTTCTCATATGATTTGGAAAGATTCGGAAAATAGTTTTTAAGGTGATGAACATTCTAAGAAATTGAGGTTAAAAAGTTGGATTTGTGCATTTCAAGATGCTAAGATGATGGAAGATGAATCTATAAGAACATTTGTAGGTAGAATATCAAAAATCACTGCAAGTATTAGATCTCAAGGAGGAACCAAATAATATGATGAGGTTATATGAAAGATATTGAAGAGCTTAACACCACCATTTAAGTTATAAGTTCAAATGATACAATTGTTGATCTCTTGTACCAAATATTTCACCAAGGAAACATTGGTTAGAAGACTTGAGGATAGAAATATTTTGCTAGCAACAACAAAGTTAATGAGGATAGAAAGATTGAAGAAGGAATAGCCCTTTCGGTAAGAAGAGAAAAAGATGGTAAGAAAATCTTTAAATGTTGGACATGTAATGAATATGGTCATTATGCATCCAAGTGTCCTAAAAGAGAGATAAAGTATAAAGGTAATTTTGAACCTAAAAGAGATAGAGAATATTTCTATGCTAATGAAGACGATGATTATGATGAAATAGTTATTAAAGAAGAAATTCCAGAGAAAATAGATTTGTTATCACAGGTTGGAAAGAAATATGATTAGATAATTGACAGTGGTTATTCATAGCATATGACTAGTGATATGAACAAGTTTGTAAATTTCAAAAGTCATGATGGAGGCATTGCTAGAGTTGGAAACAATGCAACATTCCAAGTTAAAGGTATTGGATCTATAACTCTTGATGGTAAGACTAACATTGAGGATGTAAATTTTGTTGATGTTTTGAAGCACAATCTTTTGAGTGTTGGACAATCAGTGGACACAGGTTAGCAGTTGCAATTCATAGAGAAGACATGCATAATCAGAGACAATGATGGAAAGGTAATTGGATCAGGAACCAAATCTAGAGGTAATGTATTGCAATTGAATTCTATTGAAATGACTTGTTTGGTTGCAAAGGTAGATGATAGTTGGCTATGGCATAAGAGATTTTTTCATATAAACTTTGATAGTATTGTGAAGACTAGTATTATGTTTACAATTAGAGATTTTCCTAAGATTATAAAGCCTACTAACACAATTTACAAGGAGTGTGTTTTGTCAAATCATAACAAAACTTCTTTTTCTAGCAAGAAGTTTACTACTATAGAAAAATTAGAGATTGTACACATAGATCTCAGTGGTCCTACAAAGATTAAAAGATTCTATGGTGAAAGGTATTTCATGATTTTAGTTGATGACTTTTCTAGAATGATGTGGGTTGTTTTTCTTAAAGAGAAATATGAGGCATTTGATAAGTTCAAGATATTCAAGAATAGAGTTGAGAATGAATTAGGCATGAAGATTAAATGTTTAAGATCAAATAGAGGAGGAGAATTTACTTCAAATGAGTTTAACATATTTTGTGAAGCTAATGGAATCAAAAGATAGTTATTAGCTCCAAGAACCTTTGAACATAATGGTATAATAGAGAGAAGAAATAAATCTGTAATAGAAGCATCAAGAGCTCTAATAGCTAAGAATGATGTATCCAAAATGTTTTGGAGAGAAATTTTGAATACAATAGTCTACACTATGAACAAAGTATAGGTCAGAAAAGACACAAACAAGACTCCTTATGAACTGTGGTTTAGTCACTCACCTACAGTTAAGTATTTTAAAATTTTTGATAGTAAATTTTATATCAAAAGAGATGATGATATTGGTAAGTTTGATTCTAAAAGTGATGAAGGTATGTTTCTTGGTTATTCATAGAAAATAAAGGTTTATAAATGTTATAATCTAAGAACTAAGACCATTATGGAAAGTGCTAATGTGAGAGTTGATGAGAAATTTAGGATACAAGAAAGAATAGTTGTTTACAATTCAGATGATGAGAATGTTGTTACTAAATCAAAGAATGTTGAAGTGTTCTTTGAGATTAACAATGATTTGTAGAATAAAGGAGAGCCAAGGTAGGAACAAAGCTCGAAACCTTCAGCAAAACAAAGAGTTGAGATAACAACTCCTACTTTGGGTAAGATTATGACAAAGAATCACCCAAAGTAGAGATAAAGGTGTGATGACAAGAAGTAGTGTCAATGAAGAACTATGTTTGATATCTCAAGTTGAACCTAAGAATGCAAATTAAGCATGTAAAGATGACTATTGCAAACAAGCTATGAAAGAAGAATTGGATCATATAGTAAAGAATGAGACATGGGAATTGGTTCCTAGACCAACATACAAAAATGTGATCGGAATTAAATGGGTATTTAGAAACAAGATGAATGAGAAAGGAGAAGTTGTAAGGAACAAAGAAAGACTAGTATTTAAAGGTTGCTCATAGCAAGAAAATATAGAGTATAATGAGACATATTCTCCTATGGCTAGAATAGAAGTAGTAAGTTTGTTCTTAGCATATGCAACATATAAGAAATTCAAAGTATATCAGATAGATGTCAAGTCAGCATTTCTGAATGGAGAACTTGAAGAAGAGGTGTACATAGAATAGCCTTAAGGTTTTCCTTTGATAGATAAAAAGGACATAGTATGAAGATTAAAGAAAGCATTGTATGGCCTAAAGCAAGCACCCAAAACCTGGTATGCAAGGTTGGACAAGCATTTGACAAAGCTTGGATATAGTAAAAGTAAGATAGATAGTAATCTCTATTGGAAATAAATTGATGATGGATAGATGATTTTGGTAATATTTTTTGATGATATCATATTTGGATGAAATAATGATGAAAGTGATAAGTTTGCAGAAGAAATGAAGAAATAATTTGAAATGAGCATGATAGGAGAGATGAAATAGTTTCTAGGATTACAAATTGTGTAGGATAAAGAAGGAATATTTATTTCTCAAACTAAGTATTTGAAAGATTTACTAAAAAGGTTTGGTTTGGAAACATGTAAACCCATTGGAACACTTATGGTAACTAGACACATGTTATCTACAAAGGATGAGACACCTACTATTGAGTAGAAGAAGTAAAGATCGATGATCAAAGGATTACAATATCTGACTCACACAAGGCCAGCTATAGAAAATGTAGTTGGAATTATTGCAAGATTTCAAGCTGATCTTAGAAAGTGCATTATGCAATAGTCAAAAAGATATTTGGATATCTAAAAGGAACATCTAAGTTTAGATTGTGGTATGATAGATCTAATGGTTTCACTTTATGTGCCTATGTTGATGCTAATTGGGCATGTAGTATGGATGATACAAAAAACACTAGTGGTGGAGCCTTCTTTCTTGGAGGAAGATTAGTTTCTTGGCTAAGAAAGAAGTAGGATTGTACCTCACAAAGTATAGTGGAAGTAGAATATATAGCAGCAAACAATTGCAATCAAGTTGTTTGGATGAAGCATATACTGAAGGATATAAGGATAGAATTCAGTGAACCTATTGTCATACATTGTGACAAAAGAAGCACAAAAAATATGTCTAAGAATCTAGTGTTACATTCTAAGACCAAGCACATTTCTATCATCACATGTAGAGAGAGAAAGTTGCAAAAAAGGAAATTAGATTGGAGTATGTGAGCATTAAAGAGAAAATTGCAGATATCTTCACTAAGCCTCTTCCCAAAGAGACTTTTAAGTATTTACAAGGTATGCTAGGGGTTATAGCCCTTCCTAAATCTAATTAGATGATGCAAGAATGCATCAGTCTAGAGTAACAGAGCACTATTGTTGTCTGGATTGAATATTGGTGCTTCTAGTATGGGGGAGTATCTTTAATGGATAGAGTTATCTAGAACTCTTTTTGGATTTTTTTTTGAACAGTGCCATTGGACACTTGAGCTAAGTAAGAATGAGTTGTTGCAGAGATTGTTGGTTACATATTCCTTTAACATTAATCTTAATGAGGGAGAAGTAATGCATGAAAAACATCATGGGGTAGAAGTAAAAACATCATGGAGGAGAAGTTTAGCATAAAAATAGTTTTATTACAACATGGGAGAATGATTGATGAAGAGGACTTGAAAAGAAACATTAATAGTCTTTTGTTGGTATTCTTGGAACTTGATGTTTTTCATCTATGTTGCCATCAATGCCAAAGGGGGAGATTGTTGGAAGCATGAATCCTAATGATATTTCTATGGGGGAGTATTGTAGATATGTTACTACGATGATATGTTACATTCATGATTTTATTTGTCATTGATGTCAACATAGTAGTTTTATGTGGTATTTGATAGAAGAATAGTGGAAAGATCAAGTTGCTACAGATGACTATTTGAGTATTCTCACTATCTGAGGTTATGGGAGATATGTTTGAGTATCTAATATATGCACTTAATGTCAAATGGAGAAATGTTAAGTTTGAAAGAAGTTATGTAAGTTTTGGTGATGTCTATTAAGAGATAGAGTTTACAGAGGCATGTTCTGGTAAACTTGTTATATCTTGAGAAGAATTATTATTCTAAGAATCAAGGTGGAGGATGTGAAGAAGACATGTTGGTGCTGACATGGCTAAGTTTTCTCATCATAATGACACGCATATAGAAAATTATTTGAGTTGAAAGGTGGATTATTAATGTTATCACTAAGTATAATGTGTTCTTAATGTGGTCCTATAATAATTAATTGAGAAGGTCTAATAGCCAGTTCATGGAATTATTTTATGGACTCGATATAAAGAAAATAAAATTTCCTTTATCATGGTATCAAATGTGAATTGATGTGAAGTGATTATAAGTAGAGAGGGAAGAATGTGAAGTTGAACAAAGTAGAGAAAAAGTGAAGGAAACTTCATTGTCAATGTTCTACTATGTGATCTGAGGTTTGATACTTGGATCTAAGGTTTGTAACCTAGTCTACAAGGTTTGATTGATAGAATAGAGGAACAAGGAACTTAATGATAAATTACTTGTTTGGGCAGTGAGCTCTTCTTGTAATTGAAATTGCATGTTTGGGCAGTGGCCTCTTCTTGCATACATTGTACTACAACCCCTAATAGGGTTGGCACAACTCTTAATAGGGTTGAAATCTCCTAATAGGGATTCAAAGTCTCCTAACAAGGACTCATATGTACTAAATGTTGTAATAGACTCCTAACAAGATCCATCCTCTAACACAGAATATTTATATTAGTACATTATATTCTGGGAATCATTCCCACTAGGGTTTTTCCTCTAATCAAGGGTTTCCCTAGTTAACATATCTAGTGTAATTGTCTATGTGCATCTGTGTATGGTTTTTTTTTTACTTTGGTTGAATAGTTAAGTTTATTTAAGGAAGATAAATGTTTTAATCATTGGATAACTAATTCACCTCCCCTCTTAGTTATCTTGGTGGACTATTGTTTCTAACAAAATCATGTCAAAATTTACTTAACAAATCAACTAGAGATTTTCTTATAGCAAGAGAGAGTCTTGCCTATATACATATTTTTGGGAGAATCTTTTTTTTCAAGATTCACTTCTTCAAGTTCCTCTAGTTTTTTTTCCTTTGGTCTCTAGGTGAAATTTGTCTTGATTATCAAACACACTCTCTAGCACTATCAGTGCTTTGGGGACTTTATTTGTCTTTAGCTACAAGATCTCTTGGCCAAAGATGTCATCCTTCCCATCTATGTTCTCAACCAATGTGCTCCAGTCCAATTCCTAGCCATGGTATTTTCCTTCATTCAAAAGGAAATTTAGAATATATTTGTCATCCTCAAATACTTTCTAGTTTTCTATATTGTCAGGGATTGATGGTCTATTTTGTATTTCAATCTTTGAAACCCCAACAAATGATATATCATAAATCTTAATGGCTACATTAGCTAGTAGATCAACCATGTTATTATTACTTATATCCATCCAACAGATCCCAAAAGCATCAAATGCTTCAATCTGATCCCATATAATATTTCTATATTATTTCAAACTCTTTTTATTAGATGCATATGTCCCCTTAATTTTCTTCCCCCTTCTTTTTCATCTTTGGACTTAGATCTTCCTTATTTGTATTAGGTTTTTACCTTATTTTGTGAACCCAACCTTATTACCCTCTATCTTAGAGTTGGATTTTTCTTTCTAGATCTCTCTTATTTTAACTATTAACTTCCTTTAAGGTGAACCTTTTAAACATGGAATTGTTCTTTTTTATGATTAGCCATAGACACAAATAATAGTTACATGCAAATATAACCAATATCTAAAAATAATAAATTGCACAGTGCTTCATCCAATCCTTGGGCTATGACCACCAACAAAAAGTCCAATATTATTATTGTCCAGTGACTACAATCTGAAATTTTGTATACCTTAATACACCCACAAGATGCTACAATCTCATTATACATTATGAAATCCCTAACCCTAATCCATTTTATAGAAGGTTTTGTTGCTTCCAAAATTAGGGCTAGAATATGTTGTCTAGTAGAAAATAGAAGATGATGCCTTTTACTATAGTGAGTTATTTTTTGGCTTTGAGGTCATTACCCTTAAAAACTCTCATAGGGGGCATTGCCCCTTGACCCCACCCTCTATTGTGATAGTAAGTACACCTAGGGTTCTACCCCAAGACCTCGGAAAGGGCGCTACCCCTAAACCCCCACAAAAATGGGCTAAGGAAAAAACATATTGAATAAACCTATGAGTCTAAATATCAAACCACCTTGGACTCTGTTGGTGTTTGAAACTACTGAGCAACAAAATGCTCAATATCATAGTGAAATTACTCACACAATCTAAGGATTAGCCAATTCCTAGTAGCAACTACATGAATAAACCACTTTGACCCAACTTCAACAAAACCAATAATGGTTTTCTACTCTTTAGGCTCTGCTAAACCAAGGTGGGTATACCTAGGGATAATTCTAATGCAAACTATGGTATGAAATTATCTTAGTTTCATTCTAATTCTCATCTTCTACCCTTGGGCACATACATAATTTATCAATTTTCTCTAAAAGCTCTCAGATCTATATGCATCCCCTATAAGCAGATATGGTTATAAATCTCCTATTAGTTTACAAGTATTCTTGGAATTAGCAGCTATCTAAGACTCAGAAAACTATATGCAAATGAGTGGTAACCAACATTTGTGACTTATCAAAATGGAATGAAATGGTTTTTAATTTTTTTAAATTGATTTGTTATTCAGTAGCAGAATTCACCCTTGCTCACTTCTGACTTATGTGACCAGTACCTTATCCATTGGGTAGAAAATTAACTATTGGTGGGAGGTCTAATTCAAATAACTTGTAAATGAATTAATAAATTTTAATCACCCATTTCCATTCTTACGAAGTATCCTTTTTATAAACTCATAAACTATACTAATTCATTAAAGCATTTCTATAATTCCTTGAATTAAAAGCAACAGTCAAAATCAGCATACAACCCATCAAGATTGCATTCAGCCAAGTTAAACCTTATTTAAATGACTTCAAAGTAGACAAACCCATAAAATGGAGACAAAAATTGATGACATAAATATAGTGTAAATACCCCTTTGTATTATCCTTTTAGATGACTAATACAATGACCAATAGAAATCAATTGAAAGCCCAGAACAGATTGCTATTTCTATCATTTCAATATGTTATCAAAGAGTACAGTTGGAAATGAACTCAAAACAACTACATACTATTGGACCGACTGTCGGTACTTTTCTTGAGACAAACAAAATATACAAGTGTTTTCAAACCATCACATTGCCTTGAAAACTCATTTATATAGGCATGAGTTGCAACAAGCAAAAGGCAAATGTGATTGACAGGTGTCCCTCAAAAGATATTTACACACACTTATCACAAAAGGACAAAATGAAAATGACAGAAAGGTTAATACATCGAACATTCCTTTGTGGGCCCCTTTCTATTATTTAACTTGAACAGACAAAAGTTTTACCATCTAATTTTGATCACTCTAATTCCTTGGAGTAAGTGGCCATCAGGTTTGAAAGCAATGAGTCATCTCTAATTACCTGCACACTTAGTTTAATCCGAGGATTTTCCTTGTCTTCATCATTAACTATAAGGGTAACTTTTACTTTTGCACCTTCTTCCTAATCATCATCTTCTGCTTCATCATCCTCTTCCATTTGCTCCATAGACATAAATTTATCTTTCCTCTCATTATTGGTAGTGTCCTCCAGCCAATCAAAATTTAGAACCTCTCTTTGTACAGTTATTAAAGAGTTTGCAACTGCCTCTATATCAACAAGGTTTTTCCTAACATTAGTATAAAATAACTATACTTTTACTAGTGCCTCATTTGTCCTTGCCCATAACAAATGACCAATATCATTAGTAATTTTATTCATCCTTTCAAAAAGAATTTCATCTAATTCTCTTTTCCACTCTTCCTTTTCCTTCACTTTATCAATGGTCTCTAAAGCACAAGGAAATAAATCAAACTTCTCTGTAATATACTTGGAAAAACAAATAATTAATCTTTTTTGAAAAGAATCTTGTTTGTCATCAAAATCTTGCAATTTATTTAGCAAATCAAAGATTTGTTCTATTTGATGACATGGTAGTTGAATGACAGATATACACATAGTAGTGATATCTTTATTCCTTTCTGTCCATTTCTACATAAGGGGTCTAAATGTAGCTTCATTTTTCCTCAATTCATCCCTGATGTTGTAATCCCTGATAACAAATCAAAAAATGATTGCCATTCAGTTCTATCTACCAAATACATGACACTCTGCCTCAATTTTTCTTCATATTGATCATTTAGTTCCACATGCAGTGCATACAATTTATTCTTCTCTTCCTCAAAAACATCTGCAGTATAGAACTATGGCTTTTCTGGGGTGTCTGGTATCTCAATAATTGGTGTTGATTTTAAAAGTTCAACAGGTGGCCTTGGGGGATATGCAATTCTAGATCTACTATATTCTTGTACTTTTCTCTTCCCAAGTACCTTTTCCATTTGAGATACTTTATTTTCCAATGATTGTATTTGCATACCCCTCTCCTCATATGCTTTCAAAACTTCTTCAAACCTAGCATTGAGTTGTAAAAATCTTTCTTCTTCCTAACGAGATACAACACTACCAAATTCAACATTTCTGAGGCCATTCCAATTATCTATTTACTACTAACCTCACCAGCCCTGAATACTGTCAATGTACTAGTATGCTCTGCAGTAGAAATTTCTTGCATCCTAGTCTTATCCCTTTTCTCAATAGACCAAATTACAAGAGCTTGGTGGTCATCACTAAACTTGACTCCTCTATGAGCTTGTAGTACTTCTTCCTCAATCTTAGATTGGACATCCTTTTGTTTTCTTATAGAATCAAAACCAATAGCATTTACTATATCCCATTCTTGCAAAACAAGGACTCTTGACTGTCTAATTATCTGCCTTCCAGCCTTAGGGGTAAATTGAGCAAAATCATTCAAAAATTTAGATTTTACCTCTTCCTTAATAGCAGAATCTGATTTATCAAGTTGTTCTGTCTTGAGCTTTTCATATGTCTTTTCAAAATTGCTTATGTTTAGCCTCCACAAAAATTGTGCAAATGCTCTAGACTTCACAAATTTTTCATCATTAATAAACCTCTTAGAGGCTTGCGCAACTATAGGATCTATTTCCTTACCTTTGTAATCAACAATAGTGATATCTAAGGAAGGTGTAGGAGGTTCTTGTGGTTCTCCAATCTCCAAATCTATGGAGGTAACAATTACATCCCCTTCTCTACCAATTTATCTAAGTTGCTCCCTCAAATATGCTTCATCATCTATCTAGATTGGGGACTGGCTTGGGGAGTATTTTTCCATTTGAGAAGAAGAAGACCCCTACTCTAATTTTTGCCTTTTTGGAGCACTGGCTGTAGATGGACTTTCTAGCCTTGGCCTCTAATAAAGGGGTTCCTTTTGCACATTCTGAATCATCACATAACCTAACCTTCTTTGCAAAGTATATTGGCCAGGAGCCACCACATTTCTATTGTTTATCCTTCTTTGTACCTCTACAGCCTTGTCTGGATATGCCTCAACATATGTGGCTTTCTTCTCATTCATGGTTTGGATTATTATAAAAAAATTATTCATTAATGCTTGCATTTTGGCTCCCCAATATTTCTTATCTTTCAATGGGTCATAACTGGAGTCAAAAGCATTAATGAATTCTAAAGTCTTACTGAATACTATCCATTTTTCTTTCCTCAATTCCTGCTCTTGTAAAGAAAAAATATTCCTAATAACATCCTCAAGATAGTATACTTGGTGTACCATATAAGTAGCCTTTTTTCCTCTCTCTTAAGAGATCATAGAAACCTTTAGGATTAATAAATCTAGCATGGGACTCTACCATGTTGTATCTATCCAGGAACAAGTTGAGATGTTTCCATCCTTTCTTCACAAAAAAAAAATCATGCACTACAGTAACAATTGGAAAGAATGTACCCTTCTTTGGCAGATCTCTTTCATCAGTAGTGTCTATCAACTATAACAATTTTGCTATCCCTATTTTCAAAGGCACATGGAAAGGTAGAAAATGAGACTTTCCCAAGAAGCCATATACTCTTATTATTGTTGAAACATTGTAAGGGATTATATTTCCCCAGTTATGACTGACAAGTAGCCCTTTTACATGGTCCTTGGGTCTAACCAATTCTAGTAGTGCTTGTGGAATCCTAGGGCTGTCTCCTCTCAAGAGTAACCTAAGCTTTGATACAAAGTATCTACCAAACCTCACATAATTGGCATATGTAGCTTCTGAGGTCATATCCACACTCCACAACTGAACTAGATTCCTTTCTCCATCCCCAATTATTTCCAATTCCATTTCCTTGGAGAAAAAGGTAAATCCCTTATACAAACATACATACATGAGTAAGGAATACCAATAGAAAGGTTTATCCACTTTTCCCCATGCTATCCCCACCAAAACATTGTGAATCTCCTTTGTAAGGAAAATAGCAAAGTCTAGAATAGTACTCATCCCAAATTGAAGAGTTTGAGCCATTATGAGGACAATTGAGCCTAGGATTTTCTCGGCTTCATCCATTCCAAAAATCTTGCAAAGAGAAAAATATAATGCTTGAGCCCTTTGGTTAAAATGCCTTCTTAGTAATGGTTCAGGGGTGAAGATAGTAATTACAAATAGTGTACCAACCTTGGTAGCATGCTCTTGCAATGGCCATGTCCTCAGGTATATTCTTTGTGCATCATATCTTCCTTGCAAATCATCCATATCAATGGTTTCATGCACAACATGGTTAGGGTTGAGATTTAAAATTCTCTAATTAATTTAGTGAAAACCCTAAAAAGATTTATTCTAGCATGATTCTTTACCCACCCTGTAATTGTATCATATCTCTTAGCAAGGTCAATCAATAGATCACTATCAAAGAAAACTGTAGGGACTGTTAATCTTCCAATGTCGAATTCCTAGACATTGCTCATGGGGGTATCTAAATCCCTTTCTGAAAACCATTTTTTGAACAATTACAAACCTCCCATAGATGCTTGGGTGTCTCTTACCCAGTTCGCCCTATCATAGAAACCCTCATCGACAACTACCCTAGGGTTCTTAGGAATGAACTCCCTACCTTTAGTTATTTCATTTACTGATAAGGGAAATTGTTCCAAGAAATCATCATGCACAACTTTCTTTAAATAATCAGTTTGCCCAAGAAATTCCTTCCGAGGAGTCATTTTTAAAATTTTCACACTCTTACAACAGCAAATTCTAGATTTCTTATGGTCATAGGTTACTATTGGAAATGATTGACAAGCTCATGAATGAAGAGTAATGGAACTGGTAAAGAATATTTTCAATCATTTTTTTTTCATTGATGTCAAACTTGCTACTTGCAGGAATGACAATTTCTTTAGTGATCCACATACTATAAGTTGGTTGATTGACAAGGAGGTGGCAATCAATAAGATGTAACTAGAGTACCTAGAGAAAAGTTGAAGTTATGATGTTGTAATGAAGTATAAGGATCAGCTAAGCCATTGATGAAATAGTGTATTGATGGCATACTCTAAGACATAGAAGATGGACACACCAAGACATATCAAAGATGTAAGGATTAACTAAATCCTAGTTAAAGATCAAGTCCCGAATAGATTCTCAGTTGAAGCCAAGAAAATTTCAATTTTAGTATGTGTTGATTAAGTCTTTAGGTGTCGAGTAAAGGTTAGGTGCCGAGTAACAGAAAGGAAATAGGTGCTAAGTAAGTCTTCAGGTGCTAAGCAAGGAACAGGTGCCGAGTGAAGATCAGGTGTCGAGCAAGGAACAGGTGCTGAGTGAAGATCAAGTGCCGAGCATAATTCAAGTGTCGAGCAACATAGAAGACGTCGAGCATCAGTAAACCAATAATGCCGAGTTGTTGCATTATTTTGAAAATTGAAGATTCGCCAGATCTAAGCTGACATGGTAGTTATCTAGAATTCTGTAAATCAGATAGAAGATAAGAATGATGAGCTGGTGGCACAAAACACTATGTAAAACATTTTTGATGAATGTAATTGGATTCTAGATGAAATTTCTAGATAAGATCAAGATATGGGATAGATACATTGTATCTTACCTAATCTACTAAAACCCTAAAGTTGGAGAGGGAGAATTGAGTAGGAAAGGTATTCCAAATTTCTATTTAAGGAGTCATAAGGTCATGAAGCAAAGACAGATGGTCTAGCATGAAGTGCTATAGGAACTGCTAAGGTGGAAGAGAGTACAGATACTCTACTTTGATAGGTGACCATATATGTGATTGCATTGGTATGATGAGTAAGAAGACTCAAGGTGACGAAGCTTGAGATGACAAGCTAATAGATCTGAAGTGATTAAAGCCAAGCAAAGGATTGAACTGAAGTGTGATCTATAATCTGCAAGACATGTTGTAAGTTGTATCAGATCAAAAGCAATTATTGTTACTCTCTAGCAATTGTAACAGTTAAAATTAATCCTATGGACTTAGGTTGGTTTAATAGCCATGTTGTAAATCCTTTAACAGGGTGACATTCCAAGTGAATGTTCCAAAGTTCTTTAAACAGGCCCATTCCTAATAGTATGGTGAAATCCTCTAACAAGGTCACATTTAACAATGTGTTGTAGCCTTTAACAAGGTAGGCCTTTAATAGGGCAGACCATCAGAAGTGATTGAAATCAATTGTGCAGTTATTTTGTGGGTATCATCCCCACTCCAGTTTTACCTTCTTATTCCAGGAGGGTTTCTAGGTTATCAAATTCTTAGTGTTATGGTGTGATGCATGTTTACCTTTTTATAGTTGTTTAATGTCCAATTGCATGCATGATCATTTTAGTTATGCACCATTAAGGATTTGTAGAAAAAGTATTATTAGGGCATTTGGACCTTGAATAATTGATTCACCCCCCACCTGTCTTAGTTATTCTAAAAGAATTATAATAGTTACTTACCCACTAAATTTTCCCTTCTTTCTCTGTAATTTTCTTTGCAAATTTGCTAAAACCCTTGAGAAATTTTGTGCCCAAGCTCTGGAAATCCTTTTGCTCTGAGAAAATCTGCAATTGTGTGCTTCAATAATGGTGATTTTTTATATTATACCAATGCATTGAGGTCACACGAAGGAAACTTTGAGTCATATTAATTCCTATAACCATTAGTTTAATGTTATATTTCTAATTTGAATTTGGCCCGTCGATCTCTCAAGGATCAAATGACTTTATTTAAAAAAGAAAAATGCCTTTAAAAATTTTAGAGCCCCCAGCCATGTGTCAAAAGGGAACTTGCCTACATTATTTAAAAACCTTCCATCTTCTTATTGCAAGAAAGCACTCTCCATCGATCTTACTTAGATCGACAGTAAGTCTAAAACTTTTTATTTGATAGCCCACTCAGCTAGCTTGACCAATAGAATATTATCTTTTAATCAATGTGCTCTAACAGATTTGACTGTGGCATTTAGAGTTTCAGTGCCCATAACATCACCGCTTCCAACTTGGCATACTTTTCACCTACCACCAATGAGCTTGCTTTACTTCATCTAACCTTTCTAGCATGGCATGACTCGGCATTCCTTTTAAGTCTTGGTCCCACTGTGCCCACTTGCTTGCATTATTTAAATGTCGAGCAAGTCCATATTATAGGTAAGTGCTAACCCTGGATCTTATTTAAATCTACGACAATCAAAATCTTCTGTGACTGTATACTTAGTTAGCTAGATGGACCAATGAGGTGCTTCCTTTGTATTCCAGCTCACCTGACAATTTTCCATGCAAGTGGGTCCCCAATTAAAATCTAATAAAGTGGTGCCTGACATAATCTTTGCCACGCGTCAAGCTGGCACATCCCCGCTTTCCTTATCCAACAAGCACTTTCCTAATGCAGGCATGCACCCTTCGTTGATATTCCCAAGATCAATGGCAGGTAAAACTTTTTCAACTATGGTCGCACATGCATTTTGACCAAATAAAATAATAATTTGTTTACCCTCATGTTCTGACAAATCTAACTATTGCATTGATTGTTAAAATTTCGTGCCCACATCATAAATATTTCCACCTGGGCATATGTGTCATACAGCATGGCATGACTCAGCATTTTCCCTTAATCCTTGGCCCCACTATGACATGTGGCGCAAAGGTGCATACCCACATTCCTTATTTCTTGAGCAGTTTCTTAATGCGGGCATGCACCAACCCTCAATCTTTGAAGGATCTAGGGTCTAACAAAAATTCAGTTGATCTAGCAAACAAACACTTTATTTGCATAACTAGCAGTACATATCAGCAATTGTTTTACAACTTGGCACACTGCAACACACTGACAATTCTCGGCCCCACCTTGCTACATGTCACCAAAGCACATGCCCGCATTGTTTAAAACCCTTATACCTTAACATTGCGGGAATGTGATATCTGTTGATCTGAACAAGATCAACGGTCACACAGAATTAATAATACTTTTGGCATTTATCAATAAAATAATATGGTCAATAAGTTTTTTAAATGAGCTTTAAATAAAACCATGCTCACATAAACCTGACCTTAGGGTAAAATGATAAACCATTAAAAAACATTTTTTTGAAAATATTTTGATGGTTTTTCAAAACTAGGGTAAAACAAGACATGGCACTAGGGTTTCTGAGAAATTCTTTGAAGACAAACCTTGAGAATTTAATAGAATTTCGAAGACACGGAGACTAGGCTATGAACTAGGGAAATCTATGGATTCTCAAAATATAAGGAACAAAACCCTATTTTGCAAGATTTTAAGATTCAAATGATTTTTCACTAAAATTTTCCATAATTTCTACATTGTGAAAATTCAAACCAACAAACTCTATTGTTGGTTTAGTCTAGAAGACCAACCAAAGCTAAAGATGAGTTCAACTTCTCCCTTGTTACTACCTTGGTACACATATAAGTTGAATTATCATCTACATGTATCTTCTCCAAGTTTAACTATCCATCATCCAAAACTAATTGAATGAAATGATAGCACGACTATATGTGTTTTTTCTTTGAATGTAGAGCATAATTCTTTGTAAGATGAATGGCACTCTGGCTATCTATGAATAAATAATTATCCCTCTATGGGTGTTCTAATTTTTCCATGAAGAATTGAAGCCATATCATCTCCTTGGCTACCTCTGTAGCAATAACATACTTTGCCTTTGTAGTGGATAAAGTATTCACCTTATGTAATTGATCACCCATCTCACTATTGCCCTACCAAAAGTAAATACATAACCTATAGTACTCCACTTGATATCAATATCCCTTGCCAAATTTGAGTCAACATAGCCCTATAAATTGGTAGTAGAGCCCCCAAAATGTAAACACTTACTTGATATTCACCTCAAATATATGAGAATCCATTTGACTACATTCCAATGCTCAATTCCAAGATGACTCATATACTTGCTAACAAATTCCACTAAATATGCAATATCTAGCCTAGTAAAAACCATGACATACATCAAAATTTCTACAACTAAAGCATATGGTACCTTGGACATTTTTCACTCCTCTCCCTATATCTTGGGACATATCTCCTTAGTCAATTTTAAATGACTAGGTAAAGGTGTGCTAACAACTTTAGCATTCTTCATAGAGAAACATTACAACACCTTCGCAATATAATAAGCCTGAGATAAAGTCAATTTTCTATTTTTACTATCTTTGCAAATCTTCATACCAAGGATTTCTTTTTCTACCCTCAAATCCTTCATAGAAAATGAATGTGCTAACTATCATTTCAACCCCTTATTATAATCTATGTTAGACCCAGCTATAAGGATACTATCAACATCTAAACATATAATAATATAATTGTCATCATCTAACCTCTTAAAATAAACATAATGATTATAATGACACTAACTGTAACCATGCTCATGCATAAAATTGTCAAATTTAATAGACCATTGCCAACTTGCTTTCTTCAAGCCATATAAAACTTTCTTCAACTTGTACACTAAGTTCTCCTTACTTTGACCTTAAATCCCTATGGTTGTACCATATACATCTCTTCATCTAAATAACCATGAAGAAAGGTTGTTTTAACACCAAGCTACTCCAAATGAAAATCTTTAGTAGCTACAATACTTAAAACAATATGAATAGAAGTCATTTTAACAACATAAGAAAATATCTCATCAAATCAATGCCCTTTTTCTGTGCAAATCATTTTACCACTAACCTAACTTTAAATCTTTTTTTACCTCCATAATCTTCTTTCAACCTATAAACCCATTTACCTATAGGAAACTTGTATAAGTCTCATGTTTGATTTTTCACCAAGGAGTCCATTTTTTCTTTTACTATAGACTCCCACTAAAACTATGTATTCACCTGCACAAATTCATCATAACTTCTAGGTTCACTAGCATTAGTTAGTAAAATAGAGTACAAAGAGGAAGAAAATTTTTTTGGAGGTCTACTTAGCCTTGTTGACCATCTAACATTCATTGGGGCATGTGGTATTTTTTTGCGGTTGTTGTAGAGCATAAGTGACTATTGGAACATCTTCCTTTTGAGTATCATCCAACACTACATAATCATTTTCTTTCTTCTCATGTTGCTGCAATAAATATTTGTACAACACTTTCTCATTAAATATGATATCCCTGCTTCTTACAATTTTATGATTTTCAAAATCCCAAAGCTTATAACCAAAGTCATCAATGTCATATCCAACAAATACACATTTCTTTGACTTAGCTTCTAGCTTGGTTCTATCTTCAGAGTCAATATGAGAAAATTATTCACAACCAAAGATTTTTTATAAATGTAATGACAAACAAGCAACTGAGAGGGAGGGGTGAATTAGGAACCACTTAAACTTTTTCACTTAGAATACTTATGCTTTACTTCTTTAGATTATCTAATCTACTTTCAAACATAAACATAAAACAATAAAGAAATCAACACCATAACATTTTGACACAATATTTGGTAACCTAGAAACACTCCAAGGAGAAGTTAAAACTAGGGTGAGGATGACACCCACAATGCTTCGCTACTGTAGTAATAAAGTTGGCTTATTAGGGCTTACAATTGATCACTTTTGGAGATCTACTTGTTTAAGAGTATGAAGGATTGTTAGGTCCACCTTGTAAAAGGATTTAATAATATAATGATTTATGTAATCTATTAATATATTCAAAAAAGGACTATTATGTTCACTTGGTTAGGGGATCTGACTAATGCACCTATTAGGATGAATCAATAGGTTGATCTTATCTTTGCAACTATGTTTTCTAAAATAGATCCTTAGAATAATATGATCACCTAACTATGATATTACGTCTCTTCTTTTCCCTTTGTACTACTTTGTAGCCTTCTTACTCAATTTACTCCATATTCACTTCTTATCTTCACATATTCATGTCTCACATCTTAGACAAACTAGTTTTCCTTCCTTATATATCCATCAAATAATAACTTCATACATGTTGAGCTATCATTTAGCATGATGCTTAATGACAGGAATCCTTTCGAACTCCTCTCTTGAAAAGTTAATCTGGAATCAACTCCAAGGTTCCAGGCAATCTTGTGACTTACTAGAATCTACTCAATAAAAGATAAATGTGAGTGTTCACAAGGAGGCCTTTGCTAATTCTGAAAAATTTTGGATAATATGTTGAATTTTCTTGCTATCTCAAAAGAATAACCACACAAAAATAAGTATATTGTTGTATTTTTTGGTTTATAATGAATGTAGTTTTAACTATATGAATTCCTAAATTAACCAAGTGTTTGTAAAAGAAAATAATGAAGATAGTGTAACAAGAAATTTAAAAAAAGGACTTGAAAAGTAAATTCCTAATGAAAATAAGCTACATAAACAACACATCTAAGAATTAAGCCTTTGAAAAGATCAATAGGTAACCAATGAAAATAGGAGTAGTGCTTCCTTAATTCCATTGATGTAATCATCAATGACAATTTAGTAACCCTAAGATGTTTCACTTTTCATTAGATTGCAAGGCCATGAAAAGTGCACTCATGTGAGACAAAACGCTATGTAGAAACAATAGGGTGATCTCTTCTCCAACTAAGTACGTCAATAGAATCTGTAAACATGTGAAAAACACCAAAATTAAAAGATCACTCAATCAAAATAACACAATAAAACAATTGGTTCCATTACACTCCATGAACATACATTCATAAAATATAACACAATCAGGCAAAAATAACTACACTCTAAATGAGAGCACCAATAGCATATATTATAGCATCAAAATAATGACCCAAAATGTATATTAAATTCCTAAATTTATATGAAATCTTCTCCTCAATTTCTATTTAGAGTGAGAGATCTCTTCATGCAAATATATGCTTCTAAACTATTAAAACAAATCTATTTATGTACAAATTGACTCTCTAACTAGTACTAAGTAGGACTCCACCCTTGTTTATATCATTTAATGGGTGCATGAGCCTTTGCATGTCTTAAAACAAAGAAAGCATGAGAAAATAAGAAGAAGAAAGCTATTGGATGATGTAGAAGTCTTTGGAGATGCAAAAAAAAGAATCTCAACCTTCTCTAGATGTTTGTAGGAGTTAAAATTCCATTAGAATGCATTTTTGATGCATGGAAAGCTCTAAATTTGGAACTAGCAATTAACTGTCAGTGCACCTTTGACTTCTTCAAAAACTTCCAATGCACCTTTGGAGATGTACAACTTGTGCACCTTGTGCACCTTGGGAGAAGTGCACCTTTGGAGACAGTGTTCAAAAAATGCAAAACTTTTTCAAGTGTCAAAACTAAAATTCTAGCTTCTGGATTTTGTTCCCCTTCATACCTGAGCTATGTTTGGGTATCTATTATTGAATTTCTCTATGATCTCCATCACTTGGGTTGCATCTAAAAAATCTAAAGCATCATATTTATCCTTTACTTTTTGTCGATAGTTTCCCACCTCTATGTGAGTCTCTGTAAACTCTCCCAATTTCACATCCAATTCTAGTAATGCCTCTTCAATCTTAAATGCTTGTCTAATATCCTCATCAATGGAAGATTCTTCAAAAGTCTTTCAAAATTGTTCAACAACTACTTGCATAGTCATGAGTCTATCCTTTGAATCATCTTCAAACATGTTAAGGCAAGCATCGTTGTAATGTCTCTCTGCTTCCAAAATCTACTCTTAGGCTTGATCCTTGAGCTTATGAATATTCACATGCAATGCCTCTATTACTTTATTACCATCCACAATCTTTTCTATCCAATCATCTATTTTATCTAACTCATCCCCTCTATATACATCTATAAGTATTTGGTATCTCTGACATTTTATTGATTTCAATGCTTGAAGGTCAATTGCCCTAGTATATACCTCATCCATCAATCCAAAATCCTAGTTTAAAATGGCCACTAGTTTCTTTACATTATTCTACATATGGTGCAATATCTTGAGGTTACCCTATATTATCTGCACCCCCTTTTACTCAAAACTTTCCTAACATTGCTGAAAAGTCTTCAAAAATGGATCCATCTGTATAACTACCTTTTCTTTATCTTTCCTCTCTAAAGCTACTTCAAGAGTAGCCTCTAGATTATCTGGGTAAATAGGACTAACCAACTCATGTAGAAATTCACTCATGATTTCTTTCTACTTTCTCATCTTAAGCAATTCAACCTCATCTTGTAGTGACCATCAATTTAGCTATGTCCATAGTTGGCTTTCCAAGAAATACTTCTTTAATTTGATAATCTGTTGGGGTCAAATCCTCAATATATACATATGGAGGAGGGATAGAAATATGGGCAAACTATTAGAAATAGGGATTACTGAGAGAGGGAGTGAATCAATAATCTACAAACTTTAGTCACCAACTAGATATTATTTCTTAATTTAAACCATGCATAAAAAAGAAATAAAGTAATGCTAAACAACAATAGTAATAGTAACAATACACAAAGATAACTCATAACAATATATTTTGTTAACTAGGGAAACCCTAGCCAAGGGAAAACCCCAGTGGGGATGATACCCACTTGATAATATACTGATATATAAGTTCCTTGTTAGAGGATGGACTCTGTTAGGAGTCAATGAGAAAATTTAGTATAAGGAGTCCCTGTTAGGAGACTTTGACTCCTTATTAGGAGATTCCAACCCTGTTAAGAGTTGTAGTACAATAAATGCAAGATGAGCCCACTACCCAAACATGCACTTCCAATTAGAAGAAGAGTTCATTGCCCAAACAAGTAATCAGACTTCTAGAATATAATACTATATCTTCTTCCTTGACTAATCTCTATTCTTTAGCTCAATCTTGGATCACAAAATAGCTCATACAAAACTTGCATATATCACTTTCAAAAAAGTTCTCATACAATCCCAATTACAAGATAGCACTTACAATCACAATCACTCTTCTCATCGCAAAATGTCCTTTGCATAAAGATTGTTCCTATACAAAAATTGTTTCTTAGTTAACTAAGACCACAATCTACTTTTCCAACTTAGAGTAAACATCTAGATGTCAGCCCTAATTGGACAAGTAATTATCTTGTAAACAAAACAATCTTTTCCTTCAATTCTACCATCCTATTTCACTTCAAACATGATTATCTCTATTTGGTACAATCTGTACTAAATTTTGAGGTTATATACATCATCAAAAACATGTATACTATCTCTATCTAACTTTTCTAGTCATAATATGATGTTAGCAACAAGTTATAAACAAAACAATACACTATTGTAAACCAAGTTCTACACTAAGACAATGTTTTGATTACCAAACACTAGGTATCTTTATTTGCAAGGTTTCTAGTGAGCATGTACATCATGTGTTGCTATAAATGAAAATAATTACATATCACTATTAGCCAATTGTCAACAATCTCTTACTTTGGCATTGATGGCAAAAAAATAGGGAAAATTAGCTAAGTGACAAAAACTTAACACAAAAAAAATAGATAATCCCTTACATTACATCTATTACAATTTTTTAAACTTTACTTATGCTCCCACTTACAATATACTTTTCAATTTTCTACAAGTAGTCCCCCTTTGACATCAATGACAGAGGTCAAAATGTTAGGAATCTATCCAAAAACTATCCAAAATTGCTATCCTTTCTTATTATGATATGATCTTCATGTAATCATCAAATTTTTCCTTAAAATTGTTCATACCTTTAGTCCATGTCTCCTTGGTGGATTTAGTTGAGGTGAGAATTTCACATAAAGCATGTGATGCAATCTCAACTACATTAAGATCTGAATACAAAAAGTTAGAATAAGTGTCATTGGCCTTAACACATTCCTCCAACTATTTTTCAACAAAAGATAATTTTAGAGCAATAGACTCTCTAAAATTTGATATCCTCTTCAAAATTTGTTCGCTTTGAAGTTCTAGTTCTTGATGTCATTGTGGATATTGGCCACTTGTCCTTCAAAATCATCTACTTTATAGGATGGATGCTAGATCTAGCTAGCTATAGCCTCTAGCTCACTCATCTTTCCTTTTGTCTGACTATCAATGCCCTTAGTTAGTTTGTATGATAAAGTACACTTGATATAAAAAAAAATTCCATCCTATTGGCATTTTCAAAGTTCCTTGATAAAAGTATCAAGATTAACCAAATCATTCTTAATGTTTTAATAGATGGTGCTAAACAAATTAGCATCATGGGAAAACTATACCTTTGCTTCTGCAACATTTAACAAATGAGTAAACTCTTCATCAAATTATTTTAGCAATGCTTGTGCACTCTATTAGGATCTAATTCTATGTGTTATACTACCAAGGTACTGTGTAGTCTATTTGTAACTTCCATTAAGGTCTTCTGTAAGCTTTTCATTGTTCTATTATTTTGTATAAGCTTTGATAGGGATGAGATTATATCTATTTGATCATCATCATTAGTAGCTAAACTAGCAAGAGACAGTAGAGCAGATGAACTAGATGGTTTAGTATCATCCTCCCTTTATTTCTTAGCTACCTCTTTCACTCTTCTCTCTTCTTCTTTCATTTTTTTTCCTCTCTTTCCTTTACTATCTTCTCTTCCAATCTCTTCTTCTCATCTTCCTTTGTTTTCTTTCTTAATTCTTCTTCTACTATTCTCCTCTTTTCCTCCTCTTCCTTTTTCTTTTCTTCCTCAAGCAATTTATGCTTGGCTCCTTCTATTTTCCTCTTCTCTTCTTCAAGTAACCTCTTCTCCTCTTCAATCTGTCTCAGTTTTTCCTCGATATCCTTAGTGTTAGGTTCATTAGGTTCAGAACCTTCAAATGGATTAGTATCATCAATGTTAATTATAAAATTAGTCTAATCAATTTCATAGTGTCACTATTTACTAACACTTCTAAGGTTCTAGGTGCTAGAGGAGATGTTGCCTTTGACTTTCTCAACATATGATTGATAGCTTCCACAATCTAAATTGATAGTTTATCCTTTTCATCAACTATATATAGGAATGGTCTTACTTTATTCCTTAAATATGGTAGACGTTATTCAACAATCTTTGTCTTGCAAATAGTTCTAAGCATAGACTTCTGATGTTCAAGATCTTCTTCCCTTGTAGGAGCCTTCTTCTAAATGATTCTTTCATAGACTTTCTAGCTAATTAAGCTCTCAAGATTGTTCAATTTTATATTTTTTTCTATGATATATCTCATAGTAGATATATCAAATCTAATCTTTCTCAGAACTATTATATAAACCATAAAACTTGTTCAACTGAACAAAGTTACCATCATTAGCAATAATTGTGTTGATCTTCTCTATCTTTGGCTTCCAAGGTTAATGAGCTTTTCCTATTGATTGCTTTGATGGAGTCACTTTCTTTGCTTGCTTGATCTCTTGTTCTTCTTCTTATTCTTTGTCACTGGATTCAACAATTATCAAAAATGTTTTGTCTTTTTCTTGATTGGGTGGCTTGTTCTTTTACCCTCTTTGTTTTAGTAGTCACTACTTCCACCAATCTTTCATATTTTCTCTTAGGTTCACTAGGTTGAACATCTAAAACTATTATATATGGAATGCTCTATTCTAAAGATGTTTCTGCAATAGATACTAACAAAGGTTGAATATTCAGTATTCCTTGCTTCATATTTTGTCTTACAACCTCAAACTCACTCTCTATCATATTGGCCTCTGATAATGCTTTCCTCATAATAGATTATATCTTTTTGTGTGATGCCTTTTCCATAAATGCTTGATGAACTGGCTGGGTAATCTCATCATATGTACTAAATCTATATTCTGCTTTGTCCCTCTCTGAATTCAACAATAAATCAATATAACCAACTACTATATCATCATTTAATTCATAATCCAAGGGATAAAGAAATGTTTCTTGAGGTTCCACTACTTGAATATAGGTATAATCTATATCAACCAAAATGTCTTCCTTAAAATTTTCAACAATTCCTAGTGCAATTCTGAATCTTTGTTTCATTTTATTTTGAAATGTTCTCATTATTAGGTTGCCACTATCCATTATCTTATCTGCAAGATGCCTTCTGTATACTTCTAAAATCTTCTCCATTGTGCATCTGTCACTGCTCATTATGTTTTTGATTGATAAATAAGGAATTATTTTAAGTACATGAAATAATATGTGATTGATTAATGATTGGAATCTAAACACACCATTCTTTTTCCTCTTGATATTTTCTAGGTTTTCTAAGAGTTGCATTCTTGGGATTTCACTAAGATTCTAAGATTTGCATTCTCAATATTTCACTAAGATTCACTTGTTCTTTCTCTACACATATCATATAAGTTGCATAGATGAATCCTACTGAAAGTTCATCAATCTTTGAACTTGCACAAACAGAATAAGCAATGATTCTACTCAAAAATCTTACATCATCTTGCTTGATGATGCTAATCACCATAGCCTTTCCATTATACACTACTTTAGTATAACTCTCAACTTTCTTCTTGGCCATTTTCCAACTATAGGTACACTGCCTTGTTTACTAAGAGTAGTTACCTCATGAATTAGGTCAGCAAAAATATCAATTACATTATCTTACATCCATAGTTTACCATCATGTATCCTACTCAATATGATCTATATCCACTTATCTATGTCCAACTCATGGTAGAAATGATATTTTAATAGGTCTAGCTCCTTTAGATATTCAAATCTAGACTTCATAGACATGTCATGATTGAAAACTAATTCCATATTTTTGTTCATAAATTCACTATCAATTGACTCAAACTTACTATTTAGATAAATTCCTACATCTTCAAGATATACTATGTTGTTCAGAGTGACAAACAATGTTGAGTTAGGGTTTTCTTCAGTAGGTTTTATAGAGACAACCTTTAACTTAGGTCTATCCTCATTCTCAACATTGTGCACTACTGACATATCCACAACTCTATCAATTATAAACTTTTACCAAATAAATTTGTGGAAAAATGATAAAATACCAGTTTATGAAAATAGGGTTTGCTTCAAAATTGCTTTGACAAGTTTCTTCTAAGTGCTCTTTGCTTCAAATAAATTTTCAATGAAGTGAAAATCAATTATGTACTCCATTTCTTCCATCAACTTAAACTTGCATTAATTGCATACTTTGCAAACACAAAGAAGTTGTCAATGTCATTCTGTAATCAACAAACTACTCAAGATCATTTATCCTATCTTTATATGTCACCTAAGGTTTTCCATAGCTAGTTTCCATCATGAAAAAACTCTTTGAACTTTGCTTCATGAAATTCTCTCAAAAAACATAGCTTTCATCTTCTGCTACAAAAGTATCCCTTTTTTGTAATACCAGTAACTTTGAATTCCTTCATAACTTTCTTAGATGAGCTCCAAATTATAAGCAATCTTAGGTACTATCTAAAATTTTCTTCATACACCTTTTCCCAACTTTGCTACCTCTAATTCAATCTCTAAATGAAGTTTTCAAATTTTGATGTTGTAAACATGCTTAATTCAACTCAATTAAATCAAACTCAACGACTAACTTCGTTCTTCTAGTCTTTTCATCATCTAGCTTTTCCTTTGAGATATCTACTCCTTTTACAAATGCATCATTAAGTTCTTCTTGAAGTTTACTAACAATGTTTCTTTGTTCCTCATTGTCTCTATTGGTTTTGAAGTTCCTTTCATGGTTCCTTCTATCATTTTTGATGTTCTTTTCATCATTTCTTTTGTTCCTGAAGTTTCTTCCACTGTTCCTTCTATCTTTTAATTTTTTGTCAATTCTACAATATTTTGTTGTGTGTTTGAAGTTGTCGCATAATTGACATACTAGTGCTCTACTTCTAGGATTATCCCAAACATCAAGTGCATGACAATTCTAAGCAATGTGTCCTAAGTTGTTACACTTATAACACACAATCTATCTTTTGTCTTCATAAGATCTTCCTCTCAATGTCCTTTTATTAGATCTTCTATCTACAAGGTTAGTATTTCTAGACATTTTATTATTTCTTCTATCATTATCATACTTAGGTTTCCTACAATCAATTGCATTATGACCCATACCATGAAAATTATGACAATAAAAGTCCTTAACATGATTAAATGACTTATTTGTACAATCTCTTTTCATATGACCTATTTTATTACATAAAAAGAACTTACCTCTAAATTCATACCTAGTTTCCTTAGGAGATTCCACTTGCTTTGGTTTATACAAAATTTCAACTTCCTTGTTTTGCTTGACTTCTTTAGCTTTATCAGAAGATTGACTAGATTTAATCTTATCATCAAATTTATCTTTTTCTTTCAGATCTGATCTAATCTTAGGTTTCTTCATAGATATGTTAAGTAGATAACCATGGCTAGTCTTATCATAAGTAGGTCTCTATATTAACATTGAATCATCAAGTTTTTCTTTGCTAGAATAAAGCTTCTCAAGTTGCTGCTTGCATTGAGTTAATTCACCTTTCACAATAGTATTGTACTTATTGTTAGAGTAAATTATTATTATTCACACTTTATTTAAGTTTACTTAGATAAATGCATTTAGTTATTAGTTTTATATCTAGGAGTTGTTAACAACACAAGAGTTTGTTTCTACCTTGTCATACTTATCCTCTCATCTACATGGAGGATAATCCACCTTTTGTGGATGTATGCTTAGTTGTCACACTTATCTCCTAGAACTTTCTAGCTTGTTCTAGAAGCTTCCTAGAGGCCTTTATAAATAGACTCTCCTATTGTAATATCATATCATATTGTACAAAAATTTCATTTTTCATTGTTGCAATATAATTTCTCACTCCATTGAGTTTCTCCAATCCCTACCTTTCCTTCTTCAGTTTCTCTTCAGTGGGTTATTTGCATGCAGGTGATCTTGGTGAACTATGAAGTTGGCTTTCATCAACTTCTACATGGCATAAGAGCCTCCCTATTTCTTCTTGGTTTGAAGGCTTTTTGAAGCCATGATTCAGAGACACAAACCCTAGTTTATTTTTTATTTTTTCTTCAATCGAGAGGAAGAGGATTTTTTTGGGGAACTTTGGGCTCAAACGGACACTGTCATTACACTTAGAAGGCCTGTTATAGTCAAGATCCATATAAAAATTTTCATTTTTGCCTTCAATGGCATCAGAAAAAAAAAAATTTGCCCCCTAGGAGGTTGTATGGACAATTTTTTCACAAAAAAATTTAAAAATACAAAATTTGTTGTAGCAACCACACAACCCAATGGCCACCACTCTGCCACTCCAATGCCATTACCACACCTCCTACGCTTAGCCTAGGGTCTACCATAGTGGGCCGCATCGCAGGCAGGCATCCAACCAACCACCATCGCCAACTGCAACCTCCCACCCACCACTACATAGCCAGTAGCATCGATGAGTTTGTCACCCTTGCGGCCACCTTCGCTAGGTTCCTCCACTCTACAACCCCTAAGCACTTGGCAGCTTTTGCCTATGCCATGTGGCATGGGTGCAACAATAGCACCTATGATGTAGCCATGCCATGTCAGATGTTTTGTAGTCGTATTGCTATGTGGCCACATGGCAGACACGTGGTATTCCTTTTTTGCCTCAACGACCTCCAAGCCATCAATTTTAGGCCCATGAAATGCTGATATCAGCATGACATCAGCACTCTTGCACCCCTTCATGTCTTTCTTTGACCTACTTGTAGTTTTTTGCCCATAACTTGAGCATACGAAGGTTTTTTTACAATCTAAAAGAAGCGTCAAAAAGTTGGTTCTAAGATGGAGACATTGGTGTAGGTATTTTTTGATTTTGATGCATTTTTTTTGTCTATTCTTGTAGTCAAAGTTGGATGTTCTATTTTTCACTCTAGTCAGCATATCTTGTGCGTCCCATCTCCATTTTTTAAAAATATTATATTTTTGGAAAGATGGTTCTGTCTACTTTTTTAGAAATGTTGTAATTTTCTTCTAATTATGCTCCATGCTCTTTCTATCATGCTCCTTTTTTTTTGCACTATGGTGGATATCTTGGGAGTTCCAAGTTCGAGGATCATTTTCATGGCATGGGATCATTTCTTTTGAGTTGTACTATCTTTTATATCAGCCTTTTTCCTTTTCTAATTATTGTTGCTATCATTTGTAAGAATCTTTATGCAAATTCATTGAGATAAGTTGCCACTCTTGCATTTCAGGATCCTTAACATTGTTTTGAGATAGTTGTACTCATACTATATTATAAAGTGCCATGGGGGGTTAGTTGTATGCCATTTTGTGCCCTCTTCCTTTGTTAAGTGAGTGTCCCTTCCATGACATTATCCCCATGATTTTTTAGTAACACATGCCTTTATAGGTATTTTTACCTCTTCCTCTCTCTCTTGTTCTTCATTCTTTCTACAAAGGTTTTTTGGCCCACTTTCTCAGTTGCTTGTCACCTCGCCCTATCTACATTAAGGGGGAGTTCTTCTATTGTGTCTAATGCTTCATTGGTTTGATGGTTCGATGGACTAAGCTGTGTATTTAGTATTTGATCCTATATACTAGGCGATTGCAATGGTTGGCTACCTATGCATTTCAGAGAGATGGATCATCTACCATATAGACACTCTTCTTGTTTGTTCCTACTTTGGTTGTAACCTTCTATTTTAGTGGAGGTTCTTTAGATTGATAGTTTCTTTCTGATAGAGTTTGCAGCTTCTTCATACTTTAGTGATGCTCTTCATGATCTTCTCTAGTTGGAGGCTTCTTTAGTCCTTCACTATATTTTTAGCTATCTCTTTTTTGAGAGGGTTTTTTCCCTATGGGTTTTCTCCTTTTTCTTCAATTTACAGAATTTGCACTACATTTCTTTGCATTATACATGGGTACCTAACATGGTCTTGTTGTCGAGACCCATTCTACATTTCATCTTAGCTAATAATTTGTTCAAGAACTTCTTCAAGGTTCTTCATCAACTGTTCCATAGCCATAGGTATCTTACTCAAGATGTTAAGCCTCTTCAAAGTAACTGTGCTCTGATACCAATTATTAGAAAAAGGGATTACTAGGGGGGTGAATTAGTAATCTACAAACTTTAATCACCAATTAAATATTATTTCTTACTTTAAACCACGCATAACAAAGCAATAAAGTATTCATAAATAGTAATAGTAACAATGCACAAAGATAACTCATAACACCATAGTTTGTTAACTAGGGAAACCTTGGCCAAGGAAAACCCTGGTGGGGGTGATACCCATCAGATAATATACTGATATAAGTTCCTTGTTAGAGTATGGACCTTATTATAAGTCAATGAAAAAATTTAGTATAAGGAGTCCCTGTTAGGAGACATTGAGTCCCTGTTAGGAGATTTCAATCCTGTTAGGAGTTGTAATATAGTAAATGCAAGATGAGCCCATTTTCCAAACATGCACTTCCAATTACAAGAAGAGCTCACTTTCCAAACAAGTAATTAGACTTTTGGAATATAAGTACTATATCTTCTTCCTTGATTGATCTCTAATCTCTAGCTCAATCTCAGATCACAAAATAGCTCATATAAAACTTCACATATATCGCTTTCATAAAAGTTCACATACAATCACAATTACAAGATAGCACTTGCAATCACAATCACTCTTCTCATTGAAAAATGTCCTTTGCATGAATATCATGCCTTTACACAAATTACTATTGGGTTGTCTAAGACCACAATCCACTTTTCCAACTTAGAGTAAACATCTAGGATGATGGCCCTAATTGGACAAGTAATTATCTTGTCAACAAAATAATCCTTTCCTTCAATTTTTTTGTCTTGTTTCACTTCAAACATGATTATCTCTATTCCATATAGTCTATACTAACTTCCAAGGTTATACACATCATCAAAAACATGTATACTATCTTCATCTAACTTTTCAAGTCATAATATGACATCAGCAACAAGTTATAAACAAAACAATACACTATTGTAAACCAAGTTCTATACTTAGACAATTTTCTGATTACCAAACACTACACATCTTTATTTCTAAAGTTTCATGTGAGCATGCACATCATGTGTTTCCGTAAATGAAAAAAACTACATATCACTATTAGCTAATTGTCAACATGAACAAGTCCTAATTTTGGTTCCTCATAATGAAGGCCAATGTTTGTGCATTACCCATAGGTGGCTCAGGTTTCTTGAGGGCTTCAATTAATTCTCTCATTCATTTTTCCTTAGTAAAATATAGTTACCTTTTATGCCTAACTATCACCTCTTTTCTCAACCATCTTGGAGTGTTTTCCATTAGAGACTTATACTTAGATGAAGAGGGAGTTTGTTTTGCTAAACCCTTTCCCTTATCACTTCTTTTTGGAGTCCTTTCTTTCTATGAGGTATCTATATCAGGCATCCCTATATTTTTTGAGCCCACTATCCTTACCTCAATTTTTTGGGAAGTTTGTTGAGGTTCTTCATATATTTTCCCCTTCTCTAATACTTCATCAATGGGTCTTTTTTGTGGCTCTTCTTCTTGCACTAGTTGCACCTATTATTTATTGACCATAGGGAGAGGAGTGGCCAAACCTTTATCCACTAAAGATACATCTTTACATGATGATGGCAAGGAACCTAGAGGTCCTTATGGAGAAGATGGAAATTGACTCCAATCACCTTGTGGAGGTTGATTTGTCAATGTATCCCTTATCTAATCACCTACTAGCTTAGTGCCTATAGGCATGAAATCAAAATCTGACATCTTAAAGAGATTAGCCCCTTGGTCCTCTTACTCATTAATCCATTTTTTTAACTTATCCTCCAAAGATTTAACTTGAATAGGTTGTGTAGGAATGGATGGCCTTGTTTTTCTTCATTGGCCTTTTCTAGAGAAGTCCTCTAACTTAAGGGAAGGTTATCTTCTTCTTCTTTGTCATCATGTTCTTCTTCTTCTGGAATAACCTCTAGGACTAACAGAAAAGGAATAACCTTTCTTATCACCTTTTGTCTCCTTGTCCTTTTAATTGGAGTTTTCATCTTTTTCTTCTTGGGAGCTAATGGAGAGGCTTCTTCTTCTTGGGTAGGCAGAGACACTTTGTGTGCTTCTTCCTTAGCTTCTTTCCCTTATTCTAGTGGTGGTATAGATGGATTATCCTTAGTATGAATGACTTCTGCATTTTTTGCCCCTTGGTTATCAAGTGCTTGAGTTGCCTCCTCTTCAAGCTCAACTTGTTGAGGGGAAACTCTTTTCCTTTTGTTCTTGCCCTTCTATGCCTTAAAGTACCCAACTTCCCTATCATTTTGATACATTGTCTCTAGTGTAATTAGGGACTAGGGTGTGAATGTTGGTATTGTAACCTTTGCTCCTCTACCTTTCACTAGGTGGGTTGTAGCTTGGAGAACTATTATTTGTGGAATTTGATCTAGCTTGAATGGTCTCTTAATCCATTCCTTGGTCAATTGGATGATATGCCTCACCCCATGATTAATATGTGCATTGTCTTCTCTATCAAATTTTGCATTCATGATAGGTTGATCATATATCTTATCTTAGTTATATAAGGGATCTAAGACCTCTTCAATGTCTTGCTACATAATCTTCAATGGGACTTCTATTTTCAAGACACTGTCATCCAAATAAAGAGTCATTCTACAATAATCCCTTATTCAAATCTTGTAGTCATCTACCACATTCATCCAGTGATCCTCTATAGTATCTTCATGTTTAAATTTCTTTCTTGCATAGTACTAAACTCTACCAATGCTATCAAAACATGGATGAGGGGAGTTATAATCCTCCAAGGGATACTTATCCCATTCTGACTCAAAAGTCACAATATCCTTCTTCTGCTTGACACCAAATAGACCTATAGTGATGGGGCATACCTAAGTCTTCTTATGCTACTTCCTTACTCTATCATATGTAGATGAGAGTTCTCATTAAATTTCTAGAAAAATGAGCCTATCACATGGATACCTTGAGAGCTTTTTAGGATTTAGAGTTGTACCTACTACCCTTACGTAGGTGAATGTCTTGAATTGAATGTAGTAGGCACCTATTTCTATAATTTTTGTTGCTTCCTCTTCTAAATTCCTTTTTTCATAATCTCCCTCAATGAACTAGATGATTGCAAAAATGAAAGCATCATTCACTATTTTATATTCTTTTTTGTGATCTAAGAGCTTTTTTTTAACTAGCTGGGGGTATACCACATAAGGCCATGCATCAACATCTTACAAGTTTTCCCTTTTAAACAACCTTGGGTAATCTATAGTTCATGCTACTAACAGATACACCAAATAAGATGTCATATAAAACCTTAGATAACTTTTTATCGCCACTAGCTATTCATCTAAATTCTCACTAAGAATTGTGGCCCAGTCAATTAGCATCTTTGTCATTCTGATGGTTTCAGTGAAGTGCACCAACCATATGTTTAAGTGTCTCACTGCTAGTAATCCCATGATTCTTCTTAGGAGTACTATGGAATGTCTAATATCATCCTTCATATAACCTCTTGTCATATCTACTTTCCTAGCTTTTTGTCCCAAAGCTTATTCTAGCAATGAGATACGAAGATTGAATAATATCTGTGGCTTCTTGTTCATGATCTCTATACCACCTTTCTACTTGATGGTATGTTAGTCTTATATACTGATCTTCCCTCAAAAGATGGAATACATTCTCAATGTTCTTGGGCCTCATATCTAGGACAATTTCCCCTATTATTCTTTTCACGATTGTTTCCTCATTAACATAATTCTTTGCTAATGCCATAACTAGCTCTAAAGATTTTACTACAGTAGGATGTGAAATTGCATTTACCAATCCTGATCTGATGAGTGTAGATATCATTGGGGGCCTCACATTTGGTTTGTTTCATAGGACCAAGAATGCATTCCAGTCAATATGACCCTTTTTTGTGTCTTGGATCTTTGAATGTGCATCTTGGAAGTGTAATTTTGATGGAACACCTTGAAATTTGAAGACCACCAATTTTGGAGCAATCTTTGTAGTGAGGGAGGATGAGAAGGAAGGCATTTTATCTACACAAAATAGACATCCATTAGTCTAGAATGTTGAAAATAAAACCCTAAACAAACCCTAGTTACGATAAAAACAAACCTAGAATGCAAAACTATCTCAAAACACCTAAAAAATCCTATTTTTGACTCTAATAGACAAATTTGGTGCACCTTGAACACCTTAAGGGTGCACTAGGTGTTCCTTTCTCCTAAGGAAACCTTCAAACAGAAAAGGGTGTGCACATAGTACACCTCTTGGGGTGTGCTAAGTGCATACCCTAACTATGCTAAGTTAAAAATTTGTCTTTGAAAGGTGCATATGTGTGCACCCTGGATAGGTGCACACATGAAAACCTTTCACTTAGGTGAATTCCTAAGTTTTTTAAGGTTTGTATGATTTATAAAGCTTTTCTAAAAAAATGTGTGCACCTTGTGTACCTTGGATAGGTGCGCAAGGTGCACACCTTTTTACTTAGATGTTTTTTTGTGTTGTGTGCAGGTTTAGAAGATGAAGCACACCTTTGTGGGTGTGAAGGTGCACTCACTAGAAGGTAGAGGAAGAAAATTAAGGAAGAGGTGGGGTCTCAAGATTTTATAGGCATGGGATGGAGTGCACCTTTAGAGGTACACACCTGTGCATGTGTACAAATGTGCACTTCCAAAGGGAACTGCTCCCACATTAGTGCACACCTTAACATCCAAAGTTCAATTTTCTCTCAAAATATCTCATTTCTAACAACTGGCTTTCTCAAGTAGAGGGCTAGACCAAGATTAGTTTTAGCATGAATGCTGATGCTATGGAGGACCATTACAAAATAGTGTTATGACTATATCTGTCATTGATGACAACATAGTAATGAATTTGCAAAACACTAACAGAGTAGCAAACTGAGATTTATGCATTTAAGACATCATATCGTGTATCTTCCTATGTGTAGTTACTATTATATACTACAACATGCATTTGACATATAGTCAAGTGCGCAAAACCTGAATCGACAACATACAAAAGATATTAATAATTTAGAGAGAACCGCAGGGAAACAGTGCATTGGGAAAATAGTTTCTATTGTATGATTGATATAGTACACTTTGTTTGGAATGAAGGGTTGCACAGTTAACTAGAGGTAGTACACTAACTACTGATGATTTTAGTGAGTGTGTAGGTATGAAAATTGCACATGTGATAGTTTGTATATAACTGTGGGCCAACAGCATTTAGTCGATATATATTTCATTTAATTAACTTATAATAAAGTATGGAGCCAACTCAAGAATTAATATTGAGTGTGGTATAAAGGAAAGATTTTTCCAAGTTTTAATTATCATTATTGAGATTGACAAGTAGAGAAAACTTGCAAATTGTGAAGTAGAGGAGCAGAGCAATCTGCTAATGCATGTAAGTGACCTCAAGGGTTATTGTCAATGGATACATAGTTCTAGATATGATTACATGATCTAAAGGTGAAGTAGTCTGATGTATTGGATAGAGGAAGAAGCAAAAGACTATCACACATCTATTATTCTAAAAGGAATAGTACCAAGGTCAATTGGACAGTGGGTTCGTTGATCTGATCCTGAAGCTATTTGGACAATGGGTTTAGCTGCCTTCTACAACTCCTAATAGGGTTGGAATCTCCTAACAGGGTCCATTCTCTAACAAGGAATATTTAGATTAGTACATTATCTTATGGGCATCATTCCCACCAGGGTTTTCCCTTTGATCAAGGGTTTCCCTAGTCAACATATCTGGTGTAATTATCTACACACATTTCTTTATGGTTATTGTTTGTTTCAGTTGAATGATTAAGAATAGTTTAAGAGGTTTAATGTTTCAAATTGCTACATAACTAATTCCAAAGCATCAAGTCCTTGAAGGGAAGTTTAACAACTTTGGGAGATCCATGGCGAATTTGTTCAGGAAGGAAAGTCCTAGATTTGATGGCACAAACTACGATAGCTAGAAGGATAAAATGAAGACTCATATCTTGTGCATGGGTCTAGGATATTGGCTTGTAACCAAGACATCAAAGAACATTCCAGAAGAAAACAATCTTGAAACTTGTACCAAAGAACAAAGAGAAGTGTTTATGTGCAACATAAGGGCAAGAGAAGCAATACTGTCAGCATTACCTAAAAGTGAATACAGTCAGGTAAAACTACTTAAAACATCTCATGAAATTTGGAAAAATTTAGAAGCTAATTATTAGGGTGATACACATGCAAAAAGGGTTAGATTGCAAAATTTGTATTGCATATTCCAAGATGCTAGAATGATGGAAGATGAATCTGTACGAAGCTATGTTGGGAGAATATCTAAGATTGTTGTAGTAATCACATCTCATGATGGAAAGAAATCTGATGATGAAGTGATATGGAAGATTTTGAAAAGTCTAACACCACCTTTCAAGACAATAGCACAAATGATTTAGCTAATGATTGTATATGAGCAATGTTAGTATGCTAATAGAAACCAAATTTAAATAAAGCTTCTACAAACTAAACAAAATTCATAAACTTCAAGATAGACTAAGATGAGCTCTCAATTGAGAGTATGAGCCATTAATGGACTCTCTCAATAAGAAGCTCTCTTGTTGAGTAGCTTTATCTAAATGGATAGGATGTATGCTCAATATGCTTCCAAAGGCTTCAATGGATGATTGTGGATTTTTGGTGTGGATAGATGGCTTTAGTATGGATTTGGCTCTCAAAATAGCATTATAACTTTACTTCATGGATTGTGTTATTTTGCAAAGGGGAAGGATCCAATTTATAGGCAAGAGGCTTGAGGGATTGAGGGCTAAGATGCAAGGATGGGAAAAAGCTCATGGAGGGCTTAGATTGCATGAGAGGAGAGCACATGGATTGTGCTTCCTTACAACCAATCAAGGAGTGACACATGTCACATGGTGAGAGGATGGAGGAAAGGGGAAGGATGAGTCAAGAAAGGAGGCTCAAGAGATCAAATCTTCATAAAGACCCTCATAATGGCTTGTAAGAGCAATAAAAGGGCTTGGAAGAGTCATTTATGGCCTAATGGACTTCATAAAGTTTTATGGTTGAGATATTTTGAGGGAGATGAGAGCAATTTCGACTTGGGCTTGATTAGGAGGGTTTTAAGCTTGCTTAGGATTGTGCAAATGATTAGAGGATGGATTAGGATGGTTTAGGATTAGCTTAGGGATAGGCAAGTGGATGGCATTTAATGAGGGTGGGTGAAGGAGGAGATATTTGTTAACTTTGGCTTGGGTTAGTAATTCTTAACCCATGTTTAGGGAATGTGACAAGGTTAGGAGGGGATTAGGATTAGGTTTAAAGACATCTTCTAGAAGAGTCTAGACTTTGGATGAGGATAAAGACTTTCTAGAATAGTCTAGAATTTCCTAGGATGAGGATGAAGACTTTCTAGAAGAGTCTAGAACTTCTTAGGATGAGGATAAATTAGATTTTTAGGAAATAAATAAAGTTTTATTTATTTCAAGGGTTTGGGTTGAGGAGATATTTATTAAAACTTTTTTAATAAACATGAGGATTAATATTTAATCTTAATTAAATATTTTGAGTTGGGATTAGGGGTAGGAAATGATGGGATTAGCCTTTAATCAAAATTAAAGAAGGATTAGAAGATTTTGGAAGAGGTTAGTGGTCTTAAGGAAATTGGCCAAGTTTTGGGCAAAAAATAAATTTTTTATTTATTTTGGGTTTTTTGGTCAATTTATTAATTAAATAATTAATAAATAAGGAAATAATGTTTAAATAAGATTTAAACATTTTTGGGAGGGATTCCTTAATTAAATATTTTTAATTAAGATAAAGGGATTTAATGGCATAAAAATTAATTAATTAATTAATTAATTAATAAATGATGATGTCATCAGGCATTTTTCAAAAAATAAAACTACTTTATTTTCTAAAGGTTTTTAAGTGTCTACATTTTGCCCTCTTTGATGTGATGCCGCAAGTGGCATGGCATCAAAGATAAGAAAATAAGATGCCCAAGGCTAGAGCAGAAGAGGAGAGAATGGACTGCAAGATGCCCCCTCAAGAAGGCGGCAGGGAGAGAAAGCGAGGCTCGACGACTTCTTGAAAATTACAAGAACCCGAGATGAGCAAGAAGACTCAAATGGGCAAAGAGAAGGGGCTAAATTAGCTCAAACTCTCACTATGGGAGAATGATAAAGGAGAATCAGATGCACAAGAGGAAGCAAGCTTAAGACTTTAGGGAAGGTGGAGGATGAAGGAGCGGAGCGCTATAAAAAGGAATCCAGGATAGGGAGATGGATGAGGGGATTATAAAGCTGATGCAATAGGATTTCAAAGAGTCAGATTGGCGGAAGATGGGTTTTGGAGATCCCTAAGACTAGGATTGTGGATCGCAAAAGATGAGGCTTGGCGGATTGATTTGGATTGGTGGATCCCTAAGACTAGGATTGTGGATCCCTAAAACTAAAGGTGAGGAGTGATTCAAAGAGATACTGATGCATAAGCTGGGGTAGGAGAGACAGATGTTGGATATGGATGGGGGATAATGGAGATGAAGGAAAACCATTGAAGCTTTTTGAGCGAGGGGATACTTGAAAGAGAAGTACCACCATGTATTTGAGCACTAGATTTGCTATAGGACTATTGGTTAATTGCCAAGGTTACCAAGAACATCAAAGAATTTTCACCAACTGTCCATAGGACTGATGAACTGACTCAAAACAAACACGCAAGGATTGCCCCAGTATCACACATGAATCCCAGAGGAAGCAGTGTGGAAATGACACTGGGTAACCCACAAGTAGAAAAGAAAACAAGCAAAA
Organism: Cupressus sempervirens; assembly: GCA_028749045.1. Lineage (NCBI taxonomy): Eukaryota > Viridiplantae > Streptophyta > Pinopsida > Cupressales > Cupressaceae > Cupressus > Cupressus sempervirens. Next base: position 701,025,027 of record CM053791.1, on the reverse strand, counting down.
GACATGATCAAGACCTTATGCTCTGATTGCCCCATTCGCAGTATACCATGATATGGAAGATCATGGCAACCTTGAGGAGGGAACAAGGAGATTTCTTGGAAAAGATATTTTAAGACCCAACAGGGAAGAGTCCAAATCAAAAGAAAGCAAAAATCCAAAAGAGAATTGTTTGCCAACGAGATGGGTAGGATGAGGTACTAACAGACCAAGATCAGACATGAGGAAAGCTATATCCTACAAGGACCTATTGGAGAGCACCTAAGCTGGTGGATTTGGATGAGTGATGCATTTGGCAAGCTGAACTAAGAAGGATAACACTTTGGTGACAGGAAATCTAGCTAAAGGATGCATTGGAATAGCTAGCCAAGATGTGTGATGTGTGCAAGATGCTGATCAAGGAGGAACTAACACAAAAGCTAGATAGATACAATGGTACTAAGCTAAAGAGTATGTACAAGCTGATGGACCAAGATATTTACAAGCTGAAGCTGAGCAAGATAGTTACAAGTAGGCAAAAGCTCAGGATGATAAGATAGCAGGATGGTTCAATGTTGTGCAAGATGAGAAAGCTAAGGGTGGGGTGATAGCAAAAGATATGGATTTGGAAGGATGCATCCAATGATGATGAGAGATTTTGTGACCAAGGATAGCTAGAGGAACTGTATGAGATGGTTGGATAGGATGGTAGATAGCTAGGATTATGATGTACGTAAAGAGATGACATTGGGTTTGCATGAGGATAGCCTAGAGCTAGATACAAATGACAAAGGAGGATGGACAAGACAAGATCTCCAAGGAATATAGTGCCCCCAATCAGAAGATAACATGCGGAAGGAGGTCTTATGATGGATGTGATAGGATTGAAGCTAGGATGGAAAAAGCTGAAGGGGCTAGGGAGATGGATGATAGCTAGGATGGTTGGCTGAAGCTGCAGGAGATAAGTGGATGGTGTGAGATGGAAGATGGAGGGTGGAGGATAGGTGGATAGATTGGAAGATGGAGTTGGATGTCAAGAGATGACCAAAAGCATGAGGGTGATAGGCTAGGTTGGGGATGGCGAAATTACGCATGACGCTTGTTTGCCAAGTTTTCATCATGGTACTTGTCCAAGGCGCTTGAATTGCCAAGATTTCACCAGTGGACACTTTTATTTTCTTTTTTTCTTTTTTTTTTGACTTTTTGACTTTGGACTTAGCTAGAATCATTTTGGCTTTCTTCAGCTATTTTGGCTTTTTTTTTTGGGATTTTTCACTGGCTGTTGGAATGTTCAATTTTTTTGCTAGCTGTTGGTACATCGGATGTGTGATTTATGCAATAGATTGGATTAGATGGGGTTGATGGTAGGAGATGGAGGGATGAAAAGGTTGGAAAGGAGCATGAGATGGGAATGCTTGCAAGAGCAACATTGGCACATGTTGGGACGGGTGTGAAAAGAGCATATGGGGGATATATGGTAGATGTGAGCGTGATGGATGATTTTTGGAAGCGTGCTTGGGGATATAGGCACCCAAGATGGAGTTAAGAGATGGGGGACATGAGTCACGGGATGGGAGATTAGCAATGGTGGATGCCATTATTCATTGGGTTTCAACTTTTTTCTTTGGGATCCACATGGTTTTGGTTTTTCTTTTCATAGGCGTTTGCATTATTTTGCATGCTTTGATTGGATTTTTCCTTTTTGGAGTATGTCTTTTAGAATAGACATATGATTGCCTAGGATGTGGATTTTTAGCTTTATGCATTTTGAAGTTGGCATTTACATTGTTGTGGTAAGCTTTGGGAAGATGGTTAGGAGAAGCTTTGTGAGATGGAGAGGATATGAAAGAGCATATAGGGGGATGATGATGGATGATGTGCCCTGATATGTGCCTTTGTTGATCTTGCATAGGAATGGATGGAATAGGATTTTTATGATGGCTGATAGGAGGATGGAGGATGGTAGATTTTGGGGCATAGGGACCCAAAATGGATTTAGCGGATGAAGGGGGGATATGGTAGGTTGTTTTGGGTTGCAAAGATGGTGGAGGGGGGATGACATAAGATTTCTTGAAGGAGTGATGGGAGGCTGGCATGGTGGGCTTGGAGATAGGCTTGGTTTGGGGGTGTGGTGTACCAACACCTTTAGATGGTGAAACTTTGGATACATATCCAAGACCATGAAATCGTAGATTTTTTTGTGCAATAATAGGCTCTCTGATTCCTTGCTCTTGTGGTCCTAAACCTTGACCTTGATAATGCCATCGGTTGAGCATTTGAACAAGCTGAGGAAACATTTTGCTTGCAGAAAATGGTAGAAGTGATTTATTAGGTGTATTGCAATGGGGAGATACTGTTCTTAATTCTTCTGCTAAGAGAGGGCCACTGTGGATGAATGTAAGTGAACCAAGAGGGTAGATTATAGATGGTGGAATAGCTTGGATAGGTGGTAAGATGGAAGCATGGAGCAGGGGAGATGGAAGGATAGGATCTTGACGTAGCTGGTGGGATGACAAGATATCTTGTAGTGGAGGAGATATGGCTTGAAGTTTTGGAGATGGAGGAGATGGTGACTGCACTATGGATGGAAGACATGGTACGATGATATCTTCATTTATGCTTTGGGGGATGTCAACATGCTTTTGGGCAGGATCTTGATAGGATTGGTTTGGAATGGATGGTGCGATAGGAGGTGAAAGGATGGATTCTTCAAAGGCAGCGGATGGATAGATAGGAGATTCAGTAGTGGAGATGGGTGAGTAGAAGATGGATGCATAAGGGTCATTATGAGAGATTTGGGAAATGCTTGGAGGAGATGTGGATAGGATTTGGAGGGATTTGATAGGTGGTGGGATTTTGATGCTTGTAGGAAGTGGAAGGATTTTAAGCAATTTGATGGATGGTATGGGGATGATAGCTATGGGAGATGGAGGTGATATTATAGATGGGGAAGCTTCATCACTAACTACTTCACATGGTTGGATTAGATGACATGGCTTATTGACTGTTGGAGGCAACTTTTCTTGTATTTCCTCTAGGAGATTCCTTGGAGACTTGTGTGTCGAAGGTGGAGGTGGATTGACAGGAATAGCTAGTGTGATGGGGGTGGAAGATTGGAAGCTTGGTTGATGGGGTGATGGAGGGGAAGCTGGAATATCAGATGGCATGACTAGATAGTTTGGAATAACTCTTGGATTTTGGGGGATGCTTGGGGGAATGTTTCTAAGGCTTTCAATATACCCGTCATAGTCAACAAGATTTTCATCATCATTGGAATAGGAGGTGGCAGGAGCAAGGACAATGCGACCAAACACATCATGATAGGATTGGTACTTCATGCTTTGATGGTGAGTTTGATGGGGATGGGGTCTTGCATATGGATGAACATGGAAGCTCATGGTTGGATTTGGATTAAGCATAGATTTTGGATTGGCTGATGAAAGATTTCCTAGGGAGAGTCAAAGTTGCATGACAGACCTAAGGAGGATTGGCTGGAGATTTTTGGCTTTCCTATGGATGGAAGACTTCAAGGGCATGTTGTCAAAAGGTGAGAGTTTTTCTTTCCTATGCGCTAGATTTGGTGGTGGCTGTGTCAACTCGAGGATAGACTAATGATCCTATGGGCATGACACGAGATTGACCACTTGTGGATCCCAACCTTTAGCTCAAGGTGATGAGGGATGCAAGTGACAAAGCTAGATTACCCTAGACAATGCTCTGTCAGAGGGATAACCTTGGTGAGATTGGTTGATTGGTAGGATAGATTGATTAGATAGCAAATTTTTGCAAAGTGACAACAACTCTTCAAAGGCTTGGGTGATTTTGGATTGGGTTGCTAGCTAGCTAGGGGGATGATTTGGATGGACTTTGGATTTGGGATTGTTCTAAGGCAAAGAACTAGATAGATTTGGTTGCAGCGGGGGAGCTTGGATGATTTTCTGATGAGGCAGTGACTACACTAAGTATGCCTTGAGCTGGGAGATTTTTGCTTTTTTGGGATTTTGATCAAAGTTGGCAAACATTCATTCAAAAGCTATGAACAAACGAGCAGACAAAATTTTGGAGCAAGCACGTCAAACACACCAACATCCTAGGAAGCTTTCTACAAGGATGAAATTTGTTATAGCTAGGAAGTCCTCGATATACGCAAGGTACGTGAGGCCCAAATCCATAGATGAAACCAAAAAGATGTCACACAGTCGAGAGGAGCGGTAACCCACTTCTCCTCTTTCACTTCTCAAAGGTATAAAGTTCCTTGAGGCTTAGCCTGAGTGACAAAATTTTGATCCCAAGAGAGGTGTCTTTGGATTCACCTCCCAATCTTTATACTCCGTCGGAACGTTGGAGTTGAGGTCGTCCCAAGGGGTGATGAAATACCCAAGTAGGCCTCCAAAAAAGTGTAAAACGAGACCACATACATGATCTTGGGCTTTGAAAGACACGCGTTCATTCCAATTGATGATTTAAATTTTGTAAGCTATGATTGAAGACACTTGTGATTATGGCATACAATGTTCATTCCAATTTGACAGTGTCATTAGCATAATGAAAGTCGAGAGATCGTCAACATAAGAAATGCGAGCGCCATTGAAAATGTGTCAAAACCATGTGATGTTCATTGATTTTTAGGCATTCAAGATTGAGTGTGAGTTTATTTTAAGCCCAAAACAAAGATGTGTGAAACTGGATTGCCAAGCACGCACCCAGAGGCCCTCCACGTCAAGATTTGTCCAATTTTTATGACCAAATGAAGTGTGAGCGAGATTAATGCGCATTCAAGGAATTTTCTAACTTAGAAAAACCACTAAAGACCCAAGTGAGTGGAGTTTGATCTTTGTGGAGCACTAAACAACCTCTTAGGTAGACCCATCCCCATAGATGGCGCTGAGATTGCAACCAATGGTTTAATTGATGGCTGATTAAAGAGGGTGAGTCCAACTACAAACTTACTCAAAGCGTCTTTATTAGTTTTTATAACTTAGAAGATTTCAAAAATGTGGATTCTTTTTATGCCCCAAAAGATGATTATTTGATCTATGGCATTCAAGATTGGATTTGTTGTTTTAATCATGCATTCATAAAAAAAAAAAAACTTGATTTTAATCCATGGCACTCAAGAGTGATTTTAGCAACATGCATTCAAAGACAAGTGATTAAACATTCAAGTTTTTTCCTTTGAGCATTCAAGATAGAGATTTTGTGTGTTGTTTTAAAAACTTTGAAGTGCTTTGTTTTAACCTTAGATCATTCAAGATTGTTTTGGACTCAAAAGTGAAAATGACTCTTTGGACTTTGGTTTTCATTCAAGATTTTGTGTTCTACTTTGCATATTTTAAGCCCAAAAATGATATTCCTAGATTGTTTTGATGCATGAAAAACCTAAGAAACATTCAAGATTTTGCAACAAGACATTTGTTTGGAACAAATAACAAAGTTTTTAGGACAATTTTTGGCAACCATTTAGGACTCTTAGTTTTCATGAGATTTTTTTAAAGAACTTTAGTGTGCACTTAGTGTTGATTTTGAACCTTTTGAAATGGAAACTTGAAGTTCTTTTTAAATTCCCAAAAATAAAGTGTTCCTAACTTTGCATGAATGCATCTAAAACCTTGATGTTGCAAGGATGAAAATGATTAGATTGGTTTAGTTTCACTTGTTAAAAGATTTTTTCTTTTTTGCAAATTTTTAATTTTTCAATGGATTTAAGTATGATTTGGGGGTTCATTTTAAGCACTAAAAAGAAGTGTGTATGATTTTGCTTCCTTAAAAAAAAAATGGCCAAGATCTCCCACAAGAAGAAGAAGAAGAAGTAGATGGAATAAGAAGAATATAGACAAGAAGAGGAAGAAGAATTCCAAGTTCTTTGTCCACCTATAAGCTTGAAAAATCTGCAAACACTATGAGATATACTATGAGTTCCTTTATCTTCTTCATGCTCATGTGGACCTATAAAACCAATTTATACAATCCTACCAATCACAAAAACAATCAAAATTAGCCAAAATCAGCAAATGACATACAAAACTTGACTAAAAAAGCTAATGAAAATGACCCATGCGGGGTCCCACTGGGCGTGCCAAAATGTATATGAGCAATGTTAGTATGCTAATAGAAACCAAATTTAAATAAAGCTTCTAAAAATTAAAAAAAATTCATAAACTTCAAGATAGACTAAGATGAGCTCTCAATTGAGAATATGAGCCATTAATGGACTCTCTCAATAAGAAGCTCTCTTGTTGAGTAGCTTTATCTAAATGGATAGGATGTATGCTCAATATGCTTCCAAAGGCTTCAATGGATGATTGTGAATTTTTGGTGTGGATAGATGGCTTTAGTATGGATTTGGCTCTCAAAATAGCATTATAATTTTACTTCATGGATTGTGTTATTTTGCAAAGGGGAAGGATCCAATTTATAGGCAAGAGGCTTGAGGGATTGAGGGCTAAGATGCAAGGATGGGAAAAAGCTCATGGAGGGCTTAGATTGCATTTGAGGAGAGCACATGGATTGTACTTCCTTACAATCAAGGAGTGACACATGTCACATGGTGAGAGGATGGAGGAAAGGGGAAGGATGAGTCAACAAAGGAGGCTCAAGAGATCAAATCTTCATAAAGACCCTCATAATGGATTAGGAGGGTTTTAAGCTTGCTTAGGATTGTGCAAATGATTAGAGGATGGATTAGGATGGTTTAGGATTAGCTTAGGGATAGGCAAGTGGATGGCATTTAATGAGGGTGGGTGAAGGAGGAGATATTTGTTAACTTTGGCTTGGGTTAGTAATTCTTAACCCATGTTTAGGGAATGTGACAAGGTTAGGAGGGGATTAGGATTAGGTTTAAAGACATCTTCTAGAAGAGTCTAGACTTTGGATGAGGATAAAGACTTTCTAAAATAGTCTAGGATTTCCTAGGATGAGGATGAAGACTTTCTAGAAGAGTCTAGAACTTCTTAGGATGAGGATAAATTAGATTTTTAGGAAATAAATAAAGTTTTATTTATTTCAAGGGTTTGGATTGAGGAGATATTTATTAAAACTTTTTTAATAAACATGAGGATTAATATTTAATCTTAATTAAATATTTTGAGTTGGGATTAGGGGTAGGAAATGATGGGATTAGCCTTTAATCGAAATTAAAGAAGGATTAGAAGATTTTGGAAGAGGTTAGTGGTCTTAAGGAAATTGGCCAAGTTTTGGGCAAAAAATAAATTTTTTATTTATTTTGGGTTTTTTGGTCAATTTATTAATTAAATAATTAATAAATAAGGAAATAATGTTTAAATAAGATTTAAACATTTTTGGGAGGGATTCCTTAATTAAATATTTTTAATTAAGATAAAGGAATTTAATGGCATAAAAATTAATTAATAAATGATGATGTTATTAGGAATTTTTCAGAAAATAAAAATACTTTGTTTTCTAAAGGTTTTTAGGTGTTTACAATGATATCATGTACTACTAATTTCACCAAAGAGACATTGCTTGGTAGATTGGAAGCTACAAAACTTGATGTAAAATGATATGGAGAATTGGCAAAAGTCAAGATAACATTCGGTGCACTAAACATTAAACCTGGTTTAGCAATGAACACAAAAGTGCAAGGAGACATTGCCAATAGTAGCAAGTCCATTGAAGAAAAGATCCAAGAGGGAGTAGCTCTTCTTGTGGAAAGAGAAAAAGATGGTAAGAATATCTTCAAATGTTGGACATGTAATAAATATGGTCATTATGCATCTAATTGTCCTAAAAGAGAAGGAAAGTTTAAGGGAAGGTTCAAGTCTAGAAGATCTAGAAATTATTTATATGCTAATGAAGAAGAAGAAGAAGAAGAAGAAGAGGAATCTGATCAAAACATGAGTGAAGATGAATTAGGGTTTGTAGCTATAAAGGAGGATGATCTTGACAGAGAAATTAGGGAAGAAAGTGTGTTGATGTCACAAGTTGAAAAGAAAGAATGGATCATTGATAATGGTTTTTCACATCACATGAGTGGTAATATGAGAAGGTTTGTCAAATTCAGAAGCCATGATGGAGGAATTGTTAGAGTAAGAAATAATGCAGCCTATCATATTATAGGAATTGGCTCTATCACACTTAATGGTAAAACAGACACAAATGATGTTTACTTTGTTGATGGACTAAAGCATAACTTATTGAGCTTTGGATAGCTTATGGACAAAGGATACCAACTATAGTTTGGTAATAACACATGCATCATCAAGAACAAGGAAGGAAAACTCCTTGGTACTGGCACTAAAACTAGAGGTAATGTATTTCAGTTAAACTCCACTAAAATAACATGTTTGGTAGCAAAGATTGACAATAGTTGGTTATGGCACAAAAGATTTTGTCATATTAACTTTGATAACATGGTGAAGGCCAATAATACACTTGTTGTAAGAGATCTACCTAAGATCACGAAGCCTACTGATACTATTTGCAAGGAATATATTTTGACTAAGTAGAAGAGAGTCTCATTTTTGAGCAAGCAATTTTATACTACACAAAAGATGGAATTGGTTCACACAGATTTGAGTGGTCCTACAAGAACAAGAGGATTTTATAGAGAAAGGTACTTTATGATCTTTGTTGATGATTTCACTAGAATGATGTGGGTAGCTTTTCTTAAAGAAAAATCATAGGCATTTGAGAAATTCAAGATATTTAAGAACAAAGTTGAGAATGAATCTGGAGTCAAAATCAAGAGTTTAAGATTAGATAGAGGAGGAGAATTCACCTCTAGAGAATTCAATTTCTATTGTGAAGAGCATGGCATTAGAAGACAACTATCTTCACCCCATACACCTAATCAGAATGGGATTGCTGAAAGAAGAAAGAAATCAATTGCTGAAGTAGTAAGAGCTATGTTATTTGAGAATGATGTACCAAAAAAATTTTGGAGAGAAGCAGCCAATACAATAGTATACACATTGAACAATACTTATTAGGAAAGGTATGGACATTGAAATGCCCCTTTTTTGAAATAATTTTATTTCTTTAGTAATTGGATACAAACTAGTATAAAACATGCATTTAATAGACATTTCCAATTGGAAAAGTGTGAGACTATATATAACTTAGCTAGAATGAATTTATCTAGATCATATATTTTTAAAAAATTGAATTTTAGATAGAAATACTCAAATTCAGTCATTCTGATAAGTCTGCCTAAAAGCTGACACAACTTTTTACTTTTACCCTCTAAGAAATTGCTTGAAGGCCTTCAGGTGGTGAACACAAATAAGTTCCCAGATACAAATTTTTCACATATTTTTAAATTGGTAATGTTTTTCATTTGAAACTTCTCACTCCAACCATATTTATGTTGTCCATCAGTTATTGAATCCTCTCCACCTTTGTCAATAGTTTCAACTATATTAGTATTTGATGCAATGCTTTTGAATTCTCTAAACATGGGAGTTACCTATTACCTTTCTATCCTAGAGGATTTGTTTATTAAAATTCCACTTGTAGAATGGAAGATTCATTAGAAAGGGAATCAAATTGTCTTAGAGATAGCTTCCAATATCATTTTTGGAATTACAAGGGAAGAAGGTGTTTTCTTGAATGATCATAAATATTTCACATTGGATGACTTTCTTAAAGAATACCAATATTGGAACAATCAAGCCTCTCCAAACCCCTCATATGCATGTAGAATTTTAGATCTTGGGGAAACTATTCCTGATAATATCCACGAAGAACCTACATAACTAAATGTCAGTCAATGGGTGTGCCATGACAATCAAACAATGATTGATCCTCTTTCTATTGAGGATTCACTAGGTGTAGAGGAGTGTATACATCATCAAGTGCAAAAGCTAACTGAGAATTTAGATACTCAATGGTCACACATTCCTTCTGATGAGAGTGAGCACAAAACTACACAATCCTCCATGAAATTTGAGAATAGTTCCTGTGTAGGGCTCTTTGACCATCATCAAATCTTGTCAATTATTCAATCTCCATCCCAAAGCCTACATGTTCCCAAGACACCAAAATCTAGAGGTAGGCCAAAAGGCTCCAAGGCTAAGATAGAAATAGCAGTCGATATTTAAACTATCTTGGATGACAGGTTTATTGTTACTAAAATATTCACAAGAAGAACAAAAGGTTCTCCTTGTAAAAAATGAAGATAATTTCATGGAATATCAAAGACATTAATGCCTCTAACAAAAGTTATAGGATCAAAAAAACTATTGATTCTATGAAGGTAGATATAATCATGCTTCAAGAAACCAAACTTTCTCAAGACAATTTTGAAAATAGAATTGCCAAATGGTCAAAGTGGTCCTCTTTATATTCCCTAGGGATAAGAGCCTCAGGAGCTCTTGTTGTCCTTTGGAACCCCCAAATTATCTAGGGACACCTCATTCAACAGCAAAATAATTGGCAGATGATAATAATGTCAGAGTTTGGTACCTCTTTCATTTTGGTTAATGTGTATAGTCCCACTTCAATGCAAGATAAACTTAGAGTTTGGGACAGCCTTACTCATATGGTTCAGTTGAAAGATTCCCAAAATGTCATCCTTGGGGGTGATTTTAATACAGTTTTGTGTCAATCAGAGAAAATAGGAGGAATTAGCCCATCCTTTAAAACTATTCAAGATTTTTCTTAGTTTGTGGATAATAACAACTTTATGGATATTCAACCTACTCAAGGGTCTTCTACTTGGACAAACAAGAAGGTTGGATTTGCACAAATTGGTGTTTAGTTGGACAGATTTCTTTCATCACAAGATTGGAAACTTCAAAACTTGGATATAAGGTCAGAGATTCTATCTTTACCTAAATCAGACCATTTCCCAATTTCACTCAGTATCTCCCAATCTAATAATGGTGATAATATTTAGTATCATTCATCTTTTAAATTTGAAAGGATTTAGCTTCGTCATCCTCAATTTCCACAAATTTTAAAATAATGGTGGGTAAATGCACCCTATGTAAATGGATCTAAGATGCACCAATTTTCCATGAAATTGAAGTGTACTAAAATCCTCATCAAAAAATGGAATCAACAAGTCTTCAAGAATGTATTTACACAAAAAGAAGAGGTGAAATTGCAATTAGATGAAGTCTATAACAACATCATTCAAAATGGCATGAATGAAGATACCTATGTAAAATATAAAATTCTTCAACAAGAATGGGATTAACTATGTTATAGAGAAGTAGTATAGTGGAGACAAAAATCAAGAGAATTGTAGTTACAACAAGGTGGTAAAAATACAAAATATTTCCATGCTTTAGCTAAACAAAAGAGAGTTGCTACGACAATCTTTGAAATCAAGGATGCAATTACGAGGAATCTTATTTCAAATGCATAATAAATTCAAGAAGATGGGGTTAAAAATTTGAAGAACCTCCTCACCCTAGCCACATCCCCTTCACCTTCAGATTCCCAAGTGAATGAGATCTTATAATCTATTCCCAATGTGTTGTCACCTTGAGAGAATGTCATGCTTATGGCCCCCTTTACTATCCAAGAAATTTGAAATGTGGTTTTTCTTTCCCCCCAGATAAAGCTTTGGGCCCAAATGGATTTACTGCACTCTTTTTCCAAACCTACTAGGATAATATTGGTTGGGACTTATTAGTTGTAGTTGAGGAGTCAATGAAAAGCAAGAATATGCTCAAGTATTTCAACACCACGAATATTAAAATAATACCAAAAGTTAAGGATCCAAAAACATTTGTTGATTTTAGGCCAATATCCTTATGCAATTTAATATGCAAGATCATAACCAAGGCTATTTATTTAAGGATGTAGCACCTCATTCCCTCCATTATTTCAACTGAGCAGGGTGATTTTGCCCTAGGTATCCAAACCATGCAAGGGGCATTGGTGGCTCATGAGGTCCTTCATTCTATCAACACTAATTAAACTTCAAATTTTGTGATCAAATTAGATATGATGAAATCTTATGATAGAGTCTACTAGAAGTTCTTATTTCAAGTCTTACTTAAAATGGGATTTTTAAAAGGCTAGTGTAATTGGATAAAAGCTTGTACATTAAAAGCTTGGTTTTCAGTTATAGTAAATGGTAAACCAGTGGGATTCTTTTCTTCAACACAAGGAGTTAGACAAGGGGATCCTTTATCTTAAGTATTGTTCATCATCATGGCTGAAGCATTTAGTAGAACAATCAAATTTCAACATGGGCTAGGTAAGTGGCAAGGTGCGCATATCAATGGCACAAATATCTCTGTCACACACTCCTTATTTTCTGATGAAACCCTATTATTTGGTCTATCACAAGTCCAAGAGGCTCGACAAATAAAGCATTCTCTACAACTCTATTATGATGTATTAGGGCAGAAAATAAATGTGCAAAAGTTAAAAATATACCTTTTCAACACTTAAAAAGTAATATCTGATAAGATAGTTTAGATATTGGGATTTTCAGTGGAATTTTTACCATGTACATATTTGGATATACAATTCTTCATGGGATCAAATAAAACAAGTTATTGGTCTTCAGTCCTTCAATGTATACAAAGTAGAATAGTGGCTTGGAAAGCTAGATGGCTATCATTATCAGGAAGAATCCTTCTTATCAAGTCGGTGCTTTCAGCAATTCCAAATTATTATCTAGTTGTTCTTAAGGCCCCTCTGTCAATTCTACTACAAATTCAAAAGATGATCAGAGGTTTCCTTTGGACAGGAAATATGAATGAGGTAAAGAAAATACCCCTCCACACATTCCTGCAGTTGGAGGAGCGAGTCTACATGACTTAACAAAAAGAAATAAGGCTTTCGATGGTAGATTAGTATGGAAAATGTATAGTAAACATCAATCCACATTGTGTCAAATTATGCAAAAAAACTATTTGGATAATAATGACCCATCAAGAATCTTGTCAATGTTGGACCCCCCAAAGGGCTCGGTCATTTGGGACTTTATGATATCCTCAAGAGGCATTCTCCTTAAACACGTCACATGGAAAGTTAATAGTGAAAATATGTTTAAGTTCTAGAGAGATTCATGGAATGGTCAACGTCCATTATCTAATTGTCATTCTTTAGAAGATCTCATAGCAGTGTCAGAAGCTCAATGAGGAACACAAGTTAGTCATTATGTATCAGCAGGCAACATTTTCTCAGGAAAAGTCATCTAGAAGGATCTGGATCAATTACCATTGGCACAACTAGAAAAAGAGTCTCTTCACAACATCTTGACAAATAAACATGTATTTTTCCTAGGTAGGGAATACAAATTAATATGGGCCCCAACTAAATATGGTAACTACTCAATTAAAGAGGGTTATAAACTACTACAACAAATAGGATTGGACAAAGTTCCATCTAAAGCATTTTTCATTTTGTTGGAATCATGTTATTTTACCAAAGGTAGTTTGTTTTGCATGGCTTGCAACTAAATATAAAATATTGACAAGTGATAGATTGGTTATATTGCATATTGCCCCACCATTCAATTATCTAATATGTAATGCATGCCAAGAATCGGCGGATCATCTTCTTGTGACGTGCACTTTTGCTCATGAATGTTGGACCTTCGTTTTGAAAAAATTAATCTATAGTACTCCACTTTAGGATAATATATGGGATCTTTTCCAAGCATGGCCAATTCTTTACCTAAATCCTCTATTTTCTAACTTATGGAAATGTGTCCTGGCTCTAGTCATATGGGCCATCTAGTGGTAAAGAAATAAACTTATATTTAGGAAAGAAATTTCTCCTATTGACAAGGTTCTAGAAGGCATTGAAAGATCAATTTCAGAAGTGACTAATGAGAGTTTAAGCAGATGCAAATTTAACCCTATTGTCACTCCATGGGATGGTAGGGTGATGTAGGAATGGAAAAAATTATTTATCCCATCTCCGTGGGGTGCTAGTAAGTCAGCCATAACGCCAGTAGATCAGTCTAATGTTCATTGGCGTCCACCTATAGAAGGTTGTATGAAGCTCAATTTTGATGGAGCATCAAGAGGAAATCTAGGAATATTAGGTTTGGGGACATGTATTTGAGACTGCTAAGGAAATATAATTTCTTTCACTACCTCACCTTTACTTGTTGGTACTAATAACATTGTTGACACATAGGCTCTTTTCACAAGACTAATTCTAGCTAAATATGGAAATCATTGTCACTTGCATATTGCAAGACTCTTTGATCATCATTAATGCTTGCATCAATAGGCGGACACACTCTTGGCAACTTAAATATATTCTAAATCAAATTCGATGGCTATTAGATTAGTATCAAGAGGTGTGTATTTCACACATGCTCTGGGAAGGAAATAAAGTTCTAGATTTTCTCTCAAACTTATGGGATGTGATGGATTGGTGACATCTTCTCTGAATCCAATGAATGTGATTGATCAGCATGATGATCTTAAAAGATTGATTGTGCCAGATAAGGAGGGCTTTCATTATGAAATCCCTTAGCACAACCACAATGTGGTGATGATTGGAAATGCCAAGCTCATTGAAGTGACAACATTGGATCCTTTTTTTCCCACGTCATTTTTTGGGTGATATGTGGTAGTACTCACACATAGAATTATAAGTATGCTTTGCAGTGACATTGGAGCATAATCATTACAAAGATTTCACATGGAACTTCCCACTTCTCATGTGCCAAACTATCTATTTTGTGCCACTTCATTATTCACAATTACTGGCATTGATTTTGCATATCAAAAAACATTGTTTCCTAATTGCCCAAGTACACTCTCCACTTATAAAATAATCTTCTTGTTACATTTTAGTAACAATCTATAAAAATGTCAATGCTTGTGGATGTCTATGATATGTGCGAGACTTGCCATAGATTGCATAGGTCGATCTTGCCAAAGAATTATCGAATATGGATTCCACCAAGCCCTAAAGAAAATGTGCTACCAGTGCAAGTTGATGATGCATCCCTAGAAATGATGTTTTTCATCCACTTTCCCTTCATCCGTCAAGCACTAAAGTAGGTAATTGGGGAGGAAATTCTTTGTCCATCTTTGAAGCATTTCTTGTACCCTTCAAACATGGTATCAATCTTTCTATCCAATGCTATGGATATAATGCAATCACCCCAACTTTTTCTATCATTAGCCACTAAGGTCATTAGGCCTCCTGTTTTTTCTAATAACAAGCTTAAAATCACCATGCAACATTATGATTTATGGGTAAGGAAAGTTTTAGTGGGCAGCTTGTTCTCATGTTCCCAACTATTGCAAAAACATGAAGTTTTGGTTGCATATGAAGTACTTAAAAGAGCCATCAAAAAACAAAGCCCTTCACATATGAACTCTACAATGCAGGTCACGATGCAGGCTCTTAGATTTTAGTTGGAAGACTGAGTCAAAAAAATAGGGTATGCTATTTTGGACTTGCTAAGGTTTTCAAATGCCCTATATAGCCAATGCTCACAACAATTGTCTTCAATTAGGTTGGTTGATGCTCTGTGTCAGAGTGGAGTGTTTGGCATGATCCTCATCTAGAATGCAGGCATGAGGGTTTTGGGCATCCTCAAAGCAATGTAATGGTTGGGATGGGATGGTCTCAAGAAATGCTAGTTGAACACTGCAGTGGTTGGGATTCAATTGTGTCATCACTAAGAGATTTAGGTGGGGATTCAGCTACATGTTCAGGGTGGGACTCACATTCTGGTTGCCAATAGTACTAGTTGGATATCAGATGCAGGTTAAGATGTTCACACATTGCAGGTCACTCAGGACTATGTCATGATGGAAGAATGAAAGGTTGAAGAACAGATTTTTTTATTTTGGTTCTTTGCTTAGTTATATGTTTGGAGGTAGTATATAGTCCATAATGTAAATCGACTGCTCTTTTGCACCTATGAACTATACTTAGCATGTAATATTTGATGAATCATTTTTTTTGTATTGAGCACAATGTCAGGTTTTCTTCCTATTTCTTTCCTAGTTGAGCCTTTGAAACAACTTTATTAATATTTTATTATAGTGGCTCGCCCACTTTTGCCTAAAAAAAACTTATGGATGCACCAAATAAATTAAACAACATACTAGAATTACAAATATGCATCAACCAATTCATGCATATGAAATAGCAATGATTGTGCAAATTTCATGAATGCACGTAAAGACTATACAAATGCAGAAATGTTACACACATGCACATAATCGAATTGAATGTGAAACAAAAATGGAAAACTACAGAGAACTAACTAGTTTTTCATTCTTCTAACATAAAATTTTCCCTATGGAAAAAATAATAAATGCACAAGATTGACAATAGTAAAGGAGTACATAATGTTCCCCATATATGAGGGGTCTCTGGAATCAGTAGATGTGTTTGAACATATGCCCACACATAAAAAACACCACGATTTCTTAACTCACATGCTCTACTTGTTATTCTTCTCTCCCCACCAATCAACCAATGCCAAGTGTGCAAATAGAGACTCTTTGAACCCTTTTCCAACTATTTAATGTCATGTAAACCCTAATTGGACATGTCTGACTAGGAGTGTAAATCTACCTTTTTGTTGGCTCATTTTTTACTCATTCTTCTTTTAGTCAAACTATTTTGTTGTCATGAGATCAGTCGACCCCAAAAAATCTAAATATATATTTGAAGAGAGCATGCACATGGCTTTACCTAGGGAAAATGCATGAACCCGAGACTAAATTTTTCTTTGAAATTATGTAACAACCCCACCATTTCAAAGAGTGGTAAAATGTATGCATCTAAAAATTAATTGAGAAAATTAATTAAATATTGATTAGTGAATTAATTATAAAATTAATTATTTTATTAATAGTCCTACTATTGGTAAATAAATTATTTAGTTTATTTAGTAAATTTACTTATAATATTCTTCTAAGCCCGAGTCTCTTAAATTTCACTATTAAAAGGTTTCTAAAAATTGTTTAATTACTTGTCATCATATGGATAGGTACCCTATTCCAATTCACCATCCACCTTAGGAATGGCTAATGAAATCAATTTAAATTATAATTTAGTTATTTATCTTTGGCAAATAATACATATTCATTAGGGAAGAAGGCTATGTGACCTTATAGGACCAAGACATTGCCACCTTTCCTACCCTTTAGGTAATTGTTCTTCTACCTCACTTGGTTAAATGCAACTCAAAGGACACTTGTCCTAAGAGTCCTACAACTTCAAGCCCTCTTTCATCATTCTCTTTGATCATTACAAGTATCTCTCCCTCCCAAATAACCCTCCATCTTTCCATTGTAGGAGAAACGTCTCCCTTGCCTTCTCTATCCAATTCAACTAATCTCAACTTCTTCTCTACCCACTCAACAAAGTTATTTTGGACCCTCCATTCTTCTAGGGTTTAATTCTAGTCATTGGATTATGCTATGTGAGATCAAGATGAGCCAATGATTATAAAAGAAGCCCTCATTCCTTCATTTTGGACTAGTGAAATTTTTAGTAATCTTGTATTTTGGAAAATTAGATCATTTAGCATTTTGTAATTGCACCTTTTGCTTAATACTCCATGCATTTAGCTTTTATTAATTACATATAATAGCAATCATATATTTTATCATTATCATATAGTTTATAATAATCATTGTTGATCATTTTAACATTCTAGTTGCATAATTCGCAACTCTTCAAATGTTTTAAGTCATTTTGGAAGGTAGCTAGTTTGAGATCACATTGTCTTATTAAAATCTAATGAAGGAGAAGAACAATGAATTCATGCTAGAGAAAAGGTAAAAGAAAGGTATTACTCTATGGATTTAAGATTCTTCATACTTCGATGTGCTTTTTTTGGATCATTAGATATTAAGATTATTTTGTGGTATAGCATTGTTTCAATTAATAGATACACAAGTAGTGAAGAAATTCTCAATATTTTAACTAATGAGAAATTGATCATATGTTACAACACTCTTCCCAAGCTCAATCAAAATTATATAGCTATGTCTGGCAGTGGGCTAGTAGCTTCCATTTCTCCTATAATTGTTTCATGTCCTAAAGCCTTGCAACAATCCATACCATCTCCATTAAAAAATAAATCTAATAATTGTTCCTTCCATGTTGACCCTTAAGGGCTATCTACAATAAAAGTCTAAGCTAGTCCAAATCTTTATGCAAGTCTCTCCCATGATTCATATCTTTATATCTTATGCCGCCATGTACTCCAACTCCAATCATACCTACTCCAAAGAGCCCCATTCAAAATATTTCACCATCATGTCACTCCAATAATCTTTCATGCATATATAAAATCCTATCCCATCCTTATATGAGAATCAATGTCAAGAAGATAATCCAAAGTATAAGAAAATAAAAGTCCTAAAAGAAATCAAGATCAAGATAGAAGGATTCTCCCAATCCATCCAAATTTTGACCAAGATCCCAGTTCCATAGAATTTTAGGATGATTCTTTCATGCCTTTCCATTTCATCCAAGATGATCCCCTTCCATCTCAAGATAAAAGTACCATTCCAAATTCCTTTCCTAATCTAATTACCAAGCAAGATCATGTTAGTCCTCCCAACTTTTCTAATGATCCTATTGGTGTTTTGAAACGCTATGGTTTCAAAATACCCCGATGAGAACAAGATACATCTAGAGGCAGCTACTTCCCATCTTCAACATACCCTTTTAGACACTGGGCCAACTATAAGGCTAGACCCTTCTTCTACTTCAGGCTCTACAAAACCTAGGCGGGTGTACCTCAGATTCACTTATATGGTACTAGTGCTAAAACATACACTTGAATCTTGACAAAGCACATAAAAACCCTAAATATTCTAACACTTATGCAGAGATCTCAAACATGGAATAGCTAATAACATGGCCAAAGAAATTGCTAAGCTAAGTGAGGGCATCCTTTTCAGTTCTTCAACATTAAAGGGAAAGATATTTGATTAATGATGTTGATTTCAGCAAAAACCCAAGTATGCAACAATAAGAACAAGTTGATCTTGTAGTTGATCAATGTCTTATCCATTGGGCATAAGCTAAGTCAAAACATACACATGGATACCTAAGATATATATTCAGATATTTGATATATCCATTCACCTTGTAAATAGATATCTATCTTCATAAAAATTGTCATACTTATGCAATATCCTCCTGGTGAAACTTGCAACCGTGTCAAGGTAGATAAGCATTTACTTGGCTCTTTATTCCAATAGAAAACCTATCCAAACATACAATCTTAATGGATTGTAAATGAGTTTAAGCTCTTTTTTCTTAAACACAAAATATTGCAGATGACAGAGGAAGGAGATGGGAATCAGAATGAAACTAAAGAGATTTTTGCTCATTTGTATTCATTTCCTTGAAACTATACATTCATATGCATGAAATTAAAACATAGAAAAGCCTAACAGATCAGAACTAGCTATATTATCTTCACTACTATTGTTCATACAAGAGAAAATATGCTAAAGAATATGGTGGAATCACAGTTTTGGAACCAATAAGGTGGTCTCACACTGAAAATTGCCAATCCTTACAATGGATGAGAAAGAGAAAGATATAGAGGAAGAATGGAATCTCGAATCTAATCTGGAAAAGACATGTGTCCACTTGAATCTCCATTCTTTGCTATTGTAAAACCTCTCTCATCTCTCTATCCATGAGATATGATTTGGTTTTCATCATTGTTTTGTAACAAACCAAAAATATATTTTCCTTAATGATAAAAACCATCCTGCTACTAAAATATCTAAGATGCATCTGGAATGTTGATAGAACCTCCATTTAACTACCTTAGATATGACCAAACTCGCCCATAACTACCTTTTTACATTCACGTAGTTTACCATTTCACTAGAAATCAATCTAGATTGCCCCAATTGAATGAAACTGAAAACTAGGTACCTGAGACAAATCCTTGCATAACTTGAACTAGTGACCTCTTGCGTGAGAAAAAACTCCAGAAATGGAAAGTTTGTCTTCTCCCAGTTTCGGTGATATATAATACTCCTATATTCACTTATCGAAAACTTTCAAGATCTTACTTTGAAAACTAGGCTCAAGTCAAGGTTCTTTAGACAACACTTGGGCAAATATTTGATTTTTCCTCAAGTTTCAACTATAAATTTAAAAAAAATTTCATTCAAAATTTACCTTACACGTTCAAAAGAGGAGAACAAATAATAATAATAATAATAAATTTAAACCTGTTGAATTTTCCCTCCAATTTTCACTCTGGGTCAAACCTAGTTGATCGGCCCTTTGACAAATGTCATCACCTGATTGGCTAGATTGTTGCACAATCAGCTAACATACCCACCTAGGCGCCACATCACTAGTCACCATGTTGCATGAAGAGTCAGAATCATGCCATGTCATCGCGACATAGTGACCATGTGACACGTGTCATCTTCTGCCACCTCAGCATCTAGTCATCGGTCCACCTCAGTTCACCACGTCACCACCACATCACTCGATTGCCATGTCACATGGTTATTGGTCGGACAACTTTTCCTTGGCAACATGGCGACCATCATCCGATCTACCACATGTCGCCATCCTGTGCATCATTGAAATATGACTGCCATGTCACTACTCGATTCATCATTTTGTGCCATGTGTCAGTTGCTAGTTGGTTCTCAAGTTCTACGTCATCATTGACGTCATCTCTTTGGCATGCGTGTTTGGTCAAAATTTGTTTAGTCACGTCTCCGGCCGGCTAGGTGGGACCTGCACAAGTTTGACGCTTGAAAAGCTTTGTGTCTTATTAAACACTATCATATTGAGCTAAATGGTATTTAAAAAACAAAGTGTCACCCCAAACAAGCAATGTGGGACTAAAAAAGAACCAGTTTCCCTTTTTAAAAATACAGACCTCCACAACAATTCACATCCACTTCTCTATGAAATTTAAAGTGGCCAGCAAGGTCCTGACAGCCTCCTTCCAAGCTGCTTATGGATGGGAATGTGATCTTCATCCAGCTTCACTTACCCTGAGAGGAAGGATCGATCAGCTCCTACCTTTTTTCTTCAACCCCCTTAACCACATGGGTGTCACCTTGCCTCTCTACCAGGGGCATTTCCCATTGCAGGTCTGCTCCTCTACTCTCCTACAGAAGTACTTTGCCCTCCTCATTCTTTTAAAAAGGAGTTGATGACGTTATCTTCTCACTATGGTTCTTTGTGGGATTTCCATGGTTGATTCGAAAAAGCTTTATCCATAAGCCGACCACTCTCAAATTTTATGGGTTGCCCTCCAATAAGTTGTTGTGGGTTAGAGGAGAGCTAGCAAATCAATCAGCCATGGACTGCTCCCAATTATTATAGTGTGTGCTCTGTCATACAAGATTGGTCATTTGGGATTGCAAGGTCGGGTCTGCTGCTAGAGGGAGATAACGGCATGAGAAGGTTGTTCCTGAAACTCATCAACCTTCTTAGCATCAACATTGACCCAACAATTAATTGTAAGGAGCTCTGCTACTCCCCATTTACTCATCGCACCAAAAAAAAAATGCTATGAGAACTCCTTTCATGAGTAGATTCAAGTATAGAATAAAATTATGAATTTTGAAATTACATACAAAAGAAGTCTAATAATATTTTAAACCATCTCTCACACATAGACTTTCGTAGTTTGCTAGAATAATCAAGCCCAAAATGGGTCCGACTATAAAAAAATCATTTTCAAACAATCGAACTGTCAAATTAATCTACCAATCATCTGACATTTGACTGAAAGCCATTCAACCACTGTTGGCTCAACTTTTAAAACTCAGTTCACCTTTTTCTGCAACTTGTCAACTTTATGTCAAGAGGTCCTTTGATTGACTTCAAAAACTGATAAAAACAACTGACCGGGCTCTGAAAATAACAATATTGATTCTCTATTTCGCATACTCTTACCCTGTCGAATCTCATCTCATGACAAATTCTTAGTCAAAAGATATTGACTATCAAAGTTGCCTCCTCAAAACTGCTTGCAAGATAAACATGTCAGAAAACCATAAAACGTGTTGGGATTTGGCTTTGAAAATTGGGTAATGACACTTGGGGGCACGGAAGCTAGGGAATGGGTTCACTGTCATGAGGACAATATAAATCTACGATTAGGGCTTATGACGAATAACAAGGCAAAAATGGTGAGGGGTCAAAGTGGGCTACTCGAATTTTGCAGATTGGAAACACTGGCATAAAAGCATTTTTCGCAAATGGAATGAACCTAGAAAAGTGTGAAGACAGATTCGTCAAGATTTGAAAATTGGCACACTTAAAGTATTTTTAGAGTAGAATGCAATGTTACAATCTATTCAATCTCACCTATCACAGATTTAGAGATATGACATCCCGAATAGGGGGACCTACCAATCTACATTTACTGACACCAATAAAACATCATAAATTGCATTTGGAACCGCATTTGAAAACTAATCAAACGGATTCGTCAAGATTTGAAAATTGAAACATTGCAAGTCTCTAACCTCTAGAATGTAATGCAAAAGGAATTTTTTCATTTTGGTCAACTGAGTCAAAGTTATAAAAAGTCAAACAGGGCTTCATAAAATTTTGAACAATTTGCACCAACATGACAACAATAAATGGCCAACTTTGAGGGATTCAAAACCTAGTTAAAACATATCCAAACAACTCAAAATCTGAAACATAGGCTCTCTAGTATGGACACTAAACACTCCCAAAGCAGCAAGTCATAAAACATTACTAAGTACGAGATATTCAATTGCAAAATAGGCCTCCTATCGCTATTTGACATAGGCAAAAATGCAGATTTGGACATTGCTCAAAATGGAACTTCACGGAATGACTCAGAATATCAATTTATCTTCATGGGGTGAGTGGATATACTGAATGCAAGGTATTAGAAACATTAAACACCTATTAGGCCTTGAAAAGACAGTCAAATACATATGCATTAAAAAGTGCTTATAGGGCTTGATTTTTTCAATGGTACTCAAAAATCAAGGCTTCAATTTTGAGTCCCAACATATCCTATTCAAATAAAAAAGCAAAGCACCATTTCCAATCAATCCAATGACCCTATTTCATGTTAAGATCAAAGTGTCCCTTCACCTCCTTATAATCCTCTTGATTCTGCAGATGATCCTACTTTGCAAGATCTTGGTGCTCCTATTTAAGATAATAATGAGCCCCTTACCTATTGAATTGATTCATCCACTTTCTTTTGATCCATCCTACTTGATGAGCTTATTGATCCCTATATGTCATCTCTATCTCCAAATGATCTCTTGTATTGATTCAAAATTAACAAGTACCTCATTGCGAAAAAGATCTTTCAGAGCAAGCACAAACTAGTAATGAATGAGCTTGTATGTAGCGGACTAACCCCCACATTCATAATGAACAAACCATGCATGAGGTTTGCAAAATGTGTGGGAACCTAAATTAGTAACAAATGAAGCACACAAGATTTGCATGTTGTGGTGGAGTTTATAGACGCCCATGCATGTAGACACAAACTAGTAATGAGTGAAGCATGATCCTATATGTAGTGGATTAAGTCCTCCATTCGTAATGAACCAACCAAGCATGAGGTTTGCAAAATGTGTGGAAACCTAAATTAGTAAGAAACAAAGCCCACAAGCTTTGCATGTAAAGATGAGGTGCACAGAGCCCCACACGTGTAGACACAAACTAGTAATGAATAAAGCGTGAGTGTATATGTAGTTCATTAAGTCCCACATTCATAATGAACAAACCAAGCACGAGGTTTGCAAAGTGTGTGGAAACCTGAAGCAGTAACAAATTATGCATATAAGGTCTGCATGTAGTAATGAAGTGCATAGAAGCCCATGCATGGAGACAAATTAGTAATGATTACATCATGAGCATAAATATAGTGGATTAAATCCCAGACTAATAATGAACAAACCAAGTACAAGGCTTGCAAAATGTGTATAAACCTAAATTAGAAACAAATAAATCACACAAGCTTAATGTTGTATAAAGTGTATAGAGGCCCGATTAATAGTAAACTAATAGACATAAGGTCTATACACAATGTGCGGAAACCCAAACCAGCAAAGAAAAAAAATGCATTGGTTTATAGAGAGTGTGAAGGTCCTCCTTAGCATTGAGCGAAATACAAGCAAGTCTATACACATCATATGTAGGCACAAATTAGCATTAAATAAAGCACACATAAGATTGTGCGACCCAAACTGGCACAAACAAAACTCGCACAAGATTTAGACACACTAAACAATGGTTCAAACTTTCAATTAACAAATCTCGCATAAAGTCCATTCACACAAAACAAAATGGAGGTCTAAATCGGGAATCAATGAGACACATTCAGTCTATGGATGGTGCATGTCAGCCTAGTCTAGGAATTGACAAGGTACGTACGGACTTCACAGGCAATGTGTAGAGGTCCAAACTAGTAATTAATGAAGCACAAGTGAAGTCCAAATTGTGTGTGGAGGCCCAAACTAGGAATCAACGAAGCACACACGAGCTCTCTAAATTTCCTTCGCGCATCACTCCACAGCCAATATTAGACCCTTCTTTATTGTGCAACTCAATCTTAATATTTTTTTAATTTGAAAATGCATTGAAATTGTAGCATGAAAAGTGACAACAAACAACTCCATTAGATGCATCTCTTTGTTTTATACTAATAGCACAACTCAACCACACTATAGATGAAGCGTCTCAAACCCAAATAACTACACATAACTTGATGTCATAACATCAACTAAACCCGAATGCCTAAATAGTTCATACAAATATTCCCTTTTCTGCGAAGTATCAGAAAGTTCACACCATATTGATAAGTCAAAGTTAAATTTTGCTTATGCCCGTCAATTGTTAGATCACCATGTATTTCCTTCCTTATAAACAAATATTATCTTCTATTAAACTACGTATCATTACATTCTCTTGCATAAAGAATGATTTGACACAATGACCTCTAGCCATATAATATCAACAAAATTTTCTTAAAAGTTTTATGCTTTATTATTATTATATGAAATTCAAACCTCTTTAAAAAGGTGATGCAAAAAACTAGCAGACAACTAAATAACCAGCTCACTAGTGTAGAATTATACAAAGCACAAGAGCAAATAAAAATAATGAAAATTTTGGCGAGCACAATCTCTTTTATATTTAAAAAGCATTACACCACCTGCAGGCCAGATGGGCTTAAATGTCATGCACATTTGCAATAAAATAGGTATAACACCTATTATACATAAATCTACACATTGTTTAAATGTGTTAAAAATGGTTCATCGGTAGCTACGCATTACATTATCACCTTATAGATTGGTATGTAATTAATACACTTTCTTTTCTATTTTTAATGGAGGAATTTATATAATTCACAAAAGAACTTCTACCAACTCAACATCTAATGAGTTAATGATTGGGGGTATTCGTTCTGCCAAATTTGACCACCACATGATCCCAGTCCCATCCCTCATGATGTGAGGGTCTCAACTCAAGAACAATTGATATCCATACACAATTTAACTGCAAACATGTGTAACATTTAAGTTGTGCACTACTGAGCACTCCAAAATGTACAGAACTCAACAATCTAATATACCCAATGAATAGATATTCATCCTACTGGAAGAGACTGTGTCGTGACCTATCCCCTTGTTTTAAGCCCAAGTATACATATGATCATTATGCTCGGCCTTGACAATAACACAAACTCACAAACCTCCCAGAAAGAAAAATGTCTGTACTTATGCTGCTACAGTGTTGTTTGATCTTACCAAGTGCCAGTGCTAGAGTCCAGAAAAATTAGTCTGTAAATAAAGTTCCAAGATTTCATCGTGCTCCAAATTCCAATTTGGCATCTATTGATTTCCTGATCATTCCCAAGATACATCTGTGCCACTTGCACATGTCTGACAACCTGCATAATTTTAAATAACAAACAAGACATTTATTGTTTTCCACCTGCCAGCCTCCATATGGTTCCGTTGCAAATCCATCTGAAAGGTATCGATTGCACCCTGGATGGCATTATTAAACATGTGAGGCAACACACGAAATCCAAATAACATGCTCTATTTGCAGAGTTCCACACAGGCTCACATTCTATTTGAGAGCTAACACTTTGCTTTAGCCTATGTGCCTGTGTGGTTTATGTTGCCTAAATACATTTTTTAAGCTCCAAAACCGACACATACAACATCAAACATTAATGTTGCACATAAAAGAAAGACAAACATAACAGCTGATCTGCTATGCACAACAAAACAAAGGCACACCTTTTTGGGTGCAGCAAGACCGCTTGACCCATAGGATGCTCCTGCATCAAAAGGTATTCAAAATATGGATTTATGAATCAACGCATATTGAGCATATTGGACAACCATATAAATGTCTAACATGAAGTCCCCAATATATTTCAACAAACTACAGAACTTTCCACAATAGAAATGGATTTTGTGAATATCCATGAAACTTGGTCTGCAAATTGAAAACCTCTAACACATATTGCTATCAAGATCTCATGTTGTGTAGAAGATATGCAAGCATAGGATGCTGGGCAGTTAGAATGCTGTAATATGCCTAGAGAAGGAAAAGAACTTAACATGTGTACACTGCAAACCCAGAAACCCAAAAGAAACTAGAGTTGCAGAAGTGTAGTGCGTTTGAGATTCCCTAAATATTTGCTTGTATACAAATAAGAAGAAATTGAATGCTTTAAATCAAAAACGCCTATCTCGTACAATTCTGTCCTGTCATATAACTGACAAGAATCTTATAGAGACACAATTATACACCCAACAGTAAGAGTTACCTAATAAACTTAATAGCCAAAAACAAATATTAGCACTCAATAGAACTTGCGTGTATAGGAATATAAAATACTAACACTCAAATACAAAATCTATAATCTGCAGAAAAGGCACCAAAACTATCTAACAAATTCAACTCAGTTGAGTAGAACTCTAATAGTGGTATACTATTTGCAACTTCACAGCATTCTTGGTACCATTATGCAATGCATCCCTAGGCTGTCAGTAATCCTCAAGAAATGTCACCAAGGTGTATGAATAGAATGATCAATTTAAGACTCCTTATATTGTTCGGTCGGAATACCAAAAACTTTGAAGCTAATTACAGTAGACAATTTTAAATGTAAGCTTAACGAAAAGTCCAGGTAATGCCTAATCATAAAATTTCACTTAGACAATATAATTTCAAAAAAACTTCTTCAGATAAAAGAGTTGAACGTTTGGCATTCACTCACAACATAAATTTGTGCTTCAATGTTCTAGTTTTTGCTTCTATCACTACCACATTATGTCAGAGAGCATCCACATCTCTGCCCACTGTAGGTTACTGTCTACAAATCCATTCGTGCCATTACAATAGACATCAAAAGATTACACATGGCAGTTGCAATGGACATTTTCGGCAAATGTTGAGGGTTGATATTACTAGAATGATAAACCACCAAAAGAATGAAGTTAGAATTATGCCATGCACCAGAAACAATAAAATGTTGTTCTAGACAGCACGGTCTGAAGTTGGTGACCCAAATAAGGGATAATTAAACAAAACAAAAAAAAACACCTTGTTTTTGTCCAAATTAATATCAACCAAGTTATTATAGTATAGATATGGACTTTTGTAAGGGTACAGACGAGGTATTGAAAGTTAACCATGTTCGTTGGTGATTTGCATCATCTCTGATGCTCATTTTTTGAAGAACCGGCAACAATACAATTATCAGAATGCTGACCCAAGAAACCCTACATGTAGCAGTCAAATTCTCGAAGAAACAGCCACACAAATTTCTGCCTGCATATAAAGCCACTCTTTAGTCTTCCGGTATATCTTGCTTCCTTAGTTGGTGCCACTTATCAAAGTCAACAATACTTTCAGTTCTGTTCTGAATATTGACTACTTCGCAATCTGTCAATTGTTGTTGCAAGATCTTCACGAGCTCATTTAGTTCATGTATCTTCTTTTCTTGAGACAAAATTATCTGAACCAAAAACATGTAAATAAAAATCACAAGTTATTTTCTTCTGAAAGAACCTCACTATAAATAACAGCCAAGTCATCGATATACTGGATAAATTTCTCACATTTCTCAGGTAATGTGGATCCCATGCAGAGACTAAGGAAGCTTATAATTACATAAGTAAAGAACACTCATGTCTTACATAGAAAACACTAAATAGTTCAGAGAAGTGTCTAGAAAACCAGAGAAGCAAAGGAATATTACTTACCAATTGACTAATTGGAAAAAACATAGATTTGCACCCAATCAAACTTCAATTGAATTAAGCTCATGTCAATCTGTTAATCAATTGCTGGGTGTTTCATTTCCTCTCTGAACATGGTTTTTCTTCTATTAAAAATTTGAAACAATTTATCACCAGCTAACGGTTATAAAGCATATTTTGAAAAAATAGGCAGCAGCTGCAAACAAGTTTCGAAGTACAGCTTATCCAATATCAATTTTTAAGATAGAAAGATCAAATACTTTGAAAAGGTGTTTAAAAAGTACTCATCAATTCAGCAGGATAAATCATTTGTAAACAAGGCCAATATTCCACAACATGCTTCACCAGGACAGATATTAAATATTCTATTCAAACATACTTGCTCTGCTTAAGTGAAATGTGCTCGAAAAATGTCCAAAAACCTTTATCAAAATTTTCAGTGGGCAGAAATTATAGGAAAATGAAAGAGAAAACACATAATGAAAACTCCAATGTAAGTGAAAACTCTAGATGAGTGAAGTTTGTGTTGGCATTAAGGCGAAGATGATTGAATCAGAGGGTACAAAGTGTTGAAGTGGTGTTCTCATTGCTGGAAACACAGCATACAAAGTGTTGAAGTGTCGAAGTACAGCTTATCCAGTATTAATTTTTTATACAGATCAAATACTTTGAAAAGGTGTTTAAAAAGTAATCATCAATTCAGCAGCATAATTCATTTGTAAACAAGGCCAATATTCCATAACATGCTTCACCAGGACAGATATTAAATATTCTATTCAAACATACTTGCTCCACTTAAGTGAAATGTGCTCGAAAAAATGTCCAAAAACCTTTATCAAAATTTTCAGTGGGCAGAAATTATAGGAAACTGAAAGAGCAAACACATAATGAAAACTCCAATGTAGGTGAAAACTCTAGATGAGTGAAGTTTGTGTTGGCATTATGACGAAGATGATTGAATCAGAGGGTACAAAGTGTTGAAGTGGTGTTCTCATTGCTGGAAACGCAGCATAATGGAAGAGATGGATCAGCCATACCAAAAGTGAATTGGACTGAACAGTTAAAGTTACTGAGTGTTCAGTGTACTGGTGACAGGATAGTTATTTGTTGAACATATGATTTGCAATTAAGATTTTGGTGGTTTCAGGTTATGTGGTTCATTCAGAACCATCGACAACATCATATCAATCTATGTCTGGAATAGCATCAGCTACTTTGCAATACAGGAAAAGCTCTAAGGAACAAAACTGGAGATATCGGCTAGAACAGTGTACTGGTACAGTAAGCCTGATTTCAGTAATTTTAGGATTGACAGAGTCCTGAGTATCAACAAAGTTTAACTGCACAGTGAGATATTCATTACAAAGATGCCACAAAACTGATAATAAGGAGACACAAAAGGGATTGGATGGGGTTCCATTACATGAGTTAGATCCTCTATTATCAGTGACTCAGATTCATAGTCTAAATTTACATTAGAGAAAATAAGGTAAGAGGCACAGTAGCCATAGATCTAGCAGTTTAGATTTTGTTATTTTGCAAATGTAGCATTTTGGCATTTTCATTTTGTTGTATATGCATATTGTTAATAAAAACTAAAATAAAATGATGTTAAAATTTTGTTTTCGACATTGAAGTTTCATTAAAATTTGAAGTTAAAACATGAATTCTCAATTTGGCTCTAATGTTTCATGATGTGGTTAAATAATGAATATGTTTTATTATAAATTTATCATATGAATATTTGAAATTTTCGATATTTTTAAAGTTTTCATATTTTTTGAACTTCATCGCTACCTTTCCCTTGCAAAAGGCCTACAATTTCTGACCATTCCAAAAATGCAGGACCACCTTGTCCCAGAAATTCTTGGAACAGAGCCCATGAATCTCTTAAATTAATTCCCAAATTCCAGTTACTCATTCAACCCTCTGTTCTTTTTCGTTTGTACATAGACCATATAATGTGTCTAGTTTGTTAGAAAATTGTGAGGAAGTGACATTGTGACATCTCAGCCCTGTTGGTAGATTCATTTTTGCATATATACAGCCATGCCATTATGTTCACATAGTCACTAGATCAATTTCTGTTAACAAAGACATAAATAATAAATATTCATGAATCTTCATTTGTATATTTACACTTCAAAGTATCATTGTTTTTCAGGGCAATATCCAAGCCCAAAACAAGTTTTTATCAGACCCCATTTAAGAAAGCTTGCAAGTGATTTCTTTCCATTTGCCTTATTTTTTGTTAAAATTTCATAATAATGGTTTTTCATCTAATCAGCAAGATCAGGAGTAAACTGTACCTTTCCAATGCACCAAACCCCATAGCAAATATTTCTAGTGAGATTTCATGTCTTGAACAAAAAACTACATACACAGATGTAGTCTGATGACTGTGTCCACAGAAGGAACATGCTGAGAAGACAACACACTTTCTACCATGGCAACCCAAAGAGAACTCAACTTCCCCAATCATAATGAGAACTATACTTGCTAAAACTTAAATAATTAATTATTGAACATGAAAAAAAATAATGTTCTTAAATCAGAGGAAGGTCATCCCTCAATCAGTTTTCATTGTACTTTACTGACAAGAATCTTCTGCAATACAGTTCTAAAGTGACACCCAAGTGTTGCAGTTACCTTCTTGAGTACAAACCAACAATAAAAATTAAATTTGACAAAACACCATAATACAACATATGACAAGCACATAAAATAACAAACCTAAAGTTCTTATCAAACCAGAAATGGAGTGTAGTAGAACATAGAATGGCAAATCAGAAAACCTCTTGGAAATTGGTACAAAATATAAAAACCCTTGAGGTGCTTCTATTGTTTTGCAAAATCTATCACTTCAAGCAACTGTAATGTTCCCTTTTAGAATGACCATGATAGCGGATGGATTTAGCTTATTAGTGGGTCTTTGTAAGCTAATATTGGTGATTAGAGGACCCCGTTGAGGGTTATGGCTCCATTTGTAGTAAGTCAATGGATGGTTCTAATGAGCTCAAAAGAGTTAGAGTTGAATAATGCTCTCAAGTTTTATTTTTGGCTTCCGGTTTAAACTCCAAGAATATTGGAGGAAGCATCTAAATTTAGTAAGTCACCTTGTCAGGTTCATCCATCATCTTTCTTCATCGGAATCACTCGTGTGCTCTTAGATTTGGATTTTGATGCTTCTTCAGTCATTTTTGCAAGACAGGTGAATTATGATTATTATTTAATTAAATACGCTAAGGATGGTATTTTTCCTAGTACTGTATATTGGTTGCCTTAGTGTCATAGCTCGTTGGAACTGAGTTGAAAAGTTTTAAATCTTAAATCATAGGAAACAATGAAATTGTGTGTCAAAATATTATGATATTGATGAAAAGATCATTTCCAAAACCAACATAGTTAATAAATTATATTATTCAAATAGGAGCCTAAGTATAAAGCAAAGGTCATTTAAGTAAAAAGGGTCTTCATGAAGCTAATTGTTGGAGTGATAAGGAAGATTTGTTTTATTATTATATAAACAGTGGCTTGTTGTAAATGAAATCATTCTTGGATATCTTTTGTTTGCATTTTATGGAAAAGTTGGTCTTGAGGGTTTTGAAGAAATTTCATGGTTGGATGCCATGTCTTTGTTTGCACTTTGAGCCATTCTTGAAAATGGTGAATCGTAACATGTTTGGTTGTTCCAATACTGAATCAGTTTAGTATTAGAGTTAAATTTTTGAGCATAGAAAACCTTCAAATCTGCTGCTGGGAGTCGACAGTGTGTGCTGAAGATCAATTCTACTCAAAAGAGGTTGAGATGGCTAGTGTATTTGGTAATTCAAAGGCATAAATAGCATTTTTTGGGTTAGTAAAAGTGATTGGCATCAATCATCAAGGGCTGCATTTATGCGGAGCAGCGTTCAGATATCCATGGCTGCAATCTGTTTTTGAGACATTGCTAGTGCAAGTTTGGCCAGTGTTACACCTTTGCAGGTCTGCGAGACCCACGCCAATATTGGGTTTATTCTTGATCAATACCTTCTCTTATTGAGACACAACATGCATACTAGGTTCCTTGCATTTCAGATATTTAATAAATGTCACACAACTACAATTCATTGTATATTTTTGGAAAATTGTACATAAGAGTGTGGATTGCCATTTATTTCTATGCATTGTTTTTATTTCTTCTGAAAATCTAAAAAACTTAGTTACCTAGGTTAGTGGTTTTGCCTAGAGAACCCTGCTTGGGTTCGAACCAGTTCGAAATACTGGTTCCAAAATTTGGTCAGGGTTCCAATTCCCAGGGGGTGGTTCGAACCCACAGTCTAGAAACTCGAACCTGAGTGAATTTCATTGCCCAGATTGAATTTGAGGCAAACCCGGGTGAATGTGCGGCATTGGATGGCTTTTAAGTCATTTTTTATAACAAATTTGATAATGTTTTGAGTTTCACAGCCCTAAAAAGTGAATGTAAATAGGTTATTTTGGCTTCTAACATCATTTGTGGTGTGCAAATAGGTGATTGAGCAAAAGTAAGTTTGTGCAAGGAGGATTTGGAAGATTGGATTGTCAGCTATATTAAAGTGTTTGAATCTCATTACTACATCTTTGCAAGCATACAATGGCAGGAAGAGGTAAGTTCTTGTTCTATTTTGCTTTTGTTTTCAATGTTTAATTTAATCTTTTTATTATTTTCAATTGTCTTTCATTGCCAATAAGATCTAGCCATTATATTCCCTAAAAATTTATTCTCAATAACAATATGTCAATATGTATACAATTTCTTATCATAGGAAAAGGAGCTTTAAAGGGATCTACATCTTCTTTGGTAGGAAATGCCAATATCCCGCAAAGAATAGAACCCACATCTTATTCTCTTTTATGGAAATATGTGGATATTATACAACCTCTTCCAATAAGTGGTGGCTTCCGTTGGAAATGTCGAGGTTGTGATGTAGAAAGAAACAGTTCATATTATCATGTGGTGGGTCATCTGTGTGGATACTCTAGTAGAGGAGTGAAGAAATGTCCAAGAAAAAAATGCACTTATGCCAAACTCATTAGTATTAAAATATATTGTAGAGCATGAGTGAGCTGGAGAGAGAGAGGAATTTAGACAAAATGGCATTGATGGCAATAAAAATAAGAAAAACAACCCCTCTAGTCCCCTGTCATCGTCCCCCCGCCATCCCCTTGCCATCCCCCCATCCCAGAAACTTGTCCCTTGTTCCCTCGTCCCCCAAGGCGATGTAACTATGGAGGGACCACTTGAAACTACATTTCAAAATCAAAGTAGGGAAATAGCCAACATTGATGCGGAAAGATGCTCGTATGCAAATGGGTTGTCTTTTAATCTTGTTCACTCTCCATGTTTCAAGCAGATGTTGAGAAGTGCTAATAAAGCACCTGCAGGGTATTCAGGTCCCAGTTTTGAGAGAGTACGAACCACCTTGTTGGATGATGAGGTCAACTTGATTGATGAGCAATTGAAGCCCATCAAGGATTCATGGATTGAGACAGAGTAACAATTATTTTAGACGGGTGGAAAGATGCTAGAAATCATTCATTGATTAGTGTTTTGGCGGTGTCCCCTAAAGGGGCAATGTTTTTTAAAGCAATGGATTGTGAGGGGCAAGTAAAAGATGGGCCATTTATTGCTAATGTCCTAATCGAGGCCATTGAACAAGTGGGTGCAAGAAATGTTGTCCAACTCATAACGGACAATGTAGAGAATTGTAGAGTTGTTGGTTTGTCAATTGAAGAGAGATACCAACATATTTT
Source organism: Cupressus sempervirens (assembly GCA_028749045.1). Lineage (NCBI taxonomy): Eukaryota > Viridiplantae > Streptophyta > Pinopsida > Cupressales > Cupressaceae > Cupressus > Cupressus sempervirens. The sequence continues at coordinate 700,991,128 of CM053791.1, read as the reverse complement.
TTGGACACCTTGTGCAATTCTTTCATTCAATCTTATGCTACACAAGATTGGGAAGAGTATTCAGCAGATCAAGGAGGTGTATGTAGAAGCTGAGGACATCTAGATGTTCATCACAAACCACCACATGACTCGAGGGATATTTAGAATGTTCTCACCTTTGGAGGTATTGAAGGTAAGTAAACTTTAACTCAAGTTAGTTAATTTTTCAAAAAATAGTATCTTACAATTTCTAATTATGTAATGAGATGTATTCTTTTATCAAGTATGTATCAAACAATTTGTATTGTTTTTGCTCTATTTTTGTTACAGGTTGCTGAGACACGTTTTGCATCAAATATAATCATCTTGAGACAACTTATGCAAGTGAAAGAGGCACTTACCAAGATGGTAATCAGCAACAATTGGGCTATATAAAGGCAAAGTAACACTAAGAGGGCAACCAAAATAAGGAAGAGGATATTGGATGAAAATTCGTGGGAATGTGTGGAATATCTCATTAATCTCACTGCGCCCATTACACAAACATGGATAGGCCCTGCCGTGGAGAGATCTATGATGGCATAGACTTAATGCTTGAGAAGATCAAGCAAATTGTAAATGAAAAGGAACAAGATCCTCAAGAGACCTTCTTCAAACAGTTGCGAGCAATTATTATAGAAAGATGAAACAAAATGACCACTCCTCTACATTTGCTTGCCTATGCATTGTTGCCCAAATACTATAGCACCCAATATACTTATCTACCAAAAAGGCTACCACCCTATAGAGACATAAAAGCGTCTGATGGATACAAGGCAACATTTGAAAGACTCTATCTTGATGATGAAATGCGCGATTTGATTACGGCTGAGTTCATACAGTTTGTGGATGCAAATTTCTTTTAGTAATGATGTTCTTTGTCATTGATCTAGGAAGGATGCTCATAGTTAGTGGTCCATGGCCAAAGATTCCAAATGTTGCAACTTCTGCAATCAAAGTGATATCACAAGTAAGTTCAATTTTTATAAAATTGTTATTAGTTTCCTTTGTTTTCATAAATTACTAGAAATTCTAAGATTCAAGATACATAACTTTAAATTTATTTAAATTTTTTACACGTCATGTCTTCATAGATTGTTAGTTCATCCGCTTTAGAGAGAAATTGTTGCACACATTCTTTCATCCATTCAGTGATGCGCAATAGGTTGCAATTAAAAAGAGCAGAGAATTTGGTGTTTGTGCATTACAATTTGTGTCTCGTCTCGTCTCGCACAAGACTAAAGAATACAAAGAAAGGGATACAAAGAGGTGGGATGTAGATAGATAGATAGATGAGATTTTAACGTCCACAAGGCTGAGAAATAGCCTATGGGACGCTATACCCACTACACCGACTTTGTTAATTCAGTTTGCTTTTTGTGAAGGCTGATGATGGGACCATTAAACTTCTCAATGTTCTCTTTGTTGAATAGGTTGTACCATGGGTTGTCGGACAGGATATCTGCAAATTTTTCATTGATGTCCCTGTATGCCTCGCATTCCGAAATGAAGCATTGTTCGGTTTCCACCGTCTCGGAATTGCAAAACAAGCAGATTCTCTCTTCCTAGAGTTCTTTTGATCGCTTCCACCACCCGGTCTCGCATCGATGTTGATGGGAGTTGGTCCTTAGTTGTGCAATGAGTGTCTTAGCTCTCCACAGTATTATGGCCTCTATATACTCCTTTTGACGACAATCATATGTGGGGTTGAACTCGCTGATGTAGTAAGCCTTTTTTCTACCAAGACCCTTTCCCCAATTTCTCTTATGAAATTTCCTCATAACAAAAGCTTTTATTTCTTTATTGTTGGCGGGACACATGTTGAATTGCATATCCCATTTGCTCATCTACTTGATGTTTTGCTGCATCCAAGTCCTTTTACGTTTAAACAAAGTATCCTCAAAAGATCATTTTAGGCCATCTAGTTGCCTCCATCTTTTCAATTTTTTTAAGATAGCTAATGAGGTGGGCCACAGCATGAGCCTCAATAGATATCGCTCCCACTTCACAAAGCATGATATCATAGGGGACCATGCATTTGATTTTAAACTTGTTGGTAATCTAGCGCTTTTGTATTATCTCAATTTGTCTCCATTGTAAGTCTGAAATGTTGTTGGCCCATATTTCACAGCCATAAAGAACCACTAGTAGCACAAGAAGCCCGAACAGAGTTTGATTGGTTTTCCAATCCCAAGCCTCAACATCACAACACCTATTTTGCAAAGCATAAAGTGCCTTCCAACCTCTCAAAACCCTTTTCTTTCTACAACCATCCCAGCTTGGATTTTTGTTGTAGTCAGTCCTAGGGTATTTATATTACGCTACCTCCTTGAGAACGCTGCTCTCAAAATAGAATTTATGTTGACGTTTTTTGCTTTTTGAAAAGATCATAACTTTAGTTTTATTGATATTAACTTGCATACCAACCATATTGCAAAAGCGCTCGAGCGATAGTAAATGTTCTTGCAAACCATATGCAAATTTCGTAACCAAAATGAGATCGTCCGTATATAGGAGCAGCCATATCATAAACTCACCTAATTGGATACCTTCACCATTTTGCATGTCTAACCATTCTTCAAGTTTGTCAATGTATATGACGAACATAGTTGGCGGACTTGGATGTTCCTACTTCTTGGCTTACAATTGAAGACTTCGAAGATTTTAGTGCCCATACTATTTTTTATGGTGCTGATCCTATTAGCCTTAGCGCTATTGCTAAGTCAACTAATGTGGAAGGACTACGAGGAGGAGGAGGAGGAGAAGAAGAAGAAGATGATGATGATGATGATGATGAATACTAAAATTTTATACATTATGATTAGTTGAAACTTGAACTTGAAACAATGATACTTGAACTTGCTGCTATGATTCATGGATCATGATTTAATTTTAATGTTTTGAATCTTTGATGTTGAACTTGAAAATTGAAATATATGATGGTATAATCTTGATTCATGATGCTATGATTACAACTAAAATGTTTAAAGTTTATGCCTATGGTGTTTTTGTCGTTTAAATGATTAAATCATATGATTTTATGATACTCTATGCTTCTAGGCTTCATAAATATGTATATATATAATTTTTACATGTTTTTGTATGAACGAACCCAAAAGCCTTTCCAAAATTTTGTCATACCGGAAAACCAATTCTTCAACCCTATATTTTGAGTGGAACTTGAATCGGTAACTAAGCTGAAACACATATAATCCAAAAAAATACAAAAAAACACAAACTTTCAAAAAGAATGGAAAATAGTATTAATTCTACAACATAGTCAGAAGTGAACCAGTAGGGCTCATTACATTGGTATCAAAGCAGTTTCTTGCCATCTTGCGGGGTTGAAAATTTTGAGTTCCCACACTTGTTTTGTGAGTGATCAGCACTCTCACAAGGTAATTTTAATCATGGACATATTCAAAAAATCCAATAAATATGGGAGCCAATTGAGAAGAGTGTCACGTTTCAAGAAACAAACAAGTGCCCTAGTAAATGAAATGAAGAAATTGAGGCAAACACAGAAAAGGCTAAATGCAAGACTTTTAGATCCAATGACAGTTAACAAGGCAGCTAAGTTTAAGGTTTCCTTTTTCAATAAGTCCTCTTCACAAAGAATGTAGGAAGAGAAACAAGAGATTTTCACAAAGATGACATCCAGGAGTCTTCACAATGAGTTTTCAACAGCTAGTGATCATGGTGAACATGATCCAGTGCTAAGTGAGGCAGCCACTAGTCCTATCTGCAGTTATGATGTTGCGGATTCTACACAAGGACATGCAGATGTGCCTGTTTCATTAGATGACAACATCATTGAGTTCCCGCAGTTTAAGGATTCCAAAGTTGATGATGTGGAAAATGTTGAGGACTTGCTAACTCCCTTTGACGACAATCTTACATCAGTAGTGGTGGGAATATGGGTAATACAGGGTCTGATTTCAAGACAACGGTCCCTTATGTGAGCATGTTGATGATGTTGCGTAAGTGCAAAAGATACAGTTGATAACTTGATACCACTGCTAGTCTAGATTTCCTGATGAGACTGTTGTTTTTGAAGACTGCGAAGAGGATATGCGCACTGATAGTTCTAATTTTTATGGCAGCAATCATAGTGTTGGGGACAATAGTCTTCTCATGTGTAGAAGGCAAGGGCATGGAGTCACTTGGTGATAACACTCGCAATTTGAGTGTTGAGGAGTTACACGATGTAGATCCATGCCATAGTGATGTTGATTTACATGTTGACATTAAGTCATGTCTACAACAACATGAGATAGTAGAGGAGTCTCAATTAGATGATGTGGTTACTAGTGTAATGGACACCTTTGATGTGAGGATGTTTCATGTTGCAGCGAGTCTCAATTATCATGTCAGACATCAAGTGATGACTTGGAGTAATCATGGGATGATGATAGGTCCTAGGATCATTTTTTATGGGGAATTACATTTGAGGAGGAAGCAAAGATTTGCAAGGAGTTGGACATAGCAGCAGCTTCACTTTAGATGAAATGTTTGTAGAGGTATCTAGTAGTAGTACCACGTTGATGGACATATGCCAAGTCACTAGCACACATGATATTAGTGATCATGCAGTGAGAAACATTTTCCTATCACAATGCAATTAGTGAGTCAGAGAGCTTACATAGGAGCCACGGTATGCAGAGACATCATATGACCAAATAGCTGAAGATGAGCAATAGTGATATTTTATTCACCTCTTGAGCATTATGATGCTATTTAACAAATGTTAGTTGTATTTGGTTAATATTCTCCTATGTCAGATGAGCATGGTGGTAGTTGCATTTCCCTAGCAAAGATTCATTTACTTTGAGAGGTTGTCAGGATCTTGAAGCATAATATTTACAATTGGTAGCTGGGCCTAATAAGAATTACCTTCTTGAGTTGAGTAGCACTTGTTATGAGGCATTGTTAGGGAAAGATGAGGTGCTTGAGCTCACCCATGAGCATAAGATGGCTTCTAGGGTGTTGGAGACCACCTAGTTGGCTATCTGGGAGTCACAACTCAGTTGAAAGAGGCAGTAATGGAGTTGGAATTTACGCCAACCCCAGATTTAGTTCAACTACATATAGTCATAGTTGGTGGTGTGTTGACTTCCATGAATAGGGATGATGGATGTGATGAGGATACAATTACATCCATCCTTGAAATGAGTGCAGTAGCTATAGATGAAATTAGTGCATCAGTGGAAGACTGCAGAGAGTTTCCCATTATACTAGGTCCCCCAGTAGTTAGTAACCTAACACATGATACGGAACGGCATACTGAGAGTCTTGATGTGACAATAGTGGATTCTTTAGAGAGTTGTGTGCCAATTCCTGACAATACTCCCTCTTCTTCACAGGATTGGGGCAAGGCATCATTTGATTTCAAGATGAGCTCTCATGGGAATTTGTTTCCTTCTACTAGAAGAAAATCTACTACTTCAACCCATATAGCTGATAGCAATAGATAGGTAGTAGTGCCATAGTTTCAAGGGGATAAGCTATGGGTTGCAGGGGAGCCAGTTGATGCTTCTTCATATGATTTCTACTACATAGAGTCATTTATGAGGTATTTGATTAAGAATCTAGAATTACAAGATGGAGCATTTAGAGCGTTGGAGGGTACTTTCATCCAGGGTTCTAATGGTATTCATGTTTTGGTGAAATCAATTTTAGACTTTGACTACAATGTTTCGCCATACGGATTTTGTGCTTAGGTTTGTTGAAAGAGTTACTTGGGATCCTATCCAACCAGTTGTTCAAAGAAAGAGATTGGAATCATCTCTTGGTTCTCGGTTTGAGGATGATGAGCCTCTGACAAAGATTGCGGCATTTTATCGCAACGACACAATGAGGAGTGCTCGTTATTTCTCTTTTGACCCACAAGTAGAGGAATTGGTTTTACGCAGGTGTGGGTTGGCTCCAAATTCATACCATCTTTTATGGGATGGGATTGTGCCATATGCAGTTGATGGGTTAGTTGTTGCAAGTTAGCAGGAGGCTACTTGTAGAGTCAGCATGTCCATGATGGTTTTGCAGAGGATGGATATTTGCATTATAGGGAGTTTTGATCTAGCAGATGTTATTAGATATCCTTTTCCTCGTTATGGATTGATGTGATTTTCGTCTCTACTGGGATCTAGGTGGAGATAGGATTGAGACTATAGATTGGGTGAGTCACTACTGCTGGTATGGTGATAGTATGTTCTGGATAGCTTTTTGGATAGTGTTATCATCACAAGAGTTTGTAGGTAACGTCAGGGACATTATACATATTTATCTTTAGGATCTAGGTGGATCATTGAGTTTCTTTGATTCCTTTGATTGCTTGACGAAAAACAATCTTGGGGAGGGAGGACTATTATGTCACCTTTTTAGCATAACCATGATAGTGAATGGATTAAGCCTATTACTAGGTCCTTGCAAGCTAATATAGGCGATTAGAGAACCTTATTGAGGGTTATGGCTCCATTTGGTGGGACTTACTAATTATAGTATGTCAACGGATGGTTCTGATGAGCTCAGATGAGTTAGTGACATTAATGTTTGATAGCTTCGATTGGATAAACTCATGAGACTAAACTGAAGTTATATATATGTGATATATATATGTATGAGATTTTTATGTGTGTGATATATCTGTGTGTGTGTGTGTAGTTAGATAAGATATTGGTATTTGTTAATATCTAATAATTAAATAGACATGGCCCATTGAGGGACGTGTCTCTTCATAGCCTTTGCTCATTTAAATTAGAGGTTGCTGCCATTTGGAACACGCAGACCATACCAGAAAGTGCTTAGTACATTTGCAGAGATCCTCCAAAACCAACAAGAGGAGTTGAATGATGCTCTCAATTTGTTTTTCACCTTCTGATTTGGGCTCCAAGAATCTTCGAGAGGGAGTAATTTTAGTGAGGCTTGTTCGGTTCATTCATTGTCTTTCTTCATTAGGGTCACTCATGTGCTCATAGGTTTTGATTTTGATGCTTCTTCAGTAATTTCTGCATGATGGTATGATTATTATTTAATTAAATAAGATAAGGTTGTTATTTTTGTCGGTATTGTATATTGGCCACCTTAGCATCATAGCTTGTTGGAACTGGGTTGAAAAGTTTTAAATCTTGGACATAGGAAACAATATTGATGAAAATGTCATTTTTGGAGCCAAAAGAAGTTATTAAATTATATTATTCAAATATGTGCCCAAGTAATAAGCAAAGGGCATTTAAGTGCAAAGGATCTTCATGAAGGTAACAGTTGGAGTGATAAGAAAAATTTGTTTTATTATTATAAAAGCAATAGCTTTTGCAAATAAAATCATTCTTGGATATCTTTTGTTTGCATTTTGTGGAGAATTTGGTCTTGAGGGTTTTGAAGAAATTTATTGGCTGGATGCCATGTCTTTGTTTGCACTTTGAGCCATTCTTGTTAAAGGTGAATCGTGTCAGATCTGGTTATTCCATTACTGAATCGGTTTGGTACTAGTGTTTGAAATTTTGAGCATTAAAAATATTCAAATCTGTCATTGGAAGTCGATAGTGTGTGCTGAAGATCAATTCTACTCAAAAGAGGTTCAAACGACTAGTGTTTTTGGTAATTCAAAGGTAGAAATAGCTTGGGGCAATACAAGTGATTGGCGTCAAGCATCAGGGGATGCATTTATACTTAGAGGAGCAATGTTCAGATTTCCATGGCTATGATCTGTTTTTGAGAAATCGCTAGTACAAGTTTGGCCAGCATTACACCTTTGCAGGTCTGCGACTACATTCCTAGAGGTCCATGTCAATATTGGGGTTTAATCTTGATCGATGCCTTCTCTTACTGAGACCCAGCGTGCATACAGGTTCCTTGCATTTCAGATATTTAATAAATGTGCATTTCATACAACTGTAATTCATTGTATATATTTGCAAAATTATAAATAAGAGTGTGGATTGCCATTTATTTCTATGTATTGTTTTTATTTCTTCTCAAAATCTGAAAATCATTTAATCCAAATAAATACAAAAATCACAAACTTTCAAAAAGAAAGGAAAAGAGTATTACTTCTATAGCGCAGTCAGGAGTGAGCCAGTAGGGCTCATTATAGCAATCATTTGGGTACAGTCTTGAACAGAACAACTTTTAGGCAATATGAATAACACTCTAGGCAACGATACTATATCCATGAAACCCTTAGAAACCCTGGGTCTCACACTTTCATGAGAAAACCTTACCATTTCTCTGTTGGACTAACCGCCAACGTTCCCCTTCAAGATTCGTGACATGGCTTAACCGCCTTCTGTGTTCTATAAGTGTAGTGGTTGTATTAGGCATTGATAGGCCGATCTTTTGGTGCAATGGCAACTCTAGATTGTAACAAGTGATATCAAAGCTTCGTCAAAGGTTTGAATCTTTTCAGGTAACACTGAGGGGGGGATTGTTGGACTAGCTGCCAACGTTCCCCTTCGAGATTCGTGACATGGCTTAACTGTTTTCTGTGTTCTATAAGTCTAGTGGTTGTATCAGGCATTGACAGGTCAATCTTTTGGTGCAACGGCAACTCTAGATTGTAACATTCTCTTTGCAGCTCAGTTATGATCTAAGAATCTAAGCCGGATTTTTCCATCCTGCTGTGGTCTCCTGCTATAACCAAACTCCTTCCCCTGTGATCTGCTAATATACAGCAACCACTTCCCTTGCTGCAGCTCTCAAATCTCTACAAAGATTCTGACTTTTTGGTGACTGAAGCAGTCTGCCTATCCGCTCTGAGGATACATTGACTGGCCCAATTTCTCACATTCCCAACTTTTGCAATGCAGCATTCAAAGAGAAGATAAATCCCTCTTCTCACAGACTTCTTCAATTCCCTCGCTTCCATGACCAAAAGATCATTCATAAACCATGTTTCCCTACTCAAAAGAAAAATTGATGGTACCTTAAAACAGATGACCCTCCTGGATTCCATTTCCTATTTGACAAAATAGAAAACAAAATCTGTTTTCTCCAAGAGATAATATTCTACCCAGGGCCCAAGAGACTCTAAGCTTGGGTAATTGATTAGAGGAAACAACTATAGTGGTAGACATGTGGATGATGGTGAAGGGTTACTTCATGGTTATCTTTTCAACTGCGATGGAAAAAGAGATCTTTCAGGAAAGATTGTTGCTCTCCAACAAAGCTGCTGCCTTGAAATCCTTGTCCCTTAACGTTAACCTGGCAGATGATCTTCCAAGTGTAGTTCAAGTATGGACATGATTTAGCAGAATCGGGACATTGGAGAGTACACAGCAGCCTCAAAGCTCACACTCCAACCTGAAATTCTCAATCTACACTTAAATATGCATAACTATTGCATTGAAGAATGGCTCCCAAATTAGCTTCTAGATCTGGGGGGGATCATTTAGGAACATCATGTGGACTATGAAAAGATCCCATTCAAAAGTACTCCATCACTAACAAGGCGATCTGGAAAGTGCCTGTCCCATGTCCCAGTCAAAGGAGACTCCAGTTACAATGGACACAGAATATCGGAATTTATGCCCTCAGCACACATGCAAATTTCAAAGTAATATGCAACAATGCACACCCACCATTAACAAAAGAAAGCCATTATGGGGAATTCAAGCTTTCAGCCCTGATGAGGAAAAATATGGCTTAATTTTCTTCCTCTGGAGAGCAACTGAGCATGCATGTGATTGAGAAAGGATGGGAAGTACAATGATTAGCACACAATCATAAAACCAGTAAGTTTCCATAACTGAAATATGATCTGAATATTAGCTTACAAATAGTGCATAAATGTATTATCTAAAGAATTATCTAACCTGAAATAAAAGGAAGATGATTTTGAACTCGAGTAAATTTACCTGCTCCTTGATAAGTTCCTGCTTATTTAAAATCTGTTGATGTTTAGTAAGTGCTGTAATTGGCTCTGATTCATTCACAAGCTCTTGTTTCCATTCAAATTGAGATGTCATTATCAGTATCAATAATATAAACACTAACGCCACAGGTCTTGACATCTTCTTCCTCTAGATACCCTGCACACTCCCAGACAAGATGACAATGAATGCATAAGCTTGCAACAAAAACTTTCTTCAACAAAATCCTGACGTAGACAATCCAGATATTTTGCTCACACATGTTCTGCTATAATATGGAAAAAGTCAATAGCACAGCTGAAAGTGTAAATTGGAATCTGAATAAGTCAAATTACTTGACACATTAATATCAAGAGATCATTAAAAGCATGTTCAATTTTCTCTGTCACTTGATACCCTACCCACTTCTCGCCAAAACATGTCTACTATATTGAGCGCATATCCAAATTCAATAAAACATGCATATGGACCCCATACTACCTGAATTTTAGGAAATGTATTGGATATGGTTAACACAATTCAAGTTGCATCTCTTAAAAATTATAAACCAAGAAAAAACAGAAGACACAAGCATCAAAAACAATTTCAAAAGCACTAGCAGGCTCATTTTTGGACTTGCGCTACACTTTGAAATGAAGTATCCAGAGGCTTCTAAGTTTGTTTTGGGTATTAATAGGAAACATTGGTAGAATAAAAAACAAATATACTAACTTTATATAGCAACAATTCAAGATGCACAATTATAAGTCAATGAGTGTTCCTATTCCTATGGGTATGAAATTGTTTGTGGAACAGTATCTAAATACATGATGAGATAGACACGAGTCATATTACATATTCTAGTGATGCTGGAAGAAATATATATGCAATGGTCTACACAAGACCAAATATTGCTCAAGTAGTAGGAAATGAGCACTAGACTACACTAAAGGAAGTCCTCAACTGTCTTTGTGGCACTCCATAGTATTATGGGAAAACTTGATTTGGCAAAAACATTGGAGATTAAAGGTTTTGTGGTTGTGAACCAGGCTGGAGACAATGGCATAGAATACCCACTAGTGGTTGTGTTTAACCTATTTGGCAGAGTTGCGAGTTAGATGAATCGGGCAAGTTACTGTTTCTCTTTAGACTACTGAAGCTAAAGACATGGCAAATAGTCACACTTGTAAAGAGATGTGTGGCTATAAAGATTATGTTAATATGTTGGCCTAATATATGATGCTGTGAGGATTGATTGTGATAGTCAAAATGCAATCAATTTATCAATGAATCCTATGTTGCTCGCAAGGATAGAGAAAATTTATGTGCAATATAATTAAGACATGGTGGAAGAAAATAATATCTTAGTCAAGAAGGTTCTCACTTACAATGAACATTATAAATTCATTGATGAAAGTCGAACCTTGTGAGCATGGAGAAGTACAGATGGTGCACATTAGCTATGGCATTTCTACCCTATCTATTAACTTAAATTTGTTTATTGAGCCCTTTATGCAGAATGTGGAGTATGTGTTGTACGTTTTGACTATTTTACACCCCAAAGGGATGTATAGTTGTCCACAATATGTTGGCCTAAACTACATTGGCATGATTAACCAAGCAAAATGGTGAACAAAGTACTCAAAGCATCAAGTGATGAAGAGTTGACTATTGTCATTGATTGGCAACTGCCAATAAGAAGATTGAAGCGTTGCAAGTGCAACCACCTATAGACTAGCGTACTGGTCTCGACAAAGGAAAGGAGACAGACAAGGAAGTTTGATGCTCGCGCCCTAGTCACCATCGATGTGACGAAACTAGAGGTCTAAAAGGGACATGAAATGCACATAGAGAGAAGCAGTGGATGCGACAGAAGCGCTTAAGGACTTAGGCCTACAAGTAGACTTGCAGATAGATAGGCATGCCTTTATGTATATACACCTATGGATAGGTAGTCATGGGTATCTTGTGACCATGCTCATTATGCAATTTAAATTTCAAATTCATAGTTTGAGATAATTTTAGGGTTTCTATCTATGAACAGTGAGAGTGATTTAAGTTCACTCAGACTTCATTTTGATGATGTCGTCGTCATTGTTGTAGTAATTGTGTTGAGCAGAGATCTATGAAGGGAGACCGAAACGGTTATGAACAAGAGAGTAACAACAGACTGATTCGCAAGCACGAGGAGGAAGCAAACAAAGAAAGTTCACAAGGAGGAAGTGAACAAAGAAAGTTCACCAAGCCAAATCAAAGGAAGGAGATCAAAATACCTTCGAGGAGTTTACACAGAGGATCCACCAAGCAAGGTGTGTCAAATTCTTAGATCTATTCTTATAATGTCGTGCAAGTTGTGACACATCGAGTTCATATTTGTAAGTTAGCTAGTCCAATGGTTAAGATTGCTAACAAACACATTTTTTTAAAATCCATGTTGTGTACATGCTTTAGACAATACTTCCAAAAACATTGGATGAATAGAGTAGGTGAATATAATGATGGTCAAAGCAAAAGACATAAAAGTTTGTATATAACCATCAAATATCACTTGTAAATTCCTCAAACCCATTGAGACTAGATATGCTAGCTATTTTATTTTGCTACAAAAAATGTTGAAGGTGCAAGATGCTCTAAAATATATGGTGGTTTGTGAAGAGCGGAAGAAATGGACTCAATCAAAGCTAATAGAAGGATACAAGATGAGAGAAAGGATTTTTGACGATGCTTAGTGGTCCAATATCAGGTAAAAAAATATATATATATTTTACACATTTGTATTAAGAGTAATTAGGAACCAAGATGTCACCTAATTAATCATTTAATTAGGTGCCTTACTACTTTATTCACTTAAGCTAAACCTAGGGGTGCTATCAATTATTGATTATGTGATCATCAAAATATTTTGGAAAGTTGGCCTTGATAAGGGCTAATTAATTAAATTATTTATATTTATATTTTGATGATTAGGTCCAGCTTAATGTGGCACTTTTAATTAATTAAAACTTATTAATATTTTATGTTTTGTATTGTTAGAAAAATATTCATTCCTTGGTTGTATTAAATAAGGGAGATTCCAAAAATCCCTACAACTTGTTTTCCTTTTTGTAGTCATATTGTAGTCCTTTTTGTACAAGTGTGAGGATATGATACATTTTTGTAATTCCTTTACTGAGAAAATTAGTTTATCCTCTTTAAGAGGATGTTGACACTTTCCACACACTCATTATGAATTGTGGCATTCATAGATTTGTGGGTTACTTTTGTAACTCCTCTCTTCATCCCTATTCAAGAGATGCTCATATCTCATTTTTCAAACACATTATTGATGCTATTGTAAATGAGCTACTTGCTCCCTCTCTCTCACTCTTAGGCTTTGCCTCATTCATAACAATTCAGTAGGGATTTTTCTTTGCTTTTGCCCTTTCAGTCTCTTGTCTCCTTGTAGGCTCTTCGGGTGATTTCTCCAAGTTTATGCTATTCTCAAGGTAGTATTTTTCTTCATTATCTAACTCTCTTGGATTTTGATATTTCCTTGCTCTTTCATTTTTCCTTTCATGGTATTAGAGCTTGCTTACTAATCCTTGTTTGAGTGAAAGTTGATGGAGGTTGCCAATTTGAGGAGCTCACCTTGTTTTGGAAACAAATTTTACGAAGAGGCTTGGAACTAATTTCATTAACTCATTTGTGTTGCAAGTTGCTTGATCTATTTTGTTTTTTCATTTCTAACCCTCTTTGGAAGATTTATCGCTAGAGAGTTTGCAGTTATTTTGCTTTAAATCTTTTGTACTAACCATCTCTAGAAGGCTTGCTGCTAGATAGTTTCCTTGCTTTTAAGAAAAAACCTAACCAATGTTGTCAAAACACAAGGTTAGAGCTTTATGCTCACAAGAATCTTGGTTGCAAATTATTTATCACATTTCTTGCAGTTCTTAGAAATCTAATATGTTATTTGCAGATTTAAAATCTAATTCTTTTTATCTTAAGGTTTGTATTACACAATTTGTGTAGGTTTCTATAATAGAAATTTTGATTTTATCTTGTCATTTTATTAATATTTCTGCAGTATGTTGTTATCTGGTTTCACCCACCCAACTCCATTCTACCCTTGCTGTCAAGTTGGATTTCCCCCCTCCAATGAGGAGTTTTGTAGTTATTCCCCTTGTAAGACTTGGCTAGTGAGAATAAAGGGTGACATCCTTTTCCATCAATACACACTACATTGCATTGCTTTCCAAAACACGTCCAGTCCCTGGAAAGCATAGTCATCTTAACCCTAAACCCCAAGACAATATTTGTCATTACCCTTTTGCTTTCCGCTCCACAAATCCGCTGGAGTAGGAGTAAGTATCTGAAGTTTGAACTACTACCTAACATGAATAATTATATGATTCTTCTTATCTCTAGTTGCCACTCATATCGGTCTAGGCATCCAACCACCATTCATTTTTGCAGTTACCCTTAGCGAAATTGTGGTTTTGTGAAGCAAATACGAAGGCGATCTCCTCATTGTCCTCATCGCACAAACCAACACCTAACGTCATCCATCTTAGCCTCTCCATATGCCTGACGAGCTCTCTCATGAAACCCGGCCAAATGTTTTAGCAACACACGCTTGTCCCAACAATTTGGAACATTCCTTTCCTATTGGCTCACTATCCTCAGGATAGTCTTTGCACACTGCCTTCACCTCCATTATAAACCTATCGCACGTGCAACGGTTGAGATGTTTGTCTATCATTGTATCTTCCTAGTAATTTTATTTTCAATCATTATTTGTTAGTATACTTTTTTAATTATCATTTCAGTCATTAACATTTTTTCTGTAGATAGACTAGAAGGTGAGTCAAACTTCATATCATGGAGAATTAGAATAATGATCATTCTTCAAGAACTCAAAATTGAATCCTATGTGGAAGAGAACAAAACCATGCCAAACAATGAATCCAATAAAACCATATGGAAAAAGCATAACAACAAAGCCATGAAAATCATTATAGATGCAGTGAAGGATCATATACTTCCAGCTATATCAAAAATGGAAACTACATATCAAATGTGTGACTCCTTCAAACACGTATGAAATTAATAATGCTAGCAGGGTTCTCACCTTGAAATATCAACTCCTTCATATTAAGATGAATAAAGAGGAAACAATTATGTCATATTCTACGTGCATTATAGAACTAAAAGATTAACTATCAACTATGAACTATTGGAAATCATGTAGACGAAAAGGAATTGTCCTTGATGGCCCTAAATAGATTACCAATTTCTTGGGAATCCTTTATTCAAGGGATCGGTGCATGTCTTGAAATCCCTAAATTTGATCAACTCAAGAATGACTACACTCAGGTAGAATCAAGATTCATTTCGAGAGGAATCAGTCGAAATAAAGAGGGAGAAATACAAGCCCTACATACAAACACAAACAATAAAAGGAAGAAAAATTTCAAACAAAAAAGAGGGAAAAGTAATCCTAAACAAACCATCAAGAGGAGAGATATGTCTAAAATAAAATGCTACAAATGCGATAAATTCGAACACGCTCACATGTATTGCCGGAGAGAAACAAAACTCATGCCTCTATTGCTGAAAATGAAGCTGAAAATTCAGTATTCTTCTTAGCCTTGTCAAGTGAGCTAAACACGACCAAGAATACCTGGATAACGATAGTGGTGCATCTAGACATATAATTGGATTCAAAGAGTAGTTTGAAACCTTTGAAGGACACTCAACTAAAGTAGTCACAATAGGGGATAACTCCACCTATCCAATGAAAGGAATTGGGACCTATTCAATACAATTGAAAACTGGAGTTACCTTACAACTAACAGGTGTATTATTTGTGTCAGGCATTTAGAGGAATTTGGTCTCCATTTCTGCCCTAGAAGACCAAGGGTACCAAGTCACTTTTCTAGAAGATAAAGTTCTATCTTGGCCTAAGAATCCTAACATTAATAATGCATTTACTATAGGATTTAGAGATGGAAGTTTATATAAACTTTGTAATACTCAAAACCAAGCATTAAATCATGAAATTTCCAAATCTAGTGAAATTTGGCATAGAAGGTTAGGACACCTCCATTTTCGTGCACTACTCTCTATAGAGAAGATTGTGACAAGCTTTGCCTAAATTAATATCTAAACATGTTGGAACTTGCAAGGGATGTGCTTTAGGATAGAACTCTAAAGGATCTTTTCCATGTAGTGAACATATATTAAAAAGCTGTACTTGAACTTATTCACACCAATTTGTGTGGTCCAATGGTAGTACCCTCACTAGGGGGATTCTTGTATTACATAATTTTTGTCAATGACTATTCCAAAGAAAAATGGATTTATTTTCTAAAGCTTAAAGAATCAAATGATGTATTATTGAAATATAAAGAGCTTAAACCATTAGTTGAAAATCAAACTGGAAATAAAATTAAGACTCTAAGATTAGACAATGGGCAAGAATACTTTTCTGAAAGTTTTACATAATTCTACACTTCTGTAGGGATTAAGAGGGAGTATACAATACCTTATAATCTGCAGTAGAATAGGGTAGCAGAAAGGAAAAACAAGACCATTATTAAACCGCTAAACCATGATGCACAATCAAAACCTTCACATAGCATTCTAGGTTGAAGCCTCAAACACGACAATGTACATTCAAAACAAATGCCCTCATTCAATTATAGAGGATATAGCACCTGAAGAAGGCTTCACAAGAAACAAACCAAACTTAAGTCACTTATGAATTTTTGGTTTCCATATATATATTCATGTTCCCAAAGAAAAGAGGTCCAAACTAGAACCTTCAGGAAATAAAGGAATATTTGTTGGTTATAGTCAATCCTCTAAAGCCTGCAAAGTATATTCCACAACAAAGAACAATTGAAATCAGCAGAGATGTTAATTTTTAAGATGTTGCATATAAGATTTCTAAAAAATATTAAAGAACCAAATGATGAGCCAAGCACAAAATTAGATGAAAACCATACAGTTGAGCTTCAGAGAGAGACTTGTTTAGAAGATCACGAACCCATACAAACAAATCCTTAAAATGTTGAAATTTCGTCTAACTGAAAAAGACACTATGGGCAAGAAAGATGATCGAAGAAAATAATGTAGCTCCTAAAAAAGTATTTAGACAAAGAGAGAAAACAAGAAGTCACTCATGCTATGTTGCACTTATAAGTGAACTCATCAAGTCTGAACCATCAAATGTTGAAGAAGCCTTAACATGCCAACCCTAGAAAGATGCTACGATTGAGGAATACTAATCTATCTTGAAAAATGATGTCTACGACATTATACCTAAACCTAAGAAAAAATCGGTTGTCTCCTCTAAAGGGCTATTCAAAATTAACGTGCACCAAATGAAAGTATTGAAAAGCACAAGGTTGGATTCATTGCAAGAGGGTTCT
Organism: Cupressus sempervirens; assembly: GCA_028749045.1. Taxonomy (NCBI): domain Eukaryota; kingdom Viridiplantae; phylum Streptophyta; class Pinopsida; order Cupressales; family Cupressaceae; genus Cupressus; species Cupressus sempervirens. The sequence goes on along the minus strand of CM053791.1, from coordinate 700,973,853 downwards.
TTCAAAAGGTTGGAATTGACTATGAAGAAACATTCTCCCCTATTGCCCGATATACCTCCGTAAGAACAATAATTGTCATTGCTACTTCCAAAGGGTGGAAGATACATCAAATGGAAGTGAAGATTGCATTCTTAAATGGTGTTATTGATGAATAAGTATATCTAGAGTAACCAAAAGACTTTGTCATCCATGACAAGAACTCTCATGTGTGCAAATTGAAGAAAGCTCTCTATGGCCTTAAACAAGCCTCTAGGGCATGGTATGAAATGATAGATAGTTACCTTGCCAAACTAGGATAATACAAAACTGAAGCAGACTCAAATATATACTTCAACGTATCAAATGGTGACATGTTAATACTTGTTCTCTATGTTGATGATTTACTAATAACAGGGGAAGATCATCTCATTACAAAATGTAAACAGCACCTTGCATCTGAATTTGATATGAAAGACCTAGGTCTCTTATACTATTCTCCGGGACTAGAAGTATGGCAAAAAGAGAATTATATTTTCCTAAATCAAGGGCAAATATACTATTGACATCTTAAACAAATTTGGACTGTAAACCCATATCTACAGCAATGAAGACAAATCTTCACAAGCTTAGAAGTGATGCATCCAAGTCTGAATCCACAAATCGTACACGCTATAGACAGATAATTGGTTCACTTGTGTATTTGTTGAATACTCGTGCTGACATTTGTAATGCAACAAATGCATTGAGTCAATTCATCTGTGAACCCAATAAAATTCATCTTATGGCAACTAAACACAATTTGAGATATCTACATGGAAACATTGGGTTCAGTCTTAAGTATGACAATGTTGAAATACAACTTCAAGGGTATTCAGATTTAGATTGGGCCGACAATTCTGTTGATTGTAAAAGTACCATAGGATGTTTCAGCCTAGGGTCTGCAATGATATCTTGGTTCAATAGGAAGCAATTCTCAGTTGCCCAGAGTTCTACAAAAGCCAAATATATTGCAGCATCTATAGGAGCTCGAGAAGCAGTTCGGTTGAGAAAGTTACTAGCTGGACTATTTGGAAAATCCTTGAAACCTACATTTATACACTGCAACAATCAAAGTTGCATAAAAATATAAGTTAATCCAGTGTCATAAAGTTGGAATACATGAACACTAATGAGCAAATTGCTAACATACTCGCCAAACCTCTCTCAAATCTTAAAGTGGAGCAATTCAAAAGAAAACTTGGTATGATCAAAATGTAATTGTATTTTGTGAGATGGAGTATTAGTTATGTTTGAATTCAATATATAATTATATTTTAATATCATGCGAATCATTCTATGTATGTGTAAAATGTCATGAAAGGTAACGATCTTTCATTTTTGTTGAGGTTGTTTTTGTAAGGTGGTGATCTTAACAATGGCTTGACCTATTATCATGATGGACTACATTAAGTTGCTGTCCCGGATATCATGATAACACACTTGTTGTGATGGACTATATTAAGTGGCTGTCCCAGAAATCATGACAACCAAATTACTATTCATGTGGACTGCATTCAGTTGCTGTCCCGGAGATCATGATAGCCTATTTTTAATCTGATGGATTACATTCAGTTGATGTCCCAGAGATCAGATAACACCTATTCTATTCCAGGATATGGCATAGAGAAAATATTTTCCTGGTAGGCATCATGGACTTGATGCCAATGCACATACCAAGAAAATATATGGGAAACAAATTGAATGATGTCATCTATGATGACATCCAAATCATGTCATTCTCAAGACAGCATTATGAGATAATTGTGATGATTCAATCCTCCCTAGCTAAGAGGGAATGTTAATGATGTAGCTTCAGTCGGATTGAAACATACACTAAATCATAATTAGTGAATGTATAATAAATATATATATGTATGCTTGCATATAAACTATATATATATATATATACACTGACTGATCAAAATATAATATGATTTACTTAATCACTATCTGTTCATGACAGACCATTTCACATCATATTCCCCGTGGTGTATTTGTTTTAAGCACCAATTGATTGGGCCTTGTTATTAATTGTGATCGGGCTCTAACTAAACTTATTTTATGATAAGTCATGACCCTACGTGGCATAAGCCGCGTAGAGTCATGCCCCTATGTAGGTATGACCATTCACAATATATATATATGTGGTAATAATATCACTGAAGGGAACATATCAATCACACAGTCATATCAGTACCTTTAGCGACATCTAAGATAATATACATTCCACATTAATATTAATACTTACAGTGATGTCATAAATACATAATTGCAGTCTTCTGAATATTAATATGTATAAATCAGTACAGTTACAGAACTGTGCAATATAGTAAAGAGTTGGATTTATATCAGAATTATTATCAATACTCTATCTCTGATCTGTATTTCTTAAGAGTTTCATACGAAGATACAAAACATGATGAGAATTAACCTGGAAACGAAGTGGAAGACATGGGGCATGTACCCCAAGGGGAAGGTCATTTAGAAGGTACACTTGCAACACTATTAGGAGTACCACAATATAATGCCTTACGTCTTAAAGGAGTCTTGAAAAGAAAAGAGGTGACTATCCTTAATGATAGTGGGGCTAGTTAGTTCAGTAGAGGTGCTATTTATTTAACAATTTTTATTCAAAAAAAATACATTTTTATCATTTGATTAGGTAAAATATTTTGAGCTATATGATAAAAGTTGCTAGTGGAATTATTTTCCATGGACCATGAAGGTTTCCCAGATAAAGTTGACAACAGGGGTGTATAAAATGAGAGAACGAATTTTATGTATTCAGTATTGATGTGGAAGTGGTTCTAGGAGTCCAATGGCTGTACTTAATTGATAATTATGAGCAAAGCTTACGAACTTGGAAAAGAGGTAAAAAAGTGGGATGTATACACCAAGGGTGAGGTAAATTAGGAGGTACACTTGCAACACTATTAGGAGCACCACAAAAGTATGCCTTCTGTCTTAGAGGAGTCTTTAAGGCAAAAAAGCTAACCTATTGGCAGTGGGTATTTATAATTACAATTATGAAGATGTCGTGAAAAGGTTGGGATTGAAGATGGGGGTATATTGATTGGTTCGATTTAAAAGTTGCAAGTGGAATAATTCTTCCATGCACTAAGAAGGTGGATGTGCATAAAATGAGAGAACAAATTTTATGTAATCAGCATGGGTGTGGAAGTGGTTCTCAGAGTCCAATGGTTGAACTTGATTGTTAGTATGAGCAAAGTTATTGAGCCATGGAGTTCTTTCAACACAACGAGAAGAAGATAGTCCTACATATTATCTAATAAGGGACAAATGGAAGTTTCAACTAAGAGGATGATGTGAGTTTTTCACAAGGATCAAGTAGCATGGGAAGCTGAATGCTTCAATACTAATACATGTCCGTCAAAGAGTGAGGGACCCAACAATGTGCAAATCCGATCCGCATAAATCTTCTTCAGGCTGATTGATTGGTGTTTGTTGTTCTCTTTGTAATACTGATCTAAATTCTAGTGAAGACAAATAATAATCCCTAGAGTTGTTTTAGTTGTATTAGAGTCCAAATCCTGCCAGCCAGAGAGAAATTATGATTGAAAGATAGCAACATTACCAGTTGCATGAGAAGAAGGGGGGAACTGCCATGGGAGACAAGGAAAATGACAATGTCAAAGCATTCTTTAAAAGGGCCAAGGAGTTCCATAATAGCATGTCTGAAACTGTGAAGGAATTGGTCCAATTACTAAGAGATTTTTACTAGCAATGGAGGCTTTACAAACCTGCACACATAAAAGGGCTGAAGGAAGAATTTCTGATGGGAAAAATACTTATGCCAAAGGGGAGAGAGCTTTAGTTAACACCAGGTCCTTAAGGGCCAAATTCTTGCAGAAAAGAAGGTATACAAGAGGAGCAACCTGACCAAGTAAATGAGATGAATAGGCTTCATGATGGATACAACACCTTCAGCATTCTTGTTTCTAATGATATAATCTTCATAGAATTCTATGAGATGAAAACAAAAGGTGGGCATAGGAGGATGAAGAATGAAGAAAGAAAAGACATTCAACACCCTTAGGAAAGATTACAATCCCCAAATTTTGATGGGACTTGTAGTACATCAACAAGAACCTGGCTACAGAAACCAGACACATACTTTTCAGTGAACCCAATGTTCAAAGAAGCACCTCAGCTACAGGAAGTTTAAAAGCTAGAGGAAGCCAATGAGCCCAAAAGGTTATTCATTATGTGATAAAGTTATTTCATTAACATGTAAGTCTGTTTAAACTTTAAACCCATATGCATTTAAAATCATAAACTTGAACAATTTATAAAGTTGTGCTAGATGGAAATGGAATCTTGTTTTACCAAAGAGTCATGCAACTGACAGGAATATGAAGTTATGAACAGTCATTTGTAACTGTCCAAATTAATTATGAAGGGCATGATCGATAGGGAGAAATCAGATAGAACAGAGGATGGAGTGAAATTTGAAAATCTTTATGGGTCCTCTGGTTATCAATAGCCAAGACCATTTATAATTTCTAATACTTTGAAATTTAGAAGCAGTAGAGTTACAATTTGATGTTCAGTTCTTTTGTGTTTCTATTTTCTTCAATGCGATCGGTTTATGGAATGACAATGATGGTCAACAAATACTTCCAGTTTCAGATTTTGCGAAGGTTCAGGTTTTGATTGTTATCGAGAATCAGTTATGAATGTTTCAGTCTGTTGTGATTTCAATCTGAAATGCATCGAGTTTGTCTATTAATAAGTTGCATCTAAAAATTGGTTCTTAATCAATCATGAATCGATTATTTGGATTCTTGGATACTATTGTATGAATTGATTTGACCGATGTAAAATTTGGCATAAGTATATTGGTCTGCAATCCATACTCGTAGTATCAACTTTGTTAATTAATTAATTACTCTTCAGTCACGTGGGTTTGGTAATAGACACTATATGGAATAGGAATCGATTCCATGCTAAATTTTTCCATTTTGGGCAATTATAACTAGTGTTACCGGGAGACACACCCCCCCCCCCCCCCCCCCCCTCCCGAGATGCGTCTCCAAGACTTCTGAGGCCTCCAGAGAATTTGAAAAGGGTGGGAGACTTCATGACGGAGTCTCCGAAAGTCTCTGCGTCTCCAAAACGAAAAAATTGGAGTCCCCCTCGTGTCTCCACCTTAAAAAAAAATTTACAACATAGTATTACCATCATACTAGATGCTAGATAGATTCTAATTTTTGTTTACAGTTCAGTTTCTTGTTTGCATATCAGCAATTTAGCATCAAACTATATATTTTTGAATTTCAAGTTTCAACATGTAATGAATCTAATGATAATCTCAGCCATTATTAATCTGATATGATGATGAGCATATGCAATATTTAGAAATCAGATATGACTGAGAGATATGAAATGTGCAAACTTCTAATATTAAATGTTAGCATTTATAACTTTTCAATGTTCATTATTCTTGTTTTCAAAGCATTGTGTTATGAATCTATGGTAATTCTTAGGAATTTTAAAATTATATTAAAAAACAATTTACGTCTCCAAAAGTACCCTTGTCTCCTGTTTGAAAAATAGCTGTACCAGTACTGGAGACCTCCAAGTCTCCCCATCTCCCGGTAACCTTGATAATAACCGATGCATGCTATGATAGTATTCTTTGGGTGTTTGAAAACAGATAAAAGTTGATATCAAGTTACAGTCCGTGGTCTCTAATTTTCAAATCAAACTTATGAGCATTGGTTTATGTGGTATAGATTTATGGTTTTGGGACAGTTGTATTGGGTATTGATGTAATTGGTTTGAGAGAATAGGATGGTTAAAATTTTGGGTTATATAGACTTTGATTGTCAATGTGTAATATTCTCAGTTATTCAAATTGAAATGCTTGGGCTTCCTACAGGAAGATGAATTTCAGTAACACTATGAGTTTTGATTGAATGTTTACCTCTTCTTGTCAAAGTTATGAGAGTCTATATAGTTTTGATATGCAGATTTGAGTTTACTCTGAAGTTTATAATTGTGATGTAGAAATGAATCCACTGTTGAGTCCCTTGAGTGTTTAATTCCTTTAGGAGAGTTGCAGTGTTGATTGTCTCTGCATCATTTTTGGTATTAGAGCTCAGCAAAGATTGGGGAAGAAGAAAGTTTATGAGAATTGATTCTTGTTATTGAGTTTCATGGTTGCAGGTGTTTGTTCACTCGCTGCAAGAGGTGGACATGGAGGTCTATCAAGAGGGCCTGAGAAGGAGGTCCAAGATGTTTGCAAAAAGTCTTAGGGAGAGAGGCATACAAGGAACTCCCAGGTGAGGCAGAGTTGTGGTTTGTGTATGTGAGATGCAGCACTGGAGGAGTGGATTCTGGATTAGTTCAGCACCTCGAAGGAAGCCGTTACAAATTTCAGTGATGAGAGATCTGTTTGAACTTTGAAGAGATGGAAGTGGTAGCAACATCAAAGTGAGTTGAAGATGATAAGGCAGAGGTTTATGTTTGCAGATTTCATTCCAGCACATTTCCATGAGACATGGAAACTTTTGAAATTGAGTAGTGTGGTGCACAAGCACCTCAGCTACAGGACGCCAATGAACCCAAAAGGTTATTCAGTATGTGATAAGATTATTTTATTAACAAGTAAGTCTGCATAAATCCATATGTATTTAAAATCATAAACTTGAAAAATTTATAAAGTTGTGTCAGATGTAACTGAAATCTTGTTTTACCAAATAGAAAGGAATCCAAAGAGTCATGCAACTGACAGGAATATGAATGGTCATTTGTAACTGCCCAAATTAATTAGAAAGGGCATGATCGATAGAGAGAAATCAGATAGAATAGAGGATGGAGTGAAATTTGAAAATCTTTATGGGTCCTTTGCCTATCAATAGCCAAGACTGTTTGTATTTTCTAATACTTTAAAATTTAGAAGTAGTAGACTTACAGTTTTATTTTCAGTTTTGTGTTTCTGTTTTCTTCAATGTCGTGAATTTATGGAATGACAATGACGGTCTACAAATACTTCCATTCAAGTTTTAATTGTTATCAAGATTTGGTTATGAATGTTTCAGTCTGTTGCGATTTCTATCTGAAATGCATCGAGTTTTCCTATTAATAAGTTGCATTTAAAAATTGGTTCTTAATTAATCATCAATCAATCATTCGGATTCTTGGACTGTTGTATGAATCGATTTGACTGATGTAAAATTTGGCATGAAGTATATTGGTCTGAAATCCATAGTATCGACTTTGTTAATTAATTGATTACTCTTCAATGACATGGGTTTGGTAATAAAAACTATACGGAATAAGAATCGATTCCATGCCAGATATTTCTATCTTGGGCTATTATAACTGATGCATGCTATGATAGTATTTTTTGGGTGTTTAAAACTGATAAAAGTTAATATCGAGTTACAGTCCATTGTCTCTAATTTTCAAATCAAACTTATGAGCAATGGTTTATGTGGTATCGATTTATGGTTTTGGGACAGTTGTATTGGGTATTGATGTAATTGGTTTGAGAGAATATGATGGTAAAAAATTTAGGTTATACAGACTTTGATTTTTAAGGCAGACTTCTAAGAACAACGATTAAGTGGTGAATAAGATGGGATTGAAGATGGGGGATATTGATTGTTTTGATGTAAAAGTTGCAGGTGGAATAATTCTTCCATGCACTAAGAAGGTTCTCTAGACAACGGGGGTGCATAAAATGAGTACAAATTTTGTGGAATCAGTATTGAGTTGGAAGTGGTTCTAGGAGTCCAATAGTTGTTGTTAATTATTAGTAAGAAGAAAATTTTATCAAAATTGGAAAAGAGGTAGAAGATGTGGGGGGTGTACACCAAGGGGGAGGTCATTTAGAAGGTACACTTGCAACACTATTAGGAGCACCACAATATAATGTCTTCCATCTTAGAGGAGTTTTGAAGGCAAAAAAGGTAACTATCCTTATTGATAGTGGGGCTACTTATAATTACAATTGTAAAGATGTGATGAACATGTTGATTTTGAAGATGGGGTATATTGATTGGTTTGATGTAAAAGTTACAAGTGGAATAATTCTTCTATGTGCTAAGAAGGTTCCCCAAATGGAGTTGACGATGGGGGTGTATAAAATGAGAGAACAAATTTTATGTAATCAGCATGGATGAGGAAGAAGTTCTAGGAGTCCAATGATTGTACTTAATTGACAAGTATGAGAAAAGTTATTGAACCATGGATCTCTCCTTTCAACACAATGAGAAGAAGATAGTCCTACATAGCTTATCTAATAAGGGACAAATGGAAGTTTCATCTAAGAGGATGATATGAGCTCTTCATTAGGATCACATAGCATGGGCAGCTGAGTGCTTCATTACCAATACATGTCCGTAAAAGAGTGAGGGACCCAACAATGTGGATGTCTAATCTATTTTGCGTAGTATAATCAAACTTGTGGAAGGAGAAACACTAGTAATGATCACTCAATATCCTCATCCGAAAGTGTATAAGGAGGAGACTATTAAAAAATCAAGGAACTTTTGAGTATGGGGCATATAAGGCATAGCTCCAACCTATTGAAGTGTGCTTTGTTCCACTACAGCATGCAAAATCAAACACTCAATGATTCGGAATGAAACATCAAATACTCAATCCTCTCTTGATATAAGGTCATCTCCCATGCTAAGCTTGCAAAGTAAGATCATGAAATGGCTTCAAGGTTCCTTTAAATTTGTGGATACACACTTAGTGAAATGCGATTTACTGGTAATCACTTGGAGGACCTACACTATTTATTCAATGGAAATCAACTCTTTCACTTCAAAAGATTTGGCTTCACGATGTCCACTCCAACTTCAACTTAAACTTCTATTTCTACTTCAACTTCTACTATGAATGCAAGGAATCATGGATGACTTGGACTCTACTAGATGCAGCTTGATCAAGGACTACACCCATCTACTAAAAGCTTCTAAGGAACACAGAAATGATTTTTGCCAACTAAAGATTCAATACCAATTAAAGTTAAGTGCATTTAATCATCGTCTTACCACACAAGGCACTCCTACCATTAGCAAGAGGTTAGTGGCCCAAATTTCTTTTAAGTCTCCCTTAATATAAACTTGGATTTCTTGTCAAAGTAATTGATAATTTTTACTGTTGGTTCTTCATGTGGTGTGCTCCCTTAATATAAACTTGGATTTCTAGAGTGGAAATTCTCTCCCACTTTTGAATCTTAATTTATCTTGAACCATCTTGGTCTCCATTTGGGTTTGCATGTTGATAGCTTGAAATCTCCTTACCACTTTGAATCCTTAAAGCTTGAGGCATGCCTCCTATAGCTGGCACTTGAGACCTTGAAGTTCTTGGTCATCACCTTTCCATCTTCCTCCTCCCGCCAAGCCGTTATCTGGCAACCTCTTCAGCAATATTGAGCATCTTCAACCTGGTTGTCACCGCGCCTTTATCTTCTTTGTTCTCTTGTTTGTACTAATACCTGTTTCAAATTAGCCTCAGAGTATTCAAAATGCTTTCATTATTCTTGGCAGCATTTTTCCATATCTGAGACTCCACGCTCAGCTATTTAAGGCGTTCCTCCAATTTCACATTCTTTTGACTCACCTTCTCCATCTCGACTTCATTTCCCTTCAAACTTCTCAGAATCGCCTCTTCCAGCGTCACAACAAGGATTTTGTTGTGTCTGCCGCTTCTCCATTGCATTTTGAATTTTTTCATTCTGTAAACAAAACACCCAAATCAAAATCCCACTCACACAAATTTACCTAAACATGTTAGTTATTGGAGATCTGTATTACAAGGGGGAAAAAGGCTTACATGCATAGTAATGAGCTGGTCGATTTGTTGCTAGTGTCGTTGCTAGTGTCGTTGCATTTGGGCAATGAGGTCATCCCCAAATAGACACAGTCGTTGTCGTCTTCCTCCTCCGGCCAAGCCCTTCTCCTTCGAGAATGACCTTGGAAAACAAGAACAAAAGCACATTATGTTTGTGGGATGATGAGAAAAAACTGAATTGATGAAAATTCGAAAAGGTTCAACAATTTGATCTATGGCAATGAGATAAACTACTTTTATTACCTAAACCCTTGCTAGCTCTAAGTGAGATTTCAAATCGAATTCCAATCTGACCCACTCCAACAATCTAAATTTATAATCTTTTTGGAAAGAAGGGGATCCAAATATTATTCATTATTTCCTCTTCAACAATATTTCAATTCCTCATGTGGCTCCCAACCAATTCAATTTGTAATTGTCACATCTCAATTACTTTCAAGGCAAAGCATAGTCAACTAATTAATGAGTATCCGAATCAAAATTGAGTTTGCATTCTTCAAATCAAATTTTGATGAATTATCCCCTTATGCAAATTAGATTCTACTTGAATATATGAAAACACCAAATCAATATTCAACTTGTTCCCAAGGATTTTGATTACAAATCTTAGATTCTTCTTTCCCTCTTACCTATTACAATCCCCATAATCTAAATCCTCACCTACAATTCACTTCACTCTCTTAGATGATGAAACTGCTACTTATCAAGCCCAATTCGCTGCTAAATGGAGGCAATGATCACCGCCTTGGAAGACTAATTCACAACCCAACTAGTAAGAAGTTTGCAAGTTTATTATGAAGGAAGAAAAATGTTTTAATTTGATGTTTAAATGTTTTACGATGCCTCCTTATATAGGCATTTGATAGGTTAAAAGGTGCAATATTTTGTATGTGATGACTTGGCAATTCAAAACCAATAAATTGCATACATAATTAATCATGTTGGGACTATAGGCCAACTTGAGCAAGAAGGATGATATCCTTTTACAATGTTAATTGTCTTAAAAATCTTGACTCATCGAGCATGGAGGTTGACTCAAGTAGGGGGAAAACTGTGGAGATAATAGTGGATTAAATGAATCCTCCTAAGAAGGCGGAATCCACCCATGCTTGCATAATCCCAACTTGCCTTGCCTTTGTCATGTATGCGAGATGTTAGAGGTAGATGTTGGCATTAAGTTATGTTTGCCATTAGTGACAACACTTATTCATAATTATGTATGGTTACTGAGTTCATCACTCAGTCTCCAATGGTTACGGAGCATTCAGTGGTTGCCAAGTAAGTTCAGCAGTTCAGTAGTTCATACCGAGCATTCCAATGGTTACTAGTGAGTTCAGTAATGCAGCAGTTATCACCGAGCAGTTAGTGGTTACTGAGCTTTGCAGTATTTACCGAGTCATCAGCTGCTGTCATGTGAAGCCAATATCAACCGAGTGATGGGATGAGCAGTGTTTATCGAGTGCAAGCAAGGTAAACATAGTGTTCAGTTCTTAGCGAATTACACGATATCTACCGAGTCTCCAATGTTCACCGAGTTTGAAGCTACATTGAGTGACTAGTATGGACCGAGCCTCTACTTCTACCGAATGCATGACGATGCTGAGTAATGCAATAGACGCCAAGTATCCGAAGGTCACCAAGTCAACTATTCAGAACCCGAGTTTCTACATTTGGGCCGACTCAGTAATATTTGTGTTAACTTGTGTTTTGGCCGACCTTGTAAATATGAGAATTGGAGTGGTATATATGTAATGTATTATATCATACCTGATGTATGATGATGTGAAGTAATGTTTTGAGAAGAGCGAATGCAAATCAGCAGAGCAGAATATTCAGCAAGGTCTATAAGGAGCAGTCAAGTAACATCTATCACAAGAGGTGATCAGCATTTCAAGGATCTAATCAGCAATCAAGTTGTAAGTCAAATCTATTGTTTCATCTTAATACGTGAATTAGATTCAAATCCTTTAACAAGGTAGACTTAACAATCTTTTCTCTAAATCTCCTAACAGAGTGCATACGTCATTGTATGTTTGTAAAACCTCTAACAAGGTGGACCTAGCAGTCCTAATTGCTCCTAACAAGGCAGATCAACAAAAGTGATCATTGTAAACCTTAACAGGCTAACTTTATACTGCAGTATTAAAGTTTTGTGGGTATCATCCCCACCCCAGTTTTACTTTCTATTTGGAAGGTTTCTGGGTCACCAAATATTGTGTCCATGTGCTATGAATGTTTATCTTTCAGTTTCTCATGCATGCAGTAGATTAGATGATTTAATGGTGAATGGATTATGTTGATTACGTGCCGGATCTGTTAAAATTTTTTGAAGTTACTGATTCACCCCTCCCCTCTCAGTAACCTAGCTAGTCTTGATTATTTCCAACAATAGAGTGGAGATTGTGTTAGAGAGAAATAAAAATCCTCATGGAGGGACAAAATCGACTCTCTGCAAAGAATGTCTCATGATGTGCATTGCCTCCCATATTCTGCAATACTGTGGTGGATATATGCATGTGTAGACGATCAAATGAATCCTCTTGCTTCATTATTTAACTTATTTTCCAACAAGACCAAAATGATCCCCCTTGCCATTGTTGTTTTTCTCTAGGTTTTGCATCACCGATCTTCTTTGCATAGGGGCAAAAATGATAGAATTTGGAGGATCATATAAATCCTCTAGGGGTGGCGGATTCTATCACCCTCAAAGGACCCTCTTCTCGCCACCAATTTCCCAACAACATTAAAATGCTCAACTCAAAAACTTGCCTCAAACACCAGTATTTGTTGTGACTTCAATATGCATCAAATCAATCTTGGATTGTCAATCTAATCATGTCATCATCCACTCTTTGATTGGGGTGCTTGAAACTTGAAGAGTGCAACATCTAAATGGAGAGGGGGAAGCGGAAATGAGTGTGTATAGAGGAACCCTAGCTCATATCTCTGGCACTCCAAATTCACTCTCTAAAATGTATGTCACCATTTTAAAGGGGCAAAATCTTGCCCATTGGAAGGATAAAATCCTCTATGTTACATCCCAAATTTTTTATCTTTTAAAATAATCTTATAGTTGTTACAATGGTTAGTTAAAAACTCTCGGATATCATGATCTTGTGAGATAGAAATTATGGTTAACCAAATTGATTTATGTCAAAATCACTTGTTAGTTGATTTCTATTATTTCGACTAAAAAAATGAATGCTTATATTTTTATCATAAATGTTAGTGGTGGATAGCCGTTATAATAGTTATCAATGATTGTGTTTTCTTGATATTTCAATCTAAATGGAGGAACATATATTATTGTGGAATTATGCATTTTTGGTTGCAAGAGCAGATGAAGGGGGGAAGCATTGCTAAACAAGATTTAAGGAATGGGGCACCAATTCAATCCATTGTTAGACCATCAAGTATGGGTTCTAACTACTTTAGTGAAGGATTTAACAACTAGGCAACGGAGTATACCTTAGACAGTCATGAGCTACTCAGTCGGTTTTTATAACAAGGGAAATATTATACATTTTATATCTTGAGAAACTATTACCTTTCTTTTACTTGTGAGACTGTGAAATGGTTAACAATTGTCACTTTATATATATATATATATATATATATATATATATATATATAAAGTGACACCACATTATTTTGCTAACATCTATAAGTTGCACTTACATGTATATATATATATGTATATGTATATGTCTGAGTGCACGAGCAATACAATGATAAAAAATTATACGTTCTCTCAAAATCATGCACGTAAATCTATATATATATAGGTAGAATGCAATACCATGATGACATAATGTGTTTATATATTGATATAAACCATTAGAAAGTATAATATTTACGTTCCAATCATGGCTTCATGTTGATGAACGTTTGCCACCTTCATAGCGGCATTAATCTTTTTTAGTTTGAAATTATAAAATTCTTGTAACTGATGCTTTGGCCTTGATCGAGCTTTTTTTCTTGTAACCGGAGAAGCCAAGAGAGGCTTTATCTTTCTCTCCCCGCAACTGAGAACAGAGGATGATCTTTCATTTTTCTTCTTGGCATGCGATTACTCTAGACCAAAGCTTTTCCCTCTCTATAATTCTGCCATCAGTATTTCAAACCATATTACCATACTTGAAGGGCAGTGTTGAACACACTTGTGATAGTGATATTGCATGGAGTTGTGCCACAAGATCACGACAACAGATTGAGTTGCACCTCAGGTCATGAAACCTTTTTCGCAAATCTTTTTCATATTTCTGATGCTATTCCTTTTACAATGCAAATCTTTCTTTTTGAATTCCACTACAAAATGAAGAATTATTATGATAATGTGTGATCACGAGCTTGGTTACGTATTTGGCTCATAACCAAGGCTCAAGATGTAATAAGAATGCTGATAAGCATTAGTCTATTAGAATAATCTTTAATGCTCATTGTTGTAGTTTATTGTAAATATTAGAATGTTTCTAATATTTAGGTGTAGTGTAGAATAGAATGTTTCTATTCTATTCTAATCTCCTTTTGTATATATTGTTCGTTTTGATCTCTGTTTAATCAATAAAAATACTCCACCATTCACATTTGTAACATGGTATCAGAACACTAGGGTTTCAGAATAAAAAGTCTGCGAATTCATGGAAAAAGGTTTGTGTTTTATTTCAAATCTGCTAAATCACGTCTCTTCCTCTGAGCGTCTGAAATACGTCGGAACTACGTCTATTTTCGGCTCCAAATCGTGTCTCATCCTCTGCTATGAGCGTCTGAAATATAAATCTGTCATTTTCTCAATGCCACTGCAAATCGCGAGCTCCTAAAACACAATTTTTCAATCGAAAAACTCGCAGTTTTAAGGTAAATCATTTTTTTTTATGTTACCTTTGCCGTCTCAGTAATAAAAAAAAATGCCCCCATTCTACAACTAAAATCGGCCATTTTCTCTGCTAATTCGTCCTCCATAACTGTCGACTAGGGTTTTCTTCGAAACCCTAGTTTTTAACCTCAAAAAAAATTTGATCTCATATTCTTCATGGGTTTCTCAAGATCTCAAATGGGTCTTCATCAATTTTTTATGGGTGTCTTGTTTTTCGTGCCTCGATTTTTGTGCCAGCAAATCCGAATTTCGACATTTTATTTCTGGGTTTTTTGAGCTCTTTTCTAGGTTCTCCAAATTTTCTGGGTCTTTAATTTTCTCACCTCGAAGTTTGTGCTATTTGAGATATTCACACGTTATGAACATCTGTATCAGTAGCATCAGAAGTCAGACTCAATTCAACAGCAAGCCAATGTTGCCCAGCACTCAGAGCAGAAAGAATCTATCTATCATGCCTTTATGGCCAGCATACCTACAAATCATGCGAAATCTTCTACCTGGTACATCGATTTTGGTGCCTCCCGACATTTTACTCAGGCGTGATTGGTTTGTTGAATTCACTCCCTATTTTGATTTAGTAATCTTTGGAGGCGGCGAAGAATACAATATTGTCGGCAAAGGCAATGTTCAGATTCAGTCTGGAGGAAGAAATCTCATGTTTCTCAGTGTATGTTATGTTCCTGGCATGAAACATAATCTTTTGTTTGTTACTCAGATTATGAAGCACTCTCCTCAGTTGGATGTCATCTTCAGTGGAAATAAGTGTTCGATTATTGATCGTGCTTCTCGCACTACCCTTGCTATTGGTCTTGAGGATCATGGTATTTATAGACTTATAGATTCAGGAGATTCTCTTGAGCATGCCTTCATCGCCAAATCATCTGCTCTTAGCAGCCTCTAGCATCAGCGATATAGTCATCTGAACATGCAATATCTAGCAAAACTTGCTCAGGATAATTTAGTCCATGCCCTACCTAACATCCAGACCCAGAACCATCACGTTTACGGAGCTTGCCAAGCAGGGAAGCAACATAGGACACTATTTAAGAATGGCGAATCATGGCGGGCATCTAGAGTGCTACAGTTGGTCCATGCTAATGTATATGGTCCTATGAATACTTCTTACTCTTTGTGGATGATTTCAATCGCGAAATGTGGGTATATTTTCTTAACCAAAAATCAGATGCTTTTCCTATATTTCAGCAATTTAAAGCTCTAGTAGAAAAAGAGTCTAGTTCCTCCATCCGTACTCTTAGGACTGATAATGGGGGGGAATTACGTTCTTCTACTTTCTCTGCCTTTTGTACTACTCATGGCATTAGACGTCAATTCACCACACCTCACACTCCTTAGCAAAACGGTGTTGTAGAGCGTCGAAATCGTACCATCACAGAAATGGCTAGGGCTATGCTAGAACATAGAAATGTTCCCAAAAAATATTGGGCAGAAGTAGTATCCACAGCGGTCTATCTTCTTAACCGGTCACCCACCCTTGCCATTAATCATAAGACTCCTGAGGAAGCCTAGTTTGGTCGCAAACCTAGGATCAACCATTTGAAAGTTTTTGGCTCTCTGGCATATGTATGGATTCCTGATGCCAAACGCACTAAGTTGGATTCCAAAAGCCCAAAACTTATGTTTACAGGATATAGTCACACACATAAGGCCTACAGGCTAATTGATGTAAATACTGATCGTTTAATCTTTAGTCGTGATGTTGTGTTTGATGAGGAACTCGGACCATTTCCGCTCTCTAACTCTCCACCGCATTCTGAGATTCAGTCTTTAGCAATCTTTGACTTGGGTTCTTCTATTTTACATGAGTCATCTGATGCTACTGATACACCACCTCAGCCACCTCCTGATAATACAGCCCCTGCTCCTGCTCCTCATACAGCTATTCCGACAGCATTTGATATTGGCTCCTCAACTCTTCGGCCAAAATGGTGGGCTATAACCATTAGTGATCTTTGTCTTGATGAACTCATTGAGGGTAGAACCTCCAGAAATAAGAGCATTCAGCACAACACAGTCAATATAGCTCTTATGGCTAACATCCATAGTATCCTTGAGCCCTAGACATATGCAGAGGCCAAAGGAATTCCAGAATGGGAACATGCAATGGATGCTGAGCTTCAAAGTCTTCAAAAGAACCATACCTAGGTTCTTTCAAATCTTCCTCTTGGGAAGAAACCCATCAGCTGTAAATGGGTCTATAAGGTCAAGTACCATGCAGATGGTACCTTGGAGAAATACAAAGCCAGACTTGTTACTCGAGGATTCACCTAGCGTGAAGGCATTAACTATGAGGAGACATTTGCTCCAACAGCCAAGATGAGCACTATTCGCATTCTTCTTGCCATTGCAGCTCACTATGGTTGGAAAGTTCATCAGATGGATGTGAAGAATGCTTTTCTCAATGGTGAATTATAGGAAGAAGTCTACATGACGCAGCCCCCAGGTTTTAAGGTTGCCGGTTCAAAACCAAAAGTATGTAAACTCTAGAAGGCCATCTATGGTCTTAAACAAGCTCCTAGGGCTTGGTACATAAAGATTGATCAGTACTTGGTTACTCAGGGATTTCAACGCAGCCCGTTAGATAGTAATCTGTATATTAAACACTCTGGTAATGAAATTCTTTTTCTTGTCGTCTACATAGATGATCTGATCATTACTGGGAGTTCAGAACATTTGATTTCAAATATCAAACAGGATCTATGCAGAACTTTGGATATGACCGATCTTGGATTGCTTCATTATTGTTTAGGTATTGAGGTTTGGCAGACTGACAATAGTATTTTTTTGTCTCAGTCCAAGTATGCCAGAAATTTGCTTGATAGGTTTCGAATGCAGGATTGCAAACTTGCCTCCACCCCTATGGAGACTAGTCTGAAATTGTCCCCACAATCTGATTCTCCTCCTGTAGATGAAACACTCTTCAGGCAGCTAGTAGGTAGTCTCATCTATCTTACTACTACTAGACCTTATCTTAGTTTTGCAGTTAGCTACATCTCTCGGTTCATGGCGAACCCCAAGACTGATCATTGGATTGCAGCAAAACGTGTGTTACGCTATGTACAGGGTACTTCAGATTATGGTCTTCTTTACACAAGGAGTACTACTCCTCAGCTCAGTGGATTCACCGATTCTGATTGGGCCAGCTCAGTTGATGACAGGAAATCTACTTCTAGTTATGTGTTCAGTATCGGATCTGCAGCAATTACCTGGACCAGTAAGAAGCAACAAGCACATGCACTCTCCTCTACAGAAGCAGAATATAGAGGAGCTGTCAAGGCAGCTTGTGAAGTAGTTTGGCTCTATCAAATGCTTGCAGATATGCATATTTCTCAAGCAGGTTCAACTTCTTTGTTTTCAGACAATCAGGCAGTACTCAAACTTGCCAAAAACCCAGTGTTTCATGAATGAACCAAGCACATAGAGCTTCATTGCCATTATATCCGACAGTTAGTAGAAGATGGATCTATTCAGTTACTCTATGTCCCTACCTCAAAGCAACCAGCAGATATTTTCACAAAACCCCTTGGTCTTGACAAGTTTGTTAAATTCAAGGGATCTATTGGTGTAGTAAATAGATTGAGCATTATGGGGGGGTATTAGAATAATCTTTAATGCTTGCTATTGTAGTTTATTGTAAATATTAGAATGTTTCTAATATTTAGGTGTAGTGTAGAATAGAATGTTTCTATTCTATTCTAATCTCCTTTTATATATTTTGTTCGTTTTGATCTCTGTTTAATCAATAAAAATACTCCGCCATTTACATTTGTAACACAATCCTCCTCATTTTTATACATTATATGTTTCTTATCTATGCATGTCGGGTGCAGACCTGTAGAGTTTGATCCATTCAGATTCCCTTAAGATTGAATGCACAAATTCTGTTAAATGCATAACATTGTACGATTTGCATAAGGACAATCCCATCACTTTGCACAAAGTATACATATCTAACTTGTACACTGGTATTTACCATATACCAGTTGAGACAAGAATCAGATTGGAATACACGAATTCTGAATGATAAGAATCACATAGTTACCAGCAATCTCCTAGGAAGCACCCATGACCAGCAGAGTCAAGTATAGATGGGTGAAGAGGAGAGGTATCCCTGCAAAATAAATTGTAAATCAGTAACTAAAGTGCATGAACATTTAAAAGGAACTATTCAGTCCATGTCAGCTCATGATTATCCAAGGTATATTCAGTTGTCAAGTCAAGCGATGGTGATTGGGTTGTCCATTTGCTCACCTAAATCCTTGGCCAAGGTAGATTAGAGGCATGCTTGCCTCAATTGATCACTTGAGAGGTCAGAGTGCTAGCTGATAGAGGGGAGGTTGGTGGAGGAATTCTACAACCTTGGTTGTTGCTTAGCTGACACTCTTAACACCAGAATGCTCAAATGGTCGGACTATGGTGCCCCAAGCCTAAACCCGGGGTAAGGAGGGCCTTTCTCGTAAGAGATTGCGTGGGGATATGTTAAGGTCCACGGTTGGGAGGTTAAACCTATGGCAATGCTTCTCCTCTTCACCAAATGCCGCGGTTTGCACAACACATCGACAGTTATTACGTTCCATGTATAAATTCTAAATCTTTTACTTGTACATTACTTTTTATGTTACTTGAAATGTATAATTGAAAATCAGTTTCTTTCAAAATGTAATTGTAGAAGCTCGCTATGGAAGTTAAATTAGTTGTCTTTCATATGAAATGGATATAGTCATTGCTTAAATTATGATTATATATCTTGTATAATGAATTCAGCTAATAGTTTCCTTTCTATATGATGGAATGGATTTTCAACTACTTTATGATATTCAGTTATAATCTTAGGATATGTTCTCTACCTTCAGCTTAGTAAAAATGGTAATGTTACACTCTACTCTTGGCAGAATCCAATCAGGAGACAAGATTACCAAATTTCCTCATTGACTATCATTCACCCCTCATTTTGTTTTCCTCATATCTTACATTGGTTGATCATTATTAGGTTGTCCACTCCTCTAATTCAAACCTTCATTCACCTTTGTTTATTTAAAAAATATACTCATGACAAAATTTAGGGCAAGGGGAGGATAAAATCCTTTGGAAGGGCGGAATCCGCCCTCCACAAAGGATAAATTTAAATACCAAACTTACTCATATTTGGCCTCATCCAAATCATCTTTCATCCACTCAATTCACTTTTATACTTCTTTGAAATGACTCCTCAACCTAAATGTTATCATGGTGCGAATGGGAAAGCATGAGCATATGTTGGACAAAATTGAGTGATCTCAAGGATTTTATCCTCATGAGAGAGTGAATTCCACCCTCTTTTGGGGAATCATTTTACTATTCAAACTATTTCATCGTCAAACATTAGGAGCTTTACTGATCTTACTCCTCTCGACATCAATTCTACAGGAGCAAGTTGGGAAAGAAAGGGTCCCCATTTTCAACAGGTCAATGGTGTAAAACTTTAGAACACAACTCTTTTGCATCATCCAAGTATTGGTCAAGAAAAAGATGAAACTGTGAGGATGTGTATAGACTATAGAGCACTTAATTGAAGAACTCTCAAGAATCGCTACCCCATACCAAGGATTCATTAGTGAATTGATGAACTTCGTGGAGCGAGGTACTCTTCCAAATTTGATTCTCATTCAAGGTAACACCAAATCAAGTTGAGAGATAAAGGCGTGCACTAGACAACACTTAGGTGTCATTACGGACATAACAAGATTTTGGTGATATCAAGTGGCCTAACCAATGCACCAACAACTTTCCAATCATGCATGAACTAGATATTTATTCTATAGTTAACATCTCTTTATGGGATCACCATATAATTTTCCCTATACTCATAAGTCCAAATGAAACAAAGAGCAGAATGTAGTTAGAAATATAATCCTTACTCAAGAATAAGATGAGATATGTCTATTTTGGAAACCTACAACCAGATAAGACTATAATGTAGATATAACTAATAAAATATATCCAATTCTAGGGTTAGGAAATATACACATGAATCTGCACAACAAATTCCAATCATTATATAGAGGCAATCATGACAAGGGTTGTGATGGAAGACATGATGAGGTGCCCAAGTGTCCTCTACCGTAGGCCTAACAATAGGACCTTATCCTCTTTGGCTTGACATGGTTCTTAACCATCACCTTGAGGTGGCATACCTAGAGAGGACTTTACACCTTTCTCCTCCATCATGTCAACTTCTTGCCTTTTATGATTGACTCACTTCAACAATTGATCAACGTGAGCTACTAGGGGAGCTGCAATAGGGTGTCCATGACCCTCAACCCTAGGCCCAAGGTAGGACCTTATCCTCCTTGGTCTCATGCAGTCCTTAACCAGTGGTCCTTAACCATCATCATGAGATGGCCTCGTGGTCTTTAACCAATGGTCTTTAACTGTCTTTGTGAGGTACCGTACCTAATGGGAGTCCTTCGCCCTTCTCCCTCCTTGCACTCCCTTACTTCCCTCAACAATACCAATGATTGCGAAATTCCATAGAGACAATCTGTAGAAATTAAATTCAAGTATTTGTACATAATCAGATACAAATGGTATGTATTCCCATCTATATATAGTTATAAATGCCTACTTAAATATATTCTTTCATAACACAATAATAAAGAGATTATTGATAAATCCTTCTGCTGTGTGCATTATTGTCTCTGCTGCTTATTAATGTGTATCTGTTGTCCTGATCAATTATCTCCGTTGAACATGCGTTTCCTTCTGTTGCTGATCAATTTACACATGAAATTTAATTGCTTTAAGGAAGAGGTCACTGCAGACTTGTCAAAATCAATGGCTTTGCTGCAGGATGATTTCTTCGGGATCAATTTATACATTATATTCAGATACCTGAGAAAGGCTGCATTAAATCAGATCTGCTTGAGTTTGATGATGTTTGAATGCTATTCCTTTTGAATTATACATCTCTTCCTTGTGGTGGAAGAGTCATGTCCTTAATGTGGCATATTTTTGGTAGTCGCCCCCTTTAAATGCTAAGTAATTTGCATCCCTTCAAATGAAACACAACTCTATAAATCATGATTTTTAATCACTTATTTATTAATTAACCTTGAAGTTGGCTATACCTAGGTCAGCCTGAAAGTTATTAACTGCTGCTCTATATAGATATTAATGCCCTTTTTATAAGCACTGCTATTAGTATTTAATTGCTGGGTTTTTTTGGTTTAGTCTGTAGATTGCTGTGTTAGTCTTTTGTATGGCTTTTGTCTTGATAATAATGGGGTCCGCAAGCAAAATTAGCTTTTTATTCTCATAATCAAAGGGAGTAGGCCCAAAGGCAAGAGCCTACAGCACAACGGTAAATTGCGAGCCTCTTATCTGGGAGGTCTTGGGTTCAAGTCTACTCAAGCTTAATAAATAATACTAATAATAACAAATACAAAATAATAATTAATCTTGGCTTCGGCCTCTTACCTATCAAAAAAGGGAGTAGGCCCAATGTTACCTAGTAATTATCCTTTATCATTTAAACCTAGACAGAACATGACAGTTCAATTACTTAGTTTGACCCTCCATTAGGCTTAATTAATTGAACCGTTTCCAAGCCACTACATGTCAAGATATTATATTATATTATATTATATCAGGAGGTAAAACAACAAAAAAATGGCAGGTCTAAAGTCAATATCAACAGCAGTGAACTACAAAATAAAATTATGCACAAGAAGGAAAAAAAATCCTAATTGATATTGGGCCTTGGCCTTGAGAATTGTAAGAGATGAAAACATATTAATGGAGCATAGAAAACTAGCTTATACATGCACGTTGCCCCAACCTTCCATATATGTGAACAAATTGGAAATATAATCATAGCAGAGTTTTGAATATTAGTTTTACATACAGATTGTTGAACTTGGGCATGGAAACACAAGAAATCTTTAATGGCAAAAATAATACACTCTCAGCAAACCTGCAGATTTTCTTTCCTCCAGCCAAACACTGTCCTTCACGGTGATATGGATCATGGATGAGGAAACTGGCTATATTCAAATCCACTCCAAGACCTGTGATTAGCTTCTCCTTTCTAAAACAAAAGTAATCTGATGAAGAAAGGCCAACTTTGGAGAGGTAGCATTATATCATTTGAGTTTTTGTCAATGTAGCCATAAAAGCACACACTGAAATCATTTCTTTGAGCCTCTTGTTAAGGAAAAAGTGTCATACTAAGTCTATTCAGATCCCTCATGAACTTAATGGTGGCTTCTTATCATAATACTTTCAATCCAATTGGGATCCATCCAGCCATTCAATAGATTATAGGCCATGCTCATCATCTATGCATTTACAATGTTCCTGCAGTTGAAACCTTTCTTGTGCAAAATAAAATTTGTGCCAATTGGAATTATTGTCTATGAACATGAAAGATTTGCCAAATCCTTGACATCAATATACCAAAACAATAAGTACAAATTGCATCCTGACAGGGAGTCAACCAACAAATCAGATCTTGTGTAATTGCAAAACATCCACTTTGACACTCCTCTGGTTATGAAAAACTCTCGTTTTCTCTGCACTTCAAAACTACCAGGCAATGCACCAATATATGATACTCTTAGTAATTATGTTCTGAGGGAGCTCTCTGGGATTTAAAATTCTGTCATGCAATTTACGTTTGCAAGCTTTTCTATCAAGTATCACATGTATCAGAACTCTTCCGCTGTTCTGTTAATTTATTTCAATGCAGAAACTCTGCCACACTTACTACTTCTCAATTGAATTTTCTTATTATGTTTTCTCAAATCTGTTTCTCTTGAACAAGAAATTCCTAGCCAGCAGGTACACTGTTATAATTTCATTCCTTGAATAGGACTGCACTGCAACAAACACGAGAAGGTAATGGAGTTGAAATTTAGATTGAATCCAATATTCAAAAAGAAATAATGTTATAGAAACAACAAATCTGTTTCTCTTGAACAAGAAATTCCTAGCCAGCAGGTACACTGTTATAATTTCATTCCTTGAATAAGACTGCACTGCAACAAACACGAGAAGGTAATGGAGTTGAAGTTTAGGTTAAATCCAATATTGAAAAAGAAATAATGTTATAGAAACAACAAATACATCATAAGGCAATACAAGCACTCAATGTATATTTTGGCTCCTTTCATATGCTCAGATCTATCGTGCATAAATACTACTCAGAACAGCGGAAGGGCTGCTGAGGATTTAACTCGTAGCTTTAGACTGATAAGCCTTGTCCATTATAGTTGATTCTCAGCGATTCTTCTACATGATTGCTTGCAAAATTTGGTGAAGAACTGGTTATAACACATAGTATTAAAGCTAAGCTAATATAAAACCCATGAAGTTTGTTGGGTATTAATCTACTCGTAAGATGTTACACTTGCTTGCAAAGCAGCAGGTTCAATACCTTCTCCAAGGTCACGCAATAAGTGGATCTCAAATAAACAAAGAACATGGTATTCATGTAGTCGGTCCAGCTAGTCTACCAGTAAACTATAGCACTTACCAGTTCGGTGGCCCAGATTCAAAATTTGACTTAAACTAATCCCCTGATAAAGTCACAAGGGTTGATGCTCTTTCCAACGCAATGCATTACAGGGTTTGAGAAATGAAATTAAATAAACATAATGCCTATGGAGCATGTCAATCATTGGCATTAAATAATCATGTTCCCCAATGTAAGTCCACGAGTTAGGTGCACTGTGTGAATTGTATTTTGCTACACTCTACAAATCGATACATAATAGAATTTTTCAAATATGGTATCCAGGAGACGAATTGAGTTTTTTTACTAACGGTAAGATGACGCACTTAAAGCTGTGATGGGCCCAAGTTCAAAACCCTGTGTGGCAATAATGGTATAATTCAGGTATAATTATTGTTGTGATGGCCCAAAGCGCAAAAAAAGAAATGTATACTCTGTAAAATGGAGTTAAGAATGTTGTTCTAGGCTATATACACGAAGAGATTGAAATAGAGTAATTCAACATTCCAAATTCGAGGAGGTCCAGTTCTCATGCTTCAATTAGAAACACAAGTGTTAAAGTATTATGACAGCTTGTTCAAGAATTCAGTGCACCCATTCAAGAATTCCGTCTGATTTTCATTTCTTGCTCGAACATATTATAGAGATTGACCCAAATAGAGAAGTGCATAGACTTGCCTAGTATTAGAAGGTAATTATAAACCATGTTAAAGCAAAACGTCCATCTGGGTACTACTCATTACTGCAAATATGAACATTACCTGTCGTCAGCAGTGGTTCAGGCCAGTTGGAGATTTGATGTGGTTGCGTTGAAAATACTAAATTAACCTGCCTGAGATTCCCTCCTGGGAAGTGCGCAAGTGTGTTGCGGAATTTCGGAATATGATTTAATCGAGGTCTATTGACGTGATATAATTCAATGTAGGTCTATTGACCTGAGTTATACATGTAATTGATGACATCACCTTTTAACTAGCAGTTGCACACGTCTTTCTACAGGAATGAGTGCGCCGATAAGGAATAAGTGAGTGAGTGAGTGGATTTTATATTCTATGACACTATGCGATAGTTTTTTGGTTTACATATATATGGTGACAATGATATGGGACTACCTCGTACTTTTTTCGAGGTTTACATATGGTGACAGTGATATGGGACTACCTCGTACTCTTTTTCGAAAGGCGTTTGGCGTTACAAACTGAGGCGTACATACCCTACACCCTAGTGGGATTTGAACTTGTGACCTCTCTTTCAAGAGTATAAGTTCTCCACCACTAGGCCAACTCAAGTTGTAGAACAAACGTTATAAGTTTTTTAAAATAAAAATATAAAAATATAAAAATTGAAGATTAAAACATAGATATAAAATTTACAATATTTAGGAAATTCGAATATTGCTTAAGAAATGTGTTCAATAATTTTAATATTTTACAATTAAATTCAATTTATCAAATATGAAAAAATAATCATTTAAAAAAAACCTATCAAAAATTTTATTACAAAGAATCAATAAAAAAAAAAAAAAATTTAAATGAAAAATAGCAACATCTCTAACAAATATTCTATTAACTAAATGAATTGTAGAAACTGAAAAACAATATTTAGAGAAAAAAAAACTAATATAAAAAATAATAATTTAAAGTAATTTAAAAACTAAAACTTAAATCAATTTAAAAAATCAAAAGTTTAATAGATAGAGATCACAACATAATCGACTATGGAAATTACAAGTAATTATTTTTTAAATAAATAAGAAAAGAAAAACAATAGTAAAAAGTGGATATTTAAATTATAACTTTATATGAACAAATTAGATTATTAATAATTTTTAATTTTTACTAAAATCTTTTAAATAGATTAATAAATATTATTTATTTAAATAAAATTTATTAAATATGAAAAAAAAATTATTTAAAGAAACTCATCAAAAATTCTATTATGAAAATTTAATAAAAGAAATATTAAAAAAAAAATTCTAATAAATATTCCATTGACTAAATAAATTATAGAAACTAAAAAATAATATTTAAAGAAAAAATTAAACAAATATAAAATATAAATTAAAATAATTTAAAAACTAAAATCTAAATCAATTTTAAAAATCAAAAATTAATTGAATAGATCGCAACATGAGCAAATGTGGATATCACAACTAATAAATAGAAAAAGAAAAACAATAGTTAAAAGCGGAGATAACAACTAATAAATATCAAAACAAGAGTTAAAAGTGGAGGGAGATCAATATTGGCTGATAAATAATTAACAAGAAGAATTTTAAATTTTCCAGCCAAACTCTTGCAAATTTTCTATCAGAAATTTAATTTCCAGTAATAAAGTTCACACAAATAGCATGTTGGCTAAAAAAATATGACTAGGGGAGAGGAAGATACCCCATTAGCAAACTTCCTGTTCAATTCAAAGAGCAAAATATGTCAAATTTTTTAGATGCTTCTTAGTTGTTCTTGTATGGGATTTAATTGTTTAAAGTTATGGCTTCATCTTTTCACTAATAATGATTTACTTGCTAGAAGTTGCTATATTCAGATAGGTCAAAAGTGGTCATAAAAATCACTCTGAACTATACTCTAGGAAGATCAGCAGTAATTCATTCTAAAATCAATTACTAAAAAATCTAACTTCAAATTAATAAAGTACATAAAATAAAGTGACCAAGCTTACATTTCAACTCATAATCAAATTAAAGGCATTAGGAATGTGGGGTCACAAAATTAAACGTGGCCCCACTCAACTTACCCACGGTCATTGTAGGGGTTGTTAGTTTATTTGGTATCCCTATAAACAATGTTTTCACAACCTTATTTACCATTTTGGGTGCACACTTATTCTCTTGCCATTTTAGGGTGTAACTCAAGTTTCTATCTTAGCTTGTTAACCATTCTTGCTCTACTCTGTGTGTGCTAAAATGTTGACAAACTTCTATGAGTCATTATATCAAAGATTGCTCAAGAATGAGATCTCAAATAGTGACTCGTAGCTCTCAATTCATGGAGTGCAAGGGTTTGTAATGGAGGCCCTCAGTTTGACCTAGTTTGTGCCCATGCAAGTACACCATAAAACAAGAAATTCAAAGATCAAAATATGCATGCAAATGAAGATACAATCTAATCTAAATGATAACAATGCAAAGCAATGCAAGAAAGTAAATATAATCTATGAAAGGAAATAACAATGCAAAATAAATATATGAAAGCAAATATGACTCTAAGCTAATATGAAAATGCAAGGATGAAACAATGATGATGGAAGCCATGGATGCATGAGAGAAGACAAGAAAAGAGAAATTGCAATGAAACTCCAATGTCCAAATCCTAAGGCTCAAACTCCTCCAAAATCACTCTTCAAACCTGCAGCTTAACAATACTATAGAAACAAACTTTTATCTCCATCTGAAATGAGAAGGAGAGAGCTCCTTATATAGTCAATTGTGAAGGTGGAAGGATTCTCACAACCAATGTGGGATAATAAGGCTTGATCCATGTGAGACAAAATTCCACCAATGAGAAATGAGGAGTGTTTGACAAGAAAGTAGGAGGAATTTAAAGAATCCCACTTAGAAATATGTGCATTTAAGTGTAGAAAAAAAATTATTTATTTAATTTTATTTAATTTTTTTTCAATTTTTTCATTGAAAATAGATATTTAAGTGAGAAAATTATTCAATTAAAAGGGAGCAAGTTCTTTTAATTAAATAGATTAAATAGGAGCTATTTTATTTAATTAAAAGTGAAGTTTTCTTTTAATTAAATAAGACTTAGAATAAGATGATCAAACCTTAGGAAATATTGAAATAATTAAATCAATTGCAATTTGATCAAGAAAAATGATTTGAATTGATTAAATAAAATATTGTAATACATTGATTTAGCAAATTGATAAATTGATTCGAAAAATTGATAAATTGATAAATTGAAGAATGGGGCCCATAGTTTAGGTGACCATTTTAGGATGCATACATTTCCCCTCTTTGACTAATGTGTAATCATTTTGAAAACACATGTAGTCAAAGAATGCAGTTGAAGTGTATGGTTGATTTGGGGTCACAAAACAACATAGATGTGTGGTCAACTTAGGAACACATCAAGACAAAGAATACAAATTTTTGATAACAATTTTGTCTTGACAAAGACAAGGTTATCTCAGGTAGAACATAAATTGATAAGGCTAAATCAAGGATTGAAGTTTGATAGGTGTTGCCCCCTCATGATTGAAATCAAAATGAACTAGAGGAGAAACAAAAAATTGATAAATTTGATCAAATCAAACTAAAGATAGGGTTCTTGATGTAAGATGAAAAATATAAGGATCATAAAATCAAGCATGAAACATTATGCCCCAGAGTTGAATTAGAAGAAAAGAAGTGAGGTGAAAGAAAATAGAAGATAGAAGTTTGGAAGAGGTAGAAAGAAATGGAAAGAAGAAAGAGAATTTGCCTCAAAATCAATCAACTATTTAAGATAAAAAATTTTGATTGAGATCATGAAAGAAAATAAGGAAATAAAGATCAAGACATGACCATAGTTGATTAAAAGTCCACAAGAAAGATGAAGGAAAACCCTCCTAAACTCATAATGCAACCTAAAAATGCAAAGTAACATGAAGTCTAACAATGCAAGCTACATGAAAATGCAAAGATGTACTTGCAATAGAGCAACTATAACATAGGATTTATGTTCATCATTCATTAAAGAATGTGAAGGAACTTCTTTTCATCATTGGGCCATTATTAACAGACATCAAAAAATCACACAATCATCACTAGTCACAAGCATAACTATGAAGATATGAAAGTGATTTATATCAGACTAGAATGTGGAAAGATTCTAACATAAGCATCAAAGACATAAAGGTCAAGATGACTTTGATGTTAGCTTACCCAATTTAATGTAGCAAAACCATACTCACATCAAGACATAGATGTCAGGATGACCATAAGAATGGCTATGCAAAAACAGTCAAGGATGATGCCTCAAATCTCCTAAGTGTTTCAAGGGGACAACAAGAGACACTCTAGAGTTTTAAGACCACATCCACAAGTAGAAAGCAAATAAGAACATGCCCCATGCCCCAAGTCCTCTAGCTATGCATACTAGAGAGACTTGTTAGACAAGAACACTCAACGAAAATTAATAACAATCAGCACACAAAAAAAAGATCATGGCATAGCTCAAACATTAAGTATTTGTGTTTTAAAAATTTAAGTGTGTTAACTGATACTAAGTTCGAGGATATGGATCAAATTCTTGCAAGTAGTTAAGATCACATGACAAAATTGGGTGAGACCAAACCAATAAGTGTTGAAAAACACTCTATGTTAGAGGTTGTATTGAAAAATACAGTTGGGGTGGTGTTGAAAAACACCATTTGTGAGGTATCCTAAAGACTAATGTATTCAAGAGACCAAAGCTAACATAGTTATGCCCCTAGACAAAGACAAAGACCAATTCCAAACCAAGGAAACAAGGACAAGGCATGATAGAGAAAGGTTAAGTGTCAAGGACACATGCTAAGAAATAGGGTACAAAGGCCTCAAGTAGCACCTATTTCTAAGTTTTCACCACTTGGATCTTATTGCAATTTTTTGGGGGGGAATATATCATTTTTTTGGATATTTTTTGGATATAAATGTGAGGCCTCACCCCAACCCGTCATAGCATGGATGTTTTATTTACACTTTACTTGAGACCTTGATATTTTGACAAATATTTGAGACTTGATGGAAAGTGGATTATTTTATCTACGCATTTTGATATTTTAGTAGTAGTGTTTTACATCATTACATGCACTTAGGACCTGTTATTGTGTAAGAAATGTTTGAAAACATATGGATGTAGTTTTATGACATGATACCATTAGAATTTTTTTTGATGCGATGCTAAATGTTAATTTAATTTTGATGATTTTTGGTTTATAGAAAAATGTTAATTTGATTATGATGCTTCATGAGGTAAAGGATTATGAAATGCAGAAAGGTGATCATGATGATTTATGATACATAGATAAATGATATTTTGATTTTGATGATTATTTAATGGTTTATGACATGCAAATTTGATATTCTAACATTTTGGATGATTTAAATGAGAATAAATAGGAAAGGAAAATTTACCTAAATTATGGTTATCACTATGTGCATTTACGTTATATATGTTATATGACTTCTTGGACTATTGATGCTCGAGTTTATTGTGCAGAAAGTGGAACCATGGAAATTCTTGGGGGAAACAAGTTCCAAATCTTGTGAAAATAGTAATACCAAGGCGAATCTTTGGAAGATTCAAAAGCCTCGTTGTGAAAGTATTTTTCTTCATAATTGTATGGTTGCTTGCTTGTAGATATGTTTAATCATAACCTAGATGCATGAAGGGCATGTCAAGAAAAATGTAGTGTATTTTTATGTGTCACTTGACACTTGTATAGTCTATGTGTTGATGACATGTCACCTGGAGTGTTGGTCACAAGGTCACTCAATCTTGGTCCTTTTCCTTCCTTTCAATTAATTCTTAAGTACACCCATTTGGGAGAGGGTGTTAGGATGGGTCACCATCATGTTGAAATTTGAATTCAAACTTGATAGCAAGTTTAGGGGACCTAAATGGGATCCTAAAGTGTTATTTTATTGTTAAAAAGCCACCCAAATGGTAGTATAGTATGTTAGGTTCCTAAATTTAATTATTTTAATGTTTTCCTAGCTTTGGGAACCCCTTAAACAAAGCCAACGTGGACCAAGTCGAAATTTGAGTTTTTCCATGATAGAACCCTCACAACCCCACTTGGTTAACCTTCTTATTTTGGAGAAGCAAAAATGTAGGATAGGGAGGCTTGATGTTCTTACTAAAAAAGGGTTAGTGGAAAGTCTTTTTAGAGGGGGAGTGGCAAGTTAGTGGGTTGTTCACCCACTCTCTAATTTTAGAGACAACTAAGTTTTGGAGGGAGTTTAAGGGAGCTCTACTATAACTATCCTTACCCTAGCTTGGACCAAGGTTGGTGACTCAAACATGTTCTTTTATTTCTTTTCTTTAGCATGGATAAGAAAATCTACAAGTGTGAAGAGTTATCAATGGAGTATGCATTGCATTGTGAAATTTGTATTATGAGTTTTGTCATTGTGTTGTAGAGAGGTGAATGTGTCTTGTGCTCTTGGAGATTTTTCCCTAGTTTTGCCTTGTTTGATCTTCATTTGTTTTGTTCTTGTTTCTTGTTTGAATGTAAGTGTTGATTGTGATTATGGGTGTGAAGGCTTCACTCACCCTTGGGAGGGAAGAGAAGCTTTGGGTGAAGGGCATAAGTTGGGTTTGACATTGCAGTTGAGAAAAAAAATTTACCTCATGATGAGGATTTGCTATTATCATGGAGTATGGGCTCCATTAAGGCCATGAATCTTGTTGTTTGGGAGGTACAAGGAGGTTTTCTGGATGAGGAAGAGATGATTTGTTTTGAAGGCCTTGAGAGGCTAATGCAATGGCAATATGTTGTTTATGTTATGGTGGCCTTGAGAGGCAAAATGCATTAGCAATATGTTATTTATGTTGTTAGAATTTCTCCTCTTTGAAGAGCCCACCTTCACCCAACATTTTATGATTCCAGTGGAGAATCATTGTGCAAGCCATGGAAGGGTGTTGATTGTATTTGTGTTGTGCTCTCATGCAAAGTTTTGTGAAGTATGTGTGTAACCTGTTTGGTTCTTGTTTCCCTTGCTCGGTGAGTGGCTTCATAGAAGCCTAGGTTTGGAGGTGAGCCTCCATGGTTCCTATTTTTTTTGTATCTTGTGCAAGTTTTGTAAAGATTAATGCTATGAGGTATTAGGGTTTCACCCTTGACAAAGTGGAGAAGATCCAAATGTGTAAAGAAGGCTCAATGTTCATGTATCTCAATGTTCCTGTATCTCAATGTCATGTGTCTCAATGTTCATGTCCTTAATGTTCTTGATTTTGGAAAAGTTTCTTGTGTTGTCTCATGAAAAGAGATGTGCCATTGTTACCATGTGAATATGTAGAGGAAAGAATTTGAGAATGTTGCACATGTATGTCTCTTTGCTAAGAAATGATCATTTGGATGTTTATGAGTAATGGAAGAGTTAGTATGAAATGTAGAATGTAATGGCATCATTGTTACCATTTGAAAATTTTGGAAGGAAGGTTGAAAGATTGTATGCTTATATTTTACTTGTAATGAAATTCTCTATGATAAATTCCATGTG
Organism: Cupressus sempervirens; assembly: GCA_028749045.1. NCBI lineage: Eukaryota > Viridiplantae > Streptophyta > Pinopsida > Cupressales > Cupressaceae > Cupressus > Cupressus sempervirens. The sequence goes on along the minus strand of CM053791.1, from coordinate 700,941,402 downwards.
TTATGAAGAAAGGTTGTAGATATTTCTTATTTTGGATGTATTGTAGATATATATTTTATAAGTGATATGATGAAGAAGGTTGTGAGTATAGTTGAGGAGATTCAAATGTCTAAGTTGCATGGAAAATTTGTAGGTTGAGCATTTAAATTTGAAAGAAAATCATCTTGCTTGATAACTCATTATATATGTTGAATCATCTATTCATTTGAGATTTCTTGAAAATCAATAAATTGCTAATACTTTCCTATATAAATACATCCACTTAGAATTTTTATGATACAACAAACCAACTCAAAAAAAAGGGGGGGGTTAGTTTGAGAAAAGTAACATATAAATCAAATCCTATATAGGCTTGCTGAAGACCCACATTTTCCTCTCTGGAAAATTTATGGGGAGAAAAGAAAATCCTCTTCTAGATTACAGAGGAATATTTTATTCAAGAAGAGTCCTAGAGTCATAAGTTTTCAAAAAAATAAATAGAATAATTTAATAAGTAAAATATATGCACCATTTATAGACCAAAGTACCTTAGTGAGATACCTATCAAATACATGTAAGAAAATCAACTTGAATCCCGTGACCCTAGGTTTGCACAAAATTTACTCATAAGCAAATAAGGACATGTCAGGTCATTAGAATAATAGCTTAGAAAATCTAACTTTAATCTAGAACAGACCCTATGAAAGCTACCTTATTCCATTTACCTCTTGTTTCATATATATATATATTCACACAAAGGAAGGCGGCCATGTGAAGATCCTACAATATAAATGAATTAACAATTCAAAAAAAAAAAAAAAAAAGATATCTTAGGCAATTGACTAGCTTTTTGAAGGGGGGGGTGGAGAGAACAAGAACTAGACTTGACTTTACTTTACTTCCCACCTATATCCACGCCTAAACAAGAGCACGGGGTTGTGGAAAAAAAATCTGATTTCCCCATCATGTCTTGAAGTGGTCCCACACGTGGGAGAAGGGTGCAGGGTTGGCAGCTTGGGAGGGTCCCTAGATTTGTAATGATAAACAAACACCTTTGACAAGTCCTCCTCCCAAGGGTCAGCAATCATATCAATATTTTTTTTTAAAGAAAAAAATATAAAATACATAATTAAAAGGGGATGTTAAGCATGCATTTTAGGAAGCTCTGATTTGGCAAAAGAATTAAGTAGTAATTTAGTGATTTGTAAAGTTGATAGTAAGGGTTTAGGGAGTGGTAGTTAAGGTACGCTGACCATAGATTAGTATAGGATTAAATAAAATAAAAAGTAAGTGAGTAGTTTATTTTGTGGGTTGTAAAATATTTTGTAGTTATTTATGAGGTTAGATATTAGCTTAAATATGTTTTAAATTGTAGTAGCATATTATGTAGTAAATGCATTTTAAATTTAATGGATTTTAAATTTGCATTGAGAATAATTAACATGAAATATATATATAGATTAGGATATTAAATGAGTCTTTGTTCATTATTGAAAATTAGATTAATTATTTGTCATGTGTTAGCGGATTGGATAAAATAAAAAGAAGAAAATAAGTTTATAAATTTAATAGGTTTAAGAATTTAATTTGTGAATTAATAGAACTAACTATATTAAGGAATGTCTTTGGGCATAAATAGAAGCTAGATGAGGAATATATAAATTTATATAATGATTAATTCATTAAATATCAATGTGTTAGTGAGTCAAAATCATAAGGAAAGTAACATACCTAGAGGAACTATGTAAGTGGGTAGACACATGGATAATAGATTATGTTGAGAATTCAAATGGTATGGGAATAGTGGCAATAAGAACTCTGAGTATGGAGGGAAACATTCATCATTGTTAGAGATGTATTGTGAATGAATCAAATGTTATGAGTAATATGTAGGCAAACTCAATTTGGGGTTGATTAATGTTATGATAGTAAGTTCTTTTATAAAATAAAAAAAATAAAAAATAAGTTAATAATAATGCCACGTGATAATGGTTTAAAATATATAGTAAAGAAGACAAATAATTAGTTTTTTTAAAATTAAAAATAAATAAATAAATAAAATTGTGTTTTGTCAAGTTAAATTTAGGGCATGACAATAAATATATACAATGGATGCCTAAGAATCATGGATAGAACTTCTTCAAGTGCAAGACATTGATAGGATCAGGGAGTTGCTCTCCCTTTTCTGTAGACAGTAAATAAGCATCGGACCCAAAAGTTGTTGTAATGATGTAAGGTCCAAGCCAATTAAGTTCAAATTTCCCCTTTTGATCTCTCTGTTGTTGATTCTTAGGATTTTCATGTAGGATAAGATCTCCCACCTGGAATTCTCTAGGGCGAACCTTTTTGTTGAAGGCTTTGGACATGCACTTTTGATAAACCCTCATATGGTCAAATGATGCTTTACATTTCTCATGTAGAAGAACTAACTCTTGAAGTCTCATGGCATGGTAGTCTTCATTTCTAACTAAACCTTTGAGAGAAACACTAAGTGAAGGAATCTCAACCTCTAAAGCTAACACTACTTTAGTGCCATATGTGAGGGAAAAAGGAATAGCCCTAGTAGGAGTAAAAATACTTGTTCTGTATGCCCACAAAGCCATATTTATTTGTAAATGCCAACTTTTACCACTCCTATGAATTGTCATATGTAGGATCTTTAGGATGGCCTTATTTGATGCTTCTACTCTACCATTTTCTTGCAGAAAGTAAATGGAGGACCAATGTTGTTTAATCTTGAATCTCTTATAGAATTGTTGGAGGTCCTTATTTTTGAACTAGCCTCCACTATTGATAATAATCTTGAAAGGTGCTCCATGTCAATAGATGATATGGTTCAAAATGAATAAAGAGACTTTTTACCTGAGGCAACAGAAAGTGGGATAACTTCTACCCATTTAGTAAAGTAATCAGCAGTGGTGATAATAAACTTGTGTCCACCTGATGAGTTGGGATGAATTTTCCCAACAAGATCAAAAGCTTAGCACTGAAATGACCAATAAGAAATAGAACGAATGAGCTCCCTACCTGGAGCATGTATTAGGTTATCATGTTTTTGACACTTTTCACGTGACTTTCCAAAAGCTACGACATCAATCTACATCATGGGCTACTAGTATCCTTCCCTACGTAACCTTTGGGCCATGGAAAGACCATTGGAATGTCCCCCATAGATTCCCTCATGGATGTCAACTAACAGTTGAACTAATTCTTCCTTTTCTAAGCATCTAAGAAGTGTTCCATCTAGAACCCTCCTATAAAAATTACTAGAGATAAGGGAATGGTGAGAGGCATTTTGGATAAGGTTTTTGCATTTAGAAAATACCACCATGAAGGTATGAATAAATGACACCATAATGGGATGACTCACAACCAACAAGGGCGAAAATAACATGACTTTCTTGGGAATCATAGATAGGGTGATGTATTTCTTCCACCAGGAATTCAAATTTGGATTCATGTTGCTTTAATTGAAGAAGTGAAGCAAGTGTAGCCATGGCATCATCTACTTTGTTTTTTGCTCGAGGGATTTGTTAAAATGTGACAAATGTGAAATATCATCTCAAGGAATCAACTATCTGCTTGTAAGGTACCAGTTTCTCATTTTTTGTTAAATATTCATCATTAACTTGGTTGATTATCAGCTGTGAATCCCCATAAATATGTAACTTTGTGATTCTCCATTCTATGGCCATCTTAAGTCCATTTGTTAAAGCTTTATAATTTTCTTATGGTAACAAGGACTAAGCCAAGTGTACCATTTGTAGATCCTCATCTATACCCAAATTGATCGCTTGTGTTGATTCAATAAGTACTAAAGATCTATCTTGAAAATAGCTAGGGAGATGACCAAGTGCCTCATCCTTAGGCACCTTAGAGAGGTCTTCACCCTTGGATACATCCTTTCTTTTACTTTTTTGGTTCTAACACCACCACATAGTGGTTTTCACCATCAGAGCTCTTATTATTTTTCTTTTCTTTTCTTTTTATTTTGTGACTAAGGTACTTGATGTTTGGCTTTGTCATGCTAGTAGTTGGTTCACTGGTAGAAGAGACTACAGGTTCAATGTATTCAAGTAATAGGCTATCGCATAGTCATTTTGAAATGTCAAGAGATTAGGTTCTTGATAGCTTTGGGATTGATCAATAAGGTCGAGATGAACAAGGCACAATTCAATGACTAGTTCAAGGTTGTGAATGTGAATGGTTTCATCTCTGGTGACTGAAAATTTAGATTCTATCAAGTAACTTCCTAAGATACCCAAATCAAAATTCATCCTAACAAGTGAAGACTCGTCCACTAAGGCAACATGTGAGTTCAAACCCTCTAATCCTACATGTGACTCGTCAGCTACCTCAGGTTGAGAAATATAAGAGTGGATGACATCAACATCCATGTCAAGTGTGGAAGGCTCTAAGAAAGAATCCCATTCATACTCATTTGAATTGGTGTCTGAACTTCTACTAGGGTTCTTACACCATGAAGGCTTAGGATGCCTTAATGTGTAAGTTTGGATATCATCAAGGGTAACACCTTGTCTTTCCATTAAACTATTTGAACTTGGTTCATTTTGTTCCACAATTGCAACTATCTCATGAGTAACTGCACTATCTGAGTTTTTCCAAAGGAGACTAGTGGAAGGAACCCAATCTTCACACATATCTTGTTGATTTTTCAAATTAGGTACATATTCTGGTTCATCTTCACTATTTGACTTCTCAAGAATAGGAATAGTATTCTTATTATGATTTTCAAATCATAGGCCAACTATCTTCTTAGACTTGCATCCAAAAAGAACATGATCAAGGGGTTCAACTCTAGCATCCAATCTATGACTTAAAGGGCCATGTCTAGGATAGCCCATCTATTTGACAAAAGTATACCCTCTTCCATAGGCCTTAGAAGAGAGAAGTTCTCATTGTGCATATATTTCTCTTCTCTTGAAATCTAGTCTCTAACCACCACATCATCTTTCTCATCTTAAATAGGCACTAATGACTTTACAAATGTGTCAAATAATGTCATAGATAAAGAGGAAGGTCTTATTTCTTGTGAAAGTTTTCCATAAGACCTAGGCAAAAATTTTAATGTTGCGAGGGAGTTGAGTTGATACCCTCCCATGCCAAGGTCTATTGATTTGAACCTATCTCTACATTTAGCTAAAGTTGCATCAAAATTATCTACTTCTCTATTAAGGGGAACATGAGTACTTGCTGAAATTGAGTTAATAGGTAAAGTATTATCCCTAGGTATACAAATCTTTCTTCTGTTGTAAGAGAACTTAACACACTGATGATAGGTAGATGGAACTACTTGCATATCATGAATCCATGGTCTACCAAGAAATATATTGTATGCAAGGGGATCAATGTCAACTGTTTAAAATAAAATATCTTTCTGAATAGTACCAATCCTGAGAGGAAGGATGGCCAACCCCTTTGAACTTCTTTCCACCTCATCATAGGCTTTGATAGTGATCTTTCTTTTGGTATCTATGACTTGTTCATAATAACCAAACGTCTTTAAAAGACTCAAAGAACAAATATTAAGCCCAATACCCCCATCTATCAACACATGCCTAAAATGAGTTTTATGAATCATGACTTCAATATGCTGAGCAAGATTATGTGGGTGGCTTAAAGATTTATCATCTTCCTTTGAAAAGGTGAGGTAATGAGGGCTAGCAATATGATTAACCATGTTTTGAAATTGATCAACATCCAAATTGTTGGAAACATTCATTGTGTGCAAAGCATTGTCAAGGACTTGCTTATGTCTCAGAGATAACTCTAAGAGCTCAAAGATTGAAATCTGAGCTAGGGTTCTTTGTAACTGATTGACACAACTATAGTTTGAGTTAGGGTTGACTACTAGTTTTGAGGTAATATTCATAGATGTCACTTGCTTTGGCTTACTTGGTTGAATTGAATTGGGTCTGCTAATGACAAGGGGACCTTGACTTCATGTGACAACATTGAGACTTTGAGATGACACTCTAGAGTGAGGACCCCTTAGCATCAAGGTTGGTTTTTCATCAAAGATAGGAGGAGAATCCATGTCTAGATTATAACCATAAGGATATTTATTTTTCATCATGTTGACATTCTCTTCTACTACAAGCATGTTGACAACATTCTCTACATTCGCATAGGCGTAATTGATCTTAGATTTTTCATTCTTAGGGTTAGATGTTTCCCCCTTATCATACCTGGGAAAAGGTTCTTTGAAAGCCGTGTGATAAATATTAGTGTTCAATCCGTCCACTTGAAGCTTACCATTCTCAATAAGATCCTAAATGATATGTTTGAGTTTCTCACAGTTTTCAACATTATGTCCAATGCCATTGTGAAACTTGTAATAGGCTTTCTCATCCCACTACCATGGTTCAACCTCAGGTATACAAAACTTTGTAGGATCAAAAGGATGCACCAAGTTGTGAGCAATAAGCTTTGTCAATATCTCATCATACGATTCACGAAATGTTGCAAAATCTTGCCTTTCTCCTCTTTGGCCTATCTTGGTATATTGGCTTACTTCCTTGTTGATTAGCACTAACCAAATTAAGGACACCTTGATCATTAGATTTGGAGGAGTCCACAACTCCATCATTGACCAGTTGTTTATTTCTATTCCAATATGAATTCTTTCCTTTATCTTTGTTGTTGTTACTTTGGCCATTATTGTTATTGTTTCCATGTCTGGCAAAAATTCCTTATTCTTTCAAAACATCCTCAATTATAAATGTTTTTTCAATCATCATGTCAAAAGACTCAAAAACCATCTTCTTAACTTTGTACCACATTTCGGGAATCATGTTGCTAATAATGATTTCAATCTTCACTTTTTTAGGGATAGTCCTAGAGTAGTGAGAGCATTGCCATCTCCATATTTGCAAGAAAGTGACAAAGAGTTATCCTTGATTTTTCTTTGTGTTACACAAGTCCAACAGGGTGACAGATCTTGAAAGGTTATATGTAAAGTGTTGAAAAAATCTCTAAACAAGCTCTTTGAAAGTCTTAACAAGAGGAATTATGTTGGTGAACCATTCCATTGCTTGACCCTTAAGACTCTTTGGAAACGATCTCATAAGATATGAGACTTCATGGTGAAATTCAAAGCTCATGGTATAAAACTGATGCACATGATCACTTGTATCCCCATTCTCGTCATTCTTGTCATATTGGGGGATCTCAACCTTTCTAGGAAAGTCTTTCATATCAATGCTCTTATCAAAAGGGTTAGGAAAAATTGAATCAAGTGAGAATGAACTCTTAGGTGCCATGAACTTGTCCATTATACTCTTCACTTGATTAAATTGTTCTTCCAAAGGTGGATCTTACCTCCTCATTCTTTTGTCTACATCATAGTTGTAGGGAACTTTAGTGCCCTTATCAATTGAATTCTTTAGGAATACGTCTTTGTTTTGATATATATACTTCTCCACAAACTCTTGGAAAGAAAGGTCTCATTGCATTTTGATGAAATCTTGAGAGTCATGGTCAAAATTTGAACTACCTCCTCCTTATTGTGAACCATGGTGAGCATGTTGTGAAGGTTTTCTTGAAGTCTTGGGAGGTTTTGGTCTCCTATAATGATTATGTCTTGAAGCCCCTCTTCCTCTAGGGCTAGGAGATCATGAAGGTGTTTATGAACGTCTTCCACTTTGTGGAGTCTTAAGAGGGGTGGATGGAGGAGAGTTGTTTCCACCACCAACACACATGTTGTTAAATTGACCATTAAGTTGTTGAGAAAAGAGTCTATCTTGCTCCTCTTGGAGATTTTTCTTTTCTATTTCTAAAAAAGCTTGTCTTTCTTCTTCCATATGTTTGAATTAATTTTCCTTCATAGCTTGTTCCTCTAGGAAGGCTTTCTTTTCACACTCAAGTGTCTTAAGTCTATCACTTGTGTATATTTCAAATGATTTGAGCAGTGAACTTAGTTCTGACTGTCTACACAAGTTATTGGTATATGTTGCATTCACATGAGTGTCATGAGGTTTATCATCTTGGTTTCATGTTGTGATTGTTATTCTTGATAGGCCTGCCACTTATCTCTTTCACCCCTTTTGTGTGCATCCAAATATCTAGTTGAGATAAGGGGTAAGAATGGTCAATTTTCATAAGAGGAACTACCAAACAAAATGGTATCTCGATGTTTTCCAAATATGCCATCAAGGTTTTCATCCATTTCTTCTCTCTCTCATTGATTCATCATGTAGCTCATATCCATATCTGAGTGAGAAGGTGCTAAGGGTAAGGTTACTCTTGGGATTAAACCAAACTTCTAAGTTGTTCCTAGGTAATTGATCAAATACAATCTCTTTTCCCTTACATCTTTGGCGAGTTTGAACTAAGGATAATTGGTTAAAGAATACTTGAGGTTACTTTCCTTGATTTACTTGATATCTTGTTGTAATTGACATGAAAGAAAAGGTAATAGGTGATAGGATGACCCTAAGAAACATTGGTACCAAACTAGGATAGAAAAAGTACTTATCCAAAAGAGAGATGATAGGATAGAATTTTTGCAATAAGAATAAACCAACATTGTCACAAAGGTGCCCACTAATAAAGGTGAATACCCTAACACATATGGATCAAGAGGATGATTTATCCAAACTACAATTAATTGAAACTAAAATTTAAATGGAAGTGAATGGACAAGAGATTACTAAGACTCTCCAAGTGTGTTATCATAGAATCCAAAGGTTTATCTTCTCAACAAGGATGATTTCTAACTCACTGACTCTAAGCAAGGTCACTCACGAAATAAAAGATTACTAGTTCAAGAGGTCAAAACATAACAATCCAAGGTGCAAACAGCTTCCAATAGTGGGGTAAGTGACCTAATCTGACTTGCATCAACCAAGGAGGACTAAAAATGAAAGGATAACAGATCGAGAAAGGTTTCAAAGTTGGGAACTTAGTTTTCTTGTTTGTTTTAATTGACCAAATAGATGCATCAATAGATTTTTATCATAAATTAGAGACACAAGATAACACTCAGAGAGTTCAAGCAAATGTCTACAAGAAATGGGCAAGTGACAAAGCAAGCTTGTGCATAAACAAGAATAGTGTCTTAGTATGAATCTAATTCCTAGAACCACTACTGTGTATGTTCTTAAAATATTTTCCAATCATGCACATAGTCCTAGGAAAGAAAATTGGGTTGCACTATGGTTCTTAGCAATCGTCAACTCTTCAACTCTTATAATCTCAAATGGGCAAAATCCAATCCCATACACCAGGGTTTTAACACATTTTGAGAATTTAATCAATCAGGGCTACTGCTGCTTGAGGTTCCATCCATGTGGTTTACCCAATAAAGGGAGTGTCCACTATGGTTAACCCTCTCTAATCAAGGAAGACTCACAAAATTGGACCACATGGAGACTTAGTTCGGATTCAAGGGTTTCATGATTCTGATGTGTCCAAAAGGAAACAAAGCATACTCCTCTAGCCTCTTCACCTCACCCAAACATAGAAAATAGATTCATTGACACACTAATTTGAAATCACTCCAATGAGGTTTGGAAAACCAACAACAATCACCACCAATCTCAAGAGAGAAAGTACTAGCAAATGTCGAAGACAAACCAAGTGAGATAATGAAATAATATCAAATCCTTCTCTACCTACAAGGGAATTTATCATCAAGAAGAGTTTCACATGTAAGGAAAGTGAATGAAGCTCATTCTCTCAAGATCACCACAAATAGTGTTCAAAGAGCCTAATTACTATGTTAAACATGTATACAAGAAAGCAAATCTAGGTCCAATTTTAGATCACCAATCGAAATGTGATATGAAAGCATGTAAAACACATGAGAGGTTCACTTTTAATTCCAAAGTTTAAATGTTATAGAGATGTATAAGAATACCTCAGATCCAAAGCAACATGCGTGTATCACTCTACTGATCTAACAAACCAAGCAAGCTCTCCAAGCAAATAAGCAAACCAATACAAAATAGATATGTCTTATGCAAACCCTAGGGTTAGATCTCAAAATTTGATTGTTAGGAGTAATAATAACCAACAAATGAACCAAGTGAAAACTCACATCATGCATTGAACCATGTGAAATTTAAATGCAAGTTAATCATTAAATGCCTTTTTTTAATTTTGATTTTTGACCTGGTTAAGAAGATTAGACCTATATGCCATGAATTTAGACCCAAAACCCTAAATACAGAAATGAGCCCTCGTTAAAAAAATAGAGACCTTTCCAAAAAGTCAGAATTTTAGAAAAATATTTTCTTTTGTGCCCTAGGGACCCATTTTGTCAAAACAAACCATTGTTTCTAAATTGAGTGTTTGAGCCCTCATATGATCTCTAAACTTAAAACACAAATAAAAAATCCTATTTAGAATTCAAAGAAATTTTCAAAAATGTAGACTTTTCCAAAAAAAATTCTAATTTATGTCCAAAAATGATTTTCATTAAAAATTATAAAGAAAAAGTTATATGAATTACCTTGGAAAACTCTAAAATTTTAACTAAAATTTCTCTAATATGTTGACCCTGTAAAACAAATTTTAGACCAAAACACCAAGCCGTTTGGGAGATATGATCCAATCTTTAAGATCTAGGGTTTTCCATCTCTAAGAAAATTTGCACAAGGGGGTTAGCTCCAAAAAAACCAAAACTAGCATGTAAATGTGGGTTGCCCCATAGTGGGCACCAAAAATGTGTGCTAAAATGTTGACACACTTCTATGAGTCATTATATCAAAGATTGCTCAAGAATGAGATCTCAAATGGCAACTCATAGCCCTTTATTCATGGAGTGGAAGGGTTTGTAATGGAAGCCCTCAGTTTGACCTAGTTTGTGCTTGTGCAAGTACACCATAAAATAAGAGATTCAAAGATTAAAATATGCATGCAAATGAAGATGTAATCTAATCTAAATGATAGCAATGCAAAGCAATACAAGAAAAGAAATCTAATCTATGAAAGAAAATAATAATTCAAAATTAATCTATGAAAGCAAATATGACTCTAAGCTAATATGAAAATGCAAGGATGGAACAATGATGATGGAAGCCATGGATGCATGAGAGAAGAAAACAAGAAGAGAGAAGTGTTAGAGAAAAAGGTTAATTTAATTTCATTAATTAAATTACCTTTTCTCCCTTCTTAAGATTTTGCTTTATTCTTTTTTTTCTTTTTTTATTTAATAATTAATTAGTAATTATTAAATAGCTTTTACCTTTAGGTTACCCTTTGTAACTTATTAGGTTACGCTTTTCAGTTTTGATCTCCTTTTATAAGGATTGATCTCTTTGTAATTAATCATCTCTTCTTCATTTGAATATACAATTTGCATGTTTTCAAAGCAAACCCTTGCCTCTCCTTATCTTTTTCTTCTTTGTGATAGGTTTCCTACATGCAAGTTTTTGAGGGCTTTATGGATTTGATTTACATATTTTCTCAAATCCTTCATGGTATCAGAGCCAGATTTGATGTAGCTTGTTTGATATTTGGAGAAAAAGAAAGAAAAAGGGTTTGACAAATTAGATCTAGAGTTTTTTGGGTATAACCTAAGAAAATAAGGGGGTCACTATTTTTCGGAGTTGCTTAAGGCCAAACAAACCTCATGGATGGATCCAAAAGGCGTCAAAACCCCTGTTTCCATATAAAGTTTGTTCATTTTGGATAATATTGATTCGGGAGGCAAACAAAATTTCTCAGTAGGGCCATACAACCTTTGCACACACTCCAACACTTTTGTTAAAAAAAAATTGCAAAAAAAATTTAAAAATTGCAATTTTCCCCCATTGTGGTTAACTAACCACAACAGTTACCACTTAGTGGCTTTGTAGCAGCTCTGTCATAGTGGCCCCACTCCGTAGCAGACCACTGCCCATCCCACTGCTCAACCGTTGCTCCACTAGTAGTGCAAGGTGATTTTTTTTTTATAAAAAAATATTATTTTTTAATTTAAAAAATAATTTTTTATGCATTTCCAAGGGCCCTGTTGGTTTTTTCACTGTAACTTGAGCATACAGATGTATTTTTTTGATCTGAAAGAAGAACCGAAAAGATGGTTCCAAGATGGAGACATTGGTGTGGAAGTTTTTTTTGGTTTTGATGTAGTTTGGTTACTTCGTTTGGTAGACAAAGCTAGATGTTCTATTTTTCACTCTAGAGGGCATATCTTGAGCGTCCCATCTTCAATTTTTGAAAATGTTATATTTTTGGAAAGCTAGTTTTGTCTACTTTTTAGAAATGCTATAATTTCTTCTAGATTCTACTCCATGCTCTTTCTATCATGATTTTTTTTTTCTTTTTTACTCTATGGTAGATATCTTGGATGTTTTAGGTCCGGGGATCATTTTCATGGCATGAGATCTCTTCTTTTGGGCTATACTATCTATTGTATTAGCTCTTTGCCCTTTCTAATCATTATTGATATCATTTATAAGCATCTTTACTGCAAACACATTGAGATAAAGTGCCACTCCTTGTTTTTTAGGATCTTTTTCATCATTGTGACTTATTGTACTCACACTTCATTATAAAGTGCCATTGGGGGATAATTGTTTTCCTTTTAGTGCCCTCTTCCTTTATCAAGTGAGTTTCTCTTCCACAACATTAGACCCATGATGTGTCGATGATACGTGCCTTTATAGGTGTGTGTACCTCTTCCTCACTCTCGATGTTCTTGGTTCTTTCTATTTTGTAGGAGATTTTTGACCCACTTTCTTAGTCGCTTGTCACTTCTCCCTTGTCTACATTGGGGGGGGGGGGGGGGGGGGGGGGGGGTTCTTCTATTGTTTCTAATGCTTCCTTGGTTTTTTGGAGTGAGCTATGTATTCAATATTTGATCCTATGTACTAGGTAATTGTAGTGGTTGGATACCTATGCATTTCGGTGAGATGGATCATCTACCATATAGACACTCTTCTTTTTGTTCTTGCTTTGGTTGCTACCTTCCTTGGTTCGATTGATCAACTCTTCAGGCTTTGGTTTTTTATGTCACCTTTAATTTTCAAGTTCAGTTGTTTGCAGTCCTTCACTAGGTTTTTAGCTATCTCTTTTTGGAGTAGAGTTTTTTCCACTGGGTTTTCTCTATTTCTCCATTTCATAGAGATTTTGTTGTGATTGGGTACCTCATCAGGCCTTGTTGTCGGGACCCAAGTTTGCTTTCAGTATTGCATTGTAGTTTCCTTGCTCTTTTTGCATTGTTGCTCATATTAAGGGGGCGTATTAGAGAAAAAGGTTAATTTAATTTCATTAATTAAATTACCTATTCTCCCTTCTTAAGATTTTTCTTTATGCATTTTTTGCTTTCTTTACTTAATAATTAATTAGTAATTATTAAATAGCTTTTACCTTTAGGTTACCCTTTGTAACTTGTTAGGTTACCCTTTTTGGGTTTCGATCTCCTTTTATAATGATTGATCTCTTTATAATTAATCATCTCTTCTTCATCTGAATATACAATTTGGTTATTTTCAGAGCAAACCCTTACCTCCCCGTATATTTTTCTTCTCTGTGATAGGTTTTCTACATGTAGGTATTTGAGGGCTTCATGGATTTGATTTGCATATTTGCTCAAATCCTTCAAAAAGTTGCAATGAAGCTCTAATGTCCAAACCCTAATGCTCAAACTCCTCCAAAATCGCTCTCCAAACTTGCAACATAACAATACTATAGAAACAAACTTCTATCTCCATCTAAAATGAGGAGAGGACTCCTTATATAGCCAATTGTAGAGGTGGGAGGCTTCTCACAACCAATGTGGGATAATAAGGCTTGATCTGTGTGAGACAAAATTCCACCAATGAGAAAAGAAAAGTGTTTGACAAGAAAGTAGAATGAGCAAATTAAGGAATCCCACTTAGAAATATGTGCATTTAAGTGTAGAGGAAAAAGATTTATTTATTTAATTTAATTCAATTTATTTCCTTTTTTTCATTAAAAATAGATATTTAAGTGAGGATTTTATTTAAATAAAAGGGAGCAAGTTCTTTTAATTAAAAGAGAAGTTTTCTTTTAATTAAATAAGACTTAGAATAAGATGATCAAACCTTAGGAAATATTGAAATAATTAAGTTAATTGCAATTTGATCAAGGAAAATGATTTGAATTGATTAAATAAAATATTGCAATGTATTGATTTAGGAAATTGATAAATTGATTTGGAAAATTGATAAATTGAAGAATGGGCCCCATAGTCTAGGTGACCTTTTAAAGGTGTATACAATCTGCAACCTCGAGGTAACATTGTGTCTACCAACCATTCCTCTTTAATTATATGTAGAGTAATGGAGTTAAACAATAATTGTGTAGATTGTTAAGAAGTAAAGTCCCCACACAAGCTTAAATCCAAACTTATAAATTCCAACTTCAACAATTAAAATGATGATGCACAACAAGAGAATCATACACCATAACACAATGATTTTTTTACTAGGAAAACCCTTGATCAAAGGGAAAACTTCAGTGGAGATGGCTCCCACAAGATAGTGTACTAATATATAAGCTCCTTATGAAAGGATGTGACCTTATTAGGAGCTAACTATAGTGCATTCAGTACAATAGACCTTGTTAGAGGATAGATCCCTTTTAGGAGACCTTGAACCCTATTAGAAGGTTCTAACCCTATTGAAGGTTAATAGGGTAATAAAAAGACCCACTATCTAAATTGTTCTAGCAACTATGAATATCAAACTTCGAGATAACAAATCCAAATCAAGTGAACTAACTGATCTGCAACAATGCTTGCCAATACAGTTCCTTTAAATCCCAACATCAATCTTTGCATTGCTCTGATCATCTAGCGTACAAGCTCACACCAACAATATTCATAATGACCACACAACTATATCCTAACCAAGGAAGACTTTTTACCTTTATACCCTCACAAATAATTAATTAGGTCATCCTGTTAGAGCTTCCCCATTGTACATTTAATTAAATAGGACCATCATAATGCATGCATTCCTTTGTAAGCATCATTACAAATATTATATTTAGGTTCCCACATAGTTAATACATTTTTTAATGATTATTAGCATGCTTCGTCAACCTAGTCAGCTATCAGTAAAATATATCACGTGTTTCACAACATTAACCAATCCAATATGATCTCTAAGTCATGCTATCACAAAAATAGCATCATATCTACATGTCTTCAACCATGATCCAATCTCATTGACGTTAGCTCCACCTCATTCTCAAGATATAGCAAATATACCACCAATTATCTTTGTCAATAATTCATTACATTGGTCTACTACTAGTTTGCACCAAATGAAATCTAACTTGAAACCAATACCCTGCATAAGATCTAGTAAACATATATTTGATATCTATACTCATTAATTAACATAATCCTAAGCTTGTATAGCTTAACCTATTACATACCTACTTCATTGAGCCAACAATCTCCCTGCAATAGAGAGAATCTCTTCCTGTCATGATCACATAAACATATGTTGTCATAATGACAAAACCTGTCATCAATATAATACGTAAACAACATATCCAAGTGTCAATCCCCTTTGGCATTAATGATAACATATGATGAAAAACCATCAATCCAAAAATAATCTAAACGAATTTTCTAAATATCCTCAACATATACAACTTTTCTACATGTGCTCTCAAAGGGTTTTCATTGAATTTCTCCCTCTTTGACATCAATGGCAAAGGTGCCCATATGTCAAATATCAACTATCATTCTGAAATATTCTCCCTTTGATGAGCATCTCCATCAAAATTCCTACATTAGATCAAGCCAATCTACAACCAAAGAATATCAAGTGCCAACATACACTATTATGTGAAAATCATTGCACGAGAGCTTTATTTCTAGCTCTACTCGCTACAACCACTCCCCCTAATGATAAATACCAAGAATCATGTCTAGATGAATGAATAGTGCTTTGATTATACTAGAATGATGCAATCATGTGTCAATTACTTATCGCTAGATTGTGACATTACCCCAAGAATACCCCTGACATACTCAAAGGTGTCCTTAGCCAAAGGTTTTATAAATATATCTTCTTTATGTTCGTTTATATTAACATACTCTAGTCTGATATCTTTCTCTACAATCTTTTATCAATTAAAGTGATACTTAATTGCAATATGTTTAGTATTTAAATGGAACACTAGATTCTTTGGTATAATTATTGTGATTGTATTATCACAATGCGTAATGATAGGTTCAAAAAATAAAATACCAATATACTTTAACATTTTCTTCATACACAAAGTCTTATTACAATTGTTTTCTTCTACAACATATTATGCTTATGTTGTGGACTAAGAAATACAATCTTGTTTCTTACTCAACAAATATACCAATCTTCCACCAAAAAAGAAATATCCTCCATATGTACTATTTATGTCATCAACATTTCCTATCCAATCAATATCATTGTATACATATAATTATTTTTCATACCATAAGAAAAAATCTATTGTTCCTTTCAAATATATGAAAATCCTCTTTATTGTTGCAAAATGTGTCTCTTTGGGATCTTCTTGAAGTCTCACCACAATTCCAACTACATTTGCAATATCAGGTCTTGTATGAGTCAAATATTGTAAGCCACCAATTATAGAATTGTACCTTGTTTGCATAACACTAAGATAATCATCTTTAGTAGACATTTTGCATCCAATCACTATAGGTGTTCCAACAGGTTTATAATTTTCCATACCTAATCCTACCAATATCTCTTTAAGATGTACATAATATGAGATATAATAATATCATCTTTAGTTTGTGTTATTTCCAACCCCAGAAAATATTTGATTTCACCAACCATAAGCATCTCATATTCTCTTTTATTTCCTTATAAGATTTGTTATTTTCCTTATCATTACCACAAAAAACAATGTCATCAACAAATACCTCAATAATTAAAAAGTCATCTAAAGTAGTTTTCAAGTACATATTATTGTCTTTATTACCTTTTCTGAAACCCAAACTTAGTAAGTATTTATCTAATCTATCATACCAGGCTCTAGGTTCTTTCTTTAATCCATACATTTCCTTTTTCAACTTGCGTACCATGTTTTTTTTCTTTAGTCAATGGAAATTCATAAGGTTTCTTAATGTTTTTTTTTTTTGATCGATAAGAGGTTGAAGCCAAGATTAATTATTATATATTATTATTAATTATTATTTTTATTCAGCATAGGTAGATTTGTACCCAAGACCTCTTCGATAAGAGGCTCACAATTTACCGTTGTGTTGTAGGCTCTTGCCTATCAAGTTGCTCAATGTTGACCTCTTTCTAAGTTTGTCATTCAAGAATGCTAACTTCACAACAATCTGATACACTTTTAAATTCTTGTTAGAAGCATAAGCCAAAAGTATTCTTACAACTTCTAATCTAGTTACAAGAGAAAATTTTTCCTTGAAATATATAGCTGCATGTTGTGAATAGCCTTTGCGTAGCAACTTTTCTTTGTTTCTTACAACTTTGCGTTGCTCATTCAATTTATTTATTAAAAAAACCATTTTGTGGCAATAACATTCTTATCTTTAGGTCTAGGGATTAATTCCTATGTATTTTTCTTCTCTATTTTCTCAAGCTCTTCTTTCATTACATTCAACCAAAATCCATCTTTGAATGCTTCATCAGTAGTCTTAGATTCAACTTGTTAAATCAAACAAATTTATTCTCTAGCCTTAACTCTTGTCATCAATCCTCTACTAGAATTACCAATGATCTAATTTTCAGGATGTTTCCTTGCCACATATTTTGTGTTCTTTGTTCTTCTCTAGGTTCTTCTTCATTATGTACCTATATCTCACTCTCTATCTCAAAGAAATGCTCTTGGTCTATATTTTGATTAATCATTGGTCTTTGACCTATACTATATTGCTTTGAATTATCATCAAAATCACAATCAAGTGTTCTCTCTTGTACTTTGTAATGTCCTCATTTTTGTCAGCATCAAGATTTCAGGGATTAGCCTATTATTGTAATCCTCATAGGCTAATATGGTGGTTAGAGGGTTTTATTGGGGATTGGCACTTTATGATGGGGTATTTTCATATTATAATATTATAATAAAGTAAAAATATAAGAATATCTTTTATCCCACATTGGGGAGAAAAGTAAGCAATCTCCCACAAGGAAAGAATAAAGGGGGCATGAGAGGCTCTTTTCTTATCATATGATTATTGTCATTTGCATTTGATGAGTTTTGTGGAGCCAAGGATTCAACATTTGCCACCAGAGAATGAAGTTATTTTGTGTGCCTCCATTTGAGCTAGTGAAATATCCAGTGAATTTGGTATTGGGAGGACATCATACAGGTGTTCTATTCGAGCATATTGGTGAAAGCTCCTTCATGGGGTTGCAGCTATTAGAGAAAACAATATAGTCTTTTCATTGTGCAAAATTTGTGGCCTAGGGCCAGATTGTGGAGTACAGTTGAAGGAATAAGTCAGATATGACTAAAATGATTTGCAATAGTAAAACCTATATTTCTTGAGAAATTTCTAGGTTTCTATCCATTTACATTTTGCATTGCATTGAGATGCATATTTTCTTATTTGTAATTAGTGTTATACAAAAATATTTGCATATTCATTGTTAGATTGTTTGGAGTTCTTTGGAAGCATATTTATTAAAGTTAGCATTTAGAAAGTAATCAGAATTTAGATCTACAATATATCTCTTGTGTGCAAAGTGTTTGACAATATTCTTAGGTTAAGAAATATGAAAAATTAAAATTAGAATTGCAAGGAATATTACATTGGTATCAAATCTTTCTTGCAAAGTGTTTGATGAAATATCAAACATCTAAATTAGAGAAGAATTTGGTTTTTAACAAAGTTATAACCAGTTGGGGTTATTACAGTGGTATCCAAGTGGTTTCCTGCCATCTTATGGGGTGGGAAAGTTATTTTATTTTCAAATTTGTTGTTAGATGTGGAGTGAGCGACACTCAAGCATTTTCTAGCTATGGATAGACATATAGGGACTCACAGTTCTAGAAGTTGATGAAGTAATGATGAAGTTAGCACAATAATGAATGCTTTGTGTGAGAGTATGGAGAAACTTAAGCTTCATCAAGAGAGGTTAGAAAAGATCTTGTTAGATCTAGAGATAGTTGAGAGGGAAATGAGGTATATGGTTTCTACCTTTAAAAGGTTGAGATTGAGGTTGCAGGAAAGGAAGCTAGAGCTTTCCCTGACATGTATTCATGATGTAGATGTACTTGTATTTAGTACAACACTAACTAGTCCTATCTACAATGTTGATGATGGACTTATTTTATAGGGACATGTGGATATGTTAGTGCCCTTGGTGGATAGAGCATTGAGCTTTGGCAGGTTAAGGCTCCTAGAATAATCACTATAGTTAGTTAGAGGCAGTTGATGATGTAGTTGTCACTAACTATTTAGACTCTCCTAAGGAGGGAGTTGTTATTGGAGACTTATATGTCATCTATTGTAGTGTTGCTCTAGTGTAGTAGGTAGTTGATTCCTTAGGTGGAACCAAGTTATGTATAGAGTCACCCAGTTGTGTTGTTGGTAATGTGGGTATTTCAATGGAGTCAGTAGATGTGGGTTCATGCTCTAGTATTATTGATTTACAACTTGACATAGAGTTATGTGTGCATAGTTAGGTGATGGTAGTTGAGGCTATGTTAGGTGATGGGAATGCAAATAGTATGGACAACTCTGATGAATTGTTTAATGATGCTATGAGATGCACTAGGTATGACACCCCTTGTTAGATATTGGGTGATGACTTTGAGGAGGTTTGGATGAGTCCAAGGATTGATGTTTATAGGATCTTACTATTGAGATGCAAGTTGAGACATGTAGGGAGATTCATACTATGACGGCTTCCATTTCTTTGGATGAGGAGTTTTTTGAGGTACATAGAAGTTGTATCTTGGATGCAAAGTTGTGCAAGGATGATAGCACATGTATGAGTGATCTTGTGGTGGAAAATTATGATTCATTTTCCTATCACAATGTAGTTAGTGAGACACAGAGCTTGCATAGGAGTTAGGGGTTACAAAGGCATCATGTGACTTATGAACTGAAGGTGAGAGATAGTGACATTTCTTCATCTCTTGATTATTATGATGCTATTCATTAGATGCTAGCTACATCTAGTTGGGGTGCTCCTATGTTGGATGAGCACAATGATAGTAGTCTTTTCCCAGCATAGGTTCATGCACTTTGAGAGGTTGTCAGCATCTTGAAGCATAATTACTCTTAGTTAGTTGCTAATAGGGATTACCTCCTAGAGTGGGGGAGAACCTGCTATGAGACATTGTTAGGGAAAGAGAAGGAGGTGGATGAGCTCACCTAGGAGCTCAAGGTGACTGTGGACTCTCTTTTGTATACTCAATTGGCTCTTCAAGAGTCACAGTCACAATTGGATGAGGTTACCATGGAGATAAAATGGGTACAGTTGACACCAACCCCAAACCCTATTCATTTACATACTATGGTTGGTGGTGAGTTTGCTTCTATAGTTGAGGATGAGGGATGTGATGATGTGGTGAACACATTAATCTAGGATATGAGTATAGTATGTATAGAGGAGGTGAGAGTATCAATTGAGACAAGCTCTCATGGTGATTTTCTTCCTTCTATTGGAAGTTAATCTATTTCTTCTTTTCATAGAGCTGGTAGCATTGGATAGTTGGAATTGTCACATTGTTAGAGGGATCAGCTATGGATTATGGAGGAGCAAGTTGGTGCTCCCACATATAATTTATATTGTACTCTGTCATTCATGGAGTATTTGCTTGAGAGCTCAAATTTGTGGGAGGTTTCATACAATATATTTGAGGGTACTCTCATTAGGGGTTCTCATGCTATACAACTATTGGTGAAGAAGATTGTAGAGGCCTTGGATACAATGCTTCCTAATAGGGATTTTGTAGTTGGGTTTGCTAAGAGGGTTGATCAGGATCGTGCCTAACCATTAGTCTAGAGTCAGAGATTGGAGCCATCTTCTGATTCCTAGTTTGATGATGATGAGCCCTTGATAGAGATTAGGATTTTTATTGACATTACACTATGAGGAGTGCTCATCACTTTTCTTTTGATCCACAGGTAGAATATTTGGTTTTGAGTGTTATGGATGGTGATAGAAGGTTTGGTATTCATTATACCCAAAAAAGGCATACTTCTTCACCAAGGGATGGAGATATAGGGTATTATGAAATAGTTGGATGTACTAGTGAATGAGATTAATCAAAATCACAAATAGATGACCCAATTGATTTCGAGTTTGAGATTTGAGCAGAACATGATATCACTTTTTCAAAGAGAAAAATATGATGATACAGTTGCAACTTCAAATTTGTGGGATATTTCTTATGAGACACTGCATGAGTTGGGCTTAATTGAGGTGGAATGTGATGAGAATTCATGTCAGATTAAGTTAGATGAAGCATTTTTTGGCATGAGTTCCCCAGATCATGTATTTGATGGTAATTCAATGATAGTGGGAGTTGGAGCATGCAAGGATATTGTCATTTCAGTAGCCTCTTTTGTCTCAATTGAGCCATCCAATGAGGAGTTTAGCAGTATGCATGCAGTTGTAGATGTGTGCTTTGATGATAGTACACTTGTTATTATTGATGAGGTAAGTGATGTAATGATAGAGTCATGTTATACTATCGATCAACAAAGTGTTGATATTCACTTCATGGATAGTCCTATGTTCAACATGGATGCAACATTATCTGACGATAATCCATTGTTTGAGGTTGATGTATATCACTCACCTAAGTGGAGTTGGGCTCAACTTTCACCATCTGTAATGATTCAATTTTGTGTTGTTGTAGTTGGTAATGTTCTTCTGTCCACAAATGTTGACGTGGCTACACCTATTGTTGATACAGTTGGAATGAGTGCATATGGTTCTCTTGTAGCTACATTTCTTCAAGGGATTATTGATAAGGATTCCATTCCAATATATATTATATAGGTGGGGACTAGGATGAAGATATTTCTTGTGGGATTTTCTTTTGGTGATATTCTAACTCCTACATCATTTGCATAGGTTTTGAGTGCTATACTGCAAGGTTATGTTGTTGGTTCCGATGATGTTAGTGGTATGCAGTTGGTTCAATTTTGACAAGGGTGTTGCATAATACTTCATTTGGGGTCCAGGGAGAAGTTAGAGTTCATTGTATCATTGGGATGCTTGAGGGAAAGCAATCTCAGGGAGGGAGGACTGTAATGTCTCCATTTTTTCTAGCATCAAAATTTCATGGATTAGCCTTTTATTGTGATCCTCATAGGCTAATATGGTGGTTAGAGGGTTTTATTGGGGATTGGAAGTTTGTGATGAGGCATAATTTTAGATTATAATAAAGTGAAAATATTGTAATATTATAAAGTGAAAATATAAGAATATCTTTTACCCCACATTAGGGAGAAAAGTAAGCGAGCTCCCACAAGGAAAGAATAAAGGGGGCATGCGAGGCTCTTTACTTATCATCTGATTATTGTCATTTGTATTTGATGAGTTTTGTAGAGCCAAGGGTTTCAACATTTGCCACTAGAGAATGAAATTCTTTTGTGTGCCTCCATTTGAGCTGGTGAAAAACCTAGTGAATTTGGTATTAGGAGGACATTATATAGGTTGTATATTCAAGCATATTGGTGAAAGATCCTTCAAGAGGTTACAGCCATTGGAGAAGACAATACGGTCTTTTTATTGTGCAAAATTTATCACCTAGGGCCAGACTGTGGAGTAGATTGAAGGAATAAGTTGGATATGGCTATAGTAAAATCCAGATTTCTTGAGCGATTTCTAGGTTCCTATTCATTTACATTTTGCATTGCATTGAGATGCATATTTTCTTATTTATAATCAATGTTATCAAAAAAACATTTGCATCTTCATTGTTAGATGTTTTGGAGTTCTTTGCAAGCATATTTATTAAATTTGGCAATTAGAAAGCAATCAAAATTTAGATTTGCAATATATCTCTTGTGTGCAAAGTATTTGACAAAATTCTTAGGTTAAGAAATGTGAAAAATTAAAAATAAGAATTGCAAGGGATATTACATTGGTATCAAATCTTGCTTGCAAAGTGTTTGACAAAATATCAAACAACTAAATTAGAGAATAATTTAGTTTTCGATGAAGTTATAGCTAGCTGGGTTATTACATAACTAAAATCTTTCATCAATACTAATGTTTGTACTATCAAAAATCTTCTTCAATCTCATATTTTATCATCTATATGCTTTACTCTTAGTAGAATAACCAAGAAAGGTACCTTCATCACTTCTAGGATCAAACTTCCCTATATCATATTCTCTTTTGATATAACATTTTTTCCCAAAAAATTGAAATACTTCACTATAGGTGTATGACCAAATTATAATTCATAAGGGGTTTTACTTGTTCCTTTCTCAATCTAAACTTTATTCATTGTGTAAACTACATTATTAACTGCTTCTCTCCAATGAACATGAACTACCTTTCCCTTAAGAAACATCACCCTAGCATCTTCACTTATTGTTTTGTTCCTCCTTTCTATTATACCATTCCCATGTGGAGTCTTAGGTATTGAAACTTACCTACAAATTCCATTATAGTCACGAAAAGCATTAAATTTATTACAAGCAAATTATCCTCCTTTGTCACACCTTAGACATTTGATTCTCATACTAGATTCATTTTCAAATTTAATCTTCTATATCTTAAACTTGTCAAAAGTCTTAGATTTATCCCTTAAAAATGTAACTGACATTATTCTAGAGTAATCATCAATGAATAGATTGAAATGCCTCTCACCATAGACAGTTTTAGTCTTTGTAGGACCACGTAGATTTGAATGAACAATTTTCAACTTTTTTGAACCAGTGAGTGTCTTGTTAAAAAAAGTGCTCTTTTCCTATTTAGCCACCACACACTCTTTGCACATCATTTTGGAAGGTTTCACAATATTTGGTAGATCTCTTACAACATTAGATTTACTCACCTTCATTATCTTATCAAGATATTTTGTGTCATAACCAATTATCATCAACTTCCACAACCTAGTAACTAATCTCACTAGGATTCAATTGAAATATATTATCTCTAGTTCTTGCACTTGTGCCAATTAGTTTACCATGCTTAAACTTGATTATACATATCTTCTTAGTGAATTTAAGTTGATAACCCTTATTAAAAACTTGTCCAACACTCAACAAGTTATGTTTTAAACCATCAACAAAATATACATCTTTGGTGTTAGTTTTTTTATCAAGAGTAATGAATCCCTTTCCCTTAATAAGACAAGGTGCATTGTTACCAACTCTAACTACATGACCATCATAGCTATTAAACATAATGAATTTATTTTTGTCACCTATCATGTGATCTGAACATCCATTGTTTATTATCCAATCAAATATCTCATTCTCAACATGTGATATAAGTGCCTTTTGTTCTTTAAAAATACTTTATTCCTTAATAGAAACAAATCCTATTTTATCTTCAACAAGTGCTTTTTTTTAGTTTTACCAAACATTAATTGCATAAACTATATATATATATATATATATATATATATAGAAATACACACAAAGATACATATACACATGCATATGCAATATAGGCTTGTAATCAATGCATACACAAGAGTCTAATTTGTAATCCTCTTTAAATATAGGAGAGAAGACTCTCTACCTTGTTTTCATATGCCTAATGAAGACTTGCATACGTAAAGGAATTGAACTCGTATGGACTTCACTCTTTTCTCTAGCACCTCTTTCCTTGAGTGTAGGCTCTTGCCTTCTTATATAGAGAGAGTGTGCCCTGGGAAACTCAAGCTAGTTATGTAGAGTTTTAAATCCATCCATACAAAGTTGATACATGACTTACTTTAAGAATCCTTATCTAAAGAGAATTTTATACAATAATTGCATTAAGGGAAAGATAGTGTGAATAGTAATACAAGATGTTGATAGGCACTATTTACAATCACTTTTTGATCATGAGATGGTTAACCAGTGGTTACAATAAGGTGATAACCTTGGCCCTTTGATCCATGGTTAGGTACATGTCCATAATTTCCTAACTAATTTATTGATAACTTGGATGAGTGAGAAATGTACTCATTATTTTAAACCATTATAAGGTGTTTAGGTGTATGTAACTTAGAGACACAATCTTCATCATAGGAATCTATTGGTAAGATTCCATGTAAAAATCTTTCTAGATGTTCCTTGAGTGTTTATTCTTACTAAATAATTCTTTCATATAGGTGGACATGGGCATGCCATTTTTATATGTGTGCATCTCATGGTTGTGATTTGATTTGATAGGTTATGAAAACACAAATTGGTTTTTGGTTTCCAGATTTGCCCATTAATACAAATTACAAAGTTCAATGGTATTTGATTGTTGTTGTTTTAGACCATAGAGATATAAAAAAATTACATGTTAATAGGATTAGAAATATATGAATGTAAAGTTACCTTGTGTAGGTATCCATATTTCTAGGTAATAGGTTGTACTTGATGGTTGTGAGGAAAAACAACTCTAAAGTAATTCTCTAAGAGATTGATTCTCAACCACTTTTCTTGACAAGGAATGTGAGTGCTTCCTAAAAGTTGTGTAGGCCATTCAAAATAAGTTTCACTTGTGACTATATGATGAATATAAGCTTTACTCTCATCATCTATTGGTTGTCATGGTTGTCTTTGGATGATAGAGTTTATTATGATTTTTTTGGAAGCATAAAAATGATTCTTTTATTTTTCATGATATACAAGTTGTGTGAGAACCTTGAGATTTTCTTGTCAAGAAGCATAACTGATGAAATCATATTCTTCCTTTATTTTTATTATCATTTGTACATTATGTTGACTATATTGATGATAATTAGTAAATTACTTTATGCTTACTTATCTTTTTTCTACAGACAAGTCTTTGGTCCATGGTGTCTATCGAAATTTGTGAGCAACATCATTGAATAACCAATTTAGATTATGAAGGATGTCTTCTTCATATTATTCTTGTTATTGTTGGAATTATTTAGAATAATTGAGAAGAGGGGGGGGGGGGGGGGGGGGGAGGGTGAATCAGTTATCTAACAAGGTTTAGATGTACAATTAAAACTTTTCATAGCTTAGTGAACACATATCCATAAAACATTTTCATCATGCATGTATCCATTAGATTATGCAATCACTTAAACTTGTAGGTTACTATCAAATTAATTTGCATAAATGTGAACATGAAACATAACAAATTCAATAACATATTTGACACAATGATTTAACATGGAAACCCAATTTTGAAAAAACCACCAAGAACATGCTACTCATTCTCACTCTTCTGAAGTGATGCCTTGCGAAAGCCAAACCCTATTAAAGGTTACAATACACACTGTTAAATGTGACCCAGTTAAAGGATTTCAATCACCCTACTAGGAGTGAGCCTTGTTAGAGAGCTTTAGATCATTCATTTGGAATCTCACCCGGTTAAAGAATTTACAAATGATTGTTTGGTCAACCTTAATCCAAAGGATTTACCCTAGACTGATACAATGATTAGAGAGTAATAGTAAGGATTGATCTGATAACAACTTACAACTTTATTTGTAGATTACAAATCTCTATTTTAGTCCTCCATTCTACTTGGCTTTCACACTCTTTAGCTTTGATAGCTTGTTCACTCTTCAAGCATCCATACCCTTAGGCCTTCTTGCTTTTTTTGTTGATGTAGTCTCTTCTCTTAGGTCACTGAATGAAGAAAAATACCCTAAACTCCTTGTGTTCCTTAGGTTCATGCACATCAACTCTTTCTTTTGACCAACCATCTCTATAAATAGAGAATTAAGATATTTTGTCATTCATCCTCTATTGTCCATTTTAGGGTTAGGTTAGATTATATAGGATTCAATGAATCTACCTCTCATTTCATTTCATTCCCTTCTAGAAACTCCTCCTTCAATCCTCTTTGAATTCACCTCAAAATGGTTTATCATGAATTCTGTGCCACTAGATCATCAATCTTATCTTCTACGTGGTTCACACAATCCAAGAAATCAAACTTGTTGGCTTAGATTCATTGAATTCTTGATCTTTCTCGTAATGTTGACACTTGGCATTAACTAGCTTTTGATGCTCGACACATATTGCGTTGCTCGAAATCTACTATCAAAACACTTGACATGAACTAAAGTTTACTGGTGCTCAACATCAACTAAATTTTACTTAGCTTACATTGTTTCACTCAGCTTACATTGAAAATTAACTTTGCTTGGCTCAAACTAATTTTCTACTCAGCTTACACTAATTTTTCTCAACACCTACTATCCACTCGGTCAAGCTTGGTAGATAAACTTTGTTTAACTTGTTCTTCTAAACTTACTTAGTGTAACCAACCTTTGCAACCTTAACTAGATTAACAATGCAATATAATATCACTATCTTAACTAATCCTTGTACTCTTTTTCATATGATTACTCAAACTTTCCTCTAGATGCTATTGTTACCTTATTTGATCAAATCCTCTTCATCAATCAACCAAATGATAGTACTTAAATCATATAAGCAATTGTCTTACAAGAAAATAGCAAGTTTGACATCAATGACAAAACAATGATTGAAACACATTTATCATACTTGTATCAATCTATTTTCAATAGTTATATAGGAAGATTAAGTTGATATAAAACTTGGTGTGTTCCTTTTCTAGGCTCAATATGATTAAGAATATGAACATGAAGAAGATCTTTTTGTCTTTGTTGTTCCTATTGTTCTCCTATAGTGTCTTCTCACAAAAATACTTGGCTTTGATCTATGCATTCTTCAATTGGGCCAAGAAATTCCCATAAAACCTAATTAATAAGTTCCAAAAGATCTTCTTGTGATAATTCTTTATTACTTCAAATATTTGCATGGAAGACTACAATAATAACTTCATGCTCAATAGTTTGATTTAATATGTGAACAATATGTTTAGGTTCATATCCTTCCCTACTAAGAAAATATGCTAAGACATTCTTCGTTCCTTCAACATGTTTTTCTTCAAAATCAAAAGTATCGTTGTGCCCATCTTATAATCTTGCATGCACAACTTTATTCTTCCATCATTTCTTGAAGAATCAAGGAAAATTCCTCTAACCATTTCTAAGAAAAAACTTTTGACCACCAATAAATAATTGAAATTTCTTAAAGGTATTTAGGACAGATAATTGTTCTTTATGTGTGGAATGGTGATTTAATTATGCTCTCTTAAATGAACCAAATTCATATGTGAATTCTTCTCTATCCCTTTCTCCTAATTTCACTCCTTTAAGAAGTAAAACACCCCATGTTGTATCATTGGGATTGATTTGTACAAATTTCTTACCATTTCTAGGAATCTTTAATTGAGGTAGATCCTAACACTATTGTTTAATCTTTATAATGGCTTGATTGTGCTTTTTAGGCTAGGGAGGTGCATTCTTTTTAAGTAGCTTATATAGCTATTTCTTGCTTCAAAAATATTTTTGAAATACCTTGCAATATAATTTACAAGGCCAATAAATCTTTGAAGAGATTTTTTATCTTTTACTTCTACCTTATGAATTTATTTGAGGAAGTATTTTTGTGGGTATATTTTTCCATTAGGTTCTATCCTAGTTCCAACAAAAATGAAACTTTCCATAGACCAACTTAATTTGGAAGGATTTAAAAAAATTACATTAGTCTAACAAATACATAAGACTTTTTTCAAATGCTTTATATATGAAATTTTATCTTGATTAAAAATTAGAATGTCATCAATATATGACTGAATAAATTTGGCATATGGTGAGAAAACTCGATCTATTATACCTTGAAAAATAGATGGTGTCATTTTTATTCTTTCCATTCACAAAGGCCTTGTGCAATAGACAAGGTCATTTTATATTTATCGGGAAGGATCTAGAGGTCAAGCTAGAACAAAGATCTGAATCTGCAAATAAATTTGTTTCATAAATCAAGTCAAATTGTTGTCACTTTCTAACCATGTAGTAATAAAGGAATCTCTTAGTAGAGTTGACTTAACAATCATTTTCTAAATCCTCTAACAAGGTGGCATTTCAAGATTTAAGTGTTTGAAGACCTCTAACTAGGCCACTCCTAATAGGGTGATCTAAACCCTCTAATAGGGTTATACTTAACATTATGTTTTGTAACCTTTAAAAGAGTTGGCTCCTAATAGGGCTCACTTTAGAAGAGTGAAAATTATTATGACTAGTTGCAAGGTGGTTTTTCCCAAATTGGGTTTCCATGTTAAATCTTGGTGTCACATGTGTTCATGTTATTTTCTTATACTTTATATTTCTACAACTAAGTTACTAAAGGTTATAATAATTTAATAAATCTTAAGACAACTTTGTTAATTGAACATCGATAATATTCTAATGTTAACCAAGCTATTTAGTATTGCATGACTAGTAGAAGTTTGTATTGACATCTAAGGGAAAAGGATTTGTTTTTGTGGTAGCCGATTCACCCCTCCCCTCTTAGTTACTCTCTTACATTTCCAAAAATTGGTTTCAGAGCATTTGGCACTTGGAGGAAAAGATATAACGACCTCATCTAAAGATCAAGATGTCTTACAGAAGGGAGATCCCTAAGCTTAACAGAGAAAACTTTTTAACACGGTAGGAGTTGATGAAGCTACATTTATCAAGCATTAGTGATGTTGGTGTGTTCTACTTGGAGAAGAAATATGTGTCACCTCCCAAACCTATGACTATGGAGAAAATGAAAGAAGCAAAGGATCACAATATTATGATGACTGATATTGCATCCTCTTTGACTATTTCAAATTTGATGAATTCAAATATTGTCCTACTACATTTGACATGTGGGAAAAGTTGAAGAAATTCTTTGGAGGAGACAAAAATGTGCAAAGAGCCAAGGTAGAAAGTTTAAGTGATAAGTTTTATTGATTAAAAATGATAGAAGTCGAGAGAGTTTCCCAATACAATGAAAGGATTAAAGAAAGTGTAAGTGCAATCATAGCTATAGTAGGTAAATTTGATGATGGAACAATAGTCAACAAGGTAAATAGATATCTTCTTCTTATTTATGCAATTAGAGTTTCAACTATTCAAGAGATGAGATGCAATCAAACACATGATTTAACCCTAGATACTCTTGTGGGAAGATTGACTGCCTTTGAGTTAGATAACTTTGATAACTATGCTCCTTCTTCTAAAAATTTTGAATCTACATTCAAATCAAAACTAACCCTTGGTAGAAAAGGAGGAAACTCAAAAAGAAAACAAGTTGACAGTGAAGAAGAAGATGAATGAGATGAAGATCGTGAAGTCATTGAAGCTCTTCTAGCAAAAAGAACAACAAAAGGGAATGGGAAATTTAGAGGTAAAATTCCATTTATTTGTTTCTCATGTGAAGAAGTTGGTCACATTGTTGCAAGGTGTCCAAACAAGGAATATAAAGATGAGAAAAGGTTCAACAAGTTCAAAGGCAAGAAAGACTTCAAAAGCTACAAGGGCTACAAGGGAAAAGGTAAGAAATCATGTTACATTGTAAGAGATTCTGACACTGATAATGATGAAGATGAAGTAGTTTATATTGTTGTTAAAGATGAATCTGATGATGAGAAAAATGAAAAGATGAAACTTATCTCTAATGTTGGCAAAAATGATACATGGATCATAGATAGTGGTTGTTCTCATTACATGACTGGTGATATAACAAAATTTGATTATTTGGAACATTATAATGGTGGAAGTGTTAGATTTGGGAACAATGAACCATGTTATGTAAAAGGAAAAGGAATCATAGCATTAACTTATGGAATCAAATGTGAGAATGCCTATTGAATTGAAGGATTAAGACATAATCTACTTAGTGTAGCATAGTTGAACAATATATGATACAAAGTTGAATTCATGAATGATAAAGCTAAACTATTCAATGGAAAAGGAAAACTAGTTGGAACATGCAATTAGACAAAAGGAACTTTTTTTTACCTAGATCTCACTAAAAGTTCATGCTTGCTAGCTCAGATAGATGAAAGTTGGCTATGGCATAAAATAATGTGTCATGTTAACTTTGATAACCTGATCACCATAAGCAAGAACAAAAGAGTAAGAGGCATACCTTACCTAAAAAAATCTAAAATGGGCAAGTACAAACAATGTCAAAATGGTAAATGAGTAAAAGAAGTTTCAAGAGTAAGTCCTATAATTCTAAAGAAGTTTTGGAACTTGTTCACATATATACTTGTGGGCCAATAGGTGTGGAAAGATATTGTGGAGATGTATATTTCTTTCTATTTGTTGATGATTATTCTAGAATGATGTCTGTAATATTTTTAAAAGATAAGTCTCATGCTTTTCAAAAGTTATAATGGTATTTGGCTAGAGTTGAGAAAGAAAAAAGGAAGAATTTGAAATGCCTAAGATTAGATAGAGGACGAGAATTCATTTCAAATGAATTCAATGAGTTCTACAATGAAAGATGAATTGAAAGACATGTATCAACTCCTAGAACTCTAGAGAAAAATGGAATAGCAGAAAGAAGGAACATATCCATCATGGAATGTGCAAGAACACTAATGACAAAAAAGAACGTTGCACCAAAATACTAGAGAGAAGCAATCAGTACAATAATTCATACACTAAATCAAGTTCAATTGAAGAAAAGTACAAAAAAAACACCTTATGAATTATGGTATGGCTACAAGTCCAATCTTTGTTATCTTAGAGTATTTGGAAGCAAATGTTATCTCTTAAAAGATTTAAGGAAAGGAAAGCTTGATGCAAAAAGCACAATGAATGGATATTCCTAGGGTACTCCAATAGAAGTAAGGCATACAAATGTTTGAATCTTACTACTCACAAAGTCATAAAAAGTGCCCATGTGAAGATTGATGAGTTTGTAGAAAGAAGTGAAAAATAGAGTAGCAAAGAGCTTGAAGATTACTAGAAAATTTATCTATTATGAAGAGGAACTTGAAACGATACCTCAAAAGGTTGAAGCCAATCAACAACTAGGTGTACCTAACAACTCATTGGTAGTTCAGCCCAAGTCATAGAAAAAGGCACTCGAGTCATAGATAGTTCAACTTGAGTTGCAGCCTCAAGAGTGCAACCTAAGTCATAGACATAATCACCTAAGTTACAACCATATCAGCTAGAGGAGCTTGAGAAAAAGGATGAAAATCTTGGAGAACCACATGAACCAAGTTTGAAACAAAGGAAGAAAGATCCAAGACTTTACAAATATGTCAGAAGACATTTGTTGAAGTTGATGATAAATCAACCGCACAACTCCCAAGAATCACCTACATGCAAACACCTGTCATAGAAGAGAGAAGCAAAAAGCTATGGAGGTTGAAATTTCTAGATCCATAGATGCGACATTCTTGATGAGAAAAAAAGAAATTGTTATTTTCAAGAGATCATCCTTATAAAGGAGATCAAAACCCTAAAAAGGTGTAACCTAGGTTGGATCATAATAATTAATAAAAGAATTAACTATTAGATACCTAAAGTTTAGTTTATGTAGACTAGAGTTAATTAGAAAATATATAATTACTCTAACACCCTCCTTAAGATAAACTTAGGGAGTAGCTAAAAATCTAGAAACTTCTACTCAAAGTAAATTTGTGTCTGGGCAACAAAGCCTAATAACATACCCAAGCACAACCAAATCTCTGAAAATAGGAGAAATAAAGAAAATCACATGGGAAAAACCCTACTCCTAAAAGAGATGGAAAACATGCTGAAAGAAACTAGTGAAAGATTAAAGAAGCCTCCAAACTAGGGGATGTCCTATAAGATAGGAATAAAAGATGATCATGAAGAACATCACTGAAGTATATAGAAGCTACAAAGCTTTGTCAAAAGTAACTACTGATTTGAAGAACCTCCACTAAAATAGAACCTAACTCGATAGAGAAGATTATAATCTACATTGAATTAGGAGGCACACAAAGGAAAACAACTAAATTGAAAGATATAAATGGCATGAAATACCAAAGCTTGAAGAGCTGATCAATTGAACATGGAAGAATGCAACCAAAGTAGGAACAAAAAGAAGAGTGTCTATATGGTAGATGATCCATCTCACCAAAATGCATAGGTACCCAACCACTGCATCCACCTAGTACATAGGAAAAAAAAACTCAATACATAGCTCACTCCATCAAACCAAGGAAGCATGAGAAATAATAGAAGAACAACCCCCCACCCTCCCCCCCCCAATATAGACAAGGGTGAGGTACCATACAACTGAAAAAGTGGGCCAAAAGAATTGTATGTCAAGGAACCACAATCAAGATGCATAAAAGAGTACATATATGTGTACTGAGGTGATCAACCTTAGACACTGCATGAGGCTAATTTCATGGAAGGGAAACTCATTGGACAAAGGAAGATGGAAAATATAGGAAAAACATCAATCGTTCATGACACTTTAATCATGACCAATGCATGTACAGTAAGGCACAAGATATGGTGAATCCCAAGATTACAGTAGTCTATATGAGTGTCCTTAGATGATATTGCGTGAATCATCAGACAAAACAAGGAAAAGATATTGAAATAAAAATACAGATGCAATATGGCACTTTATCTCAGTGCATTTGGAAGGATGCATGCAAATGATGTCTAATTAAAGCAAAAGAGACATAAGAGTAATATAATACAAGTCATGACAAATCATCTAAAGCAATGAAATTAATCCTTAGACCTGATATAGCCAAGATATCCACCAAATTGCAAATATACAAAAGACTAAATGGAATTTTCTTGGAGCATAATTTGAGAAGACAACTAACACCACTAGAAAGAGCTCAAAAATACCTTTCCAATGATATAAAGAATTCCTAAATTAGAGATCAGATGCTCAAGATATGCCTCCCGGAGTGCAAAACTATACCCATGACTTTGATAGTAGAAAAACCATCAAAAAATCTTCAAAAATGAAAATCATCTATACCACTATGATGGGCTCAAAACCATCTTTCTGGTGATATCTCTTTTTTGAAAAAATGGAGTCCATATGCCCGAGATATGAGCAAAAAAGTGAAGGTAGGTCCAAATAGAGCTTGAAGGACAAACATGCTGATGATGCAATGCTGACATGGTGTTGGCATCAACAAGTGGTGAGCCAAAATTTGATGATCAAATGACTATCAAGGCAAAAAAGGTTTGAAAAATGACCTTGTTAGAAAAAAATATCTAGTCACTCAAAACAAGATAATGTATGAAAAATAATGTTATTGGTAAAAGAGTTGGTGCTAGATGAAAAATTTGGTGGCCAAGGATGTAGGGGGAAAAAAGTTTTCGAAAAAAGAAAAAAAACACTAGAGCATATTCAGAGTTAGCAGAGGATAAGACTTGCACATGGAGGGACCAAAAATATGTGGGCCCGTTGAATTGGTAGAGTAGAGAATGTTGACCACCATGGACAGTGGTGGTGCCCAATCAATCCAAAAATATGCATGGCAAAATAAAACCATGACCCATCAAAGGTCCAAAGAAAATGACATCCCTCATGAATTTCTTAAGGGGGGCTGATGAAAATCATGCAAAAACCCCAGAATTAGTGAATCGCAAAAATTAAATTGTTGATTAGACATGAGAAAAAATGCATACTTCTAAAAAGGATCATAATATGCGTTGAAGAGGTATATTGCATTGCAAAATGTATGTCGAAACTCATGGAAGAAGTGCCAAAATCTCCATGTGTGTGTAGAAGTCCCAAGAAAGCTGCCACTCCAATAAAAAATCTTCCCAAGATGGTAGGAGAGGGTGCAAAAACCAATGGAAAAGCTATGAAAATGTTCCAAAAATAAACTCTTGGCCATCTTAAATATACACTTTAAATTTTTGCTGGAAACTTTGCCACCATACAATAATTAGAGACTGCCATTATAGTTTGCCAAGTCACCATGTATAGGAACTAAGTGTGATTGGAGGCTGAGTATTGTTAAACCCCCCCCCCCCCCCCCCCACCCCCCCCAAAAAAAAAAAAAAAACCATCTCATACTCTCAAAGTTGTAAAAAACTCCAAACTAATCGTCGACCACAAGCTAGTGTAGAGGTGAGCACATGGAGAGGCACTAGATTCCCACAAAATGGGCATTCTCTAGATTTTCCACCCAAAATAAACCTCTCCACCAAAACTCATGCTAGACATAAAGGACAGAGGATACCAAGAAAAATGCACCGAAGTCAATGTTGGAATTGTGGAACAAAGGCCAAAGTCAAATCATAGGCACACAAGTATCAATCATATAGGGACCTAGATATGGCCAGAAGTCTCATGACCACTGATAGGACCTTTTGAATGTTGATGGGAAGCCAAAAAAAGTGTTGCTAGGAGTGAAAGCATGAACATTCAAAGAACCCTTGTGCAAAATGCACGAAGCCCAAAAAGAGTTATTTGCCAATAAGAAACTCGAGCCTATATGGTGTCTCATTAAAAAAAACCCTCTGCCTAAAGCTTTGAATCATACTCACCCTATGATCAAACAAGTAATTTTGCAAGAAGATTTTTGCATAAAATAATCTATCAAAAAAAATCATCATTTTGATTTGTGTGCCTAAGTCAAAATGACTTGGGTGGAAAGAAATTGCCTCAGATTTCAACAATGTCCAAACTAGATGTATTTTATATTAAAATGAGGGTTTTCAAGCACTCAAAGCTCAATAGTGATGTCCATTTGGGCTCAAAGTGCACCAAAAATCAATTACCCCTAGATTCAATACAAAAATCCTCTAAAAGCCACATATCTAAGAACTAATTCCAAATCTCTCAAGAACAGAGCACAGGCATGAAGATCTGGATCTCTAATACCATGTTGAAGTTGATGACAGATCAACCCCATAACTCCCAAGAATCACTTACATGCAAACACCTATCATAGAAGAGAGAAGCAAAAAGCTATGGAGGCTAAAATTGCTAGATCCATAGATGAGACATTCTTGATGAGAAAAAAAAGAAATTTCTATTAACAAAAAAGAATCAATTAATTACAAGGAGAGATCATCCTTATAAAGGATATTGAAACCCTAAAAAGGTCTAACCTAGGTTGCATCATAATAATTAATAAAGAATTAATTTTTATATGCCTAAAATTTAGCTTACTAGATTAGAGTTAAATAGAAAATATCTAAAGTCTAACAACATCATACACTTGATTAAATAATCAGAGGAGAGATATAAGACATACTAAAAAGGAACAAACTAAAAGGTACATGTTTTCTTAGTAAATTTGAGCCTAGCTCTGTAAAAGATGATTTAGAAAATGAAAGTTGGATAGAAGTAATGAATGAAGAGATTGATCAAATAGAAAAGAATAAAACTTTGTCTCCTGGTCCTAGACCCATGGATAAAAATGTGATTGGTACAAAATGGATATTCAAAAATAAGTTGAATGAGAAAGGAGAAGTGACAAGAAACAAGGAAAGACTTGTATGCAAAGCTTATGCTCAAGAAGAAGGTATTTCTTATGGGGAAATATTTTCACCTATTGTAAGACTTGAAGGAGTTAAAATACTTCTAGCTTATGCAAGATAAAAAGGATTCAAAGTATAGCTCATATGGATGTTAAATTAGCTTTCCTAAATGGAGTCCTAGAAGAAGAAGTCTATATTGAATAGCTTGAAGGTTTCATTGATCCAAGCCAAAGTAACATGGTTTGTAAACTTTATAAAGCATATGGATTAAAGAAAGCTTCTAGAGCATGGAATGAAAGACTACATGGATATTTGATAAAAAATGGTTTTGAAAAGACAAATAATAATAGCAAGTTGTATATTAAGGAAGGACCACAGAACAATATATTTCTTGCAAAAATATTTGTAGATGATATCATATTTGGTGGACATGAGATCTTATGCAAGTCATTTTCTAAAGAAATGAGGAAAGAATTTCAAATGTCTATGTTTGGAGAGTTTAATTCTTTGTGGGTATACAAGTTCATCAGATGAAGGATGGCATATATGTCACTCAATCAAAATACATTAGGGAAACATTAAGATTATTTGGAATGGAAGATACTAAACCAATTGGGACATTTGTGTCTACATGACATAAACTCTTAAAAAATGATGATTGAAAGGAGGTTAATCATACTACTTATAGATCAATGGTTAGGAAACTTTAGTATGTGGTTCACACTAGACTTGATATTGTATTGATAGTGGGCATAGTTGAAAGATGTTTTGCTAATCCTGAAGAAAATCACATGATGGTAGTCAAAATAATTTTGATATATTTAAAAGGAACTGAAGATTATGGGTTATGGTATAAGAAAGTAGGAAATCTTGAGTTCAGAGACTTTATTGATGTAGATTGGGCTGGAATAATTGATGATAGAAAAAGTACTAGTGGAGGAGAATTCTTTCTTGGAAAGAGGCTAGTGTCTTGGACAAGCAAGAAAAAGAATTTTATTTATCAATCCATAGTAGAGGCAGCGTATGTTGCTATAGTAGTTAATTGTTCTAACATAATGTGGATCAAGCAATTGATATTAGGAATGAGGGAAAAATCAAGGAACTAGTGATTATCTATTGTGATAACACAAGTATAATCAATATATCCTAAAATCAAGTGATGCACACAAAGAAAAAACAAATTGCAATCAAATATCATTTCCTAAGGGAATTGGTTCAAGAAAAAGAGGTAAGATTGGAATATGTGAACACCAATGAGGAGATAGCAGATACATTCACTAAAGCTTTACCTAAGGATGCATTTTTGTATCTAAGAGGTAAACTAGGGGTTATTCCCCTATCTGATGCTCACTAAAGAAAAAGATAGTGTGGTATCAACAAAGCTCCATTGTAGATCAATCAAGTCGATGCAGTGAAATGCATAACACATTGCAAATAAATTGTTAGAAAAGGTACATTGTAACTTCAAAGTTTGTATTTTTTGGCAATTGATGTCAAAGAGGGAGAATTTAGTGTCAACATGGAAGATTTAGAAAAGTTCAGTATCAATGAGAAAGAGGGTGATTCTTGGAATGTACAACTAAGCGGGAAACAATTATAAAAGAGTATTGACAAGGAAGCAATAGAGACAAATGCACACATAATCTCAGTGGGAGTTGGTATGGATGAGAATCAAAATGAAACTAATGATATTATTCAATTGCTCATGTTTTATCAATTTATGTTGACATGTTGTATTGTCATCAATGCTAAAGAAAGATTTTTTTGGAAATAATTCTTCAATAATATATTACCATTGATGTTGCACAAATGTCAATATTAATTGAGCAATGTAGAGTTTGTAGTACTAACCAAGAAGTTGGGTAAAGAAGACCTTCTAGTATTAACCAAGAAATTGGATAAAGAAGACCTTCTAGTATTAAATGAGCAATAAAAGGATTCCTACTTGTAGTATTGATTGAGTGGTTAGGCATCAAAGAGCTTATAGTATTGACTGAGTGGTTGGGCATCAAAGGAGTCACAGTGTCAACTGAGTGTTTAATCCTAGTATTGAGTGAGTAACAAAATAATGTAATTGTCAAATATTTTACTAATTGAGGCTGACTATTTGGAATTTTTTTGATGTTTTGAAAGGGTATTCAAGCTGAATTTTCCTAGCTTATGATATATAAGAAAGATCAAGTTGTGAGGATAAAAAGGAAGAAGTGAAAAAAAAAGAAATAAGATGGATATATGAGAGAAGGAAAAAGAAAAGAAAGAAAGTGTGAAAGATAAGATGCAAAGAAACATCTGATGAGGAAGGATCTAGAGGTCAAGCTAGAACAAAGATCTAAATTTGCAAACAAATTTGCTTCATAAATTGGGTCAAATTGTTGTTGCCTTCTAACCATTGTAGCACTAAAGGATTCTCTTAATAGAGTTGACTTAACTTCTATTTTGTAAATCCTCTAACAAGGTGGCATTTCAAGATTGAAGTGTTTGAAGACCTCTGATCGGGCCACTCCTAACAAGGTGACCTAAATCATCTAATAGGATCATATGTAACTGTATGTTTTGTAACCTTTAATAGGAGTGGCTCTTAATAGGGCTCATTTCAGAAGAGTAAAAATTATGTGACTAGTTACAAGGTAATTTTTCCCAAATTTGGTTTCCATGTTAAATCTTACTGTCATCTATGTTCATGTTATTTTCTTATGCTTTATGTTTCTACAACTAAGTTACTAAAGGTTATAATAGTTTAATAAATCTTAAGACAACTTTGTTAACCAAGCAACAATAATATTCTAATGTTAACTGAGCTATTCAATATTGTATGATTAGTGGAAGTTTTTATTGACATCTAAGGTAAAAGGATTTTTTTTTTTGGTAATTGATTCACCCCTCCCCTCTCAATTACTCTCTTACATTTCCAAAAACTAGATCTAATTAACTCATTACCTAAGATATCTATTGGATATAATTGATCAATTGTGTGTTGTCTTTGATGTTACACAAATGTCATATCAGTCATCAGACAGAGTCTACTGAGCTCAGTTGGTTAGCAAGGTAAAAGATAGAGTCTACCAAGTTTAGAAGGTTAGCAAAGTAGATTACAGAGTCTACTGAGCATTTTTGAAGGTTACACTATGAAGATAATTATTACTGAGCTTACTCGAGCACTGAAGACTTCTGAGCTAGCAAGGTCAGCGAAGGAAAGTTAGTTCTTACTGAGTTCACTCGGTCTCCAAAGGATTTTGTAGAGTTTGTAGTGTTTACCAAGCTTCACTTGGTTAACACTAGAAACCATTTTTGGTGCAGTGTTTATTGAGTAGGGTTGGCCAATGAAGGATTTCATTATTTTGGGAAATAAAGTTTATTTGTATAATGTAATGTTTGTAGCCAACTGATGTATGGTTTATTGGTAAATGTAACTTGTAAATGAGCTGACTTGACAATTTGTAATGTATAAATAAAGGGTCAAGTTGTGGATTCTTATTGTAATGAATGAGCATGCAAATGAGTTGATTGTGTGAAGAGGAAGTATATGCAAATTTTGAAGAAGGATATGGTATCCATAAGGAGAAGCAGAGTTGTATTCGATCAGTAAGGATCTATTGAAGTAGAGTAGCGATCTATATCAGCAAAGTTCAGTTGCATCTCATTCAGGTCACTTATTGTTACTTTCTCACCATTGTAGTAGTAATTCCTAAATCTCTTAATAGAGTTGGTCTAACAACCATTTTGTAAATCCTCTAACAAGGTGGATAGTTCTATTGAATTGTTCTAAAGTCCTCTTGCAAGGCCACTCCTAGCAGGGTGATTAAATCCTCTAGCAAGGTCACACCTAACAATGTGTTTTGTAACCTTTAATAGGATTGGCTCCTAATAGGGCTTACTTCAGAAGAGTGAAAATTGGTAGCTAGTTACTTGGTGGTTTTTCCCATATTGGGTTTCCACGTTAAACATGGTGTCTCTTATGTTCATGTTATTTACTTTTGCATGCATGCTAATAATTGTAAATGCTTAAAGATTAGTAATAAGTTAATACACAGTTCATCTACCAAGTTACAACATTTTTCTGTGTGGCTACTGAGTGACATCAGTAACTAGTTATTTAAGACATCTAAGGGATCTGTGGATTTGTTTTTGTGGTAACTGATTCACCCCCCCTGGCTCAGTTACTCCATCTATAATTCCAACAATTGGTATTAGAGCTTTTGGTGCTTGCAAGAAGGATTTCAAGGATCTAAGCTAAAGATCAGGATGTCTTACAAGAGGGAAATTCCAAGGCTTAACAGGGATGAATTTTTAGCATGGCAAGGTCTCATGAGACTCCATTTGAATTCCATTAGACATATAGGATTGAAATATTTGGATGAAGCATATGTAACTCCTTCTAGCACATTATCTGCTAATGACATTGCTGAGAAGAAAAATCATAACACCATGATGATAGACATTGCATCTGCCCTAAGCTATGAAGAATTTGATGATATCAAGGATTGCAAAACTACCTTTGAAATGTGGAACAAGCTGAAAGATATTTATGGAGGTGACGATAATGTGAGAAGAGCCAAAGCAAAAATTTTAAGAGGTCAATTTGATCAGATGAGGATGAGAGAAGATGCAAACATCACAAAATATGTTGAAAGAGTCAAAGCTTTGTATGATCTGAAACAAGCCCCTAGAGCATGGTATGAAAGATTGCATAACTATCTTACTCAAATTGATTTTCAAAGAACTAATGATAATAGTAGCTTGTATATCAAGGAAGGACCAGATAATAAGATTGTTTTGGTAGAAATATTTGTGGATGATACATTGTTCACTGGAAATAATGATCTTTGCAAGAATTTTTAGAGCAAATGAACAAGGAATTTGAAATGTGAATGTTTGGTGAGATAAAATTCTTTGTTGGTCTTCAAATTCAGTAAAGTAAGAATGGAATCTACATCACTCAATCTAAATACATCAAGGAGATAATAAAAAAGTTTGGTATAGAAGACTGCAAACCAGTTGGGACTCCTATGTGTACTATAATGAAACTTACCAAGGATGATGAATCAAAGGAGGTAGATCAGACACTGTATAGATCTATGATTGGAAAGTTGCAGTATGTAGTGCATACAAGACTAGATATTACCCTTCTAGTTGGTATTGTAGCAAGATTTTCTGCAAAACCAAAAGAAAAGCACATGATGGCAATCAAAATAATCATGAGATATTTCAAAGGCATTGAAGATTATGGATTATGGTACAAATTTGGAGGTAATCTAGATTTGAAAGTGTTTACTGATGCAAATTGGGTAGGGAACATTGATGACATAAAGAGTACAAGTGGAGGAGCTTTCTTTCTTGGAAAGAGGTTGGTTTCTTGGACAAGTAAAAAGTAAAATTGTACATCCCAATCCACAACAGAAGCAGAGTATGTTGCAGTAGCAGTAAACTGCTCTAATATTGTTTGGTTCAAATAGTTATTTGAAGTCATGAAGGAAGAAATCAAAGAACCTATTGTTATGTTTTGTGACAATACAAGTGCAACTAACATATCCAAAAATCTAGTGATGCATTCAAAAATCAAGCATCTTGCAATAAAGTATCATTTTGTCAAAGAATTGGTGTAGGATAAGGAGATCAGATTAGAATATGTCCATACAAAGGAACAAATTGCTAACATATTCACAAAGCCTTTACCTAAGGATGCATTTTTGTATCTAAGAGGTAAGTTAGGGGTCATTCCTCTATTTGAAGCTCACTAAAATGAAGTTTTAGTGATGCATCAACAGGTATCAAGTTGAAGATCTTTTCAGTTGATGTAGAATAATCATGGAGATATTGCATATGAATCTACAGATAAGGTACATTGCTATTCATTTAGTTTGTGTTGTCTTTGGCTTGTGTTGTCAAAGAGGGAGAGTATACTATCATATCTTTCTAAAGTTTGAATCTGTTTATGAAGAGTTTGATGTTTGTATAGAAACTATGTAATTTCTTCTTCTTGAGAGTATCCTTTGCATACCAGTCTAGCTTTGTTCCTTGACACCTTACCATCTTCATTTAGCTTATTTCTAAATATCCACTTTGTTCCAATCACATTTTTGTCTTTAGGCCTGGGTACAAGAGTTCATGTTTTGTTTTTCTTTGTTTTCTCTATCTCTTCATTCATAGCCTCAATCCAACTTTCATTTTCGAATGCATCTTTGACACTTCTAGGTTCAAAATCAGCAAGTAAACAAGTACCGTTCAACTTAATTCTTGTCATAGTTCCTTCACATTTATCTCCAATGATCTGATCTGGTGCATGATGTCTCCTAACATACTTAGCTAATACAGGTTCCTTGCCTTTTGAATGTTTTGCATTCTCATCCTTGTTCTGCTTATTTGGGCACCTAGCAGCAATATGTCCAATTTCATCACAAGAAAAATAGATTAGAGGAACCTTACCTTTGTATTTCCCTTTGCCTCTAGAATATTTCCTTGCTAGTAGAGCTTTAACCACCTCAAGATCACTATTAGAACTCTATTCTGATTCTTCTTCACTTTCTGATTGAGAATCCTTTATCTTCTTGCCTTTCTCTTTAAGTGAAAGCTTGGCTTCAAATGCTGATTCAATGTTCTTGGTATCTGGAACATAGTTGTCATAGTTATCTAGCTCAAATGCAATCAATCTTCCAACTATGTCCTCTAAATTTATCTTATGATTTGCTTCACATCTTCTTTCTTGAATTGTAGAAACTCTAATTCCATAAATGGGAAGTAATGTTCTAAGAACTTATAACTATTTCCTCCTTGATATCTCCTCTAGAAGCTTTAATTGCACTTGTGAAATTTGATTCTATTTATGAAGAGTTTGATGTTTGTATAGAAGCTATGTAATTCCTTCACAAAGGGAGATTACTGTATTTGAGGAGTTTGTGGAATAAATGTAAGAGGGAGAAGCGTTCTGTCAGAAAAAGATTGGTTTCCAAATTTCATTATGCTATGACATGTTGTGTTTCCATAAATGCTAAAGAGGGAGATTGTTGGATACAATTATTTAATTGTGTTTTATCTTTGATGTTACACAAATGTCATATCAGTCATCAGATAGAGTCTACCGAGCTCAGTTGGTCAGCAAGACAAAAGATAGAGTCTACCAAGTTCAAAAGGTTAGCAAAGTGGATTACAGAGTCTACTAAGCATTTCTGGAGGTTACACTATGAAGATAGTTATTACTGAGCTCACTCAGGTGCTAAAGGCTTTTGTGCTAGAAATTAGTTTCTACTGAGCTAACAAGGTCAGCAAAGGAAAGTTAGTTCTTACTAAGTTCACTCGGTCTCCAAAGGATTTTGCAGAGTTTGCAATGTTTACCGAGCTTCACTTGGTTAACACTAGAAATCATTTTTGGTGTAGTGTTTACCGAGTAGGGTTGGCAAATGAAGGATTTCATTTTTTTGGGAAATGAAGTTTATTTGTATAATGTAATGTTTGTAGCTAACTGATGTATGGTTTATTGGTAAATGTAACTTGTAAATGAGCCCACTTGACAATTTGTAATGTATAAATAAAAGGTCAAGTTGTGGATTCTAATTGTAATGAATAAGCATGAAAATGAGTTGATTGTGTGAAGAGGAATTATATAAGAATTTTGAAGAAGGATCTAGTATCCTTGAGGAGAAGCAGAGTTGTATTCGATTAGTAAGGATCTATTGAAGCAGAGCAGAGATCTGTATCAACAAAGTTCAGTTGCATCTCATTTAGGTCACATATTGTTACTTTCTCACCATTGTAGCAGTAATTCCTAAATCTCTTAACAGAGTTGGTCTAATAGCCATTTTGTAAATCCTCTAACAAGGTGGACAATTCTATTGAATTGTTCTAAAATCCTCTAGCAAGGCCACTCCTAGCAGGGTGATTAAATCCTCTAACAAGGTCACACCTAATAGTGTGTTGTGTAACCTTTAACAGGGTTGGCTCCTAACATGGATCACTTCAGAAGAGTCAAAACAAAATATTGAAAATGTAGGGTTGACATCCTATATGTTAAACCTTATATGGGGGAATGTTATA
Organism: Cupressus sempervirens; assembly: GCA_028749045.1. NCBI lineage: Eukaryota > Viridiplantae > Streptophyta > Pinopsida > Cupressales > Cupressaceae > Cupressus > Cupressus sempervirens. The sequence continues at coordinate 700,897,017 of CM053791.1, read as the reverse complement.
TTAAGTTTTGGAAATGTGTGTAGAATATCCAAACCAATAAATTAAAGTTTTTGGTATAAAGGGAGATATTTTTTTTGAGCAAGGTTGCTAATTGTATCTTAATGATATGATTGCTATATGAAAACTTTGATCACTTTGTTTACATGGAAGTTTGATGGTTTTAACAAAGAAAAGTAGTGGTATGACTATTTTTTGACAAGGAAATTTAAGGACTAATTAGATATAAGATATATTTAAAAATGTCAAGTATTTTGTACTAAGCTATACAACTAGGGAGGTTGTATAGGTTTTGTATGAGCAATGACTTCCCATTTTGTATTGTAATCATAACTCCTAATATTTTAGGATTGTAACAATGCTTAGTCCTCTAAAAAGGATAGATACACTATATACATGTAATAGACTCCTAATAGGTTCAATATCTTTTATAGGATACTTTTTGATTAGTGGATCATTTTTTGGGTACCATTCCCATCAATGTTTTCCCTTGGCCAGGGTTTTCCTAGTTAAAAAAATGTTGTTATGAGTTTATTTTTGTTGTAAATGGTTTTAATTTTAATTTTATTTATAAATGCAAGTTGAATGTTAATCTTATATTGGTTTTGACAAGGCTGTGACAAAACACTTAGTAATTTTCTATCAGTATTACAGTGCACACCAAGTGATCAAAGCGTGTCGAGTATCAATTGCCAAAGAATGCATGCCAATAAATATACCTAGTTAGTGCCGAGCACCAGTATGTGTCAAGAAAATACTATTTGCTAAGTCACTCATGAGCTAAGTAGTCTATACATGTCAAGTGATTTAGGAGCCAAGTAAATAGTGTATTCTAAGCCATTCAAAAGCCAAGTTACAACATTGAAAATATAGTGATGGCCAAGCATCAGAGCCTTTAGATGTTGAGTGAACAATTTTGGACATAATTATTTGTAATGACACAAACTTCTATAAAAACCATTTTTGGGCTGACATAATGATTGTTTTATGATTCTAGAAGATAAGTATGAAGGTATATTGTGAATCCTTGTGTAGTACATGTAACCAATCAAATTAAGGGATGAATTAAGTGGCAATATGGATTAGCCACAACCATTAATTTTTACCTAATCCATTCCACCTATGTTTATTTAATAAGGCAACACCTAAAGAGTTTTTATGCGTGGAAGGAGAAAATCTCTAAATGCAGAGAGAGCATTCACAGTGGCTATAGAGGTTATGACAATGATCTAAACTACATAATTAGTTAGAGAGGACAAAGGAAAGTAGAGATAGGACATAGGAGACATATCTGATCAGATGGATCAAAGATTTATCAGCAAAGAGATGATCTGACATCTAGAAATAATGTGCTAACCAAAGGATCATGGTGCTGAATCATTTTAATAGGTGATGTAAAGAAAATCTCCTAATAGAGTAGTCTTAACAAACTTTTGTAAATCTCTTAACTGAGTGCTTGCTTTATTGTAAATTTATGTCTTGTAACAAGGCACACTTTTAATAGGGTGTTAAATTCCTCTAACAAGGTGAGACCTAATAGCTTTGTAAGCCTTTAACAATGCAGAACCCTCATAGGTTAGATCATAGTTTATGGTCAAAATCATTGTAACTATAATTGGCTACACTTTAGATTTGCAGTAGTGAAGATTTATGGGTGTCATCCCCACCCCATTTTTATTTTCTCATTGGAGGGTTTCTAGGTAACAAATTTATTGTGTCATGTGTTATTTGTTTCATGCTATGGGTGAAAATGTGTAGTTATCTATTTCAATTATATGCTAAATTATGAGATGGATGTGTGGTGAATATTTTATGGTTAAAGTTTTTAAGTGTTGATTCACCTCCCCTCTCAGAGTTTACTTTCCCATTGTTATTTTCAACAATTGGTATCACATCTTTGATGTTTAGAAATGAAATTTTTACGTCTTTAGAGGTAAGATCTTGAAGTTGAAAGTCTACAAGTTGGAAAAGACTATTGAGAACTAGAAGATTAAAGTATAACTTTCCCTACACCAACTCAAGGAAGCAAGAGATGAACTACAAAATTCTTTGCAGAGAATAAAGGAACTAGATGTTCAATTAAATGAAACCCCTTACCAAGAAGAAGACACTACTGGATTGTTTGAGAATGGAAACTCAAGTGAGTTTGATGTAGTAGTTGCACATCTAATGGAATTGAACAATGCCCTAAGTGAAGAGGTTAGAAATCTTAAGATAGAACAAGAAGTCCAATCAATATTGTTATGTGAGGTGATTGAATAGAAAAAGAAAGCCAAGAAAGAAAAAGTCATGATTGAAGATGACAAAAGAACATTGACCAATAGATTGGAAGAGAAGACATTAGATGTGCAAAGACTTGCTAATATGCAAATGGACATAATGAATCAATTAATGATTGCAAACCATGAATTGAATGGAAAGGAAATTAAGATCACAACCTTGAACTTACATAATGATCAACTAAAGAATGAATTGAGAGAAGAAAAGGAATTCATTGAAAGTTTAAAAAAACCTAGTGAAGCTAACAAATAATTTGAAAAATTGATGAAATCTCCAATACCTAACAATGATACTATTGGATTGGGATATAATAGTACTAAGGAAGGAGAGTTATCTAAAAGTGGTGCATAATGTAATAAAAAAGGTAAGAACTAAAAATCCACTTGTCATAATTGTAGAAAGCTAGATCATACAACAAATGTCTATAGGAGCAACAATGAAATTCAAAACCCTAAGCAAAAGTTCAAGGGTTACTGTCATAAGTGCAACAGGTAAGGACATTAGGCACATGAGTGCAGGTCCAAGACCATAAGCACTTTAAGATTTGAAGGATACTGTCACAATTGTCAAAAGTATGGACACAAAGCATATGAATGTAGATCTAAGACCAAGTGGACAACAAACAAGAAGACAAAGGTACAACAAAATGGAAAATCCTATGATTGGGATTCCAACACAAGGTACAATTTTCACTATTGTTAAGAATATGGACATGTTCTTGAGAATTTCATTAGAATACATTTCAAAGGCAACTACAATATATCGTTGAGTAAGAGTATATACTTTAGTTGTCTCAAGATTTGTCATGTCAGCATAAATTGTCTAGCTAGGTCATCAACATTGAGGAATGGAAATAGTAAAGGCAAAGAAAAGGTTAATATAGAGAAGGTAAAGGTGCAGATAAACAAGACATGGAAGAAGAAGGAAGATTGCAACACATCAGGCTTAGATGAGGTCACTTCCTCCAATGGATCAGGTGATCACATCACCCCCAACTAGGAAATCAAGAGGTATGTATGGGATTTGATATTTCAAAAGTTATATTATGTATTAGTTCCAAGAATCTAAGACCTGAAAAGATCATATATGCATGAATTAAGATGAAACATATTGATTAGAACCTGGAGAAAATCTATAGTTTTGTTGTTTTTTATGTTGGTATCATACATGGAAGACATTACTGTTGTTGACGAGCAAGGAAAGGAATAGTGGTTATTGACAAGTTATGGAGACATGGTAGTAAGTGCCAAGCTTGCAATGTTGACTAAGCATGTTGAAAGTCCTATGATTGCTAAGCTTACAACTGTGTAAGTACTGAACTTATATTGCCAAATATGAAGGGTTATATAGGTTGATGTTACAGTCAAGTTTTTTAATTAGTGACACACACACTTAATCAGATGGTTAGTAGCTACTAAGCTTATCTTGAAATTTATAGTTTTAACCAAGTACTTCAGGCTCTACAGAGTTCTACAGTTGCTACTAAGTTCTAGGAATAATATTTAGTTTGCATTGAGTAGTATCTACCAAGTTGGTGATTATCAGTGTAAACAGAGCTTCATAGTATTTACCAAGTTTCTCAGTGCAAACTAAGTTCTCCATTGTTTACCAAGTTCACAACTTCAGAGATGTGAATCTAGTGTTGACTAAGCTATGTAGTGTCAACCAAGTGTTTTAGTTTAAACCAAGCTTGTCGTGATAGTGTTGAATGAACTATGTGGTGTCAACCAAGTGATTCATTTTATATGTTCAGTTTTGAAGTGTTTACCAAGTCACTAGTGAAAATCAAGTTTATATTACTTGGAAGTGATTAGTATGAACTAAGCTTCTATGTCTACCAAGTGAATGGTGATGCTAAGCATTGACAATGGTTTCCAAGTATCAGAATCTCATTGAGTTTGTCTTCAGAACCTGAGTACTTGCAATTGGGCCAACTTTGTGTATTTTGGTGAAACTTGTGTTGTAGCTAACTTTGATGAATTGTAATTTGGATTGGTATATATGTAATGTATTATATCACATCCAAAGAAGAATGGTATGAACATATAAAGATATATATAAGAGCAAAAGTGCGATGTAGAAAAAGCTACAAGTAGTATAACAAGCAGCAAAGATTTATCTATTACAACAAGGTGATCATTACACTCCAAAGAAATCTCATTCAACAAATCAAAGTTATAGATCATAGATCAACCACTAGTTCATCCTAATAGGTGCAATAGTTAAATCCTTTCACTAGGTAGACTTAACAGTCTCTTGTAAACCTCTCATACTTTATTATATGTTTGTAAATCCTTTTGCAAGGTGGACCTAGCAGTTCTTATTGCTCCTAACATGGTAGATCATCATAAGTGATCATTGTAAGCCTTAACAAGCCAACTTTATACTATAGTACGAAAGCTTGTGGGTATCATCCCCACCTTAGTTTTACTTTCTATTCGAAAGGTTTTTGGGTTACCATATTGTGTATCATAGTGTTGTGAATGTTTTAATGCTTTCAGTTTTTCATTTAGATCATAATACATATGAAGGATTAATTAGTGAATTAAGATTAAATTTTATTGGTTACTGATTCACCCCTTCCCTCTTAGTAACCTAGCCTATTTTATATTTCCAATAATATAGTCAATTTTTGACTCATTTTCACTTACCATAGTTTATAGAGTGCATGAAGAGCACAAAGGAAAATTGAGAAAGAAGATTCAAGTGTTTGTGAACTAGTTTCAATTGCTACTCATCATCAATCGTCAAATTTGAAAGGTATTTAGCTATTGTTGAGTTATGTTGTTTGAATTTTATCAAGCCCTAGATATTTGAAATAGCATCTAGCTCTTCTAAAAATGTTAGGAAAGAGGGGAAAGAGGTTTCAATGTTCAATTGATAAGTAATGATGTTAGACAACCCCCTTTCCAAGCTATTCTTGAGATAGCATATAAAGGAGACCCATCTAGTGTGTTATCGATGATACCACCAAAAGTATTGATGATACAAGATGTTAGATGTTGTTATATGAGTAAGATTGGAGAAGAAGGTGAAATGGAGATAAGAGATTCCTACAACAAACTATGTAATAATAGAGTCTTCAGGGAAGAATATAAGATCATTGAATAGAAAGGTTTAAATTGTGCCCTAGATTTTCCTCAAAAGTTTAAGATTGAATGGATTAGAATTGTTCTGAGCCACATGTATGATAACTATATTTGGTTGGAAGGTGGACCAATTAAGCTCACTAATCATAAATCGAGTATTAGGATACCCCACCCTTGATCAACCTAAGAGCATGCAAAGTGATATGAAGGAAACTATTGAAAAGAATACAGGTGTAGTATGGAACAAAATAGGGATGTCTATTGACATAATCTCAAATCCCTAATTGCCTTTGTAGTGAGAGTGATTTTTAAAAAGTTCCCAATCTAGTTGACTAAACAATGTATCATGTATGGCTATTGATTTGGGTTACAAGATAGTAAAGAGGGACCATTCCTATTACCTTGTCAAGTTGCAACTACAACAATTATCAAAAAACTTGCAGGCCATTAGGAAGCAAAAAGTGCATCATGTAAATTTGGTTATTTACTTGTTAGCATATTATTTCATGTGTAAAACACCTTCCCCATCTTTGGCACAGTTTCTTGGAAGAGCAATAGGCCAATTGCACAATAGATTTCAGAATTCATAGAACGACTTGGAGATAAAGTGAGTCAATAATGACTAATTACTTTGAAGATTTAAAGAAATCCATAAAATAAAGGTTGAGGATCCTTGTATCCTTAGTGAAAAAACATTATGATGATGTTTCTCTCCTAGTGGATGTAGACCATACATATGTGCAAGCAACAATACCTAGGGTCAGATGGTTGAAGCCCTTTCCATATGAGATAAATCTAGATGAGGCCTCTACAACTATTACAACTCTATTAGTAGAAGATATTGACAAGAGTGGCACCTCATTTGGTAATTATGAGGAAGCTAAATCAAGGATCACAATAGACCTAAAGATAGTGATAGTTCTTAGAAAGAGGAACAAACTGATGAAAAAGTTGAAGGAAATATGTCATGAAGGAGATGAAGAAGTCGAAGAATATTGAAAATATGGTTAACAAAAGAACAACAATTTGGAAATAAATATATGGGTTATCCACTCTAGCAATCACATAAAAAGGTGAGAAAGAAATGCATGATCCTAAGAAAGGTGAAAAAGAGGTAACATATATTGCAAAAGAGGTCCAAGTCAAGGATGGTAATGTGGAAGGCACTAAGGAGATAGTAGCAGAGGAGGCCACAACTGATGAAGAGTAGTGAAATGTTCAAGATGAACAAATGTCGAGTGCCACTCCTCCACATATAGTCCACGTGAGTTAATAGGACTCAATACAAATAAAGGATGTTCCTAATAATTCAAATAAGAACATCAATCCTTTGATTGAAGAAGATTTGAAAAAGATATTAAAGGACTCCACCACAACAACACAACTATACTCAAAACCCATATTGGTGAGAGTTGATGAGATTTAGAATGCAAGAGTTGTATTAATAGGGGAACAACTGAAAGAACCATCTAATGTGCCCCCTTAATCCATAGAAGCTAAGAAGAAGGAAAAATAGGATCTACAACCAGATCATAGTGCAAACCTAGAATAGACAATTGTTACAACTGAGACACAATCTGTAATACCTAGAGTTACATTTTAGATAAAAGAGGTTGAGGAACAACATACTTATACATAATTTCCTAGCCTAAACAATTTAGGTATACCATCTATATTAACTATTGAGAAAGATGGAACTAAAGTTCACACAGGTTGCGAATCAAGTGCTGCATCTACTCCACAAACACAACGTGGAGAACAACAGGAAGAGAATAAAGATGATAAGAATAAAGAGTTTAAGGTGACTACTATAGTAGAATAAAAAATTTACATACAAACTTTGGTTACCCTACTAGCTTTTGTTACTCCTCCTAGTAGTCTGGTTCTTTAGAGGCCAAGCACATATGTTACACCTTTGCAAATATCAAGGCCAAGTGCAAGTCTATCAAGGAGCACAAATGTTGCATCATATGAGGATGTCAGTTTAGATGAGGTGATTGATTTTCCAAAGTTTGATTTAAACTAAATCACTATCGAGTAGATGAGAATTCTATAGTAAGCTCTATAATGAAAGAAGAGACAAGAGTTGCTAAGAAGGGAGCAAAATCAAAAGCAAGTTTTGCATGACATCAAAGATATATTTATTTATGCTTTCAACCTTCCTAAGCCACATGCAGCCAAACCTATCATTGAGTAAATTGTTGATATGGTTGATAAGATTAGGGATTAAGATTTAGATTCTAATGTGAAACTCTTAGAATGGTTTGAAAGAAATTTTTATTCAAAGGTACACAAAAAGATATCTAGTGCTATTGCACTTAGACATGAAAATATTTTCTCTTTCTACACCAAACTATGTGATGTTAATATATTTACATAGGAAGTTTAGAGGGCTATTGACCAACTACAGGGAGATCTACAACTTATAGGTAATACCTTACAACTATCTCCTAGTCAAAATCAATCTCATTTTCAGAGATTACTATCCACACAAGGTAGGCTTACTGAGCTGCAAGTACAAGATGCTACTATTAGAGCTACCTTGATAAGTATCCGATCCATGTTGACCCCACACATGGAAGTGTTTCATAAGGAACTAGCCTATGTTGAGATATTGATGAAGAAAGATAACCAACTTTCAACTCATGATGGCTTAGTTGACCTTGATGCCCAACTAGACATTCAATATCAATCTCTAGAGGTAGCATGCAAAAACTAGGATGTAGTGTTGAAAATTATCATGGAGATCCATAAATAATTTTTGGATAAATAAACTATTGGTATATCACCCATGACATAAGTGTGTTAAAAAAGGGAGAAATGAGTATCATGGGGAAACAAGTTATGAGAATAGTATAGTTTTGAGTAAGGGGGAGTAATAATGCAGAAATAGGGTACACAAAATCTACTCAACAAAAGTTTTAGATTTAGATATAGAAAGAAAAAATTTACTTAGGGGGAGTAATAGAGAAATAATGTATGATGGTTAGTCATAAGTTTTGCAATTGCACAAATTTTGAAATTTTGTGTGAGAATAGAGTAATGTATACATATTGTCTAAGTTATGCTCATAATAAGGATTGTATATGCATGATAAAGTATTTTTTTCCATTCATGTCAAAGGGGGAGATTATTAATCTCATATTGGTTTTGAGAAAGTAGTGACAAAACATGCTATCAGAGCTAAAGTGTGTGAATGCCAAGCATAATGGAGGACTGAAACAAAGATCTATAATCTGCAAGTGAGTTGTAATTTGTTATTAGGTCAAGCCTTACTATTACTTTCTAATCATTGTATTAGTCTAGGGTAAATCCTTTGGATTAAGGTTGTCATTTGTAAATCCTTTATTCAGGTGACATTCTAATGGAGTGGTCTAAAGTCCTCTAATAAGGCTCACTCCTAACGGGGTGATTGAAATCCTTTAACCAGGTCACATTTAACAGTGTCTATTGTAACCTTTAATAGGGTTGGCCTTTCATAGGGCATCACTTCATAAGAGTGAGAATTAGTAGCATGTTACTGGTGGTTTTTCCCAAATTGCGTTTCCACATAAAATCCTTGTGTCAAATGTGTTATTGAATATTTTATATTTCATGTTTACATTTCAGCAAAGTTGTTTTTACCTATGACAATAACTGACAAAGTTTATGTCTTGTATGATCTAATGGATGCATGCATGATAAGGTTTTATGGACGTGGGTCTACTATGCATTAAATTTTTTTATATGTACATCTAGACCTTGGATTACTAATTCAACCCCCCCTCTCACTTATTGTAAATAATTTTGAGAATTGGTATCAGAGTGCTATAGTTCTTAAGCGGACTAGCTTGAAGGTATGAGAAGAAAAAGATCAAGATTTCCAAAAGATAGGTATCCAAGCTTAACAAGGAGAAATTCCTTGCATGGAAAAATCTGATGAAGCTACACCTAGGAGGTCTTGGTGATCATGTAAAATCTACCATCACCATTAAGCATGTTGACCATACTAGAACCCTAATTGTTGAGGATTTGAAAAAGAACAAAGAACACAATCAAGCAATTTTGGAGTTTATCTCTACCCTTAGCTACACTACGTTTGATGACATCAAGGAATGTGATACTACTAGGAAGATGTGGGATGCTATAGAAAAGATCTATAGAGGATACAAAAAGTTCTAAGAGCCAAATCTAAAAGTCTTAGATGTTAATGTTTTAACATCAGTAGAAGTAAATGGTGCTTATTTGATATACTAATCTGTGTTTATGTTTCTAGATAAATGTTCATTATAGTCACACACACACACACACACACACACACACACACACACACACACACACACACACACACACACACACACACACACACACACACACACACACACAAACACACACGTATTTATATTTTTTGGATTAAATCAATGAAATTATCGACTGAGAGAACATTGACTAATTGTGTTATATATCAGTAGAGATCATAATATATTTATCATTGCAAGTAGTGGTAGTACTAATAGTAATTGCTGATTACCTTATGTTAAGATTAGTTTATGTTAATCTAACAATGATTGTTCATGCCATCATAAAGGCATGACTCTTCATGGCCAAAGGCCATATAGAGCCATGCCTCTATGGGGGTCATGACCCTTCATTGTGATATATATACAAGTAATCAAATCACTGTAATACAACATCAATATATGACATCTTGTCTCAGAGATCTGCATTTAGATTATTATCAACACTTCTCTATATTATCTAATCTATAGGGGCATTTAGTATACATCTCACATAATCAACAATATATAAAGAAGTAGATTTTGCACACGGGTCTCAAAGATCATTAGTATTCGAAGAACAATCCTATTCTATAGTAATGCAAGTACGAATTATATTGTTCTCATATTTATAGTAATAGTTTTATCTATCAGAGATCCATAAAACTTAATATGGTATTTGAGCTATTCTAATAAGAAAAACTATTACTCAGAATAAAAATCTAAAATCTTAGATCTTAAAAGAAAAGGGGCTAAAATTATATTATTAAAATGGTTTGAATCATGTGAGACTAGAAGATAGGCTTGAGGATGCATCTAATTTCTCTTCATAGAAAATTAGAGTATTGATAATATTAAGAGAAAGGGAGTTAGAGGAATATATTGAATCAAACATATCCATGCCTAAAAATGAACGAAAAGAAGTAACATGGAAAAAACATAATAATAAAGCAATAAAAATCATAATAGATTCTATAAAAGATCATATTCTTCCATCCATATCTAGTCTCAAGACTGCATTTGAGATGTTCTCCACTATTTGAGATACATTTGAAATCAACAATACTAGTAGTAGATTATTAAGTCTAAAGCAAGATCTACTATATATAAAGATGAAAAATGAAGAATCTATAATTTCATATTTTCTAAGGATTTTTGAACTAAAAGATCAACTCGCAACAATAGAAAATCAAGATGATGACAAAGAACTCAGCATGATAGCTCTAAGAGGTCTTCCTCTATCATGGTAAACATTTATCCGAGGTTTAAGCTCTTGACCCAAACTTCCTAAATTTGACTTATTAAAGAATGAATGCACACAAGAAGAATCTTGATTAGTCTTAAGAGGACTGAGTACAAATCAAGAGGAAGAAATTCAAGCACTTCATGTGAAATCAAACAAGAAAATAAAATTCAAATACAACAAAAGGGAATCTAAAAAATCATATAAGAAATGTGATTGGTCCAAAGTTAGATGTTTTAAATGTGATAAAATTGGTCACTACTATAGCTTCTAATCTGAAAAGAAGAAAATTCAATTAGCCTTAACAGAAATTAAAGGAGCGAGTGTAGAGAAAGAAGAGAAAATATGCTTTTTACTCAGCCCTTTCAAGTGAATTAAACTCTAACCACAAAACTTGGATCATAGACAATGGAGCATCTTAGCACATCACTAGTTTTAAAGACAAATTTGAAGCCTTCTTTGAACAAGCCTCAAGAGAAGTTACCATTGGAGATAACTCTACTCATCCTATTAAAGGAATTGGTTCCTATTAAATTCAACTAAATTTAGGAATTAAATTACAACTCTGTACCAGGAATAAAGAGAGACCTAGTCTCTATTTTCGGTCTTGCTGATCAAGGTTCTAGAATCACATTTCAAGAGGACAAAGTTCTATCTTGGCCCAAGAACTCTAATATTAAAAAAGCCATTTCCATTGGATTTAGAGATGGAAGTCTTTATAAACTTTGTAATAATCGAAACCTACCTCTTAGTCATGAAACTTCAAATTCCATCAAAATTTGGCATAGGAGGCTAGGTCACTTTCACTATCGATCATTGTTATCCATAGGAAAAATTGTGAAAGGTTTACCTAGTCTCAAAACTAATCATTTAAGTATTTACAAAGGATGTGCTTTAGGTAAAAATTTTAAACAATCATTTCCTAAAAGTGTTCACAAATCTAAATCCATCCTTGAACTAATCCACACTGATCTTTGTGGTCCTATGTCTGTACCTTCTCTTAATGGGTGCTTCTTCTATGAAATTTTTATTGATCATTACTCTAGAAGAACCTGGATTTATTTTCTAAAATAGAAAGAATTAGCTGAAGTCTTATCAAAATTCAAAGAATTCAAAGCCTTAGTTGAAAATTAGTCAGGATAGAAAATTAAAACACTAAGGTTAGACAATGGAGGTGAATACATCTCTGATATTCTTGAGAATTTTTGCATTGCTATTAGGATTAAGAGAGAGTTGTCTATACCTTATAATCCTCAACAAAATGGAATTATTGAACATAAAGTTAGATCAATTTTTAAATCTGCTAGAGCAATGATGCACTATCAAAACCTTCATTATTCCTTCTGGGCTAAAGCATCTAACATTGTAATTTACATCCAAAATAGATGCCCACACTCAGTATTAGAGAACACCACTCCAGAAGAAGTATTCATAGGCACTAAACCTAATCTAATCCATCTAAGAATATTTGGATGTCCAGTTTATATTCACATTCTGAAAGAGAAAAGAAAAAAACTAGAATCATCTAGGAAGAAGGGGATATTTATTGGATATAGTGAAACTAAAAAAGGATACAGGGTCTTCATTCCAAGTCAAAGAACAATTGAGATTAGCAAAGATGTGAAATTTGAAGAAGATATTGCCTTTAATATATCTAGAAATAGTGATGAATCCATTAATGAATCTATTCCCAAAGTAGATGAAAATCAACAAAAAAAAAGAGAGAGGGAGAATAATATTGAACCATCTTCTTCCACTATGACTAATCATGAAGACTTTGAAAATGTCAATAATAAAAACAGGCCACTTTGGGCTAGGAAAATGATAGAAGAAAATCAGGTTGAACCTAATGAAGTGCTTCAAGAGAGAAAAAGAACAAGAAATCAATCGTGTTATGTTGCATTGTTAACTGAACTTATAAAAATAGAACCTTTTAATGTTAAAGAAGTACTTTCAAATCAATCTTGGAAAGAAACAATGATTGAAGAATATAACTCTATAGTAAAAAATGATGTATGAGATGTTGTACCAAGACCTAAGAACAAATCAGTTGTTTCTTCCAAATGGCTGTTTAAAATTAAACATGCATCTGATGATAGCATTGAAAAGTACAAAGCTAGATTTGTAACATGAGGTTTCTCATAGAAAGAAGGCATTGATTGTAAAGAAACATTTACTCCAATTGCTAATTAGAACCATCTTGGCTATTGCAACATCCAAGGGATGGAAGGTACATCAAATGAATGCCAAAAAAAAATTCCTTAATGTCAAGATTGAAGAAGAAGTCTATCTTAAGCAATCGGAAGGATTCAATATGCATGACAACGAAACTTATGTTTGTAAATTAAAGAAAGCACTTTATGTTCTCAAATAGGTTCCCAGAGCATGGTATGAAAGGATAGACAACTATCTAATGAAGTTAGGATATTCCAAAAATGAAGCTGATCCCAACTTATGTTTCAATATAGATGGTGATGATATGATTGTTCTTGTGTTATATGTTGATGATCTGTTAATAAAAGGTGAGGAACATCTCATAAAAAAATGCAAACAAGAACTCACAACAAAGTTTGAAATGAAAGACTTAGGTCTACTTCACTACTTTCTTGGATTAGAAGTCTAGCAACAGGATAACTACATTCTTCTGAACCAAAAAAAATATACAGTTGACATTTTAACAATATATGGAATGATGGAATGTAAACCAGTAGCTACTCCTATGGAAGTAAACCTACACAAGTTGAAGGATGGTATGATCAAAGAAGAACCTATAGATTCTACTTACTATAGGCAAATTATTGGCTCTTTAATGTATTTGGTTAATACTTGTCCTGACATATGCTATGCTACTAACACCTTAAGTCAGTTTATGTGTGAACCAAAGAAGATACATCTACATGTAGCTAAGTACATTTTGAGATATCTAAAGGGTACTATTGAAATGGGAATAAAAATGATAAAGTCAACATCAAATTTCATGGATATTCAGATTCTGATTAAGTAGGTAGTCCTATTGAATGTAAGAGCACTTCTGGATATTGCTTTAGTCTAGGATCTAGTATGGTTTCTTGGTCCAACAGAAAACAAAATTTAGTTGCTTTAAGTTCCACTGAAGCAAAATACATTGCATCTTCTTTGGGTGCTAGAGAAGCAATATGACTATGGAAGTTGTTAGCATATTTGTTCAAAAGACCTTTGAAGCCTACTGTGATTCATTGTGATAATCAACCAATCCAATATTCCACAATTGCTCCAAACATATTGAAATTCCTTTCCACTACATTCGAGATATGGTGAATTGAGGAATCATTCAACTAGAGTACATCTGTGGGTGAACCCACAATATTGGGTACCACTTTTGGGGGACGAAGGAAATCGTGAAATGATAAAAATTTGCATATAGAATTTTACGTATATTCACCTGAACGTGCTAACTATGTTCGCGTGAACATAAAAGTGTTCTATGTTCGCGCGAACATATTAAGTTTAAATAAGGTATGTTTGCATGAACATACCTTGTTAATATATTCATTCGAACATATTTATAATGACAATTTTGTAATTAAAATTCCACTTTTCCATTTGAGATCTTGATAAATTTGCCTTTTTTGTATGTTCGTGTGAACACAAATTATTATAAATGTTTGCGCGAACATGTTAAATTAAATTTTTGGCTGTTAGATTATTTTTTCATATGTTCGTGCAAACATTTGTTCGCATGAACATATTAGAAAAGTTCGCACAAACATTGTGTTCGTACGAACATCTCAAATTACAAATTTTTGGTGTTGTTTTCTGGAGAAAAAATGAAATTGGCTCTTTTGACCCCTAAAATTGGGATTGAATGATCTCCTATTGTAAAATTAAAAATGCCAATTTGTGCTACTTGGAGCAAACTTTCCAATGACTATAATTGTAATACATATTATATTCATTAAGACTTTCAAATATGAGTTTAACTCATTATAGGTTCATTAGTGATTCAGCATCAACCGACTTCGAAACCTTGAAAAAATTAGTAAATTAGGTCAATTTTTTTAAAAAAATATGTAGGAACTAGCTTATTGAGATACCTTTCTATTAAAAAGAAAAAAAGGTTTCTAGTATATTTACTTCAAATTATTTGTGTCAAACGAAACGTATGTTTGAATTATGATTTGTATCACTTCAAAACTTCATAAACTATACAATATTCAACCAAAATGAATCAAACCAAATGCATCCTCTGGATATTGATGTTAGGAATCTAACACTAAAAGAATTACATCATTATCATTTCTAGAAAAAAAGTTATGTGTGTCAAACAGACTCTCACTCTTTTAAAATATTGAATTTTATTATGTACCACTTTTGGAAGGAGATGAAAAAATTAACCTAAATAATTTTTTTTCAAATTAAAAAATATGGTTACAAAGTAGGAACAAAGTACTCAAAATCATTAGTTTAATTGATCTTGAAATTATTTATAGTTTTTGAGATATAGTCAATTGAACATGATGTTTGTTGCAAAAATATTGATTTCAATGTCAAAATTGGTCAAAAAGTGGAACCCATTATTGTGGAATCACCCATGTACTAATGAGCAAACAATTGGTATCTTTATCAAGCCTCTTGCGAAAGTGAAGTTGAAATACTTTAGAGAAAAACTTGGTATGATTAATTTGTAATATTGAATATTAAATTAAATTTTAATTCATGCGAGTTTATGCTTCTATTATTGGTTAGTAGCATCACATATGTAATGAAAGGTGAAGATCTTTCATGGACATATTTATTCATAAGGTAATTATTTACAAGGTGATGATCTTCTAAATAATAGGCCTGTTATCAGGGACATCTCTAGACATTTCTTTGGGCAATTAGAGATCATAGATAATGTATTCATGTTATTATCATGGATATCTCTAGACATTGGTTCAGGCAATTAGAGATCATGAGTAAAAAATTTTCATGTTATTATCATGGACATCTCTAGACATTGCTTCAGACAATTAGAGATCATGAATAACAAATTTTATGTTATTACTATGGACATCTCTAGACATTGCTTCGGGCAATTAGAGATCATAGATAACATTTCCATTATGTTTACTCTAGATGTTGTTTCAGACAATTTGAGATTATAATGTACATTATGATAGTGTTCATAAGTTGGTGATTTTTGTTATCTAACCTAATTATTTCACTGTGTGAAAATTAGATAAAACAATCAAGTATTCTATACTGAAATCCAAATGGTGTATTACTTCTCCCATGCTAAAGAGGGAGTGTTAATGTTTTGGCATCAGTAGAAGTAAATGATGCTTATTTCATATACTAATCTGTATTTATGTTTCTAGATAAATGTTCATTATAGTTACTTATATATGTATATGTATATGTGTATGTATGTATGTATGTATGTATGTATGTATATACATTGTGCACCAAAAGTGCATTTTCAAATTGCTATTGAGGTGCATAATATGATTAGGCATTGCAAGTAGTCCCCCCCCGCCCCCCCAAACCCCCCCCCACACACACACACACACACACACACACACACACACACACACACACACACACACACACACACACATATATATATATAGATATATATATGTATATGTATATGTATATGTATATGTATATGTATATGTATATGTATATGTATATGTATATATATGTATATGTATATGTATATGCATATATATATATATATATACTATGTATATATATACATGTACATGTACATGTACATGTATATATATACATAGTATATATATATATGCATATACATATACATATACATAGTATATATATATATGGATATACATATATATATATGTATATATGTATATATGTATATACATATATACATATATATATGTATATCCATATATATATATATACTATGTATATGTATATGTATATGCATATATATATATATATATACTATGTATATATATACATATACATATACATGTACATATACATATACATATACATATACATATACATATATACACATATATGTATATGTATATATATATTGTTTTGAGTAAATCAATGACATTATTGGCTGAGAAAACATTGACTGATTGTGTTATATATCAGTGGAGATTATAATATATTTATCATTACAAGTAGTGGCAGTACTAATAGTAATTGTTGATTACCTTATGTTAAGATTAGTTTATGTTAATCTAACAATGCTTGTTCATGCCATTGTAGAGGCATGACTCTTCCTGGCCAAAAGCCACATAGAGCCATGACTATGGAGAAACATTTGCACCTATTGCAAGATTGGAAGGAGTAAGAACTCTGCTTGCTTACTCTACATATAGAGGTTTCGAAGTTTATCAAATAGATGTAAAGTCAGTGTTTTTAAATGGCATATTAGAAAAAGAGGTTTATATAGAAAATGTGAAGAACCTCCTTATAGCAATATCGTGAGAATGCTCGAAATAACAGAATACAAAGTGATAGCAGAACTCAGAATGAATCTACTGATCGCAGGCCACTTCGAGGGGGTAACCTCCTTTGAGCAAGCTCAATACAATAAATTCGTCCATGCCCATCAAGGGCCTCAACCTATTCTTATATACTGGGTACGATCTAGAAAAGTAATACTACCTATGCATGTGGGATAATAAAATATACTCACGGGACGACTTACAAAGCATATGCGTCCAACAACACTACTCTAACAAAATAAACAGAAGGAACACACAGGTTCCTAACATCCCCTCTCCCTTAGAAAAAAGCTTTGTCCTCAAAGCTTAAGGTGTGGAAATTGTTGTTGAATCTGAAGAAGGGGTTCCCAGGTAGCATCCTCTGGTTGCATGCCATGCCACTGAATCAAGACCTCAGAGATGGAGCGAGAGCGAAGCTGGCGAGTGCGCTGGTCAATGATTGCCACCGGCTCCAAGATAATGGATCCTTCCGTATCCATTTCAGGGAGAGTAGTTTGTGCTCTGACAGTGGTACCCAGAACTTTCTTTAGACAAGAAACATGAAAGACTGGATGAATGCGGGAAGAAGGAGGAAGTTCCAGTTTATAAGCAACTGAACCAATCTTCTGCAGAACCTTATAAGGCCCATAAAATTTTGGGGCCAGCTTATGACGCCCTTTCAGCTTTAGGGAGGATTGTTTGTATGGCTGTAGACGAAGAAAAACCATATCCCCAACTTGAAATGAGCGCTCAGAACGGTGTTGATCTGCTTGCTGTTTCATCCGATTACGGGCCATGTGAAGATTATCCTGTAAGGTACGAAGAATCTGATCCCTGCTGCGGAGAACTATGTCAACTGCCTGGACTGGTGAGCTGTTGGGAGTGTAGGGAAGGAGCACTGGAGGTGCCTGACCATAGACTGCTTCATATGGAGTCATTTTAGAGGCAGTGTGGTAAGAGGTATTGTACCACCATTCAGCTAAAGGGAGCCACTTGGCCCACTGATGTTGCTGTTCGGAAGTGAAGCAACGAAGATAAGTTTCCAAGCATTTATTGACAATTTCAGTTTGACCATCAGTTTGTGGGTGATAGCCCGAACTCATCTTCAGTTTGGTGCCAGTTTTCTGAAACAGTTCAGTCCAAAAATGACTGGTAAAAGTTGCATCACGATCAGAGACAATGGAAGAAGGGAGTCCATGAAGACGAAATATCTGGTCCATGAAGATTTGTGCAACAGAGGAGGCAGTATAGGGGTGGCTGAGGGCACAAAAATGACTATATTTCGAGAGACGATCAACCACAACCAAGATCACTGTCTTGCCACCGGATTTAGGAAGCCCTTCAATGAAATCCATAGAAATATCAGTCCAAATCCGTGTAGGGATGGGCAATGGTTCGAGCAAGCCAGGAAGGAGGGTCGTTTCACCCTTGTGGCGTTGGCAAGTATCACATTCAGCCACCATCTGTTGAATCGTCTGTTTCATCCCTTTCCAAAAGAAGTTTCTCCTTGCTCGCTCATAAGTTTTGAGGAAGCCTGAGTGCCCTGCTGAAGGAGAAGCATGGAGTTCATAAAAAATAGCCTGATGTAGAGCTGGGTTCTGAGGAAGCACTAGCCGACCCTTGTATCGAAGAGAAGCACCATCCCAAGAGTAATGTGGTATAGCAGAAGGATTATTGGCTAGCTGGTGAATGATTTGAGATAAAGAAGAGTCACTGTCATAGCCCTGCTGAACAGACGCTAACCAATTGGGAATGGGCATAGAAATAGCGGAAAGGGAAGCTTGATTATCAAATGTGCGAGAAAGAGCATCTGCCACAATATTCTCCTTACCCTTCTTGTAGGTGATCTCATAATCATACCCCATGAGTTTGCTGACCCATTTCTGTTGTGTAGGAGAGGATACCCGTTGTTCCAGGAAGTATTTTAGACTTTGGTGATCGGTTCTGATGCAAAAATGACTCCCTAAGAGGTATGGCCGCCACTTCTGTACAGCATGCAAAATAGCCATCATTTCTTTTTCATAAGTAGAGAGGGCTAGATTCTTACCAGAGAGGGCTTTGCTAGTGAACGCAATAGGATGGTCATCTTGCAGGAGAACAACACCCAATCCATTGCCGCAAGCATCACTCTCAATAGTGAAGGGTTTGGAAAAATCTGGCATCGCGAGAACAGGTGTACTGCACATAGCCTGTTTCAGTTGTTCAAATGCAGTCTCAGCAACAGGGGTCCAGGAGAAGGCATCCTTTTTTAACAGAGCTGTCAATGGTGCTGCAATTTTCCCGTAATCTTTGACAAACTTGCGGTAGTAGCCAGTCAACCCCAAAAAACCCTGAAGGCTCTTGAGAGTTTTAGGATGCGGCCAAGTTTTCATGGCATCTATTTTTGTAGGATCCACTCGCACTCCATGGTGTGCAACAATATGCCCGAGATACTCCACTTCCTCCTGGCCAAACACACATTTAGATAGTTTTGCATAGAGTTGATGATCAGAGAGAAGTTGCAAGACAAGCTCCAGATGATGGAGATGCTCAGCCCAAGTTTTGCTATATATGAGGATATCATCAAAGAAGACCAGAATGAATTTCCGGAGGTATGGTCGAAATATGTTATTCATCACTACCTGAAATGTTGAAGGAGCATTCGTGAGGCCAAAGGGCATGACTAAAAATTCATAGTGACCATCATGTGTGCGGAAGGCAGTTTTAGGTATATCCTCCTCATTAACCCGAATTTGATGATACCCAGAACGAAGATCTAACTTGGAGAAAAAATGAGCCCCATGAAGTTCATCAAGAAGTTCATCAACAACTGGAATGGGAAACTTGTCCTTTATAGTGAGATGATTAAGTGCTCGGAAATCAATGCAGAGTCGCCATGACCCATCTTTTTTGCGAACAAGCAGAACTGGAGAAGAAAAGGAACTGGTACTAGGGCGAATAATACCTTGCTTCAGTAAGTCACGGACAAGTATCTCGATTTCGGTCTTCTGATGAAATGGGTAGCGGTAGGGCCTAATGTTGGGCGGAACACTGCCAGGAAGGAGCTGAATACGGTGGTCCTCTGGACGAGAAGGAGGTAATCCCACAGGTTCAGCAAATATACCAGAATACTTGTCCAAAATGTGTTGGAGATCGGCAGGAGTGCTAGAGACTGCTGATCGCTGCATCTGAATGGAATGGAGCTGAGCGATGACACCATGTGAATTCTTCTTAAGAAGTTTTTCCATACGGTGTGAACTGATGATGCTGAGAGACCCTGGTTGTAAGCCTTTCAAAGTGTGTTGGTGCCCCTCGGCTGAAAACTGCATCCAAAGTTCAGCAAAATCCCAGAGAATGGGGCCAAGAGTGCATAACCATTGGGCACCCAAAACCACATCACAGCCACCTAAGGGTAAGGCAAACATGTCAGAGCGCATGTTATAATCTCCAATAGAGAGACGCACATTGCGACATTTCCCTTTACAAGGTAAAGTGCCCCCATTGGCAATCATGACTTCAAAGCTAGAGCAGGGATGGATAAAGCAATCAGCCTGTTTGGCTATTCGTGGATCAATGAAGTTATGAGTGCTACCAGAATCAATGAGTATAGTAAGAGGGATCTTCTTGAAGAAACCCTGGACCCGCATGGTTTGTGGAGTAGTGACTCCTGCCAAAGCATGGACAGATATCTCTGGTGGAGCTTCTGGTGAAGGAGGTTCAGGCTGGTGAGGCTCAACCTCATCATCCACTGTTTCCTGAGCATCTACATATTCTTCCAGTTCCGGTGGAGAATCCACATCCAAGAGATAGAGCTTTTGCTGAACACATCTATGGCCCCGAGACCATTTCTCATCACAATTATAACAAAGCCCTTTGTCTCGCCTGACTCGCATCTCTGTTTCAGACAAGTGCTTGATCGGAGTAGTTCTGGGAGCTGGTATGACGGGAGGGTTGTGAGAACCTGTATTTCTGAATGGAACAAAATTAGATCTGGAGCGTTGTAGAGCACTAATCTTGTCTTCCGCTAACTTAGCCAACCCAAGGGCTTCCATCATTGTAGTAGGTCGAAACATTTTGACTTCTGAGCGAAGTGCATCCTTCAGACCACTGACAAAACAACTACGGAAGAATTCATCAGACAAGCCCTCTGTGTAATTAGCTAATTTTTCAAACTCTGTCTGGTATTCTCTTACAGTGCCTGTTTGACGCAGTTTAGTGAGTGCTCCTGTGAAATCATCAAAGGAACTAGGGCCAAAGTGCTCCAAAATGAGGGTGCACAATTCGCTCCACGTTGGGCCTACATTAGCCTTGATGTACAAACGGAACCATTGAAGAGCTTCATGTTCCAAATGAAAAGATGCAAGGGAGACTTTGTGGTTATCCAAAGTATTATGCAAGCTAAAATACTGCTCTGCCCTATAGATCCATCCAGTCGGATTAGAACCATCGAAGCGTGGAAAATCAAGCTTTGGTCCACGGAAATTGCCAGAAGAGGACCCAATATCTCCTGAATGGTTTCGGCTCATGGCTGACTGCTGAAAGTTAAGACCCAGAATTTTGTCATCCAGATCTTGAAGTTTGGTTTTGAGGGATGCAATTTCCTCTTCCATGATTTTTGCTCCTGTACGCGTAACAACCATAAAACAAGGTTTTTTTTTTTTTTTTTTTCTTTTTTTTTTTTTTTTTTTGAACAGTCGACTTAGAAAAATTCACCCACAGACAGAACAACTGAAAAGAGTTATTGCAATAACAAGAGATATTAGAAGTGAGAGGAACCTGAAGGCCACGACAGAAAAAAATTTGATGTAATTTCCACCCAGCGAGCCCAAGAGAGTGCTCTGATACCAGATGTGAAGAACCTCCTTATAGCAATATCGTGAGAATGCTCGAAATAACAGAATACAAAGTGATAGCAGAACTCAGAATGAATCTACTGATCGCAGGCCACTTCGAGGGGGTAACCTCCTTTGAGCAAGCTCAATACAATAAATTCGTCCGTGCCCATCAAGGGCCTCAACCTATTCTTATATACTGGGTACGATCTAGAAAAGTAATACTACCTATGCATGTGGGATAATAAAATATACTCACGGGACGACTTACAAAGCATATGCGTCCAACAACACTACTCTAACAAAATAAACAGAAGGAACACACAGGTTCCTAACAGAAAAACTAGAAGGATTTGTTGATGGTAACAACACGAACATGGTATGTAGATTACAAAAAACTTTATATGATTTAAAGATAGCCCCAAGAGCATGGTATGAAAGGCTTCACAATTATCTTGTGAAGATTGGTTTTGAGAATACTGATGATAATAAAAATCTATACTTGAAGATAGAAGGAGGTAAAGGTATCTTTATAGCTGAAATTTTTGTTGATGATATCATATTTGGAGGTCAAGATACATTAAGGCATTTGCAAATGAAATGAAGAAAGAATTTGAGATGTCTATGTTTGGAGAGATCAAGTTCTTTGTTGGTTTGCAAGTATATTAGATGAAATATGGTATATACATCACTCAATCTAATTATGTGAAATAAATATTGAAATTTTTTGGATTGAAAGATTCCAAACCAGTTAGCTCACCTGTGGTGATAGGACACAAGTTGTTAAAGAATGATGATTCAACTAATTTGAATCAAACATTGTATAGGTCTATGATTGAAAAATTGCAATATGTATTGCATAACAGACCTGGCATTGCATTATCTATTAGGATTGTTGCAAGATTCTCTGCAAATCCTAAGGAGAATCATTTGATGGCTGTGAAGAGAATTATGAGATATTTGAATGGAACAAAAGATTATGGTCTATACTACAAGAAAAATGAAAAATTTGAGTTGAGAGCCTACACTAATGCTAATTGGGCTGGAAACATTGATGACAAAAAGAGCACAAGCGATGGAGCATTTTTCTTAAGAAAGAGGTTGGTCACCTAGACCAACAAATTTTTTTTTTTTGCATATCTGAATCTACTGTTGAAGTTGAATATGTGGCTATTGTAGTAAATTGTACAAATATTGTATGGATCAAATAGCTACTCAAAGGTATAAAGAAGAAAATCACTAAATCTGTGGTACTTTATTATGATAATACAAGTGTTATAAATATATCAAATAACCCTATGATACATAGAAAGACTAAGCACATTGCAATCAAGTATCATTACTTGAGAGAGTTAGTTCAAGACAATGAAGTGAGGATGGAATATGTGAATAAAAAAGAAAAGATAGTTGATATCTTCACAAAAGCTTTACCTAAGGATACTCATGAGTATTTAAGAAGTACACTAGGGGTGATACCCCTATCTGAAGCTACTTAAGAAGCATAAGTAGTGCCCTACATCAACTAAAGCTGAATTTTGTATCTTACAACTTGATGCAATGGATATTACTTTAGGAGTTGCCTAAAGTAATGAAGGAGCTGATTTTGAAGATTTACAATCACATGAAAGGTGACCAAGGGAGAATCTAAAATTGATTATATCTGCATACAAAGATGGAAAGTCTTTGGCATTATTGTCAAAGAGGGAGATATAAGACTGACATATACCTAGTAAGAAGGAGAAGTTACTGAGACAGATATAAGAATAGAGTAGAGAGAAATAGATACCTGAATATCAAAAAGAGGGAGAGATACTCTAAAGAGGGAGTTATAAAAAAGAGGGAGAAATAAAAGAACTTCACAAATCTCACATTACCTTACATAGAGGAAAGACATATACTACCCTGATAGAGGGATAAATTTAAAAGATTTATTTTCTTTTTGGTATTGTTATTGGTATTGGTTTTCCATCAATGCCAAAGAGGGAGATTGTTGATATAAGATTATTTTGAAGTGAAGAACATGTAATGAAATAACCATTTATTTTTCAATGATGTCAAACCTTATACTCATTGGTGAGACAATTTCTTTTTGGTCTAAAATCTATCATTTAGTTGATTGATGAAGAGGATTTGAAAATGGAGATAACAATAGCACCTAGAGGAAGGTTGAGTTATTTATTATGTAAAAGAAGTAATAAGACCAATTAATACATTGATACTATAGTATATTGTTGATCTACTTAAAGTTTAAAATGAAAGATTACTCAAGTTAAGAGTGGAAGAGCATCAATTATGAAAAAGTGTTTGCCAAACCTTGCTGAGCAATTAGTGCAAGCTAAGTAGAAATTAGTGGAAGCTGAGTGAAAATCAAGTGATGTCAAGAAAAGATAAAAAATAATGCAAGTTGAGTGATTGTTAGTATATGCTGAGTAAAGTTTAGTTGGTGCCAAGCACCAATAAACTTTAGTGTTTTCCAAATAAACTAGTGTTGGTCGAGTGCAAGAACAATATAGATGTTGAGTGCCAGTAAATTTGTTAAATCAAAGATTTGATGAATGTGAGTTAACTATTTTTTCTCTTGAATTATGTGAAGCATATAGAAGATAACTATGATGAGCTAGTGGCACAAAATTCAAGATAAACCATTTTGAGGCAAATTCAAAAAATATTGTAGAAGTTTCTAGAGGAACCAAATGAAAAAGTGGGTAGAGTCATTGTATCCTACCTAATCCTACCTAACCCTAAAATGGACAATTATGGTTAAGCAAAAAAATATCTTAATTCTCTATTTATAGAGATAGCTGGTCAAAAGTAAAGGTTTTCATGTGCAAGAACCCAAGGAAGAAAAGGAGTCTAGGGTAATTCTTCATTTAGTTGTCGAACATAAAAGATTGCAACTAGCATAAAAAGAAAGAAGGCTTAAGAGTATGAATGCTTGAAGGGTGAAAAAGCTATCAGAGTTGAAGTGTGTGAATACCAAATAGAATAGAGGATTGAAACAAAGATTTGTAATGTGCAAGTGAGTTGTAATTTGTTATCAGATCGAGCCTTACTGTTACTTTCTAATTATTGTATTAGTCTAGGGTAAATCCTTTGGATTAAGGTTGATCTAACAGTCATTTGTAAATCCTTTAATTGGGTGACATTCTAATGGAATGGTCTAAAGTCCTCTAACAAGGCTCACTCCTAATAGGGTGATTGAAATCCTTTAACCAAATCACATTTAATAGTGTGTATTGTAACCTTTAATAGGGATAGTCTTTCATAGGGTATCACTTCAAAAGAGTGAGAATTAGTAGCATTTTACTGGTGGTTTCTCCAAAATTGGGTTTCCATGTAAAATCCTTGTGTCAAATGTGTTACTGAATCTATTATTTCTCATGTTTACATTTCTGCAAAGTTGTTTTGAGCTAGGATAGTAACCTACAAAGTTTATGTATTGTATGATGTAATGGATGCATGCATGATAAGGTTTTATGGATAAGGGTCTACTAAGAATTGAAAAGTTTTATTTGTATGTCTGGACCTTGAATAAATAATTCACCTCCCCTCTTAGAGCACAACAACTCAAAGGAAGCCTAATAGCTTGTGGAAGATCACTATGGATTTAATCAATCTATAGAAGAACCTTGAAGTAGCTCTTAAGGAATTAGATTAGAAAAATGATGAAAGGAGAAAATTAAAGATTAATCTTAGAGACACAAAAGAATTTATTCAAAATCTAAAAGATTAGATTGAGAGTTTGTGAATGAAAAGAAAGGAGTTACTTGAGTAGATCAAGGACTATGAGTCAACTAAAAAGATTAAGAACAAGAATTAAATCTTGAAACACAAGCTTGAAATCACAACATTAAAGATGAACATGATGGTAGGTGATAAAAAGATATAATATATTTGAAGAAAGAACATGCAGATATGAGATCACAATTTACTAAGATGACATTAGAACTTGAAGACTCTAAATTAAATATGCAAAACTTGAAAAATATAATATTATTGTGAAATCAGATCTTATGTAAACCATGCAACATCTTGAGAATTTGTACCCAAGGATAGAAAAAATTGATGAAAAAATCATGACACAAAGACCTATTGGAGATGTGAAAAAAATTGGCCATGTTGAAGGTGAATTATCTAAAGGATCATAAATCATAGAAGAAAAGAAGTTATACAACAACATAGTCAACAAGAAGATCAAAACAATCAATCACCTAATTAGTTTGAGAAACCTAAAGAACCAAGGAGATAATTACAATGAAAGATTCTTTGCATGAAACCAACTTGGACACATGAAGAATGATTGTAGAGGCAAGTTTTCTAAACCATTCTTTGGTTATTTTTATAGTTTCTTTACTTATGAACATAGATCTAGTGACTATAGAAAACCTAGCCAAAGATCAAATATGATAATACAAGAAAGGACTAACTGTAGACACCTAAAAACCTTTAGAAAATAAAGTATTTTTATTTTTTGAAAAATTCTTGATGACATCATCATTAATTATTTAATTAATTAATTTATTTTTATGCCATTAAATCCCTTTATCTTAATTAAAAATATTTAATTAAGGAATCCCTCCCAAAAATGTTTAAATCTTATTTAAACATTATTTCCTTATTTATTAATTATTAATTAATAAATTGACCAAAAAACCCAAAATAAATAAAAAATTTATTTTTTGCCCAAAACTTGGCCAATTTCCTTAAGACCACTAACCTCCTCCAAAATCTTCTAATCCTTCTTTAATTTTGATTAAAGGCTAATCTCATCATTTTCTACCCCTAATCCCAACTCAAAATATTTAATTAAGATTAAATATTAATCCTCATGTTTATTAAAAAAGTTTTAATAAATATCTCCTTAACCCAAACCCTTGAAATAAATAAAACTTTATTTATTTCCTAAAAATCTAATTTATCCTCATCCTAAGAAGTTCTAGACTCTTCTAGAAAGTCTTCATCCTCATCCTAGGAAGCTCTAGACTATTCTAGAAAGTTTTTATCCTCATCCAAAGTCTGGACTCTTCTAGAAGATGTCTTTAAACCTAATCCTAATCCCCTCCTAACCTTGTCACATTCCCTAAACATGGGTTAAAACTTACTAACCCAAGCCAAAGTTAACAAATATCTCCTCCTTCACCCACCCTCATTAAATGCCATCCACTTGCCTGTCCCTAAGCTAATCCTAAACCATCCTAATCCATCCTCTAATCATTTGCACAATCCTAAGCAAGCTTAAACCCTCCTAATCAAGCCCAAGTCAAAATTTCTCTCATCTCCCTCAAAATATCTCAACCATAAAACTTTATGAAGCCCACTAGGCCATAAATGACTCTTCCAAGCCCTTTTATTGCTCTTACAAGCCATTATGAGGGTCTTTATGAAGATTTTATCCCTTGAGCCTCCTTTGTTGACTCATCCTTCCCCTTTCCTCCATCCTCTCACCCTGTGACATGTGTCACTCCTTGATTGGCTGTAATGAAGCACAATCCATGTGCTCTCCTCTCATGCAATTTGAGCCCTCCATGAGCTTTTTCCCATCCTTGCATCTTAGCCCTCAATCCCTCAAGCCTCTTGCCTATAAATTGGATCCTTCCCCTTTGCAAAAAAATACAATCCATGAAGTAAAGTCATAATGCCATTTTAAGAAGCTATTTTATATCAAAACCATACGTATACTCACACCCAAATTCCAACTCCATTTGAAGCCCTTTTTGAAGCATAAGCTTGAGTATACATCCTATCTATTTAGACAAAGCCACTCAACAAGAGAGCTTCTTATTGAGAGAGCCCATTAAAGGCTCATATTCTTAATTGAGAGCTCATCTTAGTCTATCTTGAAGTTTATGAATTTGCTTTAGTTTGTAGAAGCTTTATTTAAATTTGGTTTCTATTAGCATACTAACATTGCTCATATACATTTTGGCACGCCTGGTGTGACCCCACATGGGTCATCTTCATTAGCTTTTTTAGTCAAGTTTTGTATGTCATTTGCTAATTTTGGCTAATTTTGCTTGTTTTTGTGATTGGTAGGATTGTATAAATTTGTTTTATAGGTCCACATGAGCATGAAGAAGACAAAGAAACTCATAGTCTATCTCATAGTATTTGTAGATTTTTCAAGCTTATAGGTGGACAAAGCACTTGGAATTCTTCTTCGTCTTCTTGTCTATATTCTTCTTATTCCATCTACTTCTTCTTCTTCTTCTTGTGGGAGATCTTGGCCATTTTTTTTAAGAAAGAAAAATCATACACACTTCTTTTTAGTGCTTAAAATGAACCCCCAAATCATACTTAAATTCATTAAAAAATTAAAAATTTGCAAAAAAGAAAAAATCTTTTAACAAGTGAAATTAAACCAATCCAATCATTTGCATCCTTGCAACATCAAAGTTTTAGATGCATTCATGCAAAGTTAGGAACACTTCATTTTTGGGAATTTAAAAAGAACTTCAAGTTTCCATTTCAAAAGGTTCAAAATAAACATTAAGTGCACACTAAAATCTAAATCAAACTCAAAGCATCAATCAAGGATAAAATGAACCTCATTTGCAAATATTTTAAAGTTATTTTAAAAATCTCATGAAAACTAAGAGTCCTAAATGGTTGCCAAAAATTGTCCTAAAAGCTTTGTTATTTGTTCCAAACAAATGTCTTGTTGCAAAATCTTGAATGTTTCTTAGGTTTTTCATGCATCAAAACAATCTAGGAATATCATTTTTCGGCTTAAAATATGCAAACTAGAACACAACATCTTGAATGAAAACCAAAGTCCAAAGAGTCCATTTCACTTTTGAGTCCAAAACAATCTTGAATGATCTAAGGTTAAAACAAAGCACTTCAAAGTTCTTAAAATAACACACAAAATCTCAATCTTGAATGCTCAAAGGAAAAAACTTGAATGTTTAATCACTTGTCTTTGAATGCATATTGCTAAAAATCACTCTTGAGTGCCATGGATTAAAATCAAGTTTTTTTTTTTAATGAATGCATGATTAAAACAACAAATCCAATCTTGAATGCCATAGATCAAATAATCATCTTTTGGGGCATAAAAATAATCCACATTTTTGAAATCTTCTAAGTTATAAAAACTAATAAAGATGCTTTGAGTAAGTTTGTAGTTGGACTCACCCTCTTTAATCACCCATCAATTTAACCATTGGTTGCAATCTCAGCGCCATCTATGGGGATGTGTCTACCTAAGAGGGTGTTAAGTGCTCCACAAAGGTCAAACTCCACTCACTTGGGTCTTTAGTGGTTTTTATAAGTTAGAAAATTTCTTGAATGCACATTAATCTTGCTCACACTTCATTTGGGCATAAAAATTGGACAAATCTTGATGTGGAGGGCCTCCGGGCGCGCGCTTGGCAATCGAGTTTCACACATCTTTGTTTTGAGCTTAAAAAAAACTCACACTCAATCTTGAATGCCTAACAATCAATGAACATTGCATGGTTTGGACACATTTTCAATGGTGCTCACATTTCTTATGTTGATGATCTCTCGACTTTCATTATGCTGACGATGTTGTCAAATTGGAATGAACATTGTATGCCATAATCACAAGTGTCTTCAATCATAGCTTACAAAATATAAATCATCAATTGGAATAAACACGTGTCTTTTAAAGCCCAAGATCATGCATGTGGTCTTGTTTTACACTTTTTAGGAGGCCTGCTGGGGGATTTCATCACCCCTTGGGACGAACTCAACTCCAGCGTTCTGACAAAGTATAAAAAATGGGAGGTGAATCCAAAGACACCTCTCTTGGAATCAAGATTTTTTCACTCGGGCTAAGCCTCAAGGAACTTTATACCCTTGAGAAGTGAAAGAGGAGAAGTGGGTTACCGCTTCTCTCGACTGTGTGACATCTTTTTGGTTTCATCTATGGATTTGGGCCTCACGTACCTTGCATATAACGAGGACTTCCTAGCTATAACAAATTTCATCCTTGTAGAAAGCTTCCTAGGATGTTGGTGTGTTTGACATGCTTGCTCCAAAATTTTGTCTGCTTGTTTGTTCATAGCTTTTGAATGAATGTTTGCCAACTTTGGTCAAAATCCCAAAAAAGCAGAAATCTTCCAGCTCAAGGCATACTTAGCGTAGTCACTGCCTCATCAGAAAATCATCCAAGCTCACCCGCTGCAACTGAATCTATCTAGTTCCTTGCTTTAGAACAATCCCAAATCCAAAGTCTCTCCAAATCATCCCCCCCAGCCAGCTAGCAACCCAATCCAAAAGCACACCCAAGCCTTTAGAGAGTTGTTTTCATTCTGCTAAAATTTGCTATCCAATCAATCTGACCAATCCACTAGCCTCACCAAGGTTATCCCTTTGACAGAGCTTTGTCTAGGGTAATCTAGCTTTGTCACTTGTTATCCCTCATTACCTTGAGCTAAAGGTTGGGATCCACAAGTGGTCAATCTCGTGTCATGCCCATAAGATCATTAGTCTATCCTTAAGTTGACACAATCTCCACCAATCCAGCGCATAGGAAAGAAAAACTCTTACTTTTTGAC
Organism: Cupressus sempervirens; assembly: GCA_028749045.1. Taxonomy (NCBI): domain Eukaryota; kingdom Viridiplantae; phylum Streptophyta; class Pinopsida; order Cupressales; family Cupressaceae; genus Cupressus; species Cupressus sempervirens. Next base: position 700,866,385 of record CM053791.1, on the reverse strand, counting down.
AGCATGCCCTTGAAGTCTTCCATCCACAGGAAAGCCAAAAATCTCCAGCCAATCCTCCTTAGGTCTGTCATACAGCTTTGACTCTCCCTAGGAAATCCTTCATCAGCCAATCCAAAATCTACGCTTAATCCAAATCCAACCATGAGCTTTCGTGTTCATCCATATGCAAGACCCCATCCCCATCCGACTCATCATCAAAACATGAAATTCCAAACCTATCATTATGTGTTTGGTCGTATTGTCCTTGCTACCGCCACCTCCTATTCCAATGATGATGAAAATCTTATTGACTATGACGTGTATATTGAAAGCCTTAGAAACATTACCCCAAGCATCCCACAAAATCCATGCATTCTTCCAAACTATCTAGTCATGCCATATGATATCCCAGCTTCTCCTCCAACACCCAATCAACCAAGCTTCCAATCTTCCACCCCCATCACACTAGCTATTCCTATCAATCCACCTCTACCTCCGACACACGAGTCTCCAAGGAATCTGCTATAGGAAATATAAGAAAAATCACCTCCAGTAGTTGATAAGCCATGTCATCTAATCCAACCATGTGAAGTAGTCAGTAATGAAGCTTCCCCATCCATAATATCACCTCCATCTCCCATAGCTATCATTCCCATACCATCCATCAAATTTCTTAAAATCCTTCCACTTCCTGCAAGCATCAAAATCCCACCATATGTCAAAACCCTCCAAATCCTATCCACATAACCTCTAAGCATTTCCCAAATCTCCCATAATGACCCTTATGCATCCATCTTCTACTCACCCATCTCCACTACTGAATCTCCCATCTCTCCATCTGCTGCCTTTGAAGAGTCCATCCCTTCACCTCCTATCACACCATCCACTCCAAACCAATCCTATCACACCATCCACTCCAAACCATTTCCCAATCCTATCCTACCCAAAAGCATGTTGACATCCCCCAAATCATAAACGAAGATATCATCGTACCATGTCTTCCATCCATAGTGCAGTCACTATCCCCTCCATCTCCAAAACCTCAAGCCATACCTCCTCTACTACAGGATATCTTTTCATCCCATAAGCTAAATCAAGATCCTATCCTACCATCTCCTCCACTCCATGCTTCCATCTTACCACCTATCCAAGCTATTTCACCATCTATAATATACCCTCTTGGTTCACTTACATTCATCCATAGTGGCCTCCTCTCAGCAGAAGAATTACGAATAGTATCTCCCTATTGCAGCATAGCTGATAAAGCACTTCCACCATTTTTTGCAAGCAAAAAGTATCCTCAACTAGTTCAAATGCTCAATTGATGGCATTATCAAGGTCAAGGTTTAGGACCACAAGAGCAAGGAATCAGAAAGCCTATTATTGCACAAAAAAATCTAGGATTTCATGGTCTTGGATATGTATCCAAAGGCTCACCATCTAAAGGTGTTGGTACACCAAACCCCCAAACCAAGCCTATCTCCAAACCCCCCATGCTAGCCTCCCATCACTCCTTCAAGAAATCTTATGTCATCCCCCCTCCACCATCTTTGCAACCTAAAACAACCTACAATATCCCACCTTCATCTGCTAAATCCATTTTGGGTCCCTATGTCCCAAAATCTACCATCCTCCATCCTCCTATCAACCATCATTCAAATCCTATTCCCTCCATTCCTATGCAAGATCAGCAAAGAAACATATTGAGGCACATCATCCATCATCATCCCCCTACACACTCTCCCATATCCTCTCCATCTCACAAAGCTTCTTCTAACCATCTTCCCAAAGCTTACCATAGTAATGTAAATGCCAACTTCAAAATGCATAAAGCTAAAAATCCACATCCTAGGCAATCATATGTCTATTCTAAAAGACATACTCCAAAAAGGAAAAATCCAATCAAAGAATGCAAAATAATGCAAAATTCTATGAAAAGAAAATCCAAAACCATGTGGATCCCAAAGAAAAATGTTGAAACCCAATGCATAATGGCATCCACCATTGCTAATCCTCCATCCAGTGACTCATGTCCCCCATCTCCTAACTCCATCTTGGGTGCCTATATCCCCAAGCACGCTTCCACAAATCATCCATCACACTCGCATCTACCATCTATCCCCCATATGCTCTTTTCACACCCATCCCAACATGTGCCAATGTTGCTCTTGCAAGCATCCCCATCTCATGCTCCTTTCCAACCTTTTCATCCCTCCATATCCTACCATCAATCCCATCTAATCCAATCAATTTCATAAATCACACATCCGGTGTACCAATAGCTAGCAACAAAATTGAACATTCCAACAGCTAGTGAAAAATCCCAAAAAAGAAAAAATAGCTGAAGAAAGCCAAAATCATTCCAACTAAGTCCAAAGTCAAAAATTCAAAAAAAATAAAGAAAAATAAAGCGTCCACTGGTGAAAACTTATCATTTCAAGCACCTTGGACAAGTACCATAATGAAAACTTGGCAAACAAGCGTCATGCATAATCCTGCCATCTCCAACTTAGCCTATCACCCTCATGCTTTTGGTCATCTCTTGACATCCAACTCCATCTTCCAATCTATCCACCTATCCTCTACCCTCCATCTTCCATCTCACACCATCCACTTATCTCCTACAGCTTCAACTAACCATCCCATCTATCATCCATCTCCCTAGCCCCTTCAGCTTTTTCCATCCTAGCTTCAATCCTATCACTTCCATCATAAGACCTCCTTCTGCATGTTATCTTCTGATTGGGGGCACTATATTCCTTGGAGATCTTGTCTTTTCCATCCTCCCTTATCATTGGTATCTAGCTCTAGGCTATCCTCATGCAAACCCAATGTCATCTCTTTATATCCATCATAATCCTAGCTATCTACCATCCTATCTAGCAATCTCATCCTGCTCCTCTAGCTATCCTTGGTCACAAAATCTCTCATCATCATTGGATGCATCCTGCCAAATCCATATCTTTCACTATCACCCCACCCTTAGCTTTCACATCTTGCACAACATCGAACCATCCTACTATCCTATCATCCTGAGCTTTTGCCTGCTTGTAACTATCTTGGTTAGCTTCAACTTGTAAATATCTTGGTCTGTCAGCTTGTACATCCTCTTTAGCTTAGTACCATTGTATCTATCCAATTTTTGTGTCAGATCATCCTTGGTCAACATCTTGCACACATCACACAACCCTTGGTTAGCTATCCCAGTGCATCCTTTAGCTAGATCTCCTGTCACCAAAGTGTTATCCTTCTTAGTTTAGCTTGCCAGACGCATCACTCATCCAGATCCACCAGCTTAGGTGCTCTCCAATAGATCTTTGAAGGATATAGCTTTCCTCATGTCTGATCTTGGTCTGTTAGTGCCTCATCCTACCCATCTTGTTGGCAAATCTTTCTCTTTTGGATTTTCACTTTCTTTTGATTTGGAATCTTCCCTTTTGGGTGTTGAAGTATCTTTTCCAAACAATCTTTTTGTTCCCTCCTCAAAGTTGCCACGATCTTCCATATCATGGCATACTGCGAATGGGGCAATCTAGGCGTAAGGTTTTGATCAAGTCTTTTATTTGTTTTTCTTTTCTGCTTGTGGGTTACCCAGTGTCGGTTCCACTCTGTTTCCTCTGGGTTTCATGTGTGATGCTGGGGCAATCCTTGTGTGTTTGTTTCGAGTCAGTCTGTCAGTCCTCTGGATGGTTGGTGACACGGCCTTGATATTCTTGGTAACCTTGTCAATTAACCAACAGTCCTATAGCAAATCTAGTGCTCAACTACATGGTGGTACTTCTCGTTGAAGTATCCCCCCGCTCAAAAAGCTTCAATGGTTTTCCTTCATCTCTATTATCCCCCATCCATATCCAACATTCGTCTCTCCTACCCCAGCTTATGCATCAGTATCTCTTTGAATCACTCCTCACCTTTAGCTTTAGGGATCAACAATCCCAGTCTTAGGGATCCACCAATCCAAATTAAATCACCAAGCCTCATCTTTTGAGATCCACAATCCTAGTCCTAGGTATCTCTAAAACCCGTCTTCCACCAATCTGACTCGTTGAAATCCTGTTGCATTAGCTTTTTAATCCCTTCATCCATCTCCCCATCTTGGATTCCTTTTATAGCGCTCCACTCCTTCATCCTCTGCAATCCCTGAGATCTTAAGCTTGCTTCCTCTTGTGCCTCTGATTCTCCCTTTATCATTCTCCCATAGTGAGAGTTTGAGCTAATTCAGCCTCTTCTCTTAAACCAATCCGTGTCTCCTTGGTCATCTGAGATTCTTGTACTTTTCAAGAAGTCATCGAGCCTCGGTTTCTCTCCCTGCCGCCTTCTTGAGGTGGCATCTCACAATCCATTCTCTCCTCTTCTGCTCTAGCCTTGGGCATCTTATTTTCTTATCTTTGATGCCATGCCACTTGCGGCATCACATCAAAGAGGGGCAAAATGTAGACACATAAAAACCTTTAAAAAATAAAGTATTTTTATTTTCTAAAAAATTCTTGATGACATCATCATTTATTAATTAATTAATTTATTTTTATGCCATTAAATCCCTTTATCTTAATTAAAAATATTTAATTAAGGAATCCCTCCCAAAAATGTTTAAATCTTATTTAAACATTATTTCCTTATTTATTAATTATTAATTAATAAATTGACCAAAAAACCCAAAATAAATAAAAAATTTATTTTTTGCCCAAAACTTGGCCAATTTCCTTAAGACCACTAACCTCTTCCAAAATCTTCTAATCCTTCTTTAATTTTGATTAAAGGCTAATCCCATCATTTCCTACCCCTAATCCCAACTCAAAATATTTAATTAAGATTAAATATTAATCCTCATATTTATTAAAAAAGTTTTAATAAATATCTCCTCAACCCAAACCCTTGAAATAAATAAAACTTTATTTATTTCCTAAAAATCTAATTTATCCTCATCTTAAGAAGTTCTAGACTCTTCTAGAAAGCCTTCATCCTCATCCTAGGAAGTTCTAGACTATTCTAGAAAGTCTTTATCCTCATCCAAAGTCTAGATTCTTCTAGAAGATGTCTTTAAACCTAATCCTAATCCCCTCATAACCTTGTCACATTCCCTAAACATGGGTTAAAACTTACTAACCCAAGCCAAAGTTAACAAATATCTCCTCCTTCACCCACCCTCATTAAATGCCATCCACTTGCCTATCCCTAAGCTAATCCTAAGCCATCCTAATCCATCCTCTAATCATTTGCACAATCCTAAGCAAGCTTAAAACCCTCCTAATCAAGCCCAAGTCAAAATTTCTCTCATCTCCTTCAAAATATCTTAACCATAAAACGTTATGAAGCCCACTAGGCCATAAATGACTCTTCCAAGCCCTTTTATTTCTCTTACAAGCCATTATGAGGGTCTTTATGAAGATTTTATCCCTTGAGCCTCCTTTTCTGACTCATCCTTCCTCTTTCCTCCATCCTCTCACCCTATGACATGTGTCACTCCCTGATTGGCTGTAAGGAAGCACAATCCATGTCCTCTCCTCTCATGCAATCTGAGCCCTCCATGAGCTTTTTCTCTTCCTTGCATCTTAGCCCTCAATCCCTCAAGTCTCTTGCCTATAAATTGGATCCTTCCCCTTTGCAAAACAACACAATCCATGAAGTAAAGTCATAATTCCATTTTAAGAAGCCATTTTACATCAAAACCATACACTCACACCCAAATTCCAACTCCATTTGAAGCCCTTTTTGAAGCATAAGCTTGAGTATACATCCTATCTATTTAGACAAAGCCACTCAACAAGAGAGCTTCTTATTAAGAGAGCCCATTAAAGGCTCATATTCTTAATTGAGAGCTCATCTTAGTCTATCTTGAAGTTTATGAATTTTGTTTTTTTTGTAGAAGCTTTATTTAAATTTGGTTTCTATTAGCATACTAACATTGCTCATATACACTAACAATGTAGCTAGTAGACCATTGGGAATGAATAAACATCATTACCTATAAAGTTATGCGTTATAAGTGCAATAAATTTGCATATAGTGCAAGATATTATAGACTATAGATCAATTAGTTTGGACCAAGATATGGAAATAAAATTATGGCATGTCATATTTGCAAAAAATTAGGTTACACAACAAGGTTTTCCAAAAAAACTTGATTTAATGGCTTCAATAACAACATGAGAAATCCTAATGCAAGAAGGAACATGATAGAAATTAGAAAAGATCAGAAGGTGAATAAGAAGTAGGTAGAAAGCATTGATAAAAAATTGTGAAAGAATGAGTACCAGAAAATACTAAAGTGGGGTTAGAAAAGTAAAAAATGTGTTGATGTTTTGTAGCTTCTCTCAAATAAACTATAGCGAAGATATATATGTATATATTGTTAGAAATGCTTTAGAATAGCTGAGAGGGGGGCTGAATTAGTTATTCAAGGTCCAAATGTCCTAATAAAACTTTTTTACTAAGCATAGTGAGCCCATTTAAACTAACCATGCATCCAAGCTAAACAATCTTCTTAGCAAGTTACTAATAAATCAACATGCAAGAATAAGACATGAAAAGTCAACACATGACATAGTGATTTACCCAATCTAATCTCCCTACTCTAATTTGGGTTTGAATGGATTAGGTAAGATAGGATGTATCTTCCCCTAATCTTGTTTCTTCTAGAAACATCATGTGGAATCCACCTGTATTCACCTAAAAATGGTTAACCTAGATTTCTATACCACTAACTCAACATTCTTATCTTCCTTCTCATTCAAAAAATTCAAGCTAACAACCTTATTAGCTCAGATCTGGTGAATCTTGGACTTTTCAAATAATACAATAGCTTGGCATTATTAACTTTCTGATGCTCGACACATATTGTGTTACTTGGCACCTACTGTGTATTCACTCGGCATCAACTAAGTTTTATTGATGCTCAAAACCTATTACATTTTTTCTAGCTCAACACCTGAACTTGCTCAACACTTTCTGTTTCACTCAACACACACTAGATATTTCATTTTCTCGATAGTTATTGATAATCTACTCAGCATGAATTAACTTTCTTGGCACCCACTAATGAATTTAGTCAAGCTTTGTAGATAGTTTTGTTATAACTTATTCTTCTAGAGTTTCCAAGTGTAGCCAACCTCTGCATCTTCAAGTGTATTATTAATACATCATTTTACCATTGTCTTCACTAATCCTTGTACTTCATTACAAAACCATAACTCAACCTTTCCCTTAGGTGCTTTTGTTACATCTTATTGATTAAATCCTCTTCATCAATCAACTAAGTGATAATACTTGGATCTTATAAGCAATTTTCATTCTAGAAAATAGTAGGTTTGACATCAGTGACAAAAAAATGATTGAAAACATTATTTATCGAAAATATCCCTTCTTCAATAATGATCTTTTCAATCAAATTTCAACAATCTCCCTCTTTGGCATTGATGGAAAACCAAATTGATCAACCAAGTTATCAAAATGCTAACTATGTTAAAATAGTAAGTCAAATGCCAAAAAGAAAAATTTGTATCCAAAATTATTTATTCTATTAGCAAATTTGAATTTCTTATGACTCACTTTGAATTTTGTAAGTAACTCCCTCTTTCAAAGTATTAGGGATATCTCTTTTGCTGATACACTATCTTCTCCTTTTTATTCTACTCCCTCTCCGATCTTGTCATCTTGATTGATTTTTGTTTGTGCTATTCTTCTCTCTCTTAGCCACTATTTCCTTTCTCCTTCATTTCTACTATTTCTTCCTTTACACATTTGATCCTATAGATTTGATTAGTTTATGTTATTTCTACCTCTTTGACAACAATTCCAAAAGACATATTATTTATGCAAGTGTAGCATTTGTAGGAACACCAATTTCTCACTCTATCACCTTGCCTATGAATTGTTTGGAATTTTAGTATTTTAATTACTTTAGGAAAAACCTAAAGTAAGTATCCTTTACATCAATTTATATCATTTTAGCAAGCAACTCATTTGATGTAGGGCATTCTTGCTATTACTCAAATAATCTTGGATAGGGGTATTACCCCTAACTTACCTCTAGGATAATCAAATGCATCTTTAGGTAATGGTTTGTGAAGATGTCAACAATTTGTTCCTTTGAGTTGACATATTCCATCTTCACTTGTTTGTCTTCCACCAGTTCTCTTACATAGTGATACTTAATTACAATGTGCTTTGTTTTGGCATGCATCATAGGATTCTTTTATATGTTGATGGAACTTGTGTTATATACCTTTCAATAGGTGCTTGATCCATACAATATTTGTACAGTTTATGGAAGTAGCAACATACTCAGCTTTAACTGTGGACTATGAGGTACAACTTTTCTTTTTGCTAGTCCAAGTGACTAATCTTCTACCTAAGAAGAGTGTTCCTCTACTAGTACTTTTTCTTCATCTATATTACCTCCCTAATCTGCATCAATGTAGGTATTCAACTTGAACTTTTCAGTCCTCTTGTAGTATAAGCCAAAGTCATCTGTTCCTTTTAGGTACCTCATTATTCTTTTTATTGCCATAAGATGATTTTCTCTTGGGTTTGCAAAAAATCTTGCAACTATTCCAATAGATAATGCAATGTCTAGTCTACTGTGTACAACATACTATAACTTTCTAATCATTTATTTGTACATTGTCTAGTTTACTTTAGCTAATTCATCATTCTTGTATAACTTGTCCTATTACCATTATTGTATTTACTAGTTTTGAATCCTCTAAGCCAAATGTTTTGAGTATCTCCTTGTTATATTTTGATTGAGTCACAAATATGCCATGTGTTAGTTGATATACATGCAATCCAACAAAGAATTTGATTTCCCCAAACATTGACATCTCAAACTCATGTTTCATCTAATCAACAAAATTTTTGCATAGTGCATCTCTTCCTCCAAATATTATATCATCAACAAAGATTTTAGATATCAAAATGTCTTTAACTTTTTCTGTCTTGATATATAGGTTGCTGTTGTCATTTGTTCTCTCAAATCCTATCTTCACAAGATATTTATAAATTCTCTCATACCAAGCTCTAGACACTTGTTTCAAACCATAGAGTGCTTTATGCAATTTGCAAACCATATCATTGTTGTTTTCATCAAAAAATCCCTCTAGTTGTTCTATGTAGACTTCCTCTTGTAGTATACCATTCAAAAAAGTAGACTTTACATCCATTTGGTAGACTTTAAAACCTTTGTAAGTAGAATATGCAAGTAGATTTGTTACTCCTTCCATCCTTGCAACAAGGGCAAATGTTTCCCCATAGTGCAATCATTCTTCTTGAGCATAACCTTTATAGGCTAGTCTGGCCTTATTTCTTGTGATCTCACCATTCTCGTCAAGCTTGTTCCTAAATACCCACTTGGTACCAATCACATTCTTATCAGCTAGTCTTGGAACTAAATTCCATGTTTTGTTCTTCTCTATTTGCTCAATCTCTTCTTACATAGATTTACACCAGTCATCATCTTGTAGTGCATCTTTCATTGTTTTAGGTTTAATCTTTCTTAGTAGACATGATTCATTTCTTAGTCTATTCCTTGTCATTGGTCTAGCTTCTTTGTCACCAATGATTTGTTTAGTAGGGTGATGTCTTCTCATATATTTGGATAGCCTTGGTTTTGTCTTTTTTTCCATGTCTGGTTTTTTAGCTTCAAAGTCACTATGCACATCTTTTTTAGGTACCCCAGTATCTCTTTCATGTGTATTAATTTTAGAATCAGAATGTGCATTATCTTCATTCTACAACTCAACTTCTGAATGCAAATCAACATTCACTAGTTGTGACTCGGTAGATACTGAAACTTGTTGCTAGTTCCCAACTTGATTGGCAACATCTTATTTAGTAGGCATTCCTCCATAGAAGTATACAATAATCTATACTCTTCTAGTTTCTTGATGGATTCATCAACTTGAACTTCTGTATGCTCATCAAATTTTATGTTTTCACTCTCCACAATTTTGTTAGTGTTAGTATTTAAACACTTATATGCTTTACTTCTAGTGGAGTATCCAAGGAATATACCTTCATCACTCTTTACATTAAACTTGCCATTTCTAGAATCTTTAAGAATATAGCACTTAAAACCAAACACTTTGAAATGTTTTACATTGGGTGAGTGACCATACCATAATTCAAAAGGTGTTGCATTTATACCTTTCTTGATTTGTACTCGATTCAGGGTGTAGAAACTGTAGTTATAGCTTCTCTCTAATACTTTAGAGAAAGTACCACTTAAACATTTGAATTGCATCAATTTTTTTTTTAAGAACATGACAGTCATCATTCTAGAGTAGTCATAAAAAAAAAACATTATATATTTGTCTCTTTTGTAATTTTGCACTTCTATTGGGCCACATAAATCAGCATGGACTAACTCTAGTACTTCTTTGGAAGTATAGGTTTTTCTTTTGAAACTTGACTTGGTCATCTTTCCTAGCTGACACTGTTTGCACATCATATTTTTAGGCTTCTTTAGTTTGGGCAAACCTTCGAATTTCTTCACTTTTCTAATTCTAATTAGATTATCAAAGTTGACATGACATATCCTTTTATGCCATAGCTACACATCATCAAATCTTACAATAAGATAGGCAACATCCTCTATATCTAGGTAAAACAAATTACTCCTAGTTTGGTCTCATTTTTCTATCAGATTTCCATTAGTGTCATAAATTTTGGTAGTTTTGTTTCCAAATTCTACTTTGCATCCTACATTGCCTAATTGTGACACACTCAATAGATTGTAGTTCAATCCTTCAACATAATATGTATTATTGCAGGAAATTTTCTCTGTAAGCTTAATAGAACCTTTTCCTTGATTAAACATGGAGCATCATTTCCAAATCTAACACTATTTCCATCATCCTGAGTCAAGGTAACAAACTTTCTTTTGTCTCCTATCATGTGATGTAAGCATCCACTATCTATGATCCACTTGTCATTCTTGTTTACACAGGATACCAATGTTGTTTCCTCATCTTCATCTCACTCATCCTTCATAGCTACATAGACTACCTCATCATCATTTTCATCATAATTCTCTTCTTCAATAATGTAGCACTTTTTTCCTTTGTCTTTGTGATCTTTGCTATCATCTTCTCTTCTATTCTTGTATTTATTGCCTTGTCTATAGCTCATTTTTTGTGTGCACCTTACAACAATATGTCCTACTCCATTGCAATTAAAACAAATGATAGGCAACTTGCCTTTGAATTTACCTTTGCCTCTATGAAATCTTCTAGCCAACAATGCTTTTAGTTGTTCCACATCTTCTTCATATGTGTTGCTTTCACTAGATGCATATTTCATCTTTCTTTTCTTCTTCTTTGATTTCACCTCTTTAGTGTCTTTCAACAACAACTTGGCCTTAAAAGTAGATTCAAGATTCTCAAGTTTGTAGTTATCAAAGTTGGATGACTCAAATGCAGTAAGTCTTCCCACTATACCTTCAAAAGTTAGTTTGTTTCCTGGCATGCATCTCAACTCTTGGATGGCTAATACTCTAATAGCATAGATGGGGACCAAGGTTCTTAAAACTTGTTAATAGTAGTTTCATCATCTGAATGACCAGTCACACTTCTTATTGCACTTACTACTTCCTTTATTCTAGAGGCATATTGAGCAATGTTCTCACCTTCCTCCATTCTCATGTCATCAAATTTTCCTCTAAGGCTTTCTACTTTAGCTCTTTGCAAAATTTGATATCCTCCATAAATATTTGTCAAGGCTTCCCATGTATGATGATGTGGTAGGTTTAGGGGTCGTTGCATGAGATCTTGCCACGTGTTCAAATTTGAGGGCTGGCACACGTCTGCAAGATGAAGGTGCCTAGGAGTTAAATATTGTGAGCATGTAAGATTGTGCCATGTGGCAAGTGGGTCCCACATGTAATGAGGTGGAAATCAAAAGCAAGTTTAGGTAGGAGGTGCTTAGATCGTGACACGTGTCACGATCTAATAGACAACGCATGCTCGCAAAATAGAAATGCTCACTAGATAACTAATGCGGGCATGCAGAAATCTGACACGTGGCATTGGGGTGATGATGAGGTAGGTGCTATCTCAGCGATGATGTGGCAGCTTGGTAGGCCAATCAAAGGTTGCCACGTGGAAAAAGAGTCAGTCAAACCTAGTTTGACCCCAAATTTGAAGGGTGTGGGCAGAAATAAAGAAAAATTTGTTAAAAAATGATTTTTTTAATTATTTAAATGCACGTCAGTGAATTTTAATTTCAAAAGGAGTATAATCTAAAGTTCTAACTTTAGAAAAATTTTAAATATTTGAAATTTTTTCTAAAGTTCTAACTTAAGAAAAATTTTAAATTTTTGAAAATTTAAAAGTTAAAGTTGCAAACTAAGTTTTTGACAGAGGGGGATGATTTTCAAATTGAGATTTAGGGAGCTTTTGAGAGGCAAAATGGACACTCCAATATACCATCGAACCCAGAACGAGCTAAATTTTCCACTTTTGAGGTTAGTTTTTGCACAGGTGCTCACCTATTCAGTCTATAAGCCAATTTGTGATTCCCAAGACATTCTCAGTAGAATGACCAAAATTTGACACTGATCATCAAAATTGGTCATGAGGTAGATATAAAGGCTTGGTGAAATGTAAAAGTGAAGAAAAATTGATTCTAATCAGTTTTCTTGTATTCTTGAGGCCATTTTAGCTAATTTTTCACTTTTTACCTTGAGTGCTTTTTAATATCAGAATCAGTTATGTTCTTTCATCATGAAGTATCTTAGATATTTCTTTCTTTTGGAAATCAAATGACGAGGATTTGATTTTGGCAGTTGAGGAGAGAAGGTAGAGAGATTCTTTTAAGCTTCTAGAGGGAGAATTCTAAAGGGACACTTGTGAGTTTCAAATTCAATCGAAGAATTTCCTTCCTTATATATATTCTCTCTCCTCCTCTGAAAAAGGTTGTTGGTTGGTTTTCATTTTCTAGTTCTAGGAGCTCTGCTCAAGCTGTGAAAACTACACACCCAACATTTCTCTTGTATTGAACAACAATTTATGTTTTATGCAGATATTTCTTGTCTGTTAGGTGATTGGTGAGTCATTTCTAAAACATCTTTCATGTATTTAGTTTCAAGGAAAACAAATAAAGAGCAGCAAAGGGATTTAAATTCAGTTTGAATCATGTCTCCTGTTTGTGGATCTGTAATCTTTTCTAGTTTGTGATCAAAGAGCATAAATTGGGTTGCATTTCATTTAGAAATGTATGTGATTGAAGTATCTTGTTGGTACAACAAAGAGCCATGTAATTTCTTGATGTTTATCACAAGGTTTGCAAATTTCATGATGGGATAATTTTGAGTATGAGATTCAAATCTGAAGTAGATGTCTATTCACAAAGTGAAAAATAGATCAGGGATCTTGATGTAGTAATATGTCTGAGATTTCCAGAAGATGTATATTTGTAATTCATATAATTTCTCAATAAATAAGGCATTGATCAGAGATAGGATCATTAGATTTTGTTGCTCATACCTGGGTCTTTCTATTATCAACATATTAAATCAATTTTCCCTTTTATGTTGAAAGTTATTCAATGTTTAACCTTAGCTTGCCAATTTCATGAATTATGTTCTTAGCTATTTCATGCTTGTGATTCCTGGTTAAGTATAGAAGATTTAGGGGTTTTTATCTATTATTCGGGATCCTAATTATGCTCATTGCACTAGTCACATAATTGGATCCTAAGAGGTTTACGTGCCTAGATTTTGTAGAGCCTAAAGTGTAGAAGGAGTGTAGCCTTATAGTTGGCCTAGGTTTTTGGTGAATTGTGTCCATTATTGGAGATAGCTGCCCATAGATGCAATTTTGCCTTGCATACTTGGTTATTCAAATTTTGTTAAATCGGGAGCCAATAGATACAAGGATCACCTCGCGAGTGTTCAAACGACCAGAGGCCAACAACTTATCTACTCTTAAAAAAGACATATAACAAGTCCTTAGGCTACACGAGCAATGCCAATTGAGCGAGGAGGATCATGATCATTAGAACACCATGCATTAGTAGGGTTAGTGGGTGGCTCAAGAGGAGCCCACCTATTAGCAACATCATCATTTTATATTTTTCTTTTTCTCCCTTCGCCTGAGGAGGTGAAATTGCCAAGTCCATCAATGCGAAAGACCACTTGGGATCTCTACTAAAGGAGGGCCAAGCAACAAAAAGAGAAATAAGAGGAGAAAATGAGGACCAACCAAAACCATGCCTCGAGGGAGGAGTTACACTACAACATTTTGGGTTTTTTTTTGATATTGTTGCAATTGCAACGTCCAACCGTCACCCTAGCAACATACTCACTTGTTGACTCCTGTCGAACTTTTACTAGTCACAAATTGTGACAACAAGGGCATCCATCATAATGGAGATGATAGACATAGTCATAACTTGGAAGAAGGGAGGGATAAGAGTTCATGTTCATAATGTTGTAATTGCAATAGTACTCCATCATAATTGTGATAGTGGAAAATTTGACTCGATCATCACACTTGCGACATATATGTGACAACTAGATTGTAGAAGCAATGATTATCCATTAGGCCTTTCTATCATAGTTGTAATGCTTATGCAATAGCTATGCTATGCAAGGGATGGATATCTGTCAGAACTGACTATCACTTTCAAGGGATGTATGTCGTAATTGTGATGACTATGTGAATTATTAAAAAATAAATATAGAAAACATTGCGGTCTAACATTTTTTTGTAGGGTATCTTTATTCTTATATCAAAAGAGCAGGTATGAATTATAGATCATCCTACTATTCCTATTATAATTGGCCAGACCTTAAAGATTTTTCCTCTTCTAGGAGTCATTTTTTGTGTTAATATCTTATGTTTTCCCTCTCATCTCTCCATAATTCTAATGATGAATCATGGTGTATGATCTAAAGAATTAATTTATAAACTCACAAAAATTCAAATAGTTTGTGACTGTACTATTACATTATCAACATCTCATTCCATTAAGAAAACCTTGGGATCAACTAGTTTAATCAACATCTTTCAACATGTGAACAACTTGCTCAATCTTATATGTCTTACCCATCATCAATACAATTATTATTATTCAATCATGAGGCTACAACATACCTAGCATAAGGATCCCATTATCCTAGTTCATACGTTAGCCCTTATCTTCCATTGTATGCTTGTATACAACTTTTTTATAATCTAAGTAATATCTGCCAATGTATAATCCAACTTTGTTATAATCCAAGTAATATCCAATTTAATGAGATATTTAATTGATCAAAATAGTATAATAAATATATATTAAAAGGAACTAATATTTTTATTATTAACAACTAGATTCAAAGTGTAATATTATATTAATGATGCATCAAACCCAAGCTAGTCCAGATCCACACTCTGGTCGAAACCTCCGAGATCTCAACTTGTGCTCGCAAGCCACCAAGCAACCTCCTTGTTTCTAAACCGCAGTCACTAGCTCTTCTCCAACCTTATCCAAGATCCAAGTGTAAACTGCCTCACATTCGGCGTTCTATCCACAGACTCAAGAAAACTCACTCTTCACTTCCTCCTTCTCTTTCACACCTTGAAGCCTTCGCACTTTCCACAAATTTCACCTTTCCAAGCTACTCCTTCTAAAGCTTCTCCTTCTCGAGCTTCCACTTCTCGAGCTTCCACTTCTCAAGCTTCTACTCCTCAAGCTTTCACTTCTCAAGCTTCTCCTTGAGCTTCTACTCCTCAAGCTTCGCCTTGAGCTTGATTAGAAATACTCATAAAAGGAGATTTCTATTTTTGAGGTGCATAGGTGGCATAAAAAGAAAAATAATAGAAATAGTTGTCATTCCATTAATCGAGGTGTATAGGTGGCAATTTAGAAGTTTGTGGAAAGTTCCTTGAATAATGTATTTAATATTTGTTGGGTGCTTAGTTGTATTTGGGGTGGGAATTTAATATTTATTTAAAGGTAGTTGTATTTACCTTTTATCCCACATTGGTTGTGTTTGTAATGTCTTGGGTTAGAAGTGCCTATTTAAGCAAGGCTTATTATCATTTGTAATAAAGTTCAAGAAATGGAAGCTCTTCTAATGGAAGTTGGAGAAATAGAAGCTTTTCAAGTGAAGCTCTTCGAATAGAAGCTCTTTGTATGTAATCTCTTGTAAGGAAGTTCGAGAAATAGAAATTCTTGCATTGTAAGCTCTTCAAATGTAATCTCTTCTAATGGATTTCAAGTATTAATGGATGCTTTATGAAGCATTTTTGTCATCTCTCTGTCTCCATATTGTTGCATTTTTGGTTGTGAGTTGGTACAGGTGGTGTGGTCCGTCATCAATTAAAAACCTTGAAAAGACCCATACCACATACCTTCATATGATTGGATTTGTAGAATATAGGAGATACTGGACAAGTTCAATGATAAATCTGATCTAACTCTACCAACAAGTTCTCTACCACATATATGAAATATAAAGCATTATCAATAGTAGAGTATCATCCAAGTTGCATGTGAGAAAGGGATTCAAATTTCTAATATCATCATTAGTACTAATGTACTAGAAAACCCTATTTCTAGCAATAAAATATTCGGAAACACCAATGGACTAAATTGAATGATCATGAAATATAAATAGACTATAAAATTTGCATGATAAAACATTACATATAATTGGCATGCAAATCACTAGGAAGTTATTGTTGGAAATATGAGGTAGGCAAGGTTATTGAGAGGGAAGGGGTGAATTAGGGACCAATAAAGCTTAAGCTTATTTCACCAATTAATCCTTCATATAATATTCTATTCTAATTACATGCATGAAAGAATGAAAGCAAATAAACATTCATAAAAATTTGACACAAGATATGGTGATCTAGAAACCTTCCAAACAGAAAGTAAAACTAGGGTGGGGATGATACCCACAAGCATCAGTACTGTAGTATTAGGTTGGCTTGCTAAGGCTTACAATTGATCACTTTTAATGATCTTTAGTGTTAGAAGCAATGATGATAGTGAGGTCTACCTTGTCAAAGGATTTACAAAACATATAATGAAGTGTGCACTTGGTAAAGAGATTTATCAAAGACTATTAAGTCTACCCTATTAAAGGATTTGACTAATGCACCTATTAGGATGAACCAGTGGTTGATCTCTGATATGTAGCACTGACTTGCTAACTGAGATTCCTTGACTTGTAATGATCACCTTGCTCTGATAGATAGTACTTTTTTGTCCCTTATACTACTTGTAGCCTTCTTTAATTCACACTTCTACTCATCATATGCTTACACTTCCTTTTTGGGTATGATACAATACATTACATATATAACAATCCAAATCACAACTTATTGGAGTTGTCTATAATACAAGTTTCACCAAAATCCATAAAGTCGGCCCAACTACTATAACTTGGGTTTTGAAGACAAACTTAGTGATGTTTTGATACTTGGTAACCACTATCAACACTAGGCATCATTTGGAATTTAGTTGATGAAGAGGCTCAGTTCATATTGATCACTTCCAAGTAGCTTGAACTCATTCAACACTGTGTGACTCGGTGAACTCTACAAAACTTAGCATATATTGAATCACTTGGTTGACACTCCATGGCTCAGTCAACAATAGATTCAAATTGCTAACAATATTGGCTTGGTAGACACTAGATAACATGGTTAACTTGGTTAACACTATGGAACTTTGTTAACACTAGAGTTTTCATCACTTGCACTAAACAACTCAGTAAACACTGCTACACATAGCATAAACTGTACATAGGTTCTGAAGCTCGGTAGAAACTGGGAAACTTGTTAAAAATTGTATATTGATTAAGTGTGAGTCACCAATAAACAAATTGACCTTAATGTCAATAGTTATGAGATGGGTTATTGACATAAGTATAACATGCCATGGTGGAAAAAAATTCATCTCTTTGATTTAGAATGATAGAATCAAGTATACTATAGATTTGATCTTATTGGTGGAGATGGTGTATTTAAGGTGTTTTCTAATTTTAGACCCTTTTTAGGGGAAGATAATATCAACAAGAGAAATTTTGACTCTTCCATTGTTTGGAGAATACATATTAGAAGTGTTTTGAAATAGAATTTGGAGATGCTCAACTCTTGCAAAGTTCCTGCAGACTTAATTGCAATGTGAGATTACTAGTAAAAAGTAGGATATCTTTGTTTGTAGTGATGTGTGTTAGATTTAAAATAGAATATTTTTGAGAATGTGAATTCCAAATATCATATAACCATTTGATTATTTAATTTATTCATTTCTCTATTATCTCTTTATATTCAAAGAGTTAAGAATTTTATATGTAATTGTAGTAGAGTAATGAATACAATCATTTCCTTAACTAGATGTATCATTTATGATGAACCACTATAAGCCTCATATTTTGTTTTGAATATCTAATTCAAGAATACCCTCTTGAATCCCCCAATCTCATCAAATCAGATAGAAACTGAAGTATATTTTTCTTGAATGTTTTGTGACCATCTGATCAAGAATCTTCACCTACACAAATGATTCGACCTATAAAGTCATCTGGAAAAATGAAAATTTAAAATATTCTAAAATCTTGATGTTCTTTGTAAGTTAAAATCTTATCACTTTTAATTAAATAAATAATATTTCAATTAGAATTACAACATTGTCAAAAAAAGGAACAACTGTAAAAAAAATGTTACAACAATGTTACAAAGTGGACACCAAAGCAATAGTTCAAATAGAATTAGAATTGTAATTAGATATATTTCAGTACATGATTCTTCCATTCCACTACATTCATTTCCAGATATGGATAGTTTTGATAGGGGACTTATCTAGGTAAAGAGGTGTAATACCTCCTTAGTCACTATCTTCAATAGATTTAAAAAAAAGGTCCTTTGAATTTATAAGTGATCTCCAACTAGTAGTAAATCCAAAAAAATACAAAAAGAGTTGTAATAGAAAAGTAAGAATATAGAGGCCAAATCAACAAATTCCATTGTTTTATGTAGGGATATCTTGTCTTCTTCCCTTAAAAAAATGATGACAAAAATCTACCATTAGATTATCTTTAATAGACACACTTCTCTTCTACTTTTAGCAATAGAGGAGGATTACTAGGAAACAAATGTCTCATCCACCATAATAAAACTTTTCATTGAGCTTCCATCTTTGAATCAAAGATGGATAGCCACAACTTGAATTGGTAAATGGAAACCATGCACATCTACTAGCACTATTATCTCTCACTCATCTAATATTTCTACAATCCATTAAAACTATTAACTAGTTTCTAAATTTGATTATGATCTTCATAAAAAATAATTTTTATTATGAAACTGTCAACAACTGTCTAATTGATTTCATTCGATATGGTAGATGTTTATAATTGAAAAGCACTGGTTCTTTAAAACTAAAGTAACCTTCCCTAATCCTTTCATTGATGGAAAATGTTAAGCATATCAAAGCAATACAATCCCATACTATCAAATCTCCATTAAATTATTACAATCCCATTCTATAATCTATCACACAAATACAATCTAATACATATTGGAAGTACTCAATACCTAATTGTTGTGAGATTAAACTGATTCCTAGCTTTGGAAAGATATTGTTCTTGTAGGACCTATACTTGTATTCCTAACGACTTGAAAATCTCAACAAACACCTTATTATTGAAATCTTCAACACACTTTTGACCATGGATTGCTTGATTCTACATTGGAAAATACCAATCGTCATATTCACATATGGATTTCTCACTCTTGAAAAAATGGATTTTGCATGCTTAGAAAATTTTAGCTTTAACTTTGGCACAGATTTGAGCTTCAAACAAGCCTTCCTTTACACTCACCAAGCCTAACTATTCTCAAAATCTTTCTTCCTCCATTGAAATTATCAAGCCTTTGGTATCTTGTTCTTAGTATAGATCTCTTCACAAAAATAGAAAATCTCATCATGCCCAAAATTCAAGCCAACCTAAGCCATTTTAAGTTATTTCAAGTATACAAAGATGTTTTTATGAGAGAGAAAACTCTAGTTTATAGAGTTAGGAATGGATGGAGGGCATCATAGATAAGATGGGGTAAAAGACAAAGGTTCTATAATATGAAACCATGGAATTTGATCAACCAAGTAACCAACAACGACACAAAAATAAGATAAATTCAGTAGGTCAAAGTGGAAGTTGTATAGTCATTAGTAGTTGTAACTAACATATGAGTGTGAAAAGTCTTTGAATAGTATTGCTATGGCCGAATCAATAGGTGGTGCAAAAGTTAGAGGAAGTTTGTAAGGGAAAATTTATTATGCTTCTGACTATTACCAAGATTCCTATAGGATAACTAAACACTCAAGCATTTGGCCTTCATTTGGAATGCGTGCAAAGATGGTGGAATGAGGAAGGAGGAAAGGTTATGTTCAAAGGACTATTCTAAATGTATTTGTAAGGATTTTCATGGAATGAAGAAATTGTAGTGTACAAATTTACAAACTGACTTTTATTTGCTAGTCATGTTTTTATTATTTGAATTCTTGTCTACATTGAAAATCAATCACCAAAAATCAATCAAAACATGCACACACACAAAAGAATGAATAGATACTTTGCTGTCCACATGACACTATGGAAGTGACATCAAGGGTGTGTAGACATGGCTATGTACTATCCCATGTGGTAGGTATGGAAAAGGACTATATCCGCATGGACAACTTATATGTGGCTGCGTACTGCCCTACATAGGTTGCAATGATTGGAGAATATGTGGTAGTGATCGAAGTTTGTGTAGGTGATGTCAAGTTTTTGTTCACACCAAAAATAGACCGCGATGCTGGAAAGCAGATAAAACAATGCCGAAAATATTTTGCAGGCTACTAGTTTTGAAAGTTGACACCTAAATTTTTAACTACACTGACTAGATTTAAATTGTGGGAAGGGACATTAGTCCCACACACATTGTGGGAGGGTCCTCCACAGTGGTTAAAAGAATACTACCATGGATGGTAAATCAAATGCAACCCATTGGGAGGTGGTAGATTAATTGTCGGGGGTTAAGTTGACAGTGCCACCAGATTTAGGAGCCTCTGCCAATTTTGGCTGGTGGAATAGATTATGCCAGAATATGTGAAGAGCCCTCTTAATAATTAAATTTTCCCAGATTTAATTACAGATGCTTGCAAATAAGGAATATTCCCCTATAATAACAAAATATTCCTTCAAAATTGTAGAGTTGGGGTGTGACTACTTGATTTTGCAAAAAAAATTTCTCTGATTGGGAAAAAAAATGAAAATACCTAGATTGAAAAATAAATTGCAAAGATTAAATTAAATTCAGATCTGAAATACAAATAATCAAATCAATTAAATTACCATACCCAGTTTGCAAATCGGTGCCTTCATGTGCTAGTTTGCAATTTTTTTTGCCTCACAATCAACTTTAGCTCAGCATAGGCAAATTTATAGTTGATCTTCACCAAATCGACATTCTAGATGTAATGGCAAGGTCAGATCTGGCTTTAGATGCTCCTAATTTCTATGGATTCTCTATATTTAGGTCAAGGTGCTGAAGCATGAATAGTCTTGAATGACTATGTGTAGAGAATCTCCTCGAGCTCTAATACTATGTAAGAATTTGGTTCAGGGAAAAATTCACCCAAGACCAAGGAACTCAAACACAAACACAACAGTAGACCAAAGAGAGAGTATGATCAGAATGATGATATATTCATTCAATATGCCATATGCAAGTACTCTAGGAGTGCCTATATATAAAGGCCTTTGGAGAGCTTCTAGAATGCATAGAAGTCAGCAACATGATAAGTCATACAACCAGGCACATCTACACCAGATATGGGTTATCCTCCATTAAGCACAAAAGCATGTGTGATGATGAGAGGATAAGCCTATAATGGTGTAGCACACAAATTAGTGTTGTAGACAACATGTACTAAAAAGGGAGTGCGAATAATTGTGTTGTATATATGACAACTCAATGAATGATGCAAACTCCAATGTTGTAGATACCATGTGCTAAATTAGAGTTGCATACTTTTGTGTTGTCAACATGATAACTCATGAGAGTACACAATCTCCTAAGTATCTCACCTAAATAAATAATAAAATAATGCAATATAATAAAATAATGCATTAACCTAAGTAAACTTAAGTAAAGTGTAAATAGTAAATACTTATTTACACCAAAAAATATCATCTAAAGGAGATAGTCATTCTTTCTCTTCAAAAAGGATAAAGAAGGAATTATTTATGTCTTTTCATTCTTCCATTTCCATTTCATCCAATCAATATTTTATTCTTTTATTCAAAAATGGTGCATGAAAATATCCTTGCATGTATTCATTCATTTACAAAATTCAAAGTGTCTCTTTTTTATTACTAAATATGTAATTGAAAAATGACAAATAACTATTGATCCATTCAATATAAGTCATTCCAATAAGCTCCTTTTTCCACTCTATCAAGTAAATAAGTAAGAAAAAATAGTCAAACAAATGCACATGTCCATTCTTTCATTTGCAAAAATGATCATATAAAAGAACATGCTTTTGCCTTTATTCAAAACTGGGTAACAAAGAATCTAAATAATCCTATCTTAAACAAGATTACCACAAATCACCTCTTCTTTCTTTGCTCATTCACAAGAAAGATCATCCAAAATTTGGTACAATAACATTAAAAAATCATTCACTATTCAACATCACATCTGAAATCAACAAATCAGAAGAAATATATCTCAATTATCCACCACACATCCAAAAATATGAGACACATATTCATTGATAGAGAATATTATCTAGGTTGGATATCCCTACTTTTATGAAATTAATGCCATTAATGAAAATATTGAAAAATAAATATCCATGAAAAAAAATACTCTAGAACATGTACCTTGTAACACATGTCCTTTAGTGAAGTGGGCTATCTCAACTATCTAGGGATTGCAAGATGATCAATGCAAATGTTACACCTATTTCAACTTGAAATATGAAGGAAATAATGTTCTTAAATGATATGTGTGACAAAGTATTCATATTCATGTGGATACGTGTGATAAAATATAACAAAAAAAAGGTTCCAGAACTACAAAGTGACATCATTTTCCCATCTTCTAGTGCATGTCATTTTTTTGTCACATCCAAAATAAAATACCACCACTCTGAATCGAGAATGCATGTGCAGATGTGTTCTATATACATGGACAATAGGTGGAGCTGAAAAAACATACCACATTTACATTTATTTAATAAGTCTATTAAATTTTTAAAATTATAGATCATTGTGAATGTTAGAAATTTAGCTATTGTGGCCAAGAGAATGTCCTCATCAAGCCAACAAATAAAAAGTCTTGATTTTCTTGCATGGTGAGGAAATTACCCTTGCTTATAAGAGTCAAAGTTACAATGTTTGTGATGGTATATAACTTAAAATACCTAATTAAAGACCTCTAACAAAAATTCAAACTTGTTCATTTTTTAGCTCCACCTTGTGTCCCATGCACATGAATTGAGGTTGCATATTGAACTATGGCCTCCTTCTACATTGCTTGAAACCAAGAGACTAACATAGTTAGTTTTCATGCAATCATAGGTTAATGTTGAGATTCACTTAGTTTCAAGAATAATTTAATATTCTCTACTAATTAGGGCCAACCACGTGAAGGTGGAAGCTCATTTTCCCCCCACCCGCCTCCCAATATCTAAATTCCCTATTAACATCTAAAATTCATTCATTCATTCATCTATAAATAAAAAGTAACATTCATGAATTATCACATGATAACATTCATTAACACATAAGATTCATTAGAACATTCACATGAACATTAAAACATAAGATTCATTAGAACATTCACATGAACATTCAATAGCACATAATTAAAACATCGAGACATAAACATCAGTCATTATCAAATAAGTTACATAATTGAGAATCATTTCTTTTTTGTCTTTTTTTTTCCCCTTCCCTATATTGTTGTAGAGGCATATCCATGTCATCATCAACATTTCTTCTCACTCATGGACATGATCTCACCGTCCTTTGCAAAGGTGGATCCTCTGCAATAAAAAATAAGAGTTAAATTAAAGAAATTTGAGACTTGAAAGACTTTAAAGAACATAAATGTAGCGCTCTTCACCCTGTCCAACGACATTATCTTGCTAGATGGCTTGGACCTCAACACACTCATTAGGAACAACCTCTACATCCCCTGGAAATGTAATACAAGATGTTTTTTAAATCCCAACACATATTATAGTAAAAAAAATTGTACTATACCAAATTTAATTTATAATATTTACTTGTATTAATAATTTAGAAATCAAAATTTGAATAGAAAATATATACCTTGAGTACTACATGCACATTCAAATTGACACCTCCATGGTGCATGGATGGTGTATCAAGATTGACAGGTTGCAATCCAATGTAAATAATTAGTTCATTTATCAACAATACATACATATAAATACAAGACAAATACTAATAAATGTTAATCATTGATTTTAATACAAATAAATATATTCACTTTAAAGTTTTAAAAAAATATATAATCATTTTTTCCTTACTTAAAATAAATATAATGACTTATATTTTTGGAACTTAATATCAAATACAATAATTGGTAAAGTATTCAATTTGAAATAAATATCAATTGACTTATTTACCTGATTGATAGATCTAGTAGAAGAACCTTATATACTCATTTCTCAGAGTCATTCAACCACAACTGTATAGTCTTGTCTATAGGCTATTTTCTTGTCCTATTTAGAAATTGTTCTTTAAAAATCCAAGGCCTACATTTTTGCTCGGTATCATGAAATTATTTTATAGTAAATTTCATCAAGACCATTTTTTTTACAATTTATAAATGTTTTCATATGGTTTCTCATTTATTTATACTTACAATTCATGCAACAAGTTTTGCATATCCACTTGAGCCGGGCTTGTGCTGTTTGTGCTTTTGATTTCTTGCTTCAATTGCCTTTGATGTGTCAGGAAACCTATATGAATAATATATTTGTTTCTAGATTTGATTGTGTAGAGATTTTTACCATCAATGTTTGGAATCACACTACGTGATCCATCATCAAGATGAAAAGAGAGCAAGAGATGCAAAAAAAAATGATGATGATGGATCACGTAGTGTGATTTGAAATGTTGATGGTAAAAATCTCTACACAATCAAATCCAGAAAAAAAATATTATGCAATGGATTGTGGAAATTTTATCTCTTTAATTAAACCTATATGAAGTTTGAAATATGTTAGATCACATAATTATTAAGAATAATTAGTATATAATTTCATTCTTAAAATTATGACATACCTTATTTTCTTGGGTGGTACTATTTCTCCACCATGTCTTGTGCTTTTCTTAGTGGCATCCTTTTTAAGATTCTTGCACTCAATAATCAAAATATACGGGGCTCATAATAAGGATTGCATTCTATTTGGGTCCTGTACTTATACCTAATATAATTCAAAGCTTGGCTTGCTTTCTCAAGGAGCCTAAGTTTTTGAAAGATGTTGGGTTCAAAAAGTGTTGTCATGGTATCAATGAGTTTATCCATTAACTCTTTAATTTGTAAATTTTACCTTTTAAGAAAATAAAAGAACTATTAGATTCATGAGTGAATTGAAGCTACCTTTTAATTTACATAAAGAAATGGATCAAAATCCAATCTAAAAATGAAATCAAAATATGATAACCTATGTGTATGGTTGGCCCAAATATGCACAAACATTCATTATTAAGTTTTTTCATAAAATAGACCATTCCCTACAAAATAATAATTTGATTAGTAGTTATTTCAATGGACTGTACAAGAGGTTAGTGCATTTGATTATGACTATAAGATTATACAGTAAAATAAATGATCAATCTTTAAAGTATGTAGAAGTTGGGTTACTCTTAGGGGAAGTCCATCTTCATTGTTCATGAGAAATTGATTTCCCTTTGCATTTTGGGGGTTTGACCTTGTTGGGGTAATCACATCCCCATCTTCTAATTGACATAAATGGATCATCACAACTACGGATTATTTCACCAAGTGAAATCAAGTAGTCCCAATTGTCAATGCCACAAGAGTCAAAGTTTCTAAACTCATCCTCTACCACATTATTTGTCATTTTGGTATCCTAGCCACTATCTTTTTAGATCATGGGAAAAATTTTGTAAACCTTAATATGGAGGAATTGTACTTCTATTTACACATCCATCATCATTTTGCTAGCCCATACTTTCCACAAGGCAATGATTAGATAGAGGCAACCAATAAAACCCTACTTAAAATCCTAAAGAAGGTTATCAATGTTTCGGTCATGATTAGCATCTGCAAATCAACCCTGCCCTTTGGACATACCACAACTTATTTCATACATCCACTAGCACAACCCCATACTCTCTAGTTTATGGAGTCAAAGCAATCTTACCCATAGAGGTTGAACTCCTATCCTTGCACATATCTTTGTAAGGTGAAATATTTGATGATGACTACAGAGTTGCTAGATTCATTCAACTAGATCTGCTTGATGAGAAAAGACAACAAGCTAATTACCACCTAGTGGTTTACCAAAATAGCCTCAAGAAAAATATTAATAAAAAGGTTCACCCTCATAAATTTCAAGTGGTTGGAATGGTCCTAAAAGAGTACATGAAGGTCCAATCAGATAGAAAGAAGAAAGGAAAACTTGCGCCTACTTGACTAGGTCTATACGTTGGCACATCATCTTTTGGCTCTGGACCATATTAGTTATCTAATCTAGAAGGTGAACTTTTGAATGATCCTACCAATATCATTCACCTCAATAAGTTTGATGCCTAAGCTACTCAATATGCCCTGGTAGTCCTAGAAAAAGTACAAAAAATTCATAAAAAGCCCTAAAAAAAAGAAAAAGAAAAAAGAAGAAGAAGAAGAGGAAAGCACAAAAAAAAGTATATGATGATGAAAAATTGGATATTCAAGTTCCTTGGATAGGTTACTTGGTGAAAAGATGGCAATAGGTACCATGAGTACTTGGACTATTATATTATCTATCAAATCCCCATAGCATTCCTCCATCCACTTACCCATATCCCCAAGGTATTCCAAAATCAAATGATCAATACACTTGTACCAAACACTATAGTTTCAAGAAATCTAAAAAAGTGTAAGGAAACTTGCAACAAAAAATATTACCATTTCCACATAACATATTATAGATCTAAAACACATATGTAACTGAATTCCACATGCAAGAGAATAGACAATATACCCACAAAAGGTGACACAAGATATACCCTAGAAAACCCTCATTGAGGATAAAAACTCAACTTCCAAAAGCATCCATCACCATGTATTATTCAAAAACAACATCATTGCAATACAACCATGAAAGCCTTCAAAGACATAGCTACAACCAAGTTATCCATTTGAACAACCATGAATCCACACATCTCATGCCATGCTTATAACTTTCACAAATGCTCCCTTGGATAACTTGTCAAGCCTTGTCTTGCTCAGCTCTTGCCTTTTCCCTTTTTTGTCTTGTCTCTACAACTACCCTTGTGGCTGCTTATATGGTAGCAAGTCCCACAAAACCACCAAGTGGTATTACATAAACCATGTGATACGTAACCTATTGACCCCATATTTAATATTGAAAATTTAATTTCTTTTCCCCAATATTAAATAATTACATCAATTATCATCACAATGTTACAATACAACTCATCAAAGATATCCCATGGGAATCTTTACATGTTGCATGTCCATCTAGATGCTCTTGGGTGCAGCACTAGATAGTAAAATAAAATAAAATAACAGAACAATATTATGCTATGTGTGCAACACCCATTATCTCAACAATCTCCCACTTGTATTCATTCCATAGGGTCAATCCATAGCCATATAAATGAACAAGGAAACATTTCCTCCTAGCACATCCACCATCATGAATCAAAGTACACCAAGTGATCTATCCTTGTGCCTACAAAAAAATCAAAGTATCCATCATCTCAAACATGAATAATCCTAACTCCTATTATGCGACTACCACTAGACATACATAGAAGCCATCTAAAGAGAAAGCCACCCAACCTATCACATAAGAATCATAAAATCTTGTACCAACTAAAATTTCAAGCACAAAAACTTGATCCAAAGGTAATCACATGTATCCATAGTTGTATAAATCAATAGCTAAAATAACAAAAATGACAAGTGCCAACCCACCCAACTATCTATTGAGCTATCATTTTGCACAATGCTTAATGGTAGGAATCCTTTCAAACTCCTCTCTTGAAAGCTGATCTGGGGTCAACTGCAAGGTTTTAGGCTATCTTGCAACTACTGAAATCTTCTCAATTGAAGATAAATGTGTTTGTTTACAAAGAGGCATTTTCTAGTTTGAACCAATTTTGGCTCAAATGGTTAATCTACTTGCGATTTCAAAATTAACCACAAAAGCGATATGTTTTTGGCATTTTATATTTTTAAATAAGTGCAATTTAACAATGCAACTATGTGAAATCCTAATTTAACCAAGGGTTAACAAAGAAAATAACAAAGATAGGGAAACATAAATTTAAGTAAATGACTTGAAAAGTAAATTCCTAATGGACATAAACCATAGAAATTGTTGGAAATAATCAAGACTAGCTAGGTTACTAAGAGGGGAGGGGTTATTCAGTAACCTCAAAACTTTTAACAAATCTAGCACTTAATCAACATAATCCATTCACCATTAATTGATCTAATCTACTGCATGCATGAGAAACTGAAAGATAAACATTCATGGCACATGAACATAATATTTGGTGACCCAGAAACCTTCCAAATAGAAAGTAAAACTAAGGTGGGGATGATACCCACAAAAATTCAATATTGCAGTATAAAGTTGGCCTACTAAGGCTTACAATGATCACTTCAGATGATCTATCCTATTAGGAGCAATTAGGACTGCTAGGCCCACCTTGTTAGAGATTTTACAAACATACAATGAAGTATGCACTCTATTAGGAGATTTATAGAAAAGACTGTTAAGTCTACCCAGTTAAAGGATTTGAATCTAATTCACCTATTAGGATGATACAATAGATCTAACTCACAACTTGATTGCTGATTAGATCCTTGAAATTTTGATCACCTCTTGTGATGGATATAACTTGACTGCTCCTTATAGACCTTGCTGAATACCCTTCTTTTTTGTTGATTTGAATTCACTCTTCTCAAAATAGTACTTATCATCATATTTAAGAATGATAAAATACATTACATATATACCATCCCAATTCTCATATTTACAAGGTCAGCCAAAACATAAGTTAACATAAATATTATTGAGTCAACCCAAATGTACAAACTTGGGTTTTGAATAGTTGACTTGGTGACCTTTTGATACTTGGTGTCCACCGCATTACTTGGCATTGTCATGCATTTGATAGAAGTAGAGGCTCAGTCCATACTAATCACTCAACATAGCTTCAAACTCAGTGAGCGTTGGAAACTTGGTAGATATAGTGTAACTTGGTAAGAATTGAATACTATGTTTACCTTGCTTGCACTTGGTAAACACTGCTCATCCCATCACTCAGTTGATACTGGCTTCACATCACAATCACTGATGACTCGGTAACCACTAACTACTTAGTCTAAATTGTTGCACTACTGAACTCACTTGGTAACCATTGGAATGCTTGGTATGAATTATGAAACCTGGTAACCACTGAATTGCTTAGAAAATACTGGAGACTGAGTGATGAACTCAATAACCATACAGAATTATGGATAAGTGTTGTCACTAAGGGTCCGTTTGGATCATGGATTTGAGCAGGAATTAGAATTTGAAATTCTAAAAAATTCCTAATCCACTATTTGGGTCTGCAACATGAGAATTAGAATTTGAGAAAATGTGGATTCATTATCCCCATTTAACCCCCAAAACAAGAATCCCATCTCCCCTCAAAATACTTGTTATTTGGAATCCAGGTTTTAAATCCCATTTTTTCAAACTTTACATTGTAAATAAAGTGCAATTTATGTTCCTTTCACATCTGAACGCTCACTTTCGTAGCTACACACACACAATTTTGAACTCGAATCACTGGAGAAATAGCGATGTAGAACCAAATTGAATTAAATAGCAGATCCAACGCTTCAACCCTTCTGCTTCATATGCATCAACAACTGCTAGATCAACTACATGACCATGTAGGGCTGGCTAAACCAACGAATCAACTGTCCCTTCCTCTGTTCTTGCTCCGACCTCTGTGCCCACCTCTGCCCCCGTTGCTAGTTCGAGTAGTGGTCCCAGTCTCTAACATCTATTGCTCGATCTCCTACAGACTAACTCCATAGAATTGTAGGGTTGTCGTTGTTTCCTAAGCTGACTGGGGGTCTGCACCAGTCTCGATGCCATAGAACACCCGACTATGGCTATCTGTTGGGCTCCCAATCTGGCATCTCAATGATTAATGGGTTGGGGCAACTGGATCGATTACTGGTTCAGGGCCAATGGAGTCAACTGGATTTCTTGTGGTGCCTCTGTCTGAGTTTTTCCCATAAGAAATTGTGCCATTGTTCATTCAATTTTGCTTATATTATTGGATATTTATCAAAGTTTTGGAATCAAATTTTGTTTTTTTATGTGCTATACTCCACCATTTTTGTTGTGTTTCAAGCTCTGAGGTCACATATTTGAGGCTTTCTATTGTGATCACTATAACTTATATGTTTATCTTCTCAATCACATATTTATATTTTGAACCAAACAGGCATGGAATTACAAATTCTGAATATCAAATGTTTTTTTGGTTTGAACCAAATGGTCTCAAAATAAAATCTGAAAATCGTAATCTGGACTTCAAGTTCTAGAATCCCAAATCAAAGATTTGGAATACTAATTCTAAAATCATATTCCTCCAACCAAACGGGCCCTAATGACAAACATAACTTAATGCCAACAATCTCCCCCTTTGGCATTAGTGACAAAAACATTTATTAGCCAAAACTTATGTGTAGTGCCATGCTGATTTTTAATTTTCCAAAATCTATCTTTGTAATTTTGTTGTATATACATTTTCACTTATCTCCCCCATACAATGTACATACCATAACATCATATTGAGTGTATATACAAGTCTCTCTTTATTATTATGCACAAGTCTCTTCTTTTTTATTTAGTACTGTACATATGTCTCTCCACAAATATCTCTTTCTCTCCCCCTTTTTGACAATAATGCCAAACATTTATACACACCATACTTATACAGAGACACTAAAATGTGAGAGAAACTCATAATGCACCTTGAGAATAAGAGCTAATGTCTTATCCTAGTTCTCTTGCAAAAGTTTGTAGGTGTGAAGTGCCACTTGAATTTCTATTGAAAGTTCAATCATATGACTTACAATTGAAAAATTGTTATCATGGATCAATGTTTTTGAATAGGTCATGTGCTTTTGAATTGTGTCCATGATTGGAAGGATCATGTTTTGGATGTCTATTAATGTAGACCTGATCCTTGCTTCCTCTCTCAACAATTCAGCCTACATGTTTGATAAAAATCTGACTTTTATGTGATGTGCTGAGCTTGAGCTGGGGTCAAGCTACAACTTTAGGGCATTGGCCTTCAGATCCTGATCAATTTTATTTAGTTTTTCCTTTATTTCCTTAATGTACTCGGTAACATCACAAAGCTTGGCAAAAAGAGATGTTACATTTGTAAAAGAATTTTCAAGATTAGCCAAAATTGAGGAAAGCTCTACTTGATGAATAGCAATGTGCTCAAGCACTTTATTGTCAAACTTTTTCTCAGTTTTTTCTAACAAATTTTCTTGACCACTAGAGTCCTTAATGAATTTATTAATTGCTTCCTTTAATTATAGAAAAATATGTTGAGATGAATCAATATCCACTCCTATAGCCTCTATCAGGATATTCTTTGCACTTTCAATTATCTTGAATTCTCTGTCCCTTTCCTCTCTTAACTACTTCTGTTTGGCTTTCTGTTTCAAGAGATGGCTAACCAATCTCATTTGTTCCATAATAGCATTATCAAAATACCACTTAGGAATTTAAATCTCTTTGTCCAAATCTATATCTTCATAAATTTATTTTCTAGTAATCCAAAGTTTAAGGGGTGTCCTTGGTTCTACTTCTGATATTACTACTTTGGACTTAGAAACAAAAACAATGGTAGAGACAGTAGGGCTTGTTGTGAAAACTTAAATAGGGCCAATTGATGAAATACTAACTGGAGTGCTAAAAGAATCCAAAATTGGTGTGCTACCCAAAATTGAAGTAATTATAGGTAGAACACTAACTGAAGTACATACAATAGTAGCACTGATAGAAGTATTTACAAATAAAGTACTTACAAGAGCATGTAAAATTGAAGTTGAAAAAATTGTAGAACTTGATGCTAAATGCACTGCTAATGTCCCTGACTCAGGAGTTGAAGAAGAGGAGGGTTGTAGCTCAGTGGATGAAATTGTAGACACTTCCATTAGAGATACTTGGAGCTGAGAGGGAGCAAAGAGTGATTGAGTAGATGATGTATCTATTGTGGTTGCAATTACACTTACTGAAGTTGTCTCCATGCTAGATGATGTAGTAGTCTTTGGTGGAGAGTGAGGAAGGGAGGCTATAACTTGTGCAACTATCCTTACTAGATCATTCTCTTCTTCTTCTCCTTCCTTATATTCCTCTTTAGCTTCTTCCTCTTTCTCTTTTTCACCATCCTTCATCACCGCTTGATAATCCTCAGCATCAATAGTGTCACATAGTGTATTATCTTCTTCATTGTCACTATCATCATCATCATCATCATTTATTTCCACTAGATCCTCACTTGGCTTATGCAAATGATAAACATATTTTCACATATTTTTAGCATCTTTTACTACATGCTCAATCTCTTTCACCAAAATTAAACAAGTATGAAATCTTATCATCATCTTCTCTTCATTTTTTTTCATTTCTTTCTTAACCTCTACATTAGTAAGACTCGGTAGCAATTGTCTCAAAGATTGCTCAAATATATCCTTTGTAGTTTGCATAGTTGATTCCCATCTAACCTTGACCCTATCTAAAAAAACTATAGGGATTTGTGAAGCAAATTAATAAAGAGATAATTTCCATCTTCCTAACTTATCCATGATCAGATGTTCAACCTCTTTCTATTCTGCTGGAGTCCTAGTTTCATATTTGAATGCTTTGAAGTTATTGATTCCAGCACCTACTCTTAATTGGTTGAGTTTTTCTAGAAAAGTGGGAGGAGGCTTATTAAACACAATTTCACTATCTCCTTTCTTCTTAGATATTCTAGTAAGCATAGCTGTAGAGACCTTGGGTGGCTTGGTGATAATCACCCTGACTTTCTTTTTCATAGGGTCTTTTTTTTTTTTTTGATTCTTCTTCTTCATTATCTTCTCCTTTTCCCTTAGTAAGCATAAGAGGAGCATTTTATGTTTTCAACTTTTCTATCTTCCTCTTACCTTTGTTTACTACCTGAGGTAGCTTGATCTCAAGCTCTATTCTAGCCTTTGCTTCTTCATAAGTTCCAAAGATGGGTAACTTTGGATCTACTAGCTCATGCACTATGGATTCAATTATTTCTTTTGTTTCATCAATATTAACCTCATAAGGAAGAGATTTTACCCATACAATTCTAGGCCTTACCACCTGAATGTATACTCTATCATAGTTAACCATGAAACAAACATCATCCTTGTAGTCTTCAACTAGTTTTGGTGGAATTTGAAACCTGTTATTCATTTTCTCCTTAAAAACTTCAAAATAGTTATCCATTATACTATCAAAATTCTCACCCATTTCTACAATAAACTCATTGATTTGGTATAAAAATGGAGTATCCTTTCTCCATACTACTAATCTTTTGGATTGGAAAAACTTTTGTACATAAAAGAACAAACAAGTTAACAAAGACCCAAATTTACATGGGTTATTCTTTGATGTCCTAATACTTTCCATGTTCTTGTTCAACTATTTCAACATTAGGTCTACCAAATCATACTCCAAATTCTTTTTGACTACCTTGTAAGCTAAGTCCATAGCCTCACACGACACACTATTCAATCAATTGGAGATGTATATCTTATGTGCAATGATATGAATACCAAACCTAAGTTCCATGTCAAATAAATTACTGATCTTCAGTCCTCTGCCATCCCATTCAGCTAGGGTTTTCTTTTGTAGCTCATCCCAACCTAGGGTTTTGGTAACCTTAACCTTGTTGGACATAGGGAGTACTATGATTCTATGAATCATCTTCTTTGCTATCAAGATGGGCTACTCTAACCACAACTAACCATTGTGTAGTTGGCTCAAAATATACCTAATCCACTTGGTTTGGAAGTTTTTTGGCAGGTACAAAATGTGGGTCAAGCCTTTTTCCTCTAAATTTTTATGCTCGGGTTTGAGGGTTCTATCCACACATAATTCACCTAGGGAAATATCCATTTCTAGGGTTCCAATTTCATATACAATGCATTTAAAATGAGTACAAATATCATTTATGAGAAGTACCTTTGGCAAAGTTTGAAATTGAGCTCCACTAGGGTTGAGTGATTTTGCAATTGTTGGTACTAGTTTGAAGTTTGGAGCCTTCCATTCAAAACCATGCACCAAAATCTCAAAACCTTTCTTCACCTTGCTGTCACTATTGGTGGATGCCATGATCACTCAGTAGACTAATAAAGTCTTCTTTGAAAACTTTGCTACAAATTACACTCAAGATCGCTTGGATGCTTTGTAAATCACTTTTCTCTGGATATAGTGAATTCATAGTGAAAATGAAGTCAAAATTTTTCCCTTTTGATGAAAAATTTGTCATTAATACTCAGTACGATGAGAGCCATAATGATATAGTGCTTGATAGGCTATTATCCACTATTTTTCTAGATAACTTAGTAGAACCTTGTAACTTGGTTACCAAACAAAACTTGTTACTCCTGACCTCACCTGGTATGATCTAGCCTTGCGAGGTGAATATTGATGTTAAACTTTCTATGATCTCTCTATATCTAAAATAATAATTTGGATATTTCCTTTCATTCATTGGAACTATTTGAGATATGACCCTGAGAATATAGTTCTAGTTCTTCCTTGAGAACTTAATTGGAAATGGTGGAGTCACCCACTTCTTGAGTGACATGACCATCATTTGAACTAGCTTGCTCAGTAGATTTGGGAATCCACTTCTGTCTCATTTGCTTCCTAATGTTATCAACTTTAGCTTTCTTTTCATCTTTAACTCTACCTATATTCATGCAATCCTTAGTTATATGACAAAGTTTAGTGCATGTGTAACATCTTATTGTAGTATCCTTCTTTCTTAAGTGATTCCTTGCACAATTTATGCTAATGTGTCCATATTCTCCATAGTAATGACATCTACAACAAGTATTGTAGTCCCAACCAAATATTTCTTTTACAAATTGTTTAGCTAGATTGAATGGTTTAGATTTGCATTCAAATGCCTTGTGACCTTGTTTCTTGCATTTGTGACATTTACCTTCAAATTTTGGTTTCTCCTTGCATTAATTAGCTTTATGACCATGCTGATTGCAATTGTAGCATTTTTCATTGAATTTTTCCTTTCCATTGCTCCAACATTTTTTTGATGTATGACCTTTCTTACCATAGTGATTGCAAGTAGGTCTTTGATTCCTTTGAGCACCTTATTTGGAGGATTCTCCTTCTTCTTTGTATCCAAGTCTACTCACTTTGTTGATTTAGTTGATCCATGTCTACTTGGGATTTCATTATTCTTTCATTGAGTTGCTTCTCAGAATTTAGATCAACTTTCAATCTTTCATTGATTTTTCTTTCAGTGCTTAAGTCATTTCTTAACCTTTCATATTCAGATCTTAGACTCATGATTTCCTCATTTTCCTTGGAGAGTTGATTGATAAGATTTTCTTGCTAAAAGGATTGATTTTGAGTTTCATTGTTCCTTGCCTCCAAGTCTTCACTTGCCTTATTTCTTTGTTCTAAGATTTCACACAATATTGATTGAATTTCTTGTTCTCTTTTCAATTTTCTTACCTCTTCTTGCAGAGAGCCATTCTTTTCTAGGAGTTCTTTGATTGCCTCATTTTCTTTATCTGAACTACTTGAAAGGAAGAAGTCTTCAATCTTTTGTTCAACATACTGGTGGTCATTCATCTATTTTGTAAGTTCCTTCCTTCTTTTTAGGGATTGGGAAAGATGCTCTTTTGCTTCCTTGAGTTGAGCTATGGCCATCTCTAGATCTAGCTTCTCATTGTCAATAACTTTGTCAAGTCTGAATATCTCCATTATTCTTGATCTTTGCTCAAGCTGTCAAACTTTATCCTGAGAACCACAAAGCTCTAATACCAATTGTTGAAAATAATCAAGACTAGCTAGGTTACTAAGAGGGGAGGGGTGAATAAGTAACCTCAAAAATTTTAACAAATCCAACACTTAATCAACATAATCCATTCACCATTACCCACAAAACTTCAATACTATTGTATAAAGTTGGCCTGTTAAGGCTTATAATGATCACTTTAGATGATCTACCCTATTAGGAGCAATTAGGACTGCTAGGTCCACCTTATTAGAGGTTTTAAAAACATACAATGAAGTATGCACTCTATTAGGATATTTAGAGAAAGGATTATCAAGTCTACCCTGTTAAAGAATATGAATCTGATTCACTTGTTAGGATGAAATAGTAGATATGACTTACAACTTGATTATTGATTAGATCCTTGAAATGCTGATCACCTCTTGTGATAGATGTAACTTGACCACTCCTTTGAAAAGATCGATAGGTAACCAATGAAAATAGGAGCATCTCTTCCCCAATTCCACTGATGCAATCATTGAAAGGAATTTAGTAATCATAAGATGTTTCAGTTTTCATTAGATTGCAAGGCCATAGAATGTGCACTCATGTGATACAAAAAGCTATGTAGGAACAATATTGTGATCTCTTCTCAAACTAAGTATGTCAGTGTAATTTGTAGACCCATAGGAAACACTAGAATTAAAAGATGACACAACTAGAAATAACACAATAAAAACTATTGGCTCAATTACTCTTCATGAACATACATTCAAAAAAAACACGTATAGGCAAGAATCAATACACTCCAAATAGGAGCACCAAAAGCATATATTATTGCATCAAAATAATGGTGGCCTTGAATACATATTACATTCCTGAATTTATAAGAAATCTTCTCTTCAATTTTTGTTGAGAGTGAGAGATCTCTTTATGAAAACATATGCTTCTAAACTAATAAAACAAATATATTTATGTATAAATTGACTCTCTAAATGGTGCTAAGTAGGACTCCACCCTTGTTTATATTATTAAATGGATGCATGAGCCTTTACATGTATTAAAACAAAGAAAGCATGAGAAAATAAGAAGATAAAAAGCCATTAGATGATGTAGGAGTCTTTGGAGGTACCAGAAATAGAAGCTCAACCTTCTCTTGATGTTTGTAAGAGTTAAACTACTGTTGAAATGCATTTCTTGTGCATGGAAAGCTCTAAATTTGGAACTAGTAGTTAACTGTTGGCACACCTCTAAAGAAGTGCACCTGGAGAAGTGCACCTATGTACCTTGCACACTAGCACACCTATGCACCAACACACTTTGGTAGAAATTTGTGCAAGGTGCTTAATTCACCAAAAAATCAAAGCTCTCAATTATGAAAACATTTCTAGGTTTTTCTCAAATGGGGTTTAAGATCACTTTTTTGTACTTACTTTGATCCTTTTGATGATTTATACCCTCTTTATAGCCAAAAAATTTCATAGACTTGAACTTCTTCTACTTCTAAAACCCCAAGGCACTTGTATTGAATCTTGTCATTAATAGTTGTGTAAGATGATGAACCTATTCTGGTTCATGTATCCAACCTCTATATCTTTGATCTTTAGTGTAAATTGCTTGACTCTTTCTTCTCTTCGACTTCCTGATCCTTCCCAGTTAGAGACCAAGTTATCTAGATTATCCAAAATGATCAAATGTTTAAAAAATTTTCATACTTTTTTTATAAGTTTTTCTAGGTCTTTTTTGTTGGTGCTCAAAATCGGAGCCATGATTTTGAGTACTATTGATGAAATTAAGCCCTATAAATGCTTTTAAATGCATATGTATCAGACTATTCTTGTGAGGCCTAAGAGGTGTTTAATATTTCTAACACCTTCCATTCAGTGTGTTTATGTATTTCATGAAGTTAAATTGACATTCCAAGCTATTTTGTGAAGTCTTGTTTTGAGTAATTATCAAATCTGCATTTTCACCAAGTGTCTAACAGTGACAAGAGGCCATGTTTGCATGTGAATATCTCACACCCAGTAATGTTTCATGACTCACCTCTTTGGGAGTGTTTCATCTCCATATCTGAGAGCCTATGTTTCAGATTTTGAGTCGTTTCAAATCCATTTAACTAGGTTCTGAATCCCTCAAAGTTGGTTGTTTATCGATGTCATGCTGATGCAATTAGTTCTAAATTCTGGAAGGCCCTGTTTATGAGTTGTAATTTTCACCTAGTTCACCAAAATTCTAAAATTCCTTTTGCATTACATTTTAGAGGTTAGAGACATGTTATCTTTCAATTTTGAGCTTATGAATAATCCATTTGATTAGTTTTCAAATGCAATTCCAAATGCAACTTGTAACTTTTTATTGGTGTCAGCAAGTGCAAATTTGTTAGAACCCCTATTCATGATGTCATATTTCAAAAGTTGTGATAGGTGAGATCAAATGGATTATACCACTATGTTTTACTCTAAAAATTCTTTAAGTGTACCAATTTTCAAATCTTGACGAATCCATTTGCACACTTTTCCAAGTTCATACCATTTGCAAAAATTGCTTTTCTGCCATTGTTTTCAGTTTGTAAATTTGAGTAGCCCACTTTGACCGCTCACCATTTGTACCCAGTTATTCATCATGAGCCCAAATCATAGATTCATATTCTCCTTGTGATAGTGAATCAACATCCCAATTTTCATAACCCCAAGTGTCTGTTTACTGAATTTTCAAAGCCAAATCTGAATGCAAGTTATTGTTTTTTGACATTTTTCTTGCAGGTAGTTCTGCGAGGTCAACTTTGATGGTCAATATCTTTTGACCCCAAATTCTTCATGAGACAATATTTGACATGGTACAAGCATGTAAAATAGAGAATCAATATGTTTGATTTCAGAGCCCAATTAGGTGTTCTTGTCAGTTTTTAAGGCTAGTCAATAGATCCCTTGACACTAAATCGATAGTTGGTAAAAAGGGGTAAAGTGATTTTCAAAAGTTGAATCAATGACGTAGATTGATTCCAATCAATATCAGATGTTTGATGGACCAGTTTGGAATATTAGTTGTCTAAAAATGATTTTTTTAGTTGGACCCTCTTTGGGGGCCTGACTAATTGCATCAGATTGAATAGAAATGTGAAGGTATGAACATGTAAGTTGTAGCTACATCTTCATTTTTCAAGGAGTCAAAGTGTGAAAGTAGTAATAATAGAGTGAATGCTCTAGTGTATTAGAGTGATGAAGTATATTTTTTGACCATAACCTCTAAGGCAATAATGATAGACCTTGCCACAAATTTGAACAAGATGCTAAAGAAGTTGGGAAAAGAGAAAATGGGGTTTCTTCATATGTCCAAGAAAATTTGAGTTCCTTGACAAGGCAGGATAGCTTTGAAGCATCTTTCCCTTCATTGCCAAGACTAGATGTGCATGCTATTCAGAGACAAACATCAAATAACTCAGATCTAGAGTCTCCTATGTTTCCAATGTTGACATCTAATCCTAAAAATGAACGTTCTCACTCGAAGACCTTCAGTAGATCATTCTCAAATTTTGACGAGACACATGTGGAACATAGAGATGCTAGGGAAATACAAAGTCTTAGTACTCCATCATTATGGAGACTAGCAGAATTGAGCTTGCTTGAATGGCTTTATGCTCTTTTGGGCAGCATAGGTGTAGCTATTTTTGGTTCATTTAATCCTCTTCTTGCATACATTCTTGTCTAGGTAGCAGAGGCCTATTATGGAAAATTCGGTAGGCACCTCCAGCATGAAGGGAATAAGTGGTGCCTTGTAATTTCATATATGGGTCTCGTGACTGTGATTGCAAACTTTCTTCAACATTTCTACTTTGGTATTATGAGGGAGAAAATGACGGAGTGCATTTGAAGAATGATGTTTTCAGCAATGTTGCAAAATGAAGTAGGCTAGTTTGATGAGGAGGAGAATAGTACAGATGCATTATCAATGCATTTGGCAAATGATGCCACCTTTGTTCATGCTACTTTTAACAATTGGCTTTGTATTTTAATTTAGGACTTAACAGTTGTCATTGTTGTTGTTGTTATTGGGATGTTGCTAGAATGGCAAGTCATTCTTGTAGCTTTGGGTACATTGCCCCTTTTGAAAACTTTTGTAATTGCACAGAAAATGTGGCTTGCTAGATTTTTGAAAGGGATCTAGGAAATGCATAAAAATGCTCCCTTGGTTCTTGAGGATGCAGTTAGAAATATATATACAGTGGTTGCATTTTGTGCTAGTAAAAAGGTGATGGAGCTCTATAAATTGTAGATTAAGAAAATCCTAGTACATAGTTTCCTGCAAGGGCAACTTTGCAGATTTTCTTTTGGTGCATCCCAATTCCTATGTTTTTCTTGCAATGCTCTCCTCTTATGGTATTTGGCTTTAGCTATCAAGAGAAACCATCTGAAGGAGTAGATTTGTTAGAGAGAGAGAGTTTCACATTTCAAAGGGCAAAGAAAGGGGCAATCGACTTTAAAGTGAGGAACCTATGCAATTAAAAAGAGAAGACCCTACACAAGGAAGAAAGCCACATATAGAAGGGAGCCATAGGCTCCAAAATGAAGAAATCGGGTAGAAAAAATGTAGTTGAAAAGGCACCATTCGTAGCATGTAAAATACAAAGGGAAGTCTACAACAAGAAGTCTTAAAAAGGAAGCCACAGTTCAGTGGAAGAAGCCGGCCAGTGTAAAAAGAAAGACCACACTAGGGGAATTGGAAAGCTAAGGGAACACACAATAAAGGGGAGAACTTTTTGAGGTTTCAAAACCAAAGGAAGAGAGTTCCATGCAGGTGCTAGACATGAACAAAGAAGCTCCACATGACATTCAAATGTAGACCTCCACGTAATTTTTTTTTGAGCATCCCATGTCCAAGAACTATCCCATAACTTGGAAGTAGAAGATGCGAACAACCTGTGCATAGAAGAGAAGAAGATGCTGTACAGAGTAGTCGCGAGCCAAGGAAAGACAATGCAAGGAAGCCCACGAAGGAGACAGTTGAGGGATTAATCCCATATTGCATAGGTGGGGTTTTCTTAGATGTTTAAATACTATCTCATGCAATATAGATGTGTCTTAAAGAAAGATGCTTTTGTGAAGCCATGCACTTGCAAATTGTGTTGTGGGGCCCATGGTTGGCCAAAAAGAGGTCAAATTTTGAATGCCCAAATGTGTACAACAAATTGATGATGTTAGTATTGCAGGTCACTAGAAAGTTGAAAAATTTGGCAAGACGCTATGTCGCCACCAGGAAATGGCAAGGCTTTCCAGTAGCAACATAGTGACCTAATAGAAAACCTTGAAATCTGAAAAAGATGTGTCATGGGTCCCATCTATGTGATGTGGCAATTTGACAACAAATTAGATAATGACAAGTGGTAGCCAGGCAATAGTTATAGTGACAAGGTAATGATGTGGTGATGACCAAACCAACCACAAGGTGCCATGTGGCATAGACTTCAAGGCAGGATATGATGCGGTAGGTAGATCTCGCAGATACACTAGATCATGCCATGTGGTAGATTAGATAGATGTCACTATGTCACTAAGGCAAAGTTGCTTGATGGATAACATAGCAACATAGCAACCATGATGTGGCACGGTGACATGGCATAGTGAGGTGGTGAAACTAAAAGACCAATGAAATGCTAACACATGGCACCTAGTTGGGAGGTTTGATGACTATGTAGGCTCGAGGCAATCACACGTTGACACGTGGTGAGGATGGTCAAACTAGCTTTGACCGAGATTGGAAAGGCAAGGAAAATTCAAAGGTCTCAAATAAAAGTTTATTTTTATTCTTCTCAAGGTTTCACATGTAGGGTAGAAATTGTTTTTTAATAAAATTTGATTTATCATATAGTCCAAACTATATAAAAGGATAAATTTTTGCAAAATGTTATGCAAAGCCATGAATGGAAGCCTGAACTTCAGAGGGGCATAACAAGGGCATTTTTTCACCAAAATGGGTGCTCCAATATACTGTTAGAACCGAGACAATCTAAATTTTCTATTTCTAAGGTTGGTTTTTTCACAAGTGCTCACTGGTTCAATCTATAAGAAAATTTGTAAATTCTAGGGTATGCTCAGCAGAATAGGCAGATTTCATCATGGAGTATCAAAATTGGTTAGAGGGTAGATTTGAGAGTTTGTTGAATCCTAGGTATGGAGTAAAATGATTCTAAAAAGTTTATTTTGCCTATTGAGGTCATATAATTGATTTTTGCTTTGGCCTTTAGTTTCAAGTATAGCATCAAAATTAGTTATCTTTTCCACCAAATATATGAGATTCTTTATTGCCTTTTTTGAGGCCAAATGATGGGGATTTGATATACAATTATAGAGAGAAGGTAGAGAGATGATTTTTAACTTCTTGGAAAAGAATTCTGAGTGGACACATGTCAGATGTGGAGTAAATCTAGGAATTCCTTCCTCTA
This sequence comes from Cupressus sempervirens, assembly GCA_028749045.1. Lineage (NCBI taxonomy): Eukaryota > Viridiplantae > Streptophyta > Pinopsida > Cupressales > Cupressaceae > Cupressus > Cupressus sempervirens. Next base: position 700,823,675 of record CM053791.1, on the reverse strand, counting down.
TATCATTTTCATTCTTTCTCATTGTAGAGGTTCTAGTTTTTGGGAAGAAAAAGATTCATTGCTGTGATACCATTAGGGGTTCCAGTTTTCATTGTGAGACCATTGGTTCTAGTTTTTGACATGTTTCCTTGACTGTGACACCATTCTTTTAGCATAATTCTCTTGTATGAACAACAATAGTGCAGATTATAGAATAAGTTTAGATCTATTAGGTGTTTTATGTTTTGATTGCATGCATATGAATGTATTATTTCAAGGAAATTAATACAAAGAAAAATAGATGATTGAGTTTCATTTTAAATCTTGTCTCCTTTCTTAGTGGCCTATAATGTTTTATGATCTTTGAACAAAGAGCCTAGGTCATAGTTGCAGTCCCTTAAGGCTGTATGTTGTTTTGTTGTTGCTTATAATTCAAGGAGTTATGTAAATACTTTAGGAAAATCAACAGGGTTACAAGTTTATTGAGGAGGATATTAGGTAAGAATGAGGTTTAGATTGAACATAGATGTCTATTTATAGGTGAATGGATGGATCAAATATTTGAATAGATGAATATGTCTTAGGTATCCATGTGTGTGTGCTTGATTCATGGAATTTCCCAATGGTTAAGGCACTGATCAGTTATAGGATCACTCGTTTATGCTGCCACATATTTGAGGGTTTGTTAAATTCAACATCATTCATCAAATGTCTTTTCCCCTTTCATGTTGAAGAGCTGAAATGTCTAACCCTCACTTAGCTTGTGAATATCATAGAATTGCAATTATCTACTACACTTCTTTGTTACTACATAAGTCATTAGGAGAAATAAGGGTTTAATTTACTTTGATAGATTAAGGAATATTTTTTTGCACTGGTACCATATTGATTGAATCTGAGGTCCACCTGCCTAGGTTTTATAGAGCCTAAAGTGAAGAAGGGTCAAGCCTTATACTTGGCCTAGTGTCTGAATTGATATGCTAAAGATGGGAGTTAGCTGCCCCTAGATGTACCATATTCTCATCGGGGTAATTTAAAACCTATAACATTTTAAAATGCCAACATTTTTAACTGGCCTTTTTAGAGGTCTTCTACTCAAAATTTCAATTTGAAACCTTCATCAATTCCTAAAACTAGGTAGCCAAAGGCTCACTATTTTAGGGACTGAAATTAGATTTTAAGTTCTTTTTTCCAACAATGTAAGCAATTTTGAATTCTGAGATCTAGGTTGCAAGTTATTACCCCAACAAGTTGAGGATGCCTTTTATTTGTACAAAGAAGCTAAAATTAGTCCAAGAGTTGAAAATACTTAATTAAGACAAACCCTAATGATGAAAAAAATACAACCTAGAAGCCTCGACTCTCAAAAGATGTTAAAAAACATCAAAAAACTTAATTTTATCCCTAAAATGCAGAAAAGGGTGCACCAAGCACACCTTAGAGGTGTGCTAGGTGTGCCTACCTTTGAAAAATTAGGGTGTGCATCTGGCACACCTTTGAGGTGCACAAGGTGTGCACCTTAATAGAAAGGTAAGTTCGTATATAGGGCACACATTTGGCACACCTATTGGGGTGCACCAAATGCACACCCTTTAAAGGATTTTCTTATTTTAAAGGTGTGTAGCAATGCACCTAGATAGGTGCACTACTTTTCACCTTTACAAAATGTTAGCTTTCTTAGTTTTTAAAGGTTTTTTACAAAGAAAAAGGTGCATAGTTGAACACCTTTTAGGTGTTTAATGTGTTGGTGTTATTGTGTGCAAGTGCAAGGAAGTGAGGTAGAGAAAAGGGCACATTGGCACACCTCAAGAGCTATGCAACTACACATTTGTGATAGGAAAGTTCTTTTTTTAATGACTTAGCACACTAGTGCACTTAGTGAGGTGCACTAGGTGCACATTTTTACTTGCAAAAAAAGACTTTTCTTCTGTAGAACACAAATTCTAGGGATCTGGGTTTCTGTGTAGACATCCCGACTAGGCAAATAATAGTAAGCAAAAACATAGAAGGACTCAAACCCTAGACTAAGAATCCAAAAAGCTAAAAAATAAAGTAGAGGGTCCCCATTTCTAAGAGAAATGGGGCATGCATTGTGAAACTACAACACTATCCATACCTCCAAAGGTACATACCAAGTAAATCTCACATCATCAACATATCCAATCTATAACTTGCAATCACAAGCCTCAAGAGCAATACCTACCACACATATACCAAGAAGCTCCCACTACAAAAGATAATGTCAAATTTATAACCAATCCACTCACAAAATCTCAAAGAAGTGAATCCATGTAGTATCAAGGATATCCATAATACATAAAATAATAATCTGTAAGAACAAATCTCATAACAAGTCTCCAACACTCCCGATTTCTCCACAACCAACAAAGGAAAGAGATAAAGAAATAACCATGCCATTTCTCACATAACATACATGAGCACAAACTAGTGATTACAATTTCTAACCAATCTCAAATCTATTGTAATTGGAATTGAACATCCAAAAAGATAACCAAGACCGATGAGAAACCATGCAAATCATAACTTGTATCATTTGCTCTACACACACCTCTAGATGTCAACTATATGATCTCCTCCATAAAAAAACCCAACCAAGAAATCAAAACAACACCCAAACCATATGATATAACTAATCATGGATGCAATCCTCTCACAAGAATATCAAACTCATAAACCATTCTTGAATCGAGGAATATCCACTCCTAATCCAAGGAATATGTCCAATACAAAACCATCTCTCAAACTTAACCAACATAGTAACACATGCACAGGGAGATAACCAATGATAAACCATCTCTAAAATGAACTCTCCAAAACAAACTTATTTACCATAGCTTAAATTCCATATCCTTGAAAGACAATAATAAACATAATACACTTAAGAGAAACAATGGGCTATACCTCTCAAGTAGTAAAAATCTAAAGTTGACCAAGAGTGGGGAATGAGAATGCTTATCAAGATATTTAAGTCTCCAACCAAGAATCATCTCAGTACAATATCCTCTCAAGTCCATATCAAGTGAATGCCTCTAAGACTTTATATTAAAAGTATCAATTGTCGCAAAAAATATATCTCTAATCACAAGAGAAATTAGCATCACTATTATCTCTAAGTATCCATGATCACCTATAACCAATAAATCCATGCCAATTTTAAATGAAACATAGTAATATCATGAAGCATCCAAAAAATGATCAATGTACTCAATCCCAAGAAATTAAACCAAGATCAATGTCAAAATTCCAACCATGACCTCAGAAATATAAGCTTGACAAAATGACTTAACCATCTCAACTAAAGAGACAACATTCTCCATATGAACATACCATGTAACATGTCACAACTCTAAATGCAAATCAAGAGTATATAATGACATAATAATGAAACCATCCTAACACCAGGGATAACATGTCAAATGAAAGCATAAACCCCACATTTACCAAGAATCCCATGAGTCTTCAATATGAAACCATCTCCACACACCATGAAAATAACAAGTGCAACATGTAAATGTCAAAGACACTTCTACAATAATAGGATCTCAAGATAGTTAACCCATGGGATCATAACATCCATCTCCTACATGAAGATCCTCCAAGGCTTCACACATACAACCAAAGTGTTAGTATGATGTGAAACCAAGATCTCCAAACCAAGAAGATATAAACCAAACTAGGAACTAATCCTTTAATGCCACCTCATCACTATCACAAGCTCCCACTAAATTATGTATTCCAAGCTATCCATGACATCATGGTGAAAAACCATCCTCTAACCATGAGAATCAACCAATGCATCAAATCATCAAAGAACTTAAAGTGCACATCATGAGCTCTTCAAAAAAACCAAATAACCATAATCCTGAACTAAGAAGTGTATATGAGCAATGTTAGTATGCTAATAGAAACAAAATTTAAATAAAGCTTCTACAAACTAAACAAAAGTCATAAACTTCAAGATAGACTAAGATGAGCTCTCAATTAAGAATATGAGCCATTAATGGGCTCTCTCAATAAGAAGCTCTCTTGTTGAGTGGCTTTATCTAAATAGATAGGATGTATGTTCAAGCTTATGCTTCAAAAAAGGCTTCAAATGGAGTTGGAATTTGGGTGTGAGTGTATGGTTTTGATGTAAAATGGATTCTTAAAATGGCATTATGACTTTACTTCATGGATTGTGTTGTTTTGCAAAGGGGAAGGATCCAATTTATAGGCAAGAGGCTTGAGGGATTGAGGGCTAAGATGCAAGGATGGGAAAAAGCTCATGGAGGGCTCAGATTGCATGAGAAGAGAGCACATGGATTGTGCTTCCTTACAGCCAATCAAGGGGTGACACATGTCACATGGTGAGAGGATGGAGGAAAGGGGAAGGATGAGTCAACCAAGGAGGCTCAAGGGATAAAATATTCATAAAGACCCTCATAATGGCTTGTAAGAGCAATAAAAGGGCTTGGAAGAGTCATTTATAGCCTAGTGGGCTTCATAAAGTTTTATGGTTGAGATATTTTGAGGGAGATGAGAGCAATTTAGACTTGGTCTTGATTAGGATGGTTTTAAGCTTTCTTAGACTTGTGCAAATGATTAGAGGATGGATTAGGATGGTTTAGGATTAGCTTAGGGATAGGCAAGTGGATGGCATTTAATGAGGGTGGGTGAAGGAGGAGATATTTGTTAACTTTGGCTTGGGTTAGTAAGTCTTAACCCATGTTTAGGGAATGCGACAAGGTTAGGATGGGATTAGGATTAGGTTTAAAGACATCTTCTAGAAGATTCTAGACTTTGGATGAGGATAAAGACTTTCTAGAATAATCTAGAACTTCCTAGGATGAGGATGAAGACTTTCTAGAAGAGTCTAGAACTTCTTAGGATGAGGATAAATTAGATTTTTAGGAAATAAATAAAGTTTTATTTATTTGAAGGGTTTGGGTTGAGGAGATATTTATTAAAACTTTTTTTTAATAAACATGAGGATTAATATTTAATCTTAATTAAATATTTTGAGTTGGGATTAGGGGTAGGAAATGATGGGATTAGCCTTTAATCAAAATTAAAGAAGGATTAGAAGATTTTGGAAGAGGTTAGTGGTCTTAAGGAATTTGGCCAAGTTTTGGGCAAAAAATAATTTTTTTATTTATTTTGGGTTTTTTGGTCAATTTATTAATTAAATAATTAATAAATAAGGAAATAATGTTTAAATAAGATTTAAACATTTTTGGGAGGGATTCCTTAATTAAATATTTTTAATTAAGATAAAGGGATTTAATGGCATAAAAATAAATAAATAAATTAAATAAATAAATAATTAATAAATGATGATGTCATCAGGAATTTTTCAAAAAATAAAAATACTTTATTTTCTAAAGGTTTTTAGGTGTCTACATTTTGCCCCTCTTTGATGTGATGCTGCAAGTGGCATGGCATCAAAGATAAGAAAATAAGATGCCCAAGGCTAGAGCAGAAGAGGAGAGAATGGACTGCAAGATGCCCCCTCAAGAAGGCGGCGAGGAGAGAAAGTGAGGCTCGACGACTTCTTAAAAAGTACAAGAATTTGAGATGAGCAAGAAGACTCAGATTGGCTTAAGAGAAGAGGTTTAGTTAGCTCAAACTCTCACTACGGGAGAATGATAAAGGGAGAATCAGAGGCACAAGAGGAAGCAAGCTTAAGATCTCAGGGATTGCAGAGGATAAAGGAGTGGAGCACTATAAAAGGAATCCAAGATGGGGAGATGGATGAGGGGATTAAAAAGCTGATGCAATAGGATTTCAAAAAGTCAGATTGGCGAAAGATGGGTGTCGAAGATCCCTAGGACTAGGATTGTGAATCTTGAAAGATGAGGCTTGGTGGATTGATTTGGATTGGTGGATCCTTAAGACTAGGATTGTGGATCCCTAAAGCTAAAGGTGAGGAGTGATTCAAAGAGATACTGATGCATAAGCTGGGGTAGGAGAGACAGATGTTGGATATGGATGGGGGATAATGGAGATGAAGGAAAACTATTGAAGCTTTTTGAGCGGGGGGGATACTTCAAAGAGAAGTACCACCATGTAGTTGAGCACTAGATTTGCTATAGGACTGTTGGTTAATTGCCAAGTTTACCAAGAACATCAAGGCCTTTTCACCAACTGTCTAGAGGACTGATAGACTGAGTCAAAACAAACACACAAGGATTGCCCCAACATCACACATGAAACCCAGAGGAAACAGTGTGGAACCAACACTGGGTAACCTACAAGCAAAAAAGAAACAAACAAAAGACTTGATCAAAACCGTACGCTCAGGGTGCCCCATTCGTAGCATACCATGATATGGAAGATCATGGCAACCTTAAGGAGGGAAGAAAAAGATTACTTGGAAAAGATACTTCAAGACCCAAAAGGGAAGATTTCAAATCAAAAGAAAGTGAAAATCCAAAAGAGAACCGTTTGCCAACGAGATGGGTAGGACGAGGTACTAACAGACCAAGATCAGACATGAAGAAAGCTATATCCTACAAGGATCTATTAGAGAGCACCTAAGACAATGGATCTGGGTGAATGATGCATCTGGCAAGCTGAACTAAGAAGGATAACACTTTGGTGACAGGAGATCTAGCTAAAGGATGCATTGGAATAGCTAACCAAGATGTGCGATGTGTGCAAGATGCTGATCAAGGAGGAACTGACACAAAAGTTGGATAGATACAATGGTACTAAGCTAAAGAGAATGTACAAGCTAACAGACCAAGATATTTACAAGCTAAAGTTGACCAAGATAGTTACAAGCAGGCAAAAGCTCAGGATGATAGGATAGCGGGATGGTTCGATGTTGTGCAAGATGCAGAAGCTAAGGATGAGTTGATAGCATAAGATATGGATGTGCAAAGATGCATCCAATGATGATGATAGATCTACAACCAAGGATGGGGACAATGCTAGGGTTGGTGGTAGCTGAGCTAATAGATGGCGCTAGAGTGAATGGCTAATGAGAGGATGACATTGGATTTGCATGAGGATAGCCTAGAGCGAGATACCAATGACAAGGGAGGATGGACAAGACAAGATCTCCAAGGAGTATAGTGCCCCCAGTCAGAAGATGACATGCGAAAGGAGGTTCTTATGATGGGTGTGATAGGATTGAAGCTAGGATGGAAAAGCTGAAGGCGCTAGGGAGATGGATGATAACTGGGATGATGGGGTGAGGTTGCAAAAGATAAGTAGATAGCGATAGATAAAAGCTAGAGGATGAAAGATAGGTGGATAAATTGGAAGATGGAGCTAGATGGAAAGATGTGACCAAAAGCATGAGGATGATAGGCTAAGCTGGGGATGGCTGGATTACGCATGATGCTTGTTTTCCAAGTTTTCATCATGGTACTTGTCCAAGGCACTTGAATTGCCAAGTTTTCACTAGTGGATGCTTTATTTTTCTTTACTTTTTTTTTTTTTGACTTTTTGAATTTGGACTTAGCTGGAATGATTTTGGCTTTCTTCAGCTATTTTTGGCTCATAGATGTTGGTAGGATGGATGAAAAAGGATTGGATTGAACAAGTGGAATGGTGGGTGGGAGTTTGACAGATAATGGATGCGAAGACATAAGGCTTGTGGGTAAATGGATGAGGAAAATGGAAAGATCATCATTGGCACACACCTTGAGAGGTGATAAAGTAGTGGGAAAGATGGTTTTGAGCGAGGTTGAGGAGAAAATGGAGGAAGAGAAAGATAAGGACTAAAAGTAGAGTTGGAAGATGGAGGATGGGAAATTTAGGATAAGAAGCATATGGACTAAAAGTGGATTGGGGGGATGAAGGATGCTTATATGGGGATTTGGATGAAGGATGGATGGATGAGGCTTTTTGAGTAGCATGAATGGATGCCAATTGAGATTTTTCTTTGAGATGCATTTCTTTTATGAGAATCTTGGGTATCCACATGATTTTTGACTTTTTTAGCTTGGGCTTTTGTGGCCTCTTGACTTTTTCTTTGATTGAGATTAAATGTTTCTTGTTTTGAAGATGTATTTTAGAAGGGACATGTTGAGACTTGGATTTTTGTGGGTTTTTGGATTTATGCTTTTGTATTTTGGCATCCAATATGCTTCTATTAGCCATGGGATGGGAACAAGAGCATGGAGGAGATGGAGGCATAATTGATGGAGTGATAGGGTTTAAAGGTTGGAAGGGATTCAAGGGTGAGTGCCTTTGATGATCTAGCTAGTGGATTTGAGGGCATGGAAGGATAGATTGGAACATAGGATATGGATGGATATAATTGCCCAAAATGGATGGAGGGAAGGAAGGATATGGGCCCAAAATAGATGGAAACAAGTAAGGTGTAGGTCCCAAAATAGATGGAGGGGATAAAGGATTCATATTAGGTATGTAAGGACCCAAAATGGATGGAAGGGGTGTGGGATTTAGATAAGGGATATATGGACCCAAAATGGAGGGTTGGAGAAAAGGAGTAGGATGAGGGCCCAAAATAGATGCAGAATAAGATGGATGGGAACTTTGGGGTGGAGATGGAAGGACTTGGGACCATGTAGGAATAGCGGGGATACCAACATCCAAAAATACATTTTCATTTCTTTTTTCAATATGATGTTCATTATTTGGAACACAAGATGTGAGTCCATTACTAGCTGAAGGAGTTGGAGCTTTGGATATGATAATTAGTTCTTTTTTAATGGATCTATCATCATGGATTATGGGAGATGTATGATCATGAAGCAGATGAGATGGGAGGATAGGATCTTGAGTTGGGTGGGCTGAGGGAAAGGGATCTTGAGATGGAGTAAGTAAGATGGTAGGATTTAGATATGGAGGGGATGGTAAAAGTGGATCATGTAGGGGAATAAGTGGGATGGTGGGATCTGCTATTCTGTCAGAGGATATTTCAACATGCTTTTGGACAAGATCTTGACAGGAATGGATGGGAGTGGATGCATGAGGTTCATTACATGGGATTTGGATAATGCTTGGAGGAGGAGATGTGGATGGGATTTGGAGTGATTCGATTGGTGGTGGGAATTTAATGCTGGCAGGAAGTGGAAGGATTTTAAGAAATTTGATGGATGGTATGGGGATGATAGCTATGAGAGATGGGGATGATATTATAGATGGGGAAGCTTCATCATTGACTACTTCACATGGTTGGATTAGATCACATGGCTTATCGACTATTGGAGGTGGCTTTTCTTGTATTTCCTCTAGGAGATTCCTTGGAGACTTGTGTGTTGGAGCTGGAGGTGGTGGATTGATAGGAATAGCTGGTGTGATGAGGGTGGAATATTGGAAGCTTGGTTGATTGGGTGATGGAGGAGAAGCTGGGATATTAGATTGCATGACTAGAGAGTTTGGAATAACTCTTGGATTTTGGGGGATGCTTGGGGGAATGCTTCTAAGGCTTTCAATATACCCGTCATAGTCAACAAGATTTTCATCATCATTGGAATAGGAGGTGGTGGGAGCAAGGACAATACGACCGAACACATCATGATAGGTTTGGAATTTCATGTTTTGATGATGAGTCGGATGGGGATGAGGTCTTGCATATGGATGAACACGGAAGCTCATGGTTGGATTTGGATTAAGTGCAGATTTTGGATTGGCTGATGAAGGATTTCCTAGGGAGAGTCAAAGCTGTATGACAGACCTAAGGAGGATTGGCTAGAGATTTTTGGCTTTCCTGTGGATGGAAGACTTCAAGGGCATGCTATCAAAAAGTGAGAGTTTTGCTTTCCTATGCATTGGATTGGTGGAGATTGTGTCAACTTAAGGATAGACTAATGGGCATGACATGAGATTGACCACTTGTGGATCCCAAACTTTAGCTCAAGGTGATGAGAGATAACAAGTGACAAAGCTAGATTACCCTAGACAAAGCTCTGTCAAAGGGATAACCTTGGTGAGGCTGGTGGATTGGTTAGATTGATTGGATAGAAAATTCTAGCAGAATGACAACAACTCTCTAAAGGCTTGGGTGTAATTTTGGATTAGGTTGCTAGCTGGATGGGGGGGATGATTTGGAGAGACTTTGGATTTGAGATTGTTCTAAAGAAAGGAACTAGATAGATTCAGTTGCAGCGGGGGAGCTTGGATGATTTTCTGATGAGGCAGTGACTATGCTAAGTATGCCTTGAGCTGGGAGATTTTTGCTTTTTTGGGATTTTGACCAAAGTTGGCAAACATTCATTCAAAATCTATGAACAAACAAGTAGACAAAATTTTTGAGCAAGCACGTCAAACACACCAACATCCTAGGAAGCTTTCTACAAGGATGAAATTTGTTATAGCTAGGGAGTCCTCGATATACAAAAGGTACATGAGGCAAAAATCCTTAGATGAAACCAAAAAGATGTCACACAGCCGAGAGGAGTAGTAACCCACTTCTCCTCTTTCACTTCTCAAGGGTATAAAGTTCCTTGAGGCTTAGCCTGCGTGACAAAATCTTGATTCCAAGAGAGGTGTCTTTGGATTCACCTCCCAATTTTTATACTCTGTCGGAACACTGGAGTTGAGGTCATCCCAAGGGGTGATGAAATCCCCAAGAAGGTCTCCTAAAAAGTGTAAAACAAGACCACATACATGATCTTGGGCTTTAAAAGACATGCGTTTATTCCAATTGATGATTTAGATTTTGTAAGATATGATTGAAGACACTTGTGATTATGGCATACAATGTTCATTTCAATTTGACAACATCGTCAGCATAATGAAAGTCGAGAGATCGTCAACATAAGAAATGCGAGCATCATTGAAAATGCATCCAAACCATTCAATGTTCATTGATTGTTAGGCATTCAAGATTGAGTGTGAGTTTTTTTTAAGCCGAAAATAAAGATGTGTGAAACTCGATTGCCAAGCGTGCACCCAGAGGCCCTCCACGTCAATATTTGTCCAATTTTTATGCCCAAATGAAGTGAGTGGAGTTTGATCTTTGTGGAGCACTTAACACCCTCTTAGGTAGACCCATCCCCATAGATGGCGCTGAGATTGCAACCAATGGTTAAATTGATGGGTGATTAAAGAGGGTGAGTCCAACTACAAACTTACTCAAAGCATCTTTATTAGTTTTTATAACTTAGAAGATTTCAAAAATGTGGATTCTTTTTATGCTCCAAAAGATGATTATTTGATCTATGGTATTCAATATTGGATTTTTTGTTTTAATCATGTATTCATAAAAAAAACAAACTTGATTTTAATCCATGGCACTCAAGTGTGATTTTAGCAACATGCATTCAAAGACAAGTGATTAAACATCCAAGTTTTTTCCTTTAAGCATTCAAGATTGAGATTTTGTGTGTTGTTTTAAGAACTTTGAAGTGCTTTGATTTAACCTTAGATCATTCAAGATTGTTTTGGACTCAAAAGTGAAAATGACTCTTTGGACCTTCATTTTCATTGAAGATTTTGTGTTCTAGTTTGCATGTTTTAAGCCCAAAAATGATATTCCTAGGTTGTTTTGATGCATGAAAAACCTAAGCAACATTCAAGATTTTGCAACAAGACATTTGTTTGGAACAAATAACAAAGCTTTTAGGACAATTTTTGGAAACCATTTAGGACTCTTAGTTTTCATGAGATTTTTAAAAGAACTTTAAAATATTTGCAAATGAGGTTCATTTTATCCTTGATTGATGCTTTGAGTTTGATTTAGATTTTAGTGTGCACTTAGTGTTGAGTTTGAACCTTTTGAAATGGAAACTTGAAGTTCTTTTTAAATTCTCAAAAATGAAGTGGTCCTAACTTTGCATGAATGTATTTAAAACCTTGATGTTGCAAGGATGCAAATGATTGAATTGGTTTAGTTTCACTTGTTAAAAGGCTTTTTTTTTTTTGTTGCAAATTTTTAGTTTTTAATGGATTTAAGTATGATTTAAGGGTTCATTTTATGCACTAAAAAAAAGTGTGTATGATTTTGCTTCCTTCAAAAAAAAATGGCCAAGATCTCCCACAAGAAGAAGAAGAAGAAGTAGATGGAATAAGAAGAATATAGACAAGAAGAGGAAGAAGAATTCCAAGTGCTTTGTCCACCTATAAGCTTGAAAAATCTGCAAACACTATGAGATAGAGTATGAGTTCCTTTGTCTTTTTCATGCTCATGTGGACCTACAAAACCAATTTATACAATCCTACCAATCACAAAAATAAGAAAAATTAGCCAAAATTAGCTAATGACATACAAAACTTGACTAAAAAAGCTAATGAAGATGACCCATGCGGGGTCCCACCGGGCGTGCCAAAATTTATATGAGCAATGTTAGTATGCTAATAGAAACCAAATTTAAATAAAGCTTCTACAAAATAAACAAAATTCATAAACTTCAAGATAGAATAAGATGAGCTCTCAATTAAGAATATGAGCCATTAATGGGCTCTCTCAATAAGAAGCTCTCTTGTTGAGTGGCTTTGTCTAAATACATAGGATGTATGCTCAAGCTTATGCTTCAAAAAGGGCTTCAAATGGAGTTGGAATTTGGGTTTGAGTGTATGGTTTTGATGTAAAATGGCTTCTTAAAATGGCATTATGAATTTACTTCATGGATTGTGTTGTTTTGCAAAGGGGAAGGATCCAATTTATAGACAAGAGGCTTGAGGGATTGAGGGCTAAGATGCAAGGATGGGAAAAAGCTCATGGAGGGCTTAGATTGCATGAGAAGAGAGTACATGGATTGTGCTTCCTTACAACCATTCAAAGAGTGACACATGTCACATGGTGAGAGGATAGAGGAAAGGGGAAGGATGAGTCAACAAAGGAGGCTCAAGGGATAAAATCTTCATAAAGACCCTCATAATGGCTTGTAAGAGAAATAAAAGAGCTTTGAAGAGTCATTTATGACCAGGTGGGCTTCATAAAGTTTTATGGTTGAGATATTTTGAGGGAGATGAGAGAAATTTCAACTTGGGCTTGATTAGGAGGGTTTTAAGCTTGCTTAGGCTTGTGCAAATTATTAGAGGATGGATTAAGATGGTTTAGGATTAGCTTAGGGATATGCAAGTGGATGGCATTTAATGAGGGTGGGTGAAGGAGGAGATATTTTTTAACTTTGGCTTGGGTTAGTAAGTCTTAACCCATATTTAGGGAATGCGACAAGGTTAGGAGGGGATTATGATTAGGTTTAAAGACATCTTCTAGAAGAGTCTAGACTTTGGATGAGGATAAAGACTTTCTAGAATAATCTAGAACTTCCTAGGATGAGGATGAAGACTTTCTAGAAGAGTCTAGAACTTCTTAGGATGAGGATAAATTAGATTTTAGGAAATAAATAAAGTTTTATTTATTTGAAGGGTTTGGGTTGAGGAGATATTTATTAAAACTTTTTTTTAATAAACATGAGGATTAATATTTAATCTTAATTAAATATTTTGAGTTGGGATTAGGGGTAGGAAATGATGGGATTAGCCTTTAATAAAAATTAAAGAAGGATTAGAAGATTTTGGAAGAGGTTAGTGGTCTTAAGGAAATTGGCCTTGTTTTGGGCAAAAAATAATTTTTTAATTTATTTTGGGTTTTTTGGTCAATTAATTAATTAATTAATAAATAAGGAAATAATGTTTAAATAAGATTTAAACATTTTTGGGAGGGATTCCTTAATTAAATATTTTTAATTAAGATAAATGGATTTAATGGCATAAAAATAAATAAATAAAATAAATAAATAATTAATTAATAAATGATGATGTCATCAGGAATTTTTCAGAAAATAAAAATACTTTATTTTCTAAAGGTTTTTAGGTGTCTACAAGAAGTTATACCACCACAAAAAAATTAGGAATCCAAACCAATGAACATCAAGGCTGTACCTATATATCCAATCATCTCATGCCAAAATCCATGGAACCATGATTACATCCATGAGCCAATCATCTAACTCTCAAAGAATCAAATCTCTCCGCAAAAAATAGTCAACTACAATCCTCCACTATGATTGTACTTGGTAACAATATCTCATCCCTTCCACATGAAGAAAAATCAATAAATCATTTGACTTAGGACATAGACAACCCAAATCCAAGCTAGCAATATGAATATCCATCAATAATGAAAGATCAATGGGCAAAGAAAACCCACAACCAAGCCATAAATGCAACATGTAAGTATAAACTGCTTACAACACTACACAACTTGTAGACCCAACAAGTCATCATACATATCCAAATCAAATACTGATAATCATATCATCATGAGAGTAATATAAAATATGAATTGAGTATACAATGATGTCAAATCTAAATCTCCAAAATATACAATGTCGTGAACTCACAATGTTACCATAGTCAATATATATCATAATCCATTTATATTAATATATCACCAAATAAATCATGCTAAACCTACACCAAATCTAAACCAATGTGTAGAAATCTCCAAGATCATTTCATTGACTGTTGAAGTCCAAAGTCAAACTCTGTATGCCCAAATATGTGCTCAAAGTAAATAGTATCCAAATTTTAGGATTTTAAAACCTGAGAAAATGTCAAAATCATAGAACTAAATCTATGCCAAGTTGTCGTGCTCTAAATTGACTTTCCAATGACTATAAGAAGTCCAAAATTTGATATTCTAAGAGAAAGCTATGTCCATTTTATGAAGACAACCTTTTTACTATTTTCACTATGATTTTTTTTTAAAATTCTGTGATAAAATTTTTGATGTGATTAAATTTGATGCCCATCACAGGCTGAAATTTAAATCCATTGTATCTTTCTATCAACATAGCCAAACTAGGGCATATTATATTGTTAGAAATGCTTTAGAATAACTAAAAATGCAGCCGGGGGGGGGGGGGGGGGGGGGGTGAATTAGTTATTCAAGGTCCAAATGTCCTATTCAAACTTTTTAGCAAGTAAAGTGTGCCCATTTAACTATTTGTTCATCCAAGCTTTAACTTGACTATTTAGCAAGTTACTGTAAATCAACATGCAAGCATAACACATTGAAAGATCAACACATAACAAAGTGATTTACGTGGAAACTCACTTTGGAAAAAAATTAGCAATAAAATGCTACTCAGTTCTCACTCTTCTAAAGTGATGCCCTGTGAAAGGCCTACCTTGTTAAAGGCTACAACACACTATTAAATGTGACCTGGTTAAAAGATTTAATCACCCTATTTGAAGTGGGCATGGTTAGAGGACTTTAGAACATTCACTTGGAATGTCACCCTATTAAGGGATTTACAAACGACTATTAAACCAACCCAAGTCCATAGGATTTTCTCTTACCTTAACTAATACAATTGCTAGAGAGTAACAATAAGGGGTTTAGACCTAATTACATAATACAACTCAACTTGCAGATCTCATATCACTTCTTAGCTCTTGTCATTGCCTAGCTTTCAGTCTCTACAACTCTTGACAACTTGCCCTCCTTTCAAGCTTAGTCTCCTTGAGTCTTCATGCTCAATGTGCCAATGGAATCATCTCTCTCTGACCACTTGTCGAAGCAGAATCTTTTTGCTCTATTCTTCCTTCTCCTAGATGCCTTCTCCTTGACAACCTGCTAACCACTTCACAATTTTGCACACCAGCAGCTCTTGCTTCTTGGTTTGTGACTCTTTAAATAGAAGTCTTGGAGTTCTCTTTTCCCACTCAATTCTTCCCTCCTTTAATTTAAATTCATATGGATTATTTAGGATTCATTGAATCTAACCCATATTATGTTTTTTCTAAAAACATCATGATGAATCTACTTGAATTTGCTCAAAAATGGTTTACATAAAATTCTGTGCCACCAACTCATCATTCTTATCCTCCAACTAGTTCACAAAATTCAAGGTAATAACTTTGTTAGCTCAGATTTGACAAATCTTTGTCATTCCAATAATGTAGCAGTTCAACACTATTGAAATTTTGATGCTTGGCACATATTGTGTTACTCAGCATTAACTATGTTTTATTGATGCTCGACACCTGAAGTTCACTTAGCACCAACTAAGATTTTCTGATCCTCAGCACCTATTATTCTACTTGGCACTTGAACTTCCCTTAGCACCTGAAGTTCACTTGGCATACACTAGATTTTGCATTTTCTTAGCTATAACTGAGAATTTGTTCGGCTTCAACTAGCTTTCTCAGCACCCACTGATGAACTTAGTTTAAGCTTTTTAGTCAACCTTGTTCTAACTTATACTTCTAATGTTTCTTAGTGTGACTAACCTCTATATCTTCAAGTATGTTATCAATACATCATTTAACCATTGTCTTAGCTGATCCTTGCACTTCATTACAAAACCTTAATTCAACCTTTCCCTTAGGTGCTTTTGTTACATCTTGTTGATCAAATCCTCTTCATCAATCAACTAAGTGATAGTACTTAGATCTTATAAGAAATTTTCATTTCTACAAATAGCAAGTTTGACATCAATGAAAAAACAATAATTGAAAAAATTCTTTTAACAACAATCTTCCTCTTTGATCTTCAACAATGATCTTTTCAATTAGATTTCCAACAATCTCCCTCTTTGGCATTGATGACAAACTAAACTAATCAACCATCAAACCAAACTATTCAACCAAGTTATCAACATGCTAACTAGGTTAGAACAGTAAGTCTAATGCCAAAAAGAAATTTTTTCACATCAGTTTTCACATCTCCTTCTCTTAATCTACTCTCATGATTGCTTCATTTCTACTTCTCCCTCTTAGCTATTGTATCCTTTTTCTTTCCTTTCTTCCTTCTTAAATTTTCTCCCTTTGTATGCATTTCTCATCTTCTACTATTTTCTATTCTAATCAGCTTCATCTTTTCCTTCATCTATTGATCAGTCTATTTCTCCCTCAAACTGTTAATCAAATGCAATTGATTAGTTTCTTGACATTTCTCCCTCTTTGACAACAATGCCAAAGACATATTAACATCTTAGCATCTTATCATGCAAGTGTAGCATTTGTAGGTTCATTCAATTTCTCCCTCTATCACCTTACTTGTGTTTGATTTGAAACTTCATCACTTTAATTACTTTAGGCATGAATCCTAGAGTAAGTATGCTTTGCATCAATGTGTAATATCTCAACAATCAATTCATTTGATGCAGGGCAACCTTTCTTTTTCTTAAGTAGCCCTGGCTAAGGGTATCACCCCTAACTTACCTCTAAGATACTCAAAAGAATCTTTAGGTAGTGCTTTGGTGAAGATGTTAGCAATCTGTTCCTTTGAGCTAACATATTCCTCTTCACTTGTTTTTCTTCTACCAATTCTCTTACATAGTGATACTTGATTATAATATGTTTGGTTTTAGCATGCATTATAGGGTTCTTTGATATGTTGATAGCACTTGTATTATCACAATAAAGTATCACAGTCTCATTTACCTCTTCCTTCATACCTTGCAACAAATGTTTGATCCATACAATATTGGTGCAATTTATAGGAGCTGCAACATATTCAGCTTCTGTAGTGGACTGCAAGGTATAACTTTGCATTTTGTTGGTCCATGTAATCAATCTTTCTCCCAAAAAAAATGCTCCTCCACTAGTGCTTTTTTTATCATCAATATTTCCTCCCCAATCTGCATCAGTGTAGGCTCTTAGCTCAAACTTTTCACTCCTCTTGTAGTACAAACCAAAGTCATCAGTACCTTTTATATACCTCAATATTCTCTTTACTACCATCAAATGATTTTCTCTTGGATTTGTAGAAAATATTGCCACTATTCCAATAGTTAATGCACTGTCTAGTCTACTATGTAGAACATATTGCAACTTTCCAATCATTGATCTATACAATGTTTGATTCACTTCAACTAACTCATCATTCTTTGATAACTTGTGTCCTATTACCATTGGTGTGCTAACTAGTTTTGAGTCTTCTAACCCAAATTTTTTTAGTATCTCCTTGATGTATTTTGATTGGGTCACAAATATTTCATGCTTTAATTGTTGTACTTGTAATCCAATGAAGAACTTGATCTCTTCAAACATTGACATTTCAAATTCATGCTTCATTTGATTAGCAAAATCTTTGTATAGAGCATCTTTTCCTCCAAATATTATATCATCAATAAAAATTTTAGATATCAAAATATCTTTACCTTTTTTAGCCTTGATGTACAAGTTGCTATTGTCATCTATTCTCTCAAATTGTATCTTCACAAGATATTTGTGTAGTCTCTCATACCATGCTCTAGGTGCTTGCTTCAAACCGTAAAGTGCCTTATGTAGTTTGCAAACCATATCCTTGTTTTCATCAAAAAATCCCTCTGGTTGTTCTATGTAGACTTCCTCTTCTAGTACACCATTCAAAAAGTAGACTTCACATCCATTTGGTAGACTTTGAAACCTTTGTAAGCAACATATGCAAGTAATGTTCTTACTCCTTCCATTCTTGTAATAGGAGAAAATGTTTCCCCATAATCTAGTCCTTCTTCTTGTGCATAGCCTTTGCAAACTAATCTGGCTTTGTTTCTAGTTATCTCACCATTCTCATCAAGTTTGTTCCTAAACACCCATTTGGTACCAATTACATTCTTATCAGTTGGTCTAGGAACTAGGGTCTAGGTTTTGTTCTTCTCAATCTGGTCTATTTCTTCTTCCATAGCATTATACCTATCATCATCTTCTAGTGCATCTTTCACTACTTTGGGATCAACCTTGCTCAATAGACATGATTCATTTCTTAGTCTATTCCTTGTCATTGGTCTCACATCCTTGTTACCAATGATTTGATCTATAGGGTGATGTCTTCTCACATGGCTAACCTTAGTTCTATCCTTTTTTCCATGTTTGATCATTCAGCTTCAAAGTCATTCTATTCTTCTTCATTTGGTACTTTATCATTTCTTTCATGTATACTATTTTCAAAATTAGAATATGCATTTCCTTCATTCTACAACTAGGCTTCTGAATGCAGCTCGACATTCACTAGTTGTGACTCAGTTGATACTAAGATTTTGTTGCTGATTTCAAATTTGATCGGCAACATTATCTTCAATAGACATTCCTTCATAGAAGTATACAAAGGATCTATAATCCTTTTATTGCTTGGACTCATCAACTTTGACTTCTACATGCTCATCAAAATTTACATTTGCACTCTCCACAATTCTGTTAGTGTTAGTATTCAAACACTTATATGCTTTGCTTCTAGTGGAGTATCCAAAGAATATGCCTTCATCACTTTTTGCATCAAACTTGCCATTTCTAGTATCTTTAAGAATATAGCATTTACAATCAAAGACTTTGAAATGTTTTTCATTGGGTGAGTGACCATACCATAGTTCAAAAGGTGTTGCATTTGTACCTTTCTTGACTTGAACTCTATTTAGGGTGTAAACAATAGTGCTTATAGCTTCTCTCCAGTACTTTAGAGAAACATTTTTCTCTATCATCAAGGTTATTGCACAGTCTATTATTGATCTATTTCTTCTTTTAGCAATACCATTCTGAGGTGGAGTTCTTGGTGTTGATGTTTTCCTTTTGATACCTTTATCATTGTAGAATATTTCAAATTTTTTTGATGTAAACTCTCCTCCTCTATTTGATCTTAGGCATTTCAGACTCTTACCTATTTCCTTCTCAACTCTGGCCAAATACCACTTGAACATTTGAAATGCATTAGGTTTTTTCTTCTTTAACATAACAGTCATCATCCTGGAATAGTCATCTACAAATAACATTATGTATCTGTCTCCTAGGTAGCTTTGCATGTCTATTAGACCACATAAGTTTGTATGGACTAACTCTAATACTTCTTTGGAAGTGTATGTTTTGCTTTTGAAGTTAGAATTAGTCATCTTCCCTAGTTGACATTGTTTGTACATTTTATTTTTAGGCTTCTTCAGTTTAGGCAAACCTCTGACATTCTTCTTTTTGGTGATGCTAATCAGATTGTCAAAGTTAACATGACACAAACTTTTATGCCATAGCCACACATCATCAAGTCTAACAACAAACAAGTTACATCTTCCATATCTAGGTAGAACAAGTTACTCCTAGTTTGTTCACCTTTTCCTATCAAATTTCCATCAGTTTCATAGATCTTGGTTGATTTGTTTCCAAATTCTACTTTGCAACGTACATTGCCTAACTATGATACACTCAACAAATTGTAGTTCAATCCTTCAACATAGAATGCTTTATCACATAAAATTTTCTTTATAAGTTTAATTGAGCCTTTTCCTTATATTTGACATGGAGCATCATTATCAAATCTAACACTATTTCCATCATATTGAGTAAAAGTAATAAACTTACTTTTGTCTCCTATCATGTGATGTGAGCACCCACTGTCTATGATCCAATTGTCATTCTTGTTCACACAAGCCACTAGTGTTGTAGCCTCATCTTCATTAAATTCATCCTTCACGGCCACATAGACTATTGTTACTCATTTTTGGCCCCCGCCAAAAATTTAAAGTTTAAATGCAGGCCTACCCCAATGGCTACTTCCCATCTTCTATGTTATTTTAATGCCCTTGGGATATACAAAAATAAATAAATGAATGATTTAATCTTTATTGTATTTCCTTATTTTCTAAGTTTGTTTCCCCTAGCTTGTATTCTTTCCACACTGTTGGATCTTGCTAAGATTTATGTTTGTCACTATCTTGCTATGGTGAGTTGCATAGGGGTTACTCATGCTGACATAGCTACATGGGGCCCAGTTGAAAGCAATCAATATGGTGATGGCCATTTATCTTGTTCTTTCTCTAGCGCTAAGTTTTGATAAGTCCTTGGCACTTGCTATCTCGCTATTGGAAAAATCAAGCATCTTCCTATTAGCGACATAGCGAGGCACTATGAAGTGAACATGGTGGGGCCACAGGTGATGTGGAAGGATGGCTGTGATTGAAATAGGGTTTTGTTCTACCAGCTATGGAAATTTTTTGATGTCATCGGTACCTTGGACCCACACCCCTTCCATAAACACACAAGGATTTATAATCGTCAAATTGGTCTTGATCTACGATCATCACTATCTTGCTATGGGGAGTTTCTCAAAGGTTATGCATAGAGAGATAGTGACTCAGTGACACATGTTCTTGTGGGGCCAAGCTTGTTCCATAAGCCACCAAGTGATGGCAAGGTGGGCCATGTTCCTATTGGTTGGTGCACTGATAGATTGGGTGTACCTTTAGGGCTATTAGATGGTGGTAGATCGACATTTCTCATTATGCTGCTATGAGGAAATGATTGAACTTTAACTATAGTGATATGGTGAATATGGGACCCACCACTTCTTCAGGGTACTCTATGTAGTTTCTCATCTTTGATTTGGTCTTAGATCGATGACCGTCACTATCTCACCATGAAGAGTTGCTCAGGGGATATGTATAGTGAGATAGTGACTTAGTGCCACGTGTCCTCAGAATTCTATGGGGTCTAGTTCAAAATGCCAATAGTGAAGAAAAGGATCAAAGAAAAATTAATGGACATCTCTATCTCGCTATGGAAAGGAGCTCAAAATTTATGTATAGCGAGATAGCAATTTAGCGACATGTGTCTTGACGGGCCCGACCAAGGTATTAACAGAAAGGATGGTAGTTAAGGTCACATTTTTCTGAGGTAGTCATGGTTAGGTTGGGAGGTGGTGTAGTTGGTAAAGAAGATATAGTCAAACACATGAAGACTCCATGGGGTGGCAAAATAGAATGAAATCATTGGTCCACGTGGCTCATTCCGGTGCCAAAATCCAGTTGACTATTTAACCTTGCTGATTCTCGAGCCAAAAATAGAGGATATTGGGTTTACTCACACGATTCGATCTTCATGATTAATTTCAACCACTTATGAGTGAATGCTGTGCTTGGTAAATGAAGGAGAACACTCCACCACCTTTGATCCTATCCATCTACCTAGTCAAAACTATTTAATGGTGGCATTTCTATCTTTTCAAGACCCTATTCCATCAAAGATCAGATTTCTTAGGTCTACACCAAGGTTGGATTTTCCCTAGATCTACATGATTATTCTCTATAAGACTTAATGGTAGTGGTTGTAAAGTAACTTCAGTTAGAGGACATCTCAGTTATGCCTGAGCTATAAAGGAATTTTTTGTAGATTTTGTTCAGGTCGACTCTTCTTTGACTTCTCTGTTATTGCTCTATAATTTCACTATAAATTCCCTTTGCCTCTGAACTATATGACATTTTTCCTTACCCCCTTCAGCCATTGATGTAAAGTGCAAGAACTATTCGCCTCCCATTGGTGTTTTGTAGAGATCTATAATCTGCATGATTGTATCTCTTTTGGCCTCTGAATGATATATAAGTGAATCTTCTCTTCCTTGTGTCATTCATCTGGGTTTTTTGATCTACATGTGGTTGCTAGGTTAAAACAAGTCTAAATGTGTATATCCTTTGGTGTCATGATGGTTCAATAGTGCATATATGGGTAGAGATTGGTTTGAAAACTCTATTTTGGTGCATCACCCCCTTAGATTAGAGTAGGTAGATTTGCTTTCATGCATTCCTTCTCTCTTTTCCTCTCTAAGAGTAGTTAGGTGCACCCTGATAGTAAAGGAAGCCAGCCTTCTCTAGAGACTCAACCTCACAATTCAAGCCCCACAACTTGGAGGTTGTTTCCATGTTTCACAATGTTGTCCTTAGGTAAAAAAATTTGGACAAGGGTGCAAACCTCTGTGAAAACAACTACTTCATCATCATTCTCATCAGAATCTTCTTCAACAATGTAGCATCTTTTTCCTTTGTCCTTGTAATCTCTACTATCATCTTCTCTTTTGTTCTTGTACTTGCTTCCTTCTTTGTAGTTCTTCTTCTATGTACACTTTTTTTCAATATGATCTACCTCATTGCAATTAAAACAAATGATAGGTAGGTTACCTTTGAATTTACCTTTTCCTCTATGGAATCTTCTGGCTAGTAGTGCTTCCAACTATTCCACATCTTCCTCATCTGTGCTACTATCATTGGATGCATGTTTTCCTTTTCTTCTCTTCTTGTTTGATGTCACCTCCTTAGTGTCCTTCAATGTTAGCTTAGCCTTGAAAGAAGATTCAAGGTTCTTAGGTCTGTAGTTGTCAAAGTTGGACAATTCAAATGTAGTAAGTCTTCCTAAAATTCCTTTAAAGGTCAATGTGTTTCCTTGTACACACCTTAGCTCTTGAATGGCTAGAACTCTAATAGCATAGATAGGGAGTAGGGTTCTCAAGTATTTGCTATTGATAGTCTCTTCTTCCAATTGACCACCTTGACTTCTTATTGCACTTACCACTTCTTTCATTTTGGATCCATATTGAGCAACATTCTCACCTTCCTCCATTTTCATGCCATCAAACTTTCCTCTAAGGCTTTCTCTCTTTTCTCTTTGAACATTCTAATCTCCTCCATAGATATTTAAAAGGACTTTCCACATCTTGAATGCAATGTCACATTCTATGATATCATCAAATTCAGCATAACTAAGTGCAAAGCCAATCTCCAGCATTGCCTGATTGTGCTCCTTCCTTTTGTTCAAATCATCTGCAATAAGAGGTCCAGCTAGGTCTACATGTTCTATTCTAATTGAGGTTTTTGTATAATCACCTATTGATCCAAGGTGCAATTTCATCAGACTTTTCCATGCAACAAAGTTGTCTCTGTTGAGCTTAGGAACTTCTCTCTTGGACATCTTGATCTTCCTACTTCTAGTGCCTTGAAACTAAGTCAATAGATGGCTCTGATATCAATTTTTATAAATGCTTGAGAATAACTAAGAAGGGGGGGGGGGTTGAATTAGTTATTTAAGGTCTAAATGTCCTATTCAAACTTTTCAACAAGTAAAGTGTGCCCATTTAACTATTTGTTCATCCAAGCTTTGACTTTTCTATTCAACAAGTTACTGTAAATCAACTTGCAAGCATAACACATAAAAGATCAACATATAACATAGTGATTTATGTGGAAACCCAATTTGGGAAAAACCACTAGTAACATGCTACTCAATTCTCACTCTTTTGAAGTGATGCCCTATGAAATGCTTGACTTGTTAAAGGCTACAACACACTGTTAAATGTAACCTAGTTAAGGATTTAACCACCTTGTTAGAAGTGGGCCTGGTTAGAGGACTTTAGAACATTCACTTGGAATGTCACCCTCTGAAATGATTTACAAATGGCTATTAAACCAACCTAAGTCCATAGGATTTTCTCTTACCTTAATTGATACAATTGCTAGAGAGTAACAATAAGGGGTTTAGACTTGATTACATAATACAACTCAACTTGCAGATCTTAGATCACTTCTCAGCTCTTATCATTGCTTGGCTTTTAGTCTCTACAACTCTTGATAGCTTGCCCTCCTTTCAAGCTTAGTCTCCTTGAGTCTTCATGCTCAATGTACCATTGCAATCATTTCTCTTTGACCACTTGTCGAAGCAGAGTCTTTGTGCTTTGTTCTTCCTTCTCCTAGATGCCTTCTCCTTGACACCCTTCTAACCACTTCATAATTTGGCACACCAGTAGCTCTTGCTTCTTAGTCTATGACTCCTTAAATAGAAGTCTTGGAGTTCCTTTTTCCCACTTGATTCTTCCCTCCTTTAATTTAAATTAATATGGATTAGGTAGGATTCATTGAATCTAACCCATATTATGTTTCTTCTAGAAACATTATAAAGAATCCACTTGAATTTGGTCAAAAATGGTTTACATAAAATTTTGTGCCTCCAGCTCATCATCCTTATCCTCCAACTGGTTCACAAAATTCAAGGTAATAACTTTCTCAGCTTAGATTTGATGAATCTTTGTCATTTCCAATAATGTGATAGCTCGACACTATTGAAATTCTGATGCTCAGCACATACTATGTTACTCGACATCAACTATGTTTTACTGATGCTCAACACCTGAAGTTCACTCGGCACCAACTAAGATTTTTTGATGCTCAACACCTATTATTCTTCTTGACTCTTGAACTTCCCTCAGCACTAAAGTTCACTTGGCACACACTAGATTTTGCATTTTCTCGATTCTAACTAAGAATTTACTTGGCTTCAACTAGCTTGCTCAACACCCACTGATGAACTTAGTGTAAGCTTTGCAGTCAACCTTGTTCTAACTTATACTTCTAATATTTCTTAGTGTGACCGACCTCTGAATCTTCAAGTATGTTATCAATACATCATTTAACCATTGTCTTAGCTGATCCTTGCACTTCGTTGCAAAACCATAATTCAACCTTTCCCTTAGGTGCTTTTGTTACGTCTTGTTGATCAAATCCTCTTCATCAATCAACTAAGAGATAGTACTTGGATCTTATAACCAATTGTCATTCCTGCAAATAGCAAGTTTTACATCAATGAAAAAACAATAATTGAAAACATTCTTTTAACAACAATCTCCCTCATTAGCATTGATGGCAAACCAAACTAATCGACCATCAAACCAAAATATTCAACCAAGTTATCAACATGCTAACTAGTTTAGAACAATAAGTCAAATGCCAAAAAGAAATTTTGTCACATCAATTTTCACATCTCCTTCTCTTAATCTACTCTCATGATTGCTTCATTTCTACTTCTCCCTCTTAGCTATTGTATCCTTTTTCTTTGCTTTCTTCCTTCTTACATTTTCTCCCTCTATATGCATTGCTCATCTTCTACTATTCTTTGTTCTGATTAGCTTCTTCATCTTTTCCTTCATCTGTTGATCAGTCTATTTCTCCCTCAAATTATTGATCAAATGCTATTGATCAGTTTCTTGACATTTCTCCCTCTTTGACAACAATGCCAAAGACATATTAACATCTTAGCATCTTATCATGCAAGTGTAGCATTTACAGGCTCATTCAATTTCTCCCTCTATCACCTTACTTGTGATTGATTTGAAACTTCATCACTTTAATTACTTTAGGCATTAATCCTAGAGTAAGTATCCTCTGCATCAATGTGTAATATCTCAACAATCAATTCATTTGATGCAGGGCAGCCTTGCTTTTTCTTAAGTAGCCCTGGCTAAGGGTATCACCCCTAACTTACCTCTAAGATAATCAAAATAATCTTTAGGTAGTGCTTTGGTGAAGATGTCAGCAATCTATTCCTTTGAGCTAACATATTCCATCTTCACTTGTTTTTCTTCCACCAATTCTCTTACATAGTGATACTTGATTGAAATATGCTTGGTTTTAGCATGCATTATAGGGTTCTTTGATATGTTGATAACACTTGTATTATCACAATAAATTATCACAGTCTCATTTACCTCTTCCTTCATACCTTGCAACAAATGTTTGATCCATACAATATTGGTGCAATTTATAGCAGTTGCAACATATTTAGCTTCTATAGTGGATTGTGAGGTATAACTTTGCATTTTGTTGGTCCATGTAATCAATCTTTCTCCCAAGAAAAATGCTCCTCCACTAGTTCTTTTTTTGTCATCAATATTTCCTCCCCAATTTGCATCAGTGTAGGGTCTTAGCTCAAACTTTTCACTCCTCTTGTAGTACAAACCAAAGTCATCAGTACCTTTTAGATACCTCAATATTCTCTTTACTGCCATCAAATGATTTTCTTTTGGATTTTTAGAAAATATTTCCACTATTCCAATAATTAATGTACTATCTAGTCTACTATGTAGAACATATTGCAACTTTCTAATCATTGATCTATACAATGTCTGATTCACTTCAATTAACTCATCATTCTTTGATAACTTGTGTCCTATTACCATTGGTGTGCTAATTGGTTTTGAGTCTTCTAACCAAATTTTTTTTAGTATCTCCTTGATGTATTTTGATTGGGTCACAAATATACCATGCTTTAATTGTTGTACTTGTAATCCAATGAAGAACTTGATCTCTTCAAACATTGACATTTCAAACTCATGCTTCATTTGATCAGCAAAATCTTTGCATAGAGCATCTTTTCCTCCAAATATTATATCATCAACAAAGATTTTAGATATCAAAATACCTTTACCTTTTTAAGCCTTGATGTACAAGTTGCTATTTTTATCTATTCTCTCAAATCCTATCTTCACAAGCTATTTATGCAGTCTCTCATACCATGCTCTAGGTGCTTGCTTCAAACCATAAAGTGCCTTATGTAGTTTTCAAACCATATCCTTGTTGTTGTCATCAACACATCAATCATCCATTGTTAGTCCTTATTTCTCAATCCTTAGTCATCAGCTTCTCAGTCTTTAGCCAGTCCCATTGTACATAACCCAATCTCATGTTAGTTAATATCATATCAATTCCTCTAGCTCTTATCATTGTGTGCTTTATAAAGTCCTAATGTAAGATCCTCTATTACTAAAGTTTTATCCTTAGAATATCTAGTTGCTATTGAATTAAGGCACTAGTTGCTACTGATAAGTCCTTAAAGGATACATCTTTCCTCTTGTCGGACTTGGGTCAATTAGTATTGAGTCCTACTGATCTTGTTAGGACATGATTATTCTTTGTCAATTACTCTTTCTTTTGATGTTGTATTTCAATTTTGGTTCTTGGTTATATTTTCTATGCAACTTGGTTATCCCCTCCTCAAAGTTGCCATGATCATTCATATCATGGTGTGCTGTGAATGGGGCAATTAGAGTGCAAAGTCTTGATGATTCTTTCATTAGTACCATCATACATAACCTAGTCTCACGTCAGTTCACATTAGATTAGCTCACAATCATCTATCACTAAAGTGTTGTCCTTGGAATTTGTGGTTTCTTTTTTAGTCTAGGTACTAGGTGCTACCAATAAATCCTTGTAGGATACAACTTTCCTCTCCCCTGACTTTGGTCTTCCAGTATCAAGTCCTACCAATGTCTGTGGCACACAAGTTTTTTTTTGCCAATTTAATCTTTCTTTTGATGTTGGATTTCAATTTTTGTTCTTGATTATCTCTTTTGATAAATTTGGTTATTGCTCCTCAAAATTTCCATGATCATTCATATCATGGTGCACTATGAATGTGGCAATCAAAGAGAAAAGGTCTTGATCATTCTTTCATTTTTTTTTCTCACCTATGGGTCAGTCAGGTATAATCCTTGCTTATGCAAACATATGATCATTTATGCTTACATGGTGCACTTGGGAAATATTGTCTTTTTGTAGGTTACCAAGTGTCTTTTCCACTTTGATTTCAATTTGGTTCATGTGTGATGTTGGGGAAATCATTGCATGTTTGTTTTGATTCAATCCTATGCAAAAATAGCAACAAGGCCTTGATATTCTTAGTAACCTTGGCTAGTCCCTAATATTGCTATATTAAATTAAGTGCTTAACTACATGGTGATTCTCCTCATAGAGATCACCATACTCAAAGCTTCGAATGGATTTCATCTCATCCCCCCATTTCATAATAAGAAAACAAAAAAAATAGTAATTTTTTATCCCTATCAAAATCATCCTATCAACATCTATCCTACATCCTTATCCCTTATTGAAAACTATAAAAAAATTCTAGAAAAATCCTACAAAGTTTCCAAGATCCAACCCATTCATCTACCACAATCTAAAGGTTCAATTTAAAAACAAAAATCTATCATTTATCCCTCATGTCCTCCATCCTACCTCACAAATTTGTCTAATTTGTACAACTAATCTCCCCTTGTCTTGTACTCCCATAGTGAAAGTATGAGCCACTTTTAAAACCTTTTTCATCCTTTGTGTGTCCTCAATCTCAACCCAATTTTGTTACATTTTGAGGTGTCATTTATTCTTGTTCTCTCTCCTCATCACCTTCTCGAGGGGGCATCAGACATTATAGTCTTTTATTAAGGTTGGGACAACCTAGTTTCTTTAAAACCTTCTTCATGTTGTCTATTATTTAAAAGCATCTCTGGAATAGTGTTGTACCAACACTAGATTGAAGATGGGCAAAATGTAGACACCTAAATTTGATCACATAAATTCATAATCAAATTTAGTCATCTTCTAAAGTACATTTTAATTAAATATTAAATATTTAATTACCTTAGTGCTCTCCCCTACTTAACTAATTTAATCAATTAATTATAGCCCAATTAATAAATTAATAGACAACCAATAGTCTAATTTATTAATAAAGCCCCCTTCATCTATTAAATAAAATAAATGCAAAAACCATTTAATTTAATATCCAAAACCCTTCTCTATTGAATTAATTTAATGAATCGGATCCCTCATGCCACACACTCATCCTCTAGACCAATAGTTACTCTTTTAATTAAATGATTAATTTATTTAATTAAATCTCATGCACCAAATATTCCTTTTTTCCTTAAATATTTAATTTATTTAATTAAATATTATGCACCAATAATTCCTCTTTTAATTAAATAAATCATTTATCTAATTAAATCTCATGCACTAAATATTTCTCTTTTACTTAAATAATTCATTTATTTAATTAAATTCTATGCACCAAATATTCCTCTTTTAATTAAATAATTTAATTAATTAATTAAATCCCATGTACCAAATATTTCTATTTTAATTAAACAATTTATTTATTTAATTAAATCTCATACACTAAATATTTCTCTTTTATTTAAATACTTTATTTATTTAATTAAATCTCATGCACTAAATATTCCTCTTTTTATTAAATAATTTATTTATTTAATTAAATCTCATGCACTCAATCTTCTATTTTAATTAAATAAATAAATAATTTAATTAAATCTAATGCACCCTTTAACTAAGTAATTCATTTATATAATTAAGCTTATCCACCAATATTTTCTCCAACAAATCCGTCCACCTCCCACATCATCTAGTCAATTGATCCACCTTACCCACATTAATTGAAACACATCACCTCCTCTTCCATGTCTAAAATCCCTCTTCAGATCACTTGCAAAAATTAAGGAATGATTTATTCCCTCTGACTCAGCTAAACTCCACTCTCATGCCATATCTCCCTCATCCATCTCTAAACACATAAGTCCATCTCCTCCACCTATCTCAGTTAACTAAAGCCTATCTCACACCTCACTCAGCTAACTATGCATAAAAAAATCTTCCTCACCCAATTGCATATAAATTAAACCCTTTGCTCCTCACAAGTCATCCACCTTCTGAGCAGAATTATTATACCATTTTGAGAGCTAATTACTATTTGGCAATATTTAGATTTTTATGTATCCATCTATCGAATTCATCCATTATTGAAGCTTGAGCACCATAATTGAGCACACATCTATGATCACAACCACATCTACATAACAAGGAGACTATGAACACTCGTAGGTTTTCATTCTTTGTTTAGATTTCCTTATTGGTTTATTGTATATGTTGTTAATTGACTTAGTTTTTTAGATGTTTGGCTTTCACTTTATATCTTTTGCATCTTGATTCTAATACATACAACTAGTAGAAGTTATTTATAATTCACAGAAGATAGTTTGCTGCTAGAATATTTGAGAAGTGATTTTTGGTGTTTGGATTATATCTACTAATAGGGATATAATATGGATGAGTGAAGTTAGACAAAGAAAAAAGATAACCTGATGATGACATCAGAAAGTGTGCAAAGTTTGAGGTCAGACATGTGATAAGTTGTGAAGACTATGAGCCAAAAATGTTTTGTAATTATTAAAAAGATGTATTGTAGCATATTATCTTAATAAGGTCTTATTTTATTTAACTGAGAAAGTGTCAAGGTTGACCCAATGAATTATTTTGTGGACTTTGTATAAAGGAAAGTTACTTTCCTTGTGATGTAAGATGTGTAGTGTGTAAGTAGTAAGTAATATGCGAATTTGGTAAATTCAAGTAAGTGTTCAAAGGGATCATTGTGATTTGAGTTTCTAGATCTAGTATTGAGATCTAAGAAGCATTTTGGTGTAATAGAGGCATGATAAGAGGACGAAGCAAGTATTGAGTTACTAAGATTAGTTGAATTTTTATAATTTTAAAAGGAGTGATACAAAGACTAGTTGGATAATGGTTTTTGTGGTCTTGCCCCTAAATTTGTTTGGACGATGGGTCCTACTACCTTCTACAAATCTTAACAAGGTTGGCACAACTACTAATAGGTTGGAATCTCCTAACAAAAATTGATATGTACTGAATGTATTTTATTGGCTCCTGATGCAGGAGCATCTAGAGGTATAAGGGCAATCCTGTGTCACCCAAAAAAAATACCTAGACATAGTTTCTATTTCATGTGTCTTCACTTCTAGATACCCATTTGGATCAAATAAAGGTTCCAACTCTCATAGTTCCACTATTAGTGTTTTGGGTTAGAGTTTTTAAGCACCTTGGGATACGTGTAAATGTCAAAAAATAAGACTATGTAATTGAGCCATAACTATGGTGAGTTAGAAGCTATAAATTAGAGGGATGATTAAAATTGTAATTTAGAACATTCCAAAAAAAATTAGGTCAAAAGACTACACAGTTTGAAAGTTATTGCAGTTTTTTGATTTCTAGAGACTTCCTAAGAATGCTTCAAAGTTAGGTTCGAGGCACTAAATGACCTTGTGCAAGTCTAAACAATGGGGGACAAGTGAAGCTCATCCATAGGGATATAGAGCACTCTGAGAGCTTTCTAGAAATGTAAACGATTTGTCAATCGAAGCATAGTTCAAAAGTTATACCTCCTAGAGCTTTGGCTACCATTTCTAGATTCTTCTAATTTTGCACTGACTTCTAAAGAGACTTTTGGAGGCTTCCATTTTGGTGGTGGATGCCAACTAGCACTTTCTAGAATTTATTCCTAATCCTTAACCCTTTAGGGCCTATTTAAGAACATTTCTGGCATTGTAAAAGGCAGTTCAGAGTGGAGTTTGAGAGAAGGTACTGGGAGAAGCAATTATCTCTAGATTTATACTATTGTAAGCCCATAGGGCATGTTTTGGAGTCTATTCTCTCTGCACTGAGTGTATTAGCATATTTTCATAGTTAATAAGTTTTTCCCTTTCCTATTGTGTCCATTCTATTCTTGGGTTGTGTCTCCATCAAGTGGTATAAGAGTAGGTTTTCCTGAGTGTGTAGATAGAGCACCGATTGTGAGGCAGTTTGCACCAGGACTATGTGGTTGTGAGTTTGAGTTAAGAAGATGCCTCCACAAAGAGAGCATGGTGGAAGGGCTGGAGCTATTAATCTTGAGGATGTTAGAGCCCTCCAAAGGCAGGTTCAAGCATTGCAAGAGGAGCTCCAAAGAGGAATAAATGTTGCCGCAAGTGACGAAAGTGAGGAAAACAATGAAAAAGAAGAAATTGGACCAGAAGGGGAAGTTGAAGGGGAAGTTTTGAATCAGGTAGAGGAGAGGCTTTTTAGGGCCATTACTAAGTTTTGGAAAAGACCTACAATTGATGTGGGTGTATTTTCAGGAAATCTGAAACCGGATGAGTTGATCGACTGGATCAATGAACTGGAGGATTACTTTGAGTATGAGGATATCATGGATCTAGATAGGGTTAAGTTTGCAAAGGCCAAACAGAAAGGCCATGCCAAAATTTGGTGGCAAGAGGTTCAATTGGAAAGAAATAGAAGAAGAAAGGAGAAGATCACAAGGTGGGATCACATGGTAGACAAACTAAAGAAGCAGTTCATTCCTGTTGACTACGAGCTTGATTTTTTTAAGAATATACATGGGTTAAAACAAGCAGGAAAATCAGTCTAGGAATATATGGAGGAGTTTTACCAACTTCTGATTAGAGTAGGGCATGTAGAAGAAAATAAGGAGAAGGTTTCTTGTTATATTAGTGGGTTGCAACCTAGCATCCAGGAGGAATTAAGTCTGGTAAGAATGACCAGTGTTGAAGAGGCATACTAGTTTGCCTTGTGAGTTTAAGAGAAGCTAAATAAAAGGTTTGAAGGGAGACAAAGAGGGTACAGTCAAGGAGGAAGGGGTAGTGGTAGGTCATCTGGAGGCCAAAATGAGACCCAAAAGAAAAATGAAGATGTGGGTATTAGCTAAAACTAGAGGAATGAGGATTTCAACCACTCCCATGATCAAAACATTGGAGATCAGAGAGGAAGATGTAGAGGATGTGGACAAGGTTCAGGAAGAGGAGGCTTTCATGGTACCTATTTCCATTACAATGAACAAGGTCATCATGCCTTTGAATGCCCTCAATGACAAGGAAGGACAGATAGGAGAGGTGAGGGCCAAGCTAGGGTTGCCCATGTGGATGAGGATGCATAGTCATCACATTCAGAGGATATAGAAAGAGGAGAGACTTTAGTAAATGAAAGGGTCCTACTAAGTGGTGAGATTGAACTAGGACAAAGGAGGAGTCTATTTCGTACCAAGTGCAAGTGTGAGGATAAATGTTGCGATGTGATCATTGATGGTGGTAGCACTAAAAACTTGGTGTCAAAGGAGATGGTCTCTAAGCTGAAGCTCAAGAGGGACACCCCGAGCCCTATCAGATCACTTGGGTGAAGGATGATCATAAGCTCCTAGTAAGTGAACAATGTTTAGTGAAGTTCAAAATTGGGAGTTACCATGATGAAGTTCTTTGTGATATTATTCCAATGGATGTCTACCATCTATTGTTGGGAAGACTGTGGCAGTTTGATAGGCATGCAATACATGATGGTCATGAAAACACATACTCTCTGACAAAGGATGGATTCACCAAAAACTAAAGCCCATGATAAAGGAAGGAAAAAAGGTATGCAATAGTGCTAGGATCTATCTTGTTGATGGAAAAAAGTTTTTGGATGGCATGAAACATTAACGTATGTGTTATGCTTTGATTCCTAGAAAAGATAAGGAAGGTAGTAGTGAAATACCACTTGAAGTTTCAA
Organism: Cupressus sempervirens; assembly: GCA_028749045.1. NCBI lineage: Eukaryota > Viridiplantae > Streptophyta > Pinopsida > Cupressales > Cupressaceae > Cupressus > Cupressus sempervirens. Next base: position 700,790,079 of record CM053791.1, on the reverse strand, counting down.
ATTTGTTAAGTGAGTTTGGAGATATCATCTCTGATAATATTCTAGAAGCATTGCCACCAATAAAACAAATTAGTCATTAGATAGATTTAATCCCTGGAGCTAGTTTTCCTAAAGAGGCTACTCATAGGATGACTCCTACTGAAACTAAGGAGCTAATCAGACAGGTTCAGGAGCTATTGAGGAAGGGTTTGATTTGAGAGATTCTTAGTCCATGTGCAATACCTATAGTATTTGCATCAAAGAATGATGGAGAGTGGAGAATGTGTATAGACTCTCAAGCTATAAATAGGATAACCATCAAGTATCAATTTCCTTTGCCAAGAATGGATGATGTTATGGACTGCTTGAGTGGAGCTCAGTACTTCACAAAGATAGATCTCAAGAGTGGCTATCACCAGATATGGATATGAGAAGGAGATGAGTGGAAAGCTACCTTCAAGAACAAGGAGGGTCTTTATGAGTGGCTAGTCATGTCATTTGGATTGATGAACACCCCAAGCACCTTCATGTGGCTTATGAATGAGGTACTTAAGAAGTTCTTGGGAAATTTTGTTATTGTCTATTTGGATGATATTTTAATTTTCAACAAGACCTTGGAAGAAAATTTATTTCATATTTGTAGTGTCCTTGAAAGGTTGAGGGAAGAGAAACTATTAATTAATTTGAAGAAGTGTAGCTTTGCTAAAAAAGAGTTAGTCTACCTAGGGTTTGTTGTATCACCTGAAGGTCTCAAAATGGATCTAGAGAAGGTAAAAGCCATCTTGGAATGGCCTACTCCAAGGTATGCTACTGAGGTGAGATCATTTCATGGTTTAGTTAGTTTTTATAGGAAGTTTATTAAGAATTTTAGTGGCATATGTGCACCCTTGACTGACGCAATAAGAGGGGATATGAAAGAATTCAAATGGACTGTGGCAGTTGTGAGAAGTTTTGAATTGTTGAAGAAGAAGGTGATAGAACTACCTATGTTGGCACTTCCTAATTTTAGTAAGGTGTTCTAGGTGTATTGTTATGCTAGTGGCAGTGCTATTGGGGCTATATTGAGCCAAGAAGGTAAGCCTATTGCATATTTTAGTGAAAAATTGAATGATGTGAAGAAGAAGTATTCTGTTTATGATCAAGAGTTCTATGCAATAGTTCAAGCCTTAAAGAAATGGAGGAATTATTTATTGCCAAAGGATTTTTTTTATATACTGATCACTAGGGATTATAGTATCTAAATAGCCAAGGTAAATTGAACTAGCGGCATATGAAGTGGGTAGAGTTCTTGTAGAGCTATACATTTGTGTTGAAGCATAGAAGTGGAAAGTCTAATAGGGTTGCAGATGCATTGAGTAGGAGGCAGTTGTTGCTTACAGTAATGAAAGTTGAAGTAGTTGAGTTTGATGAAATCAAGAATCTATACCCTGAGGATCCTAATTTTGCTGAAGCATGGAAAGCTTGTAAAGAACCTGTTGCTGTAGATAGAACCAAGTGGTTAGACAATTTGATTTAGGATGGTATGTTGTTCAAGGGTAGTCAATTGTTTATCCCAAGGAGTATAGTTTTTTATAGAGATACTAAATTTGTGGGGTATTTGTGGAGAACATTGTGGAAGAAGTTGAGAACAGATTTGAAATTTAGTTCCACATATCACCCATAGACTAATGACTAGACATAAGTAAACATAAGTCTGGGCAATTTTCTGAGATGTTTGGTTGGGGATAAGCCCAAGGGATGGGATTTGATTCTACCACAAGCAAAATTTGCTTATAACTCTATAAATAGGAGTACTGGTAGATCAGCATTCCAAATTGTATATGGAAGTAGCCCAAGGACTACACCAGAATTGAGGAAGATGGAGCAAGGGGAGAGGACAAGTGCTAAAGTAGAAGAATTTTCTAAACATATCAAGCACCTACATGACAAGGTCCAGGCACACATTATCAAGATGAATCAATAGTATAAAGCTAGGGCTGATCAAAGGAGAAGACATAACAAGTTCTAAGTAGGGTATCTAGTCATGGTACACTTGAGAAAGGAAAGCTTTCCAGTAGGCACTTACAACACGTTGAAGATGAAGAAATTTGGCCCTTGCAAAATTTTGAAGAAACATGACTCAGGAAATGCATATGAGGTGGAGTTGCTAGATGGAATTCACATTTCTCCTATCTTCAACATTGCAGACTTAATAGAGTATCATGATGATGGTGCAGATGAGGGGTTGATGCTAGAGACATGTCCAATTCCTACTTCTAAGAAGGAGGAGATAGAAGAGATTTTGGATAGTCATGTGGGCAAGAGTACCAAAAATTGGAAGTATGAAGAGTACCTGGTTAAATTGAAAGGATGGCCAATAAAGGACTCAACTTGGATATCAACAGCTGAGGTTTCCCATTTGAGATTTCCTCTACCATCCATAAAGTGATAGGGTCACTTTTCAATCTGCCCTGGGTGTCTGATGTAGGAGCATCCAAAGGTATAAGGGCAATCCTGTGTCACCCAAAAAAAATACCTAGACATAGTTTCTATTTCATGTGTTTTCACTTTTAGATACCCATTTAGGTCAAATAAAGGTTCCAACTCTTACAATTCCACTATTAGTGTTTTGGGTTAGAGTTTTTAAGCACCTTGGGATACGTGTAAATGCCAAAAAAATTGGACTATGTAATTGAGCCATAATTATGGTGAGTTAGAAGTTTTAAATTGGAGGGATGATTAAGATTGTAATTTAGAACGTTCCAAAAAAAGAATCAGGTCAAAAGGTTGCACGGTTTGAAAGTTATCGCAGTTTTTCAATTTTTGGAGACCTCCTTAAAATGCTTCAATGTTAGGTTCGAGGCACTAAATGACCTCATATAGGCCTGAAAAATGGGGGATGAGCAAAGCTCTCCATAGGGCTATAAAGCACTCCAAGAGTTTTTCAAAAATGTAAATAGTTCATCAATCAGAGCTACGACTCAAAAGTTATGCCTCCCGAAAGTTTGGCTACCGTTTCTGGATTCTTCTAATTTTGCACCGATGTCTAAAGCTACTTCTGGAGGCTTCCATTTTGGTGGTGGATACCAACTAGCACTTTCTAGAATGTATTCCTAATCCTTAACCATTTGGGGTCTATTTAAGAACATTTCTGGCATTGTAAAAGGTAGTTTAGAGTGGAGTTTGAGAGGAGGTACTGGGAGAAGAAATTATCTCCAGATTTATACTATTGTAAGCCCATAGGGCATGTTTTGGAGTCCATTCTCTCTACATTGAGTGTATTAGCATATTTTCATAGTTAATAAAGTTTTCCCTTTCCTATTGTGTCCATTCTATTCTTGGGTTGTGTCCCCATTAGCTCCTGATAAAGTCCATCCTCTTACAAGAAATATTTATATTAGTACATCATTTTATGGGTACCATACCCACTAAGGTTTTCTCTTTGATCGAGGGTTTCCCTAGTTAACATATATGGCGCTATTGTGTATGCATATCTTCTTATGGTTAATATTGTTATTGATTACATGTTCAAGGTTTATTAAGGTTCATAAAATTTGTATTAATCTAATAATTGATTCACCCCCCCTAGTTATCTTGGTGGACTTTACTTTCTAACAAAGACCCTTGAAGCACTTGATTAGGTGCCCTATTCTAGAGAATGGGATCCCTTTCCATAAAAAGAAGAAGAGGGGGTGCCCATTTTGAGTCAAAATGGGGCATACATTATGAAGCGACAATAATACCAAGGCAGGAGAGACAACCAAGGTAACAAAGACAACAATAGAAAATGTAAGAAATCATGTTATATTTCTAAGAAGATGGTTCTGATAGTGATTCTAATGAAAATGATGAAGTTATTTATTTTACAATTAATGATGAATCTAATGAAGATTAGAAAAATGTATTAATTTCACATGTGAACAAGAATGACAAATGGATAATTGATAGTGGTTGTTCACATCATATGACTAGTGATACAATTAAGTTTGAAAAGCTAGAAAATTACAATGGAAGTAGTGTTAAGTTTGGAAATGATGCACCATGTTATGTGAAAGGTAAATGGTGAATTATACTAAATGATAAGATCAAATGTGAAAATGCATATTGGGTTGATGGTTTGAAATATAGCTTGTTGAGTGTGGCACAGTTAAACAATTCAGGCTACCAAGTTGATTTTTAAAATATGAAGGGAAATATTTATGATTCTACTAGTGAACTAATTGGAAGTGGTGATCAAACAAGAGGTAACTTGTTCTATCTAGACCTATTTGAAGATACTTGTCTATTTGCACAGTTTGAAAATGTTTAATTATGACATAAGAAGCCATGTTATGTTAACTTTGATAGCTTGGTAACCATTAGTAAGATGAAAAGAGTGAGATTATTACCAAGATTGAGAAAAACTAATAAAGTGATGTGAAAACAATGTTAAATGGGAAAAATGACAAAGTCTAGTTTCAAGAGCAAGAATTATTGTTTTGATGAATATTTTTAACTTAGTTCGTATTGATTTATGTGGTCCTATTGGAGTGAAAAACTATTATGGTGACAAATACTTCATTCTATTTGCTTATGATTTCTCTAGAATGATGAGTATGATATTTCTTAAAGAAAAATCTGATGCATTTCAAATGTTTAAGTGGTATTTGGATAAAGTTGAAAAGGAAACAAGAAAGAGTCTAAAGTGTTTGAGATAAGATAGAGGAGGTGAATTCATATTAGATGAGCTCAATATATTCTTCATAGACAAGGGAATCAAGAGACAAATAAGTGTACCAAGGACTCCACCACATAATGGAATAGCTCAAAGAATGAATAGATCAATCATGGACTATGCAAGGACACTAATTATTGAGACAAATGTTTCATAAAAGTATTGGAGAGAAGCTATAAGTACTGTATTCCATACTCTAAACTAAGTACAAGTTAAGAAAGGTAGAAATAAAAAACCTTTTAAACTTTGGTATGGGTATGCATATAATGTGAATCATTTCAAAGTTTTTGGAAGAAAATGTTACATATTGAAAGATGTAAAAAAAGAAAAATTGATGCAAAGAGTGATGAAGGTATATTCCTAAGATATTTCACAAAAAGTAAGACATATAAGTGTTTGAATTCTAACACTAACAAAATTGTGGAAAGTGCAAATGTTAGAGTTGAAGAATTTTTAGAAACTAATGAAGAGGAATGAAAGAAATAACATGAATATTACAAAATTTTTATCTACATCTTACCTAAACTAGAGAAAGAGGTTGCCAAGAATCAACAACCAGACACTGTCGAGGTTTAGCAAAAAGCTCTGATGAGCATCAACATGTTGCTAAGAATTAGGTTGTAGGAGACTTTGAATCCACATTAGGATATTCCAACCCTATTAGGAGTTGAGAGGAGGACCATTGAACCCACTATCCAAATAACCTCTATGTCATTCTTTCTAAATAATGCAATGAAACAACAGTTATCCAACCAACAACTTGTCTTGCCAAATACAATTCCATTTTGTTTCATTATTCCTCAACTACACCAAACTCTACTATGATAAAGTGTTTATCTAGATTTATCTATATTTTCCCTCCTTTTTAGTAACTTTAACTATTACTCTTTCTATCTTATTAGCTAATTCACCAATCTTAGTCTCTAACTCAGTAAGCTTCTCCCTTAGAAGTCTATTCTCTTATTCCTCATCTTCTATCTTCTTTTCTAACTTAGCATTGATCAAAATGATGGATTCACCCACTATTTTAATTATTGACATACACGAAAAATACTAGCCCAAACTTTGTTAGGCTCTGATACCAATTTGATAGGGAGTCTCTCCAATGAGCTACATTGAGCTCTTCTCAAGGCCAATTCTATTACCTATTTGGTTATCTCCTATCCTCAAATCCTACACCCTTAAGGAGGTTTTAATTCACTTTCCCCTACTAAACTAGATCTCCACTACAAATTCAAAGTGCATTTCTCCTTTGAACTCACAAGGGTAATTTGAAGCAATAACTATCTATCCCTCTCACAATAACCTTGTAGGAACTTTAGCTTCTAAACCAATCCATTCCATCACTAAACACACAATCTTGGAGGCTCTATGCATCAATATTTTTACTAATCTCAAGATTCCTTGATTTTAAGCTTACTATCCCTATTAGGTCTCAATTATCACTCTAGATCATGTTTTTGGCTTCTAAATCAAAATTGTTCCAAGTGACCCTATGAAAAAACTCCAATTCCAGGTACCCTTTTGGGAATACTCAAATAGTTTTAGGGTTTTAGGTCTATGTCTTGTTGTACAATACCAAACCCCAATTGTGTTGATTAACGAAGGAATCAAACCAGTTTCAAACTTTCCAAGGGTAAACAACCAAATGGATTCATCAACCCTTCATTTTTGGTTTAGGGATCTATATGTACATCCTAAACATCTCCAATTCATTAGATTGATCAAGTCTAGTCCTAGAAGTTACAAACAAGTAATACTCTTTGCTGCACCTAGGGAAAGAGTTTACAAATAGAAAACCATATTTTAGACATCCTACAAAAGGTAAAATAAAGTACATTGTCTCTTCTTTTAGTCCCAAATGGCCATCAAATGGTGAAGGTGAGATTTCAACATAGAGCCATTTTAGGTGCACAAGCCTTGTCAAGTCCAAAAAATGTGTACAAGAGTTTGAATTTTATTTCAGCCACTAAAATTTTGCAAAATCAAACACTAGAATGCAAAATTCAAGAAAAAACCCTACTCTAGCTAATTACAATGTGAAAATTGTTGATTCAATCCATTAAACAAGAAATGCTATGGCTGCAATGAGACTTTGATAAAAATTTCAGAAATTGTGTTGATTGCTTTACTATTCAAACTATCATCCAAACTTCATACATTTCCATGAAATGGATTATATATGTCTCCTTATCTTGATCTAATAGTTTTTTTTGGTCCCTAAATGATTTAGAACAAAATACAACTTGCAAAATGTTATCATGCAACTTTGCAAAGTTGCAAATGTTGTCAAGAAAACATTTTTTAACTTGAGAAACTTCTCATTCACCCTTACAACCTTGACTTTAAATGTTGCATAATGATATGAAATAACTCCTTAAACATTTCTAACACCTAAACACAAAATTTTGAACATTTTTAGTGCCTTTCCCATTCTCAGCTTAATTTGAGCTGTATGAAAACTTTTGGCCAATATATTGAAAAACTTTTCCACACTTTGGAAATTAAATACAAACACTTTCAAAACTTCATAAACTCAACTATTGGACTCTCAGATAGTCCTTATTCACTAATTTACCCTTATAGGATCTCACAACCAAAATCTAAGGGCCCACCACATGGAACCCCAAGGTGCTTCTACACCAACTACTCTAATTGTATAAATGGAAAAGATAGACAAATTTCTCAAATAGTCCCCCTTAGGTAGTGTATCAAGTACACAAAATATTCAGCTACAAACTCCATGAAATAATTTTATTGAATTGAAATTGAAAATTACATTTCTCGCAACCTGCAACTATAAATTACTTTCAACTAAATTAATACAATAGTAAATTTCCAACTCTCTTTCTCTAAAGGAGAACATAGCTATTTATTCAAAGATGAAACCTAACAACTATTCAACCTTTCCCAAATAAACAGGAAACCTTTATTACATCTTGAACTTTATATTGAAGAACTGGAAATAAGAGAGAGAACTGAATCAAATAAGTTTGAAGGAGTTAATGCACCATTATCTTATATTTGTGTGTCACCAAGAAACCTTCTGCTAGATTCTTGGAATGCTCCCCTTACATGGTGCATGACTTCTCATTTGTCTCGTCATTTATTATTTTTGAATCAAACTTCTTTGACTCATGTCTGTAGTGATCTACTAGAGGCTAAATTTTCTCCTTAAGACTTAGTAGCAACAATAACCAACAACTATTCATACAAAAAAGGGTTGGCTCAACACATTCAAATCATTAAATGATCCATTATATCATTAATAAATTCATTAGGTATTAGCTACAATAATTTTTTTTTTTACATATGGTTGCAAGAAGGTGAACAATTATGGTTGTAGGAAAGAAATTTCTTCTTATAGAGTCATAAGGTACACATCTTTCATCAAAGTGATAAAACATCAAGAAACAACCATGGAAATACTATCTGAGACTTGTCATTATAACTTTTTTTTTATATTAATCATAAAGTCTATATATTACTTCCATAATCACTACTTAATGTATGTTTCAGCATAATAAAATATATAAAACACTAAAAATAGAGTCCAAAACATGCCAAAAACTAGGCTCATCATTCCCCTCAACCTACTACTTTCTAGTCCCTTTAACAAGTTTGATATTTTTCCTTCATTCATATTCATAGGCTCTAATTGGTGCCATATGTTTTCATTTGATTCTTTATTATAACTATTGTTTTCTCTCTTTATTACCAAAAATTTCCATAAGAGAATGGATACTTGCATGACAATTGGTAGCTAATTCTCCTTCTTTTTCCTTACATTCTTCATGTAGCTTTTTGCTCTTCTCATGGTTGCATAAAGCACTAGTACATTTGGGCCCAAATTGTGATGGCAAGCCATTGCAATTATGATAGCCACCCATCACCCAAGTGACATCATCATGATTTGGCTCTTGCCAGATTGGGTTCATACTTTTGTTGTAACAAATTGAGACAACAAGGGAGTTTTTCGCAATTGCGATAGATAAAGCTATTGTGCCTTGGAACAAGACCATGACAAGAGTTCATCTGTACACTATCACAATTATGATGGCTAGCTATTGGGGCCATCATCACACATGTGACAAAAAGTGACAAAAATGTTATGGGAGTGATGGCTACCCACTGACACATGCCATCACAATAGCAATGAGTATGTGAAAACAATTCGGTAGGAGCAATGACTATCAATCTTAAGAAGACATCACAATTGCAACAACTTGCTATATCAATAAAAAAAATTAGGCTCAAAGTTAGCTATGATGCTCTCATAGCTCATATTAGATTCACATAGTTAGTTGTCATGCAATCATAGTTTCACACAGTTAGTTGTCATGCAATCATAGGTTAATATTGAGCTTCACTTGGTTTCAAAAATAGTTTAATATTCTCTACTATCAGGGCCAACCATGTTAAGGGTGAAGCTCATTTGGCCCCCTGTTAACATCTAAAATATTTAAGAAAGGGTCAATATTTAAAGTACAAAAAAAGGTTCCAAACCTACAAAAGTGACATCATTTTCCCATCTTCTACTACATGTCATTTTTTGTCACATCCAAAATAAGATTTTGCCACTCTGAATCAAGAATACACATGCAACTGTGTTATGTATGCATGTACAATAAAAGGATCTAGAAAATCCACCATGTTTACATTTATTTAATAGGTCTATGCAAACCTCTAACAAAAAAGAAAACTTTTTGGGGGTTTTTTAGCTCCACTTGATGTCATATGCATATGAATTGAGATTTCATATTGAACTATGGCATCCTTCTATGTTACCTAAACTGAATAGATTCACACAGTTAGTTGTCATACAGTAATAGGTTAATGCCAAGCTTCACATTATTTCAAGAATAGTGTAATATTATATACTAAGCAGGGCTAACCACGTGAAGGCGCAAGCTCATTTGCAACACCTCCCCCCCCAAACATGTAAATCCCCCATTAACATCTAAAATATTTAAGAAAGGATCAATCTTTAAAGTACAAAAAAGGTTCCAGACCTACAAAAGTACCATCATTTCCCATCTTCTTGTGAATGTCATCTTTTTGTCACATTGAAAATAAAATTTTGCCACTTTGAATCAAGAATGCCCATGCAACTGCATTCTATATGCATTAACAATAGACACAACTAAAAAAACACAACATGATACATTTATTTAATAGGTCTATTAAGTTTTTAAAATTATAGACCATCATGAACATTAGAAATCTAGTTGCTATGGCCAAGAGAATATTTGTGATGGTCTATAACTCAAAATACCTAATTAAAGAGCTCTAAAAAAAATGCAAACTTGTTGCATTTTTCAACTGCACCTAATGTCATATGCATATGAATTGAGATTGCATATTAAACTATGAACTCCTTCTACATTTCCTAAAACCAAGAGATTCACATAGTTAGTTGTTTCCCAATTATATAAGATTAATGTTGAGCATCACTTGGTTTCAAGAATAGTTTAATATTCTCTACTAAGAAGGGCCAACCAAATGAAGGTGGAAGCTCATTTGCACCCCCCTCCCCCAACATCTAAATTCCCTATTAACATCTAAAATATTTAAAAAAGGATCAATCTTTAAAGTACCTAGAATGTCCTCATCACCTCCTACTACTCTAAGGGGAAGTCCATCTTCATTTCTCACAAGCAATTCATCACAATCTATACTAATTCCCATACATCTAACATGAGTACATCTAGGAATGTCCTCATAACATCCTACATAAAATGAATCCAATATTACAAAATTCCCCCTAAGAAAAAATAGTTCAAGTGAAATAAACACGTGAAAAATGAGAGAGAAAAAGTGGAATATACTTACCAATAGGTGTTTCCATCGCATCTATGGCCATGCTACATGTTGAGTGAGTTTTATTATTTTTCTACTATGCCAAAATGTCTTTGTTTATATACATACATACATACATACATAGACATACACACATATGTGTGTGTGTATATATACATACATACATATACATACATATATATATATGTATATATGTATATACATACATACATATATATATATATATGTATATATGTATATACATACATACATATATATATATATATGTATATATGTATATACATACATACATATGTACACACAAAAAGATCACAAGGGCATGACAACAAAATGCAGCAATCACAAGGGTACATACATACATACACACACACACACACATATACATATATACATATACATGTATGTATGTATGTATGTATGTATGTATGTATATATACAAAAAGATATTTTTTAAAGTGCTAATTGACTTACCTAAAGATCCTACACAAAAACAATGCAGACTAGAAAAAATGGGTAGAGCTCGCAAGAAATTCTACAAAAAAATATCATAACATATATTTTTAGGAAGAAAAAAGCCATAACCTAGTTAAATGGGTCTAGTCATTGATTAGCTGGGTTGATTAAAAATTCTTGTAGAAATTTCATCATATTAGGTACAATAAAATGAATGAGATGCAAAGATCACAAGGGAATGACAATGAGATGTAGATATTACAAGGGCACAACAATGAGATGCAAATATCACAAGGGAATGACAACAAAATGTAGTGATCACAAGGGCATGACAATGAAATCCTAGATCTCCACTGATACATACATACATACATACATATACATACATATACATACATACATACATACATACATACATACATACATACATAAATACATAAATATATACATCTACATCCTTTGCATGGTTTAGCAGTAATTTCATTATGGTAGAGGCTTCTGAAAGGGAGCGAGGCTCATGCTTATGGTATATACACAAAACAAATGAGGAATGATTAATGTAGTGCTTTCTTTTCTTTTTTGTTTTTTTTTAAATAGTCCTTCATATGGCCTATAGTTATATATGCATTGCATCTACATTTTCTTTTCCATTGCAACAATAGCAGTAGATACTTGGGATCTTCACAGGGAGAGCATACCAATACATGCATGGTTACATCCTTGGCTTCCATTAATGGGCCAGCGTATGGAGCCTTTATATCAAACCATTTATTATAAATTGGCGAATGCGCTTTAGGCCTGACATTCAAGTGATGCATATGCATATGCAATTTAAAAAACTATATTTGATCCTGCTAGCTAGGAACAACTGATTGTTCATTTTATTTATACCTAATCTAATAAAAATTCTATAGCAATTTGTAATCAACCTAGCTAATGAGAAAGTAGACCCATTTAACTTGTTTATGGCTTGTATACATACATACATATACATAATTAATAGTAATATATGTATTGTATCTGCATTTTCTTTTCCATTGCTTTTAAGAGTATTTCAAGGTTGGCAACCACTTCAACATCCTTTACATGGTTTAGAGGTAATCTCATTGTGGCAGAGGATTCTACAAGGGAATGAGCTTCATTATTATGGCATTTATATAGAAGCAAAACTTTCTTCTTCAACTCCTTACACTCAACTCTTCACTGAAGTTATTCTTCCAACAGTGAGAATAGATGCTACAAATTCCTTGGAGCAAAGGGATCTTAAACCTATGCTATTTTTTTGGAGACATCGGAGGAGTTTTCATAAAATTATGGATCATATAGTAATGCCCAAATTAAGAGCAATAGTAGATACTTGGGATCCTCATAGGGAGAGCGCACCAATACATGCATGGTTACATCCTTGGCTTCCATTGTTTCTTCAACATATGAAGCCTTTTTATCAAACTATTCATTATAAATTAGGGAATGCAATTCATGCCTAAAATTCAAATGATGCATCTAAATATGCAATTTTATCACTTTTGATAACTATATTTGGTCTTGCTAGCTAGGAATAGCTGATTGGTCATTTTATTACACCTAATCTATTGGAAGTTCTACAAGAATTTGTAATCAACCCAACTAATCAACAAGTAGACCCATTTAATTGGGTTATGGCTTGTATACACACACACACACACACACATACACACACACATACATACATACATAAATACATATATACATACATACATGCATACACACATATAGTTACATAAATAATAGTAATATATGTATTACATCTACATTTTCTTTGTCATTGCTTATAAGAGTGTTTCAAGGTTGGGAACCACTTCAACATCCTTTGCATGGTTTAGAGGTAATGTCATTGTGGCATAGGCTTCTACAAGGGAATGAGCCTCGTGAGTTAAAATGTAATGTCTTAAAATAGTTAAGTGCTACCTAACTATGTCCAAGGTGTCTACACACTAGAGCCATACTCTACGTGCTAGGTTGCCTACATACCCATATCCATGGGATTAAGACCCTTGAACTACTCACTCAAAAAAAATGTAGTTCTAGTTTCTAATTATTTTGATGTAGCTGTATTCCTATAACCATTGGTGAGCTTTACTCTCATAATAAAACTCTTCACCATTATACACCCACTCAGACAAATCAAGCAAGTTTCTATAATTACAATACTCTAATACCTTGGTGTAACCTTTGTGTTGTAGTTTATAGTTAATGTAAGATTTACCTATATACATCCTAACTCACTCCTTATATAGTTATTTTAAAAATCTTATGACAATAATCAATGGGTCTAAATAGACCAGTCAAGTTAATGTTGAAACTTAGAGTTTAGCCTTCTATTTTCAAAAGCTAGGTAGACTAGGTTGCATCTACTGAAATGTCTTATGATAAACCACAAGTATGGATTCTTCATTCTATAAGGGGACCCTTTATTCTAATGTAAAACTAGTTGAGTGTATAACTTTAGGTGAAGAGTTGAGTGTAAGGAGTTACTACCCTAAACCTATGCTAAAAATTCCTTGGAGCCAAGGGACTTTAAACCTATGCTACATCTTTTGGAGACATGGGAGAAGTTATTACCAGCTTTAGTACTTCATAACATTTTAGATCATATAGTGATTCCCAAATTAACAAAAATAGTAGATACTTGGGATCCTCCCAGGGAGAGTGTGCTAATGCATGCATGGTTACATCCTTGGATTCCATTGTTGGGACACACACATGATAGTCTTTAGGTTTATGACTTTGGAACTCTTGGTATCTATCTAAAGTCTATAAAACAATAAGTGCTTGCATAATTTGGAGATAGATGGGTGATTGCTTCATTGGAGCATCTAGTTGAGATGCACTGTAATCAAATTGGAGGAAATCATTGATAAACCAAACATATAATGAAGAGGAAACTTGAAAACTTGAATGTTGAAATGCTAAAATGAAAGCTATCAAGGATTAAACCCCTATGCCAGAGATAAAACACAATGTGAAGTTGATTTTAGATATAAACAAAACAATAAAACACAACATAAATTATTCCTGATTTGTTTTGATTGTGGAGAGTTGCATGCGAAAGAGGGTGGAGAGCTCTGAGCTCAAAATGTTGGTGGAGATTTTATTGCTGTACCCTTATGATCGCTACATTTCATTCTCACACTTTTATGATTTGTGCATTTCATTTTCATTCCCTTAGTGGAGATTAGTAGAGATCTATGATTTCATTGTCATGCCCTTGGTGGAGATCAGTGGAGATCTACAATTTTGTTGTCCTACCCTAGTGATCATTGCATTTTATTGTCATGCCCTTGTGATCTCTGCATTTCATTTTTGTGCCATTGTGATCTTTGTGCCCTTACTTTGCAATTTAATTTCCATGTCTTGCCCTTGTAATCTCTATGCCCTTTTCTTTATAATATTTGGCGTCAAATTGTGATGATGGTGTAATTTTGGGTAATTTTCATGTTTGTTTTTTGCAATCTGTGGTGTAATTTGGCCACAAATGTAGTAGTGCTTGCTTTTCAATTTTCTTCAAGGGGAGAAGAGGGACCTATGTAAATGTTCTTTTCTTTTCCTTCTAAACATGTATCTCTTTATATTCCTCCAACAGGTGATTAGAGAAGCTTCTCTTTATGTATATGTGTACAAATACATACATATGTGTGTGTCTATGTATGTATGCATGTATATATAGAGTCTAGACACACACACACATATACAAAGATCACAAGGGAATTATAAGGGCACAATAATGAGATGTAGGGATAACAAGGGCACGATCACAAAATGCAAAGATCTAGAGATACAAATATATACACACACACATACATACATACATATACACATACATATATACATACATACATACATACAAACATACATACATACACACATACATACATACATCTACATATGCAATTTTATCACTTTGAAAAATTGTATTTGATCTTTACTCAATCACCAAGAGATCATTAACCTAAGAGGCTTTCTATAGTGGAAACATTCATCAGTGTAGAATTTTTAGCATTTTAAAAAATTGACGGTCACTTCAGTGTCATGTATATTAAAATGGTAGATAAATCATATTAATAATACTGAACATTGATATAATTTGATTTAATTAATTTTGTAACTAAAACAAGAACTAGCCATTTTTATCATTGTTGTCAACTACTATTGCATTCCTAATTATAAAAGGGTGATCCAAACAATCATAATTTGAAATATTTCATAATAAAGTTGTTATTAGTTTGAAAGAATCATAGTTGAAATATATTTAATAATAATACACCTATCACAATACTACTCTTATTTTATAATATTTTTAGAGGAATAATAGACTAAGGAAGCTTTATTGAATTCACCATTATTGAGTTTTACATTTGCATGGATAGTTACAAGCTAGATAGTTGGGTGTGAAAGGAATTGAAGCACCTCCATAATTATAGTTGAAGGGACGAATGCATGAAGATTCAACAACTTGCTTGACTTATTTTATTATATATTTCAAGCAAAATTTTAAAGCACAAATGCAGGCATGGTAATGAAATCACATACCAAAAATCTTGAACAGGCTTTCTATGTAATTTATTTTTTAAATTTAAATCATCCATTCATATGAAAATCCCTCTAAAAAAGGTAGTGATTTCCTTTACAATATTTAACTTAATATGAAGATTTTCTTTGATTTTGTGCCAACTATGAGTATTTTAGAGTTTCATTGAAATAGACTGTTTGCAAAAAGCATGTTAGTTTTTAATCACGCCACTTTGAGAGACAAAAAATTCATTTTCATAATGATAGTGAAGGATTTTTAAAGCATATTGCCATTAATTTTGGTTATGTAGTTTATTCCATGTATCTAGCTCTATTGCTTTGCCCCTTTTGATTTAATTTTGATTGAAATATGAATGTACTCTTTTTTCCCAAATACAATTTCCTAACATTGTGTAAAAATCAACATTATTTCACTTTTTTTTTCTAGATTTGTAAATCAACATTTTTTATGAATTCAAAAGTTATATCCTAAGATTATTTTATTCATATATATATATATATATGCGATATTTAAAGAATGCAAACATGAATAGATTTTTGCATACTTAGTTTGGTATGAATAGTTTCGATTGAATGTAAGGATAATTGCTTATGTGAATTCAAGACATGAGTGATTAATTTAATTTAGTACAAGCACTATGTAAGTGTGTATGTATGCATATAAAGTAGTTCACATAGTGAGCTGATATACATACATACACACATGCACATATGCATACAATCATCATAATCAGTTATCCTTGAATCTAACCAAAGCTATTATATATGAACAAGAGATACATATTTAGAAGGAAAAAAAAGCCATTTACATAGGTACCTCTTCTACCTTTGAAGAAAATCATAGAACAAGGGCACATGACCCAACAATGAAATGTAGCAATCACAAGGGAACAAAAACAAAATCCTAGATCTCCACCAACATTCAAAGCTCTCCACCCTCATTTGGAGCTCTCCACCCTCTTTTGCACGTAGCTCTCCACAATCAATCAAAAAAATGGGGAATGATTAATGTCATGTTTTTTTTTTTTTGTAATCCACAATCCACAATCCACATGATCTCTCTATATATATACATACATAGATATATATACACACATGTATACACGCACATATATACATACATACATATCTAACATACATACATACATATATACATACATACATAAAAATAACAATGCACTTTCTAAGAATTTACAATTGTTCAACAAAATTAATGTTTTACAAGAAAATGCATTTAAAGAACTATTAGCTCAGAAGAAAGAACATGGTGTTGAAACAATATAGAAAGTTCTTGACATGAGAGGTCTGCAAGTGAGGGTGTTGACAAATCTTGAAAATTTGAATGCTGAAATGAAAGATATCAATGATCAAACACCTATGCTAGAGTTAAAACCCAATGTGAAGTTGATTTTAGATGCATATATTCAAAATTTTGATAATCAAAATTTAAGGCACAAGACTAAAGGAGAAGGAGCAGCTTTAGAAAGAGAATGCATGTCAGAAAAAACAACTAGACAACATAGAGGATATTCCATTGTTTAGAATCCAGTAAAGTGTTGCGGTAGGTATTATGCCATTAGAATCACTTGCAAGTGTCTTAGAGAATTTACAATCCAAATATCAAATGCTTATAAGAGTATTTCAAGTATTGCCATAGTTTCCTTGTGATGATCCCAAGTTTCAAATGCTTATAAGAGTGTTTCAAGGTTGGGAACCACTTCAACATCCTATGCATGGTTTAGAGGTAATGTCATTGTGGAAGAGGCTTCTACAAGGGAATTAGCCTTGTTATTATGGAATTTACTTAGAAGAAGAACTTGCTTCTTCAACTCCTTACACTCAACTCTTCATTGAAGTTATTCTTCAATTCCTTGCATATGCAATTTTATCACCTTGGAAAAATATATTTGATCTTGCTAGTTGGGAATAGCTGATTATTCATTTCATTTTACCTAATCTAATGATGGTTCTATAGGAAATTTTAATCAACCCAACTAATCAACAACTAGACTCATTTAACTGGGTTATGGCTAGTTTCTTTCTAAAAATATCTGCTATGATATGTTTTTGTAAAATTTCTTGTGAAATCTACCCATTTTTATTGGTTTGCATTTATTTTGTGGAAGATCTTGAGATAAGTCACTTAGCATGGGTTGAGTGAGTTTTATTGTTTTATTATTTGGATTATAGAATATGTATGCAACTAGATCAATTTTTCTATTGTGCTTAGATGTAATAAGCACCTTAAAAATGATCTCTAAATATACATGTTTAGAAGGGAATTCAAAGAGATACCTATTTAGAAGGAAAATAAATGAACATTCACATAGATCCTGTGAATAAAATCTTGAGCTAGGGCATGACAATAAAATTTTAGAGTAAGGGCATGACACAATAATGAAATCATAGAGAAAGGGCATGAAGATCACAAGGGCACGACATGGAAACAAAATCGTAGAGCAAGGGCATGGAAACAAAATTGCAGAACAAGGGTACAATAATGAAATGCAGAGATCATAAGGGCATAGAAACCAAATCACATAGCAAGTTCATAACAATGAAATGTAGAGATGCACAAGAAAAAAATTGTAAAGCAAGGGCAGAACAATAAAATGTAGAGATCACAACAATGAAATACACCAATGACAAGGGCACAACAACGTTTAGAGCTCTCCACCCTCATTCAAAGATCTCCACCCTCTTTCATGCTCAACTATCCATAGTTAAAACAAATGGAGAAGGAGAAGGAGAAGGAGAAGGAGTGACTTTAGAAAGAGAAGGAGAAGGAGCAGTTTTAGAGAGATATTGCATGATAGAAACAATAGCTAGACAACATAAAGGATATTATGGGAGCCATTGGATAGAATCTAGGAAATTTTTTCAGTAGGTACTATGACATTGGAATCACTTACAAGTGTCTTTGAGAATTTATAGTCCAAATATAATATGCTTATAAGAGTGTTTCAAGTATTTCCATAGTCTTCTTGCGATGATACCAAGTATCAAATGCTTAGATAAGAGTGTTTCAAGGTTGGGAACCACTTCAACATCCTATGCATGGTTTAGAGGTAATGTTATTGTGGTAGAGGCTTTTGCAAGGGAATGAGCCTCATGATTATGGCATTTACATAGAAGCAAATATTTCTTCTTCAACTCCTTACACTCAACTCTTCAACAAAGTTATTCTTCAATTCCTTGCATATACAATTATATTGTCTTAGAAAACTATATTTGATCCTGTTAGTTGGGAATAGATGATTGTTCATTTTATTGTACCTAATCTGATGACAATTCTATGAGAAATTGTAATCAACCTAGCTAATCAACAATTAGACCCATTTAACTGGGTTACGACTAGTTTCTTTCTAAAAATATTTGCAATGATATGTTTTTGTTAAATTTCTTGCAAACTTTGCCCATTTTTGTTGGTCTGCATTATTTTTGTGGAGGATCTTGATGTAAATCACTTAGCATAGGGTGAGTGAGTTTTATTGTTTTATTATTTGGATTCTGGAATATGTATGCAACTAGATCAATTTTGTTGTTGTGCTAAGATGTAATAAGAATCTTAAGAAGATCTCTAAATATACATGCTTAGAAGGAAATACAAAGAGATACATATTTAGAAGGAAAATAAATGAACATTTATATAGCTCCCTTGAAGAAAATCGTAGAGCTAGAGCATGAAAATGAAATCATAGAGCAAGGGCAAAGAGATCAGAAGGACATCACATGGAAACAAAATCATAGAGCAAGGGCACGACAATGAAATTGCAGAGCAAGGGCATGATAATAAAATGCAGAAATACACAACAAAAAAATCATAAAGCAAGGGTACATAAATAAAATGTAGAGATCACATCAACAAAATACATCAATGACAAGGGCACACCAATGTTCAGAGCTCTCCACCCTCATTCAGAGCTCTCCAACCTCTTTCACACATAGCTCTCCATAATCAAAACAAATGGGGAATGACTTATGCCATGTTGTCTTTTTCTTTTTCTTTTTATACTCACGTAAGCATCATAATTATGATGCCAACATTGGTATTGTGATGGTGTTGATAATAATTGCAAAAAAAGAAGTGAAAATGACCACAAATTACACCATCGTCACAAATTGTCATCACAATTTGACCCCAAATGTTGTAGTGAAGGTTGTTTGGAATATGTGGGTTTTCTCACTATAATCACAAAGGTAATTTCTCCCATTTTGTCCCATTGTGTTGTATAGAATTATCAAGGTCTTCATTCACAATCTAAGAATACTAATCAATTTTTTTTTGTCTCAAGGGTTATATTACTAGTCTAGCTCTATTATCTACCCACAATTTCCTCTAGTCAAAATAAATTCTTATCACCTTCTTGAATTCTTTCCTTACTTCCTATGGCATGTTATCTTCTTCATACTTATAACTATCAAACTATTCTCCTCTTATTACTTTATTCTTAATCCAAGAGACCAACACACTAATGTGTATGTCTCCTATATAACATAGAGGATTCTATTCTATATCAATGAGCATATACATATTGTGTAAATAAAATTCACACAATAGGTGGCTGATGTGTTGTGGTGACTCCCAATATGCATCATAGAATTCTAGGGGAGTGCTAAAAGAAGGTTTCTAACTTTATCAAATTCTTATTAATTTAAAATTCAAATATAGAGAGGGAGACCTATATTGAACTATCTTTGGAACAAGATTACCAACTTGATTTAGTATTTCCTTAATGTTAGTAATTTTATATATATATTTTTTGGACTATCCTTTTTAGTTTTTCTATTTCCAACTCACATGAACACTTTCTATAGTGGCATTAATCATGGTTGTAAACATTTAAACATTAAAAAAAAATGATACCCGTCATTGAGAAAGTGGAAGAATGAACCATAATACATAATTTTATAAATAGAAAGAACACCTATTATCTTTATACAATTAGACAGTTAGTGAAGATTAAGACATTGAATAAGATGTTATGTATGACATTGTAACAACTATTCTTGCAACTTGCCTGAGGAGCCTTCAATGTCTCATATTTTTCTATAGATATCTTTCTTTGTGGAAAGAGAGTGTAGGAATGTACACACAAGTCAAGATTGTCAAACTTTGAAGGAATCTATGATGGATGTATGATTGATGCACAAAATTATTTGGAGAAAGAATTCCCTTCCATCTATGACCACAAGGACAAACATGTTGTACATGCTATTTAAAAAAGAGAGTAAGTGAATTCATGCTTTTGAAATTTACAACATACTTTTTGGTGGAGGCAGAGCTTCAATGGATTTGGACTTTTTCTAATCAATTTTTTTTGGGGTAAGAACTCTTTTTATTTCTTTAACACATCATTTGAGTCTTGTTTAAATTTTTGAATGCAAAAATTAATTAATTAGTTATATTATATTGAAAAATATTTTAATATATTAATATAGGATTATCTGTTTGGTGAGAGAGGAATTTATGGTCATGTATTTTAGGTTTATAAATTTTTATTTAAATTTGATCAATTATTTTCTTATAACATTCTTGCTTGAAATCAATTGGTTACAAATTTGTTTAATATAATTTGTTATATTCTTGTATTTAGACATTTACTATAGATTTCATATTCACATCAAGAGAAGAGAAAAGTATAAGATGACATAATCATTTACATTACCATATTCTAATTGATGCATCAAAATAAATCTAGATTTATATAAACATTATAATAATATATACTTGAAGCAATGTAATAATATATACACATTACTAAAAAATCCTATTTTAAATTATTTTACATATTTCTATAAATTAACTTAAAGAAATATATATTCATATAAAAATGATATAAATTCTATCAAAATATTTTTAAGCCTTTCTTGAGAGCTTTGCTCCTAGAAATGATTTTTCCCATGAGTGCAAAAGTTTTATTTGGCAAGCTTCTATGGTGCATGTTCTATTTGAATTACTATTTTTCTCTTACAAATATAAAACAATGCTAAGATTTAGAAAATATAATATTTTAAAATTTTTACCAATCATGAGGAGTGTTGGAAGTCTATTGGGAAAGTAAGATACCCTTGTCTCAACAATATCATACATCACATAGGCAAGTACTGCAATAATATTTCAAATCTAATCTACTAATCACAATGATAAGCTTGAAAGAAAACCATGAACACATAACACAAAAGATTTGGTTACCTAGAGACCCTCCAAGGTGAAGGTAAAAATGGGGTGGGGATGAAACTTACAAATCTTCACTACTGCAACAATAAAGCATGCTTGATAATGCTATAATGTTTGATCACTTCTAGTGATCTAACCTATAAGGGGTCTACCCTGCTAAGAGCTTACAAGACTTATTCATTCTAACTTGATTAAAGGATTTAAACTTATAATAAAGTAAGAACTTTGTTAAGAGATTTACTTGTAGGCATATTTCTAGTCCCCCATTTTTAAATTTTTACAAGTTGCCTCTCATGAAAAGAAATACAGCCTCCTCGGTGTTCATCTTTAAGTATGGTGAATACAGAATTGGATGACTGTCTTAAATCTCTTATTGGTACTAGTGTTGAATCTCTTCCACAAATCATAGCACAAGTTTGTAAAGAGATTCTAGATCCTATAGAGTGTCACAAGAGGTTCAATTTGACTATGCTCTTCCTAATGTATTTGATAGATTGTTTCACCTAACAAGAGGTGGGATAAGAAAGTCTCAAAAGTAATCAATTTAAGTGAGGATATATTTGCAAGATTTAATTCCACCCTATGAAAAGGAAATGTAACTCATCATGAATATATGAAAGTTGGTGAAGATTGAGATGTAGGGCTTAATCAAATATTACAATTTGAGGCAAATGTAGCAAATGGAAGTAGAAGAGCATCTAAAAGAAGCTAAGCCAAACATTCCTCAAATGACAAGGCTAATGGAAGCATTATGGTTACTATGGTTATTATAGGTGTTAGTGTGCAATTTTACTAGGAGTTCAAAAGTTTAGTGGCCATTCTAAAACTATCGGAGCTAGTTAAAGCATCAATAAAAGTGCAACAATGTGAGAGGAGGGGGTCTAGATAGAGTTGCAAGTTCAGATTGATCAGAAAGTTGTTTTACCAGGAGATGTCATAATTTTACTGTTGGAGATCTTTTTCCTAGTGATGTGCAGTTGCTATCATCTAAGTTTCAAGTCAGTCTTCATTAACAGATGAATTTGGTATTGTTGATAAATTGGCAGATGTCATAGAAAATCTAACCACTCCCTTGCTCGAGCTTAGAAATATATGCTTTATGAGAATAAGTATAGTTTCTGACTTTGGTACTGGAGTTATTGTGTTCACTGCTAACAAAAACCTACATAAGCATTATACTCTCTGCTCTGGGAAAATGAAGTCCACCACATACATTTGAGAAAGGTGTATGGAGTGTATCCTTTTTGCTCATTTCCTTTATGCTTTCTATTGTCCCTGTTATCGTAATTATGGATTATTTTACAACAAAAGATTAGGGTTGTAGTATTCTATTTGATATATCAGTGGCAGTTGGACTCACACCTCAAATCCTACCCCTAATTATGAACACGAATCTGGCAAGAGGAGCCCTTGCAATGGCAAGATATAAGTGCATTGTTAAAAGGCTAGTAGCAATTCAAAATGGATGCTATGAACATACCATGCATAGATAAGGCTAGAACTCTCACCATGAATAGATTAGTATTGGTTCATCATCTTGATTACCGAGCCTAAGCTTGCATTGCTTGAGGATGAAATTTTCCATGACATTGTTAGGGAGGCAACTATTTTAGCAAAGCTTACAACACTTGAGCATAGAGAGGTTACCTTGGCGGAAAATGCACTCACATGTTCATTTTCCATGAGGAGAAGCTATTTGTTCATTTTCCACTAAAGAGAAGACCATGTAGAAATGTGCAAAGGCTATGAGAATAAAATGCTAGGTGAAACTTGATGGATGCCATAGCATGAGTTGCAGGTGCAAAATTTCAATACTTGAGCCCAAATTTCATAGCAACCTGATAATGTAGTGTTTGCCATTCAAAGTTGGGAATTTCCCCATAACTCAAAGAATCTCAATGGCATATGATAGTCATCAGAGAAAAAACTACTTGCACAAACTCTAAAGTATACTAGGGGAGTTGTATTTGCCATAGCATGAGTTTTATATTTTCTATATGTAACGTCAATTACAGATAGATTTTTGTTCACAATGTTGATGCTACAAAACGCTGTAAAAATGGTCTAGAGTCTACCAGAATTCATGAGGGTGTCTTATGCATTTCTAGCAATTATGCTTTTGTGGATGGTAATATGGTCTATTAGATTACTCGGTGTGATTGCTTCAAACGTAGACAATAGTATGCGCTGTTGGCTTCTTGTGGTGAGTTGGTGAGTACTTTCAATCAACCTATTTTGGATTGGTGCTATATTAAGCAACACAGCTCATGTTATCATGTCTAGTATGGTCATTCTTGTCCTCATGCATGGAGGGCGGGTTGTTTCATCATGCCCCCAAAATCCTTACAGAGGTCTCTTTGTCATGCTATGACTACTTCCTTGGGCAACATCTGCTATGGATACTTCTTTATAGTTGCTATTCAAACATTGCACTGGGAGATCAGGGATAGCTATGCATGGTAAACCCTTCAATCACTTTGCATAGGATGCTTTGAAGAAGCTACAACTAAATGAATCATTTTTAAAGTTTGAACCCAAGTTATCAAATAGTCAACTACATAAATGGCACAATGGTGGAATGCTCTAATCTCTATACACTGCCAGGGCTTGGAATTGGAAAGTCAATTGAAAAACCATTTGTCAAGATTGAAATGTTTACTCCTAAAAAGCATATTGGCTCCCTTTATGAAACCTGCTCAACATAGACAAGGTGAATTTAAAGAGCTGAAGTACATCAATGAAAATAGAGTTTCCATTGCATATGAATTACCATTGGTAGTGGTTTGATCTCATGAATGAATGCTAGCTTCCTCATTGTATGCTGACTTGTCCATGAGATGTCGAGGAATTTCTTTGATCAAAGCTTATGCTAGTATGGAATGTTCTTTTGTTGAGTATAAAGAAAATGACCTGATAAAGCTTGATATTTAGATAAATGGTGAATCTATTAATCCATTAGCAACAATGGTTCATAGGGACAAGGCCTATAGTATAGGAAAAGCATTAACTCAAAAATCCAAGGAGCTTATACCTCGTCAAATGTTTAAAGTTCCGATACAGGCTTGCATTAGAGCTAAGGTGGTTGCAAATGAGACAATTTCTACTCTAAGAAAGGATGTCCTAGCAAAGTATTATGGCACACAACATTGACTTTTATATGTTTATTAGATTAGGAGAATTGAGAAGGCAGTTTTAAAGAATTAATTATGGAAACTGATAAAAAGGATTTTGATTAATGAAAGAAGAGGGAACCTTTAGAGACCAATTTTGGTAGCTAAGAATACACGATTAATCAAGATAATTGGAGAATCTGAAAAGAAAAATAGAAAGAGGGGGAATTAGAAAGGAGTAGTCACGAAACCAAAGGTCACCATGCAAGAACTAAAAGGGCTATGAAGGGGATTATTTATTGTCATGTTTTGTCAGAAAAAAGGGTTCTGCTTTTTCTGCATATAGTCAGAGAGCTGGAGTAGAGGAGAGGGCATGTTAGTTAATGCATTTCATTTCATTGCATATAGGGGTTATTATTCTGATTTTTGTAATAGATTTGACAAGAAACTATGAGCAAATAAACTTGGGTATTGTATTTGTTCGTTCAAAATAGAGAAAAGTTTCATTCTGAATTAGAGTGTTTAGTTGTTACTTTTTTGATTATATTCAATCAGAGTGTTGGTATATTTAGTCTTGGACACTATCTTGCATTTTGTGTCAAATATCGAATGTGATGTAGATCATAGTGTTTGCATGCCTTCCTATGATGGAAATTGGAATATTTAACTTGCACCCCATTTTTCATTTTGCATTGCATTTGCATTAACAAATTCTTCATATTGCATTACCAATACTAAGGAGTCATAAGATTGTGAATTCTTGGGATTGGCTAGGTTTAGGATCTCAAATCTGCCTGAGCTAGTCTTGCCTAGGGTTAGCTTGGTTCTCCTCTTCCATTCTCGGGTTAAGAATGCATCTTGTTAGTTTAGGAATAAAAAAAATTCATTGCATATCATTCCATAAGGGAGTTGTACATTTCAATTTAGAGGAAATCTATCAACCTCATGATAGATTATCCAACTATTGGCATCTAATTATTCTTTCATATTCGGGCATTTGAGAGTTTATTTAACAAAGAAAAATTTGTTTACCAACATTACTAAAGCCTATTAAGACCACTCTATTAAGAGATTTACCCTAGTTCACTTGCTACACTGTATTAGTGCCTGATCCTTCAATTAGCACTCTAAAGATAGATTATAGATCTCTTCTTTCCAATTTCTAATCCTTTCTCTAATTTGATAGACTCTATTCTATACTCCACTGCTATGTTGCTCTACCTAATCTTTGCTCCTAACATCCAAACATAGCCTCTTTTGCATATAGACTCCTCTCCTTTGCTCACTCTTAATTTAGGGCTTGGATCCTCCTTAAATAAGAAATTGGTGAAGCTTCTAGATGAAGATCAATGATCTATATTCAAGATCTTTGTCATTTGTGGATTCCCTTTTTCTGATTGGTTGCATGTCTTTCCTAGGGATTAATTATTTAAAAAAAAAAGAATAGATATCTCCTTGAATTACTCCTTGTTTGTTAAATCATGCATAGAAGTCAGGAAAAATGGTTTACCTAAGTGTTTGTGCCATTTCAAATACATATACCAAAACTGGCTTACTTGACATAAAAATTCCTAGTGCTTGGCCATAACTATTATCCATTTGTTGTCACTCCATATTCTCTATATAAACCGTCACTCGGTATACTTGCTTAGCTCGACACATAATGGAGTACACAATGACCACTGATTTTCTTAGTAGTAACTATTTCTCAGTCCATATATGATATTTACACAAATCAAATACATTGCTCAACCTTAGTAGAATGGATTGTTCATAGTGATGACTAACCAAGTTTTCCTTAAGAATGACTAAGTGTTGGACACTAATTGGAAAAAAGACTTGGAGATCAATAGAGGAGGTGTTTGAAAAATCAATGAGATTTACAATTCACTTTTTTTCTTTTATGATGGATAAAATAATAAAAGAGATTCTTAAAAATATTTTTTCATATTTACAAATATCAATTCACAATACCAATTTTATTTTTAAAAAGTCTATTTGTTGTCTTTATAGTCAATTATAGATTTTATGATTTAGTTAATTTTTTTCTACACTTTTATTTTAATCATTCAAAATAAAATATAATAATAATAACTCAATATAAATTATATAAAGATTTAATAAGATTATTATAAATATTTCTTAATGAATTAGGTAAGAATCTACAACACAATAGTAAATTGGGAACCTCTAATATGGGAGGTCTTGGTTTTGAATCGCCTCTTATGGATCAAATTGGAAAATAATTTTCTATGTGAGAATAGAGATGTTTAAGTAAGGTGTTTTTTATATTCTCTTTTTACATTTTAATTAAAACTATGTTAATTCTTATTTACAAAGGAGAAATGTTAGAAAAATACCATGAAAATATAGAAACATCTTTTAAATTAAATTTGTTTCTACAGTAATAGAAACATCTTAATTTTTCAATAAGAATGTTTTTATATCATATGTATATAACAATATAATCATTTATTTTTAATTAAAAATATTATTGTTTTAAAAAAAATTATATAATACTTCATAGTTTCTATTTTAAAAATCTCTTGCTTTTTGGTATTTAACATTGATGAGAAGTTCAAAATCCCCTTGTCAAAAGCTTACAAGGCTCACCCACCAGGGAGTTTTGAGTTAGTAATTGATCCTATGTACCTCACATTGGTTATTCATTATAATATCCTCTTTTTTCATGAATGGTCCATGATGGAAGCCAATGTTTAGTTTCTGCTACATTGGAGAGGTATTGTAGTGGATCCTACTAGGGATTGGTTCTTGAATTACCTGTATGTCTTTGATGCATGCATTCATCTAGGGGTGGACTTTGCAAACTTGGTAGCCATGGAATTCTACCTTCCTAATTTAGACAAGTCGAGCATAACCATAAGCACTTATGAGTTTCATCATGGGTCTCGAGCCAAAGATATTAAGGAAGCTTTTGAAATCATCATGGTCTTTTAGAAGGATGATGTAGGTGCATAGCTGGGATCATTGGTTTGGTTCTGGCAGCTTTTTGGTGTTCTTGTTGCTCTTGTGGCTGTGGTGGATCTCTCTCTCTCTCTCTCTCTCTCTCTCTCTCTCTCTCTCTCTCTCTCATGGGGATTTTGGGTTATTTTTCTATCAAGTTTTCAGGTTATATTCTGCTAGGGCTTTTTGAGTGGATAGTGGTGCCCATTCTTAAAGCATATTCTTAGTTTCTAGGCTTTTTGCATTTTTCCTTGGGCAATTTTTTAGTTGCTTCAATGCTATGGGTGGCTTTTTTTCTTGTTGGGTTATTGTATATATTTCTACTGTAAACATATCATACTATGAATATATATCTTTTGTTTACTCTACCTTGTTGCTGCTTTCTACATTTCATCAGTGTTCTCGAGCTTGGCCCCTCTTGATGGTTTATTCTTTTGCTTTGTTTATGGGACTTAGCTCTTGCTCTTTTCTGAGTTTGTTACTTTTTTGTATGATATGGCTCAATGTGTCTTACATTTATGGTTGGTTTAGAAGCTTAATGTTTCATGATTACGAGGTTGGCATAGGGTCACCAAGCTTTAACTTTGATTACAAGGTTTCTTAATAGCAATAGAGGGAAATAAAATATTAGACATAGTTGTTAAACTTATTTTGAGATGATTTAGCAACAACTTTAATGCATTGGCTATATGGCAAGACTTTTCTTACAAACTTATCCTATAATTTGTAATCTTAATCTTTAGTTAAGCATAGGATGTCATGTCCCCTAATCATGATAATGAAATAAAAGAGTTATAATATAAAATAATATATTTTGACATAATAATAATATGTTACTTAGATAAATATAGTAATATTGAATTAAATAATAATATTATATTATCTATTAATAATATTATATTATAATTGTACATATAAATATTATATAGGATCATAAATTTAATATGTTATAATATCAATCACAAGATCTGAGTAAGAAGGAGACTTATATGAAATTATAAATAAATAATATACAAATCATTATCATATAATATGATATTATATTATAAATATAATATTTAATAGAGAAATAAATTGTATATGATATGATTCACATATATGATAATATTTTAATATTAAAGTATTAATATAAATAAATGATAAGTATAACCAAAATAATTTGAATAGGCACATCCATTCTCACAATGAAATATATAAAGGAATATAAACACAAAGGAGAGAAATCATCAATTTTTTATGAAACAAAGTGGTAAACATTTAAAATATTGGAAAGAGGGATATTACAATGGTATCAGAGCCAACAATCCTGCTAGCTTGTGAAACTTTATCAAAGATAAAATTAAAAAAATTTATTACGAGAATACCATGTTGTGAATATTAAGAGATTATATGAGTTCTGAATATATATGAGTAATAGTTGGTTTGCGATAATGGACGCATGAAATCAACAACATTTTAAGGTTAGAGCTCAAAATTTTGAGCAAACTTATTAGTTAGGAAAAGTTTTAACTTCCTAATGCTCAAGGATAAAGCGACTCTCCAAATTCATAATTTAATTATTGTGATGTACATTTGGAATATGGTTATTGGTCTCATACACTAGATGGAGATTTGAATATTACAATCTATTATAGTGTTGATTTCCATGATAATAGAGATATTTTTTTGTATTATTTTTGTCACAACTTCCCATTTTTTCTTACATGAGAAATGGAATCAATGAAATTGATCAAAATTATATCACAATGGAAATGAATATAATCTATCTAGTGAAGATGTAGAAGGATAATAACAAGAAATGGAAATTAGATTCATATAAAGATAAATATAAATAAATAAATAAATATATTCCTGTATTTTTATTTTTATTTTTTGATTGGTAAGAGGCTAAAGCCATGATTAATTATTATGTGTTATAATTAAATTATTATTATTTTAAGCACTCAAGTAGATTCGAACTGAAGACCTCTTAGACAAGAGGCTCACAATTTACAGTTGTGTTGTAGGCTCTTGCCTATATATATAAATAAAATCTATATAAAAAAATTGAGGACAAGAAACTGGGTTGTTGAGAGCTCGAGTAGTAGTTATAGGGTGTCTCTAAACTTGATCAAGAGGGATCTATTCTTGAAAATAGAGAGAGACGAGAAAATCATGGGGGCTAGAGTTTATAGTGAAAGAGCTTCAACATTAAACATACATAGTCAACTGGTCAAGAAAATACATGCTACAACTACAGATCATATATCTATTAGAAAAGTCTTAAAATATTGATCTTGGGTGTAAAATATTGTGCAAAGTCAATGATAATATTGATATTTTATATTGAAATGAATTATATTGGCATTGAAAAGAGGAACACCGAGTAGAGGAAGAAAGCACAAAAAATAGAATAGACACATTACACATTGACTAACACAAGCATAAGGAGAGGGGAAATCTGATTGGAGAGGGCAGTATGTGGAATACCACAGGTATCATAGGGTTCATGAAGAACAACCCCACTACATGATTATATAGTGGTGTCATGCAAAAAGGTCTCCAAGTAGTAAGGAATTAAAAATTAGAAGGGACAAGGTTTATTGGGCCAAGGGTCCAATGAAAGCTAAGATAAAATAAAAGTTTCAACCAATAGACTTTGAAGTCTATTTGAATGAGGAAAAAGATGTTCAAGCCAAGGAAGGATCTATAACCTAGGCAATGAATACAAATAGAGGTAATTGAATTGAGAACATATGTAATGAATTGTTAAACACATGGAAAAATAGAGGAAACCAATATCATCACAAAGGAACAATGGGTAAAAAGTACAAAGTTGTGTCACCTTATAGGCTGACTTATTAGAATGAATGAATTTGAGTATTTCTATCTAAAATTCAATTCTTTTTTAAAATATGATCTAGATAAATTCATTCTAGCTAAGTTATATATGGTCTCACACTTTTCCAATTGGAAATGTCTATTAAATGCATGTTTTATATTAGTTTGTAACCAATTACTAAAGAAATCAAATTATTTTAGAAAAGTGGTGTTTCAATAACTCTTACTATTTTTTATGATATATTTTTAATAACATATAAACACCATTTTATAGAGCTCAGAGTCAAGAATATTCTCATGTAGAATTTATAGTGTTTTAATTAGATATAGTATATTGAAACTAAAAAATTCCACAACCATGTATTTTAACAATTGAAAAGTTGTCAATTTTGAGAAAGAAAATAAAATAATAAATCATCTCAAAAAAATCTAAAAAATATATGACGTTCTAGAGGAGAGAGTCCTCTTCTAGAATGTATAGTTTTTCTCCTAGTTAGAATAGATTAATTTTGAAAAATGTAGTGGGAGATGAAAACTATCAATTTTAGGTGAGTCAAAATTTCAATCCTTATAAATGAGAAAATATAGTTCTAAATCTGATTTTTATTTTTGATTGTTCTAGATATATTTGTTATCTATAACATAGTCTGAGATCAAAGGGAAATAATTATATTTGCATATAGTTTTATGGTGGGAATTGGACTCCTAATTTTTAGTATTTTTCAACACGTAAAAGATTATCTATAAAAATTATGAAAATGTATCAATTATTATTCTAAATAATTATTAAAAATCATAATCCTAAAATTCATCCATTTCTACACATTTCATTAGTTTACTTCATTTCCAAATTCAAAATAATAACACCAATTTCATGTCATTGAAGGTGAACGGTTCTACTTTTGTTAGCCTTTTTGTTTACAAAAGGGTGGCACACGTTTGTGCCTTTACCCCAATAGATAAGATTATTATAGGGCATCGCATTATTGGCTTGACCTACTACTAGAGGGGAATTAGTTTTCTGTAGAGTAAGAAACAAATTAGGAGTTAAAACAAAAACAATAGGGAGCAAGAACATACCAAATTGCATCAACTACTATAAGAGTAACATGGACTCCAATTGATAATATTGTGGGACAAGCAATGGTGAGCACAATTATTAAGGCATTTAATAAGAGGAGATAATAGTGCAAAGGATTAGTCAAATGAGCAATTGACAATGAAGGTGTGAAGAACAATAAAATTGGGTGCAAGTGCATAGAGTATCCATAATGTGAGGTAGATAAAGGTGAGTGAAATTTATATATCATTCAATTCATAACTAAATAATATTATGAAGAATTAGAGGTTTATTTTCAATAAATGAGAAATTATTAGGAGAGGAGAGTAAATATGATCATATGGGATTAAAGTATAATGAAACTTATAGAATAAAAATAGTAATGATAAGAAGTAGCAATATAACAAAATTATATGAAATTATTTCTTTAATGATTAATTATCAAAACCAAATGAATCAAAAAAAATTGGAAATACATAATAATGAGGAAAGGACAAGGTAGGTAAGAGGGTAGGGCTGATCCCTAAGGCAAGAGAGGGATGTATTCCACTCTTGGGTTTGGGCTTATCAAGCTATGGGACCCTACTAGAATACCCGAGTACTCTAGTAAGGCAATCATTAAGAAGTAATGATTCTAAAATGATCCCAAGATTATGTTAATTAGTAAGAAACTAGGTGGGTAAGAGGGTAGGGCTAAGTCCTAAGGCAAGAGGGGTATATACCAACTCTTGAGTTTAGGTTTATCGAGCTATAGGACCCCCATGATGTTTCGAGGACTGTGGTTGGTATAAGATCTAGGCATGATGAGGGATGGAAGGTATCCATTTGAAAGGCAAGGCCCAAGGTCTTTTCAAGCCTTTAATGTGATTTCCTTGTCCAATCCCTAGGTAACCTAGCCTATACATACAATGTAATCGATAGGACATGAATATATACATATGAAGAATTTTTTATATTAAATAATGCAATGATAATCATTTAAATTGATTCCTTGGAAAAATGAGACAATATTATAAGCCCTTACAACTAGGGACATTATAATAGAGCTATTTTTCCTCATTAAACCTATTCACTTATTTGAAAGTATACTTATATATATACTAACTTGTATTCCTTGGTATAGGTATATGAATATGTACTAATGATTTTGTGGTTGCAGGTTCACAATCAAGGAATTGCATAACATGTGTATTGTGTGTTTACATTGTGTCTTCAATTGTCTACATCATGTATGCTTCGTTTCTTTATGCATTAATGTTTCTTCTTCATGTATACTTCATGTTTTCATACATTTATGTGCCTTCTTCATGTATGCTCCATGTTTGCAAGAACTCATGAACACTTTATTTTTTCATGTATGTCTTATGGATTCTCGGTATACCATATATGTTGACTTTATAATAAAACATAGGTCTAAGCGATTATTGCTTGAGGACAAGAAATTTGAGGAAGGGTGGATTGTCATGTTCCCTAATAATGATAATGAAATAAAAGAGTTATAAAATAAAATAATATATTTTGGCATAATAAAAAATATGTTACTTAGATAAATATAGTACTATTGAATGAAATAATAAGACTATATTATCTATTAATAATAATATATGATAAGTGTACATATAAATATTATATAAGATCATAAATTTAATATGTCATAATATCAAATGCAACATTTGAATAAGAAAGACTTATATAAAAATATAAATAAATAATATACAAATCATTATCATATAATGTGATATTACTTTATAATCATAATATTTAATAGAAAAATAAATTGTATACGATATGATTCACATATATAATAATATTTTAATATTAAAGTATTAATATAAATAAATGATAAATATAACAAAACTAATTTGAGTACATACATCCCTTCTCACAATGAAATATATAAAGGAATACAAACAAAAAGGAGAGAAATCATCAATTGTTTATGAAACAAAGTGGTAAATATTTAAAAGATTGGGAAGAGAGATATTGCATAGTAACTCAAAGGATCTCAATGGATATCAATTACAGGGTAGAATTCATAGATAATTAAACATATCTCATAACATAAGCACCACTAAAAGTTAATGATAATTCAATAATCTAATCAAATTAGCCTCATAAATTGTTAGGAGAGCAGAATGTTAATAGAAATAGCATGGAAAATATAAGACAATGATATATTTATAAGCATAATGTTAAACATATTTGGCATATTTTATGAGTACAGAGTAGGATAATTATTGTTTGTCTCTAATGCGTGATATTAGATTGTTTAAATTTATGTATTAATTGATAATTATACTGTGCACTAACTGGTAATGTGGAGTTTGGAAATGTAGTAAAAACAACATAGGAAAGGAAAGTGCAACATGTTTAAGGGCTCTGTTTTGTAGAGCTTTCCAAAGGGCTCTATTTAACAAGTGTGTTGTTTGGTTTTGTCTACTCCTCCCTTGGTTATTATTTGTCTCCTTAACTCTAACTACTAATCTCCCATTGGAATTTTTTCATGTTTGGACTTACATATGTAGGACAAATATCTACCTTTTGGTAGGACATTCGGTTCATTACTCCATTTTCTTGTCTATCCTTGAGCATGTTGTTCCCTTTTCATCAAATTTGTATAAATTTGTAAGAAATAACTTATATTTTCATTGGGGTATGCCCCTTTTATATCTTTATAATATTGGACTTCAGTTTTAGGCAAGATTGGAGGTTTTCTTGTTGGAAATGATTGAAAAGATCATGAATGAAGAGAAATGAAATTGGTTAAGAATGTTTCAATCATTGTTTTGTCATTGATGTCAAAATGGCTACTTGTAGGAATGAAAATTTCTTAAGTGATCCAAATACTATCAATTGGTTGATTGACAAGGAGGTGGCAATCAATAAGATGTAACTATAGTACCTAGAGAAAGGTTGAAGTTATGATGTCGTAATGAAGTACAAGGATCAACTAAGCCATTGATGAAATAGTGTATGGATGACATGCTCTAAGACATAGAGGATGGACACACTAAGACACATGATATAATGATTAACTAAGTTCTAGTTAGTGCCAAACAGATTCTCAGTTGAAGCCAAGCAAGTTCAACTTAGTGTGTGCCAAGTGAATATCAAGTGCCAAGCAGTCTTCAAGTGCTGAGCAGTTTTCAAGTGTCGAGTGATCTTCAGGTGCCGAGAAGCCTTCAGATGTCAAGTGAAGATCAGGTGCTGAGCAAGATACAAGTGCCGAGCACCAGTAAATAACATTAAGAAGCTGAGTAACACAGAATGTGTCCAACATCAATAAATCAATGATGCTGAGTTGCTGCATTATTTTGAAAAGTCAAAGATTTGCTAGATCTAAGCCGACATGGTAGTTATCTAGAATTTTGTGAACTAGATAGAAGATGAGAATGATGAGCTGGTGGCACATAACACTATGTAAAATGTTTTTTTTATGAATGCTAATGGATTTATCATGAAGTTTCTAGATAGAAACAAGATATGGGACAGATACATTGTATCCTACCTAATCCATTGAAACTCTAAAGTTGGAAAGGGAGATTTGAGCAGGAAATCAAGAACAGAACTTCTATATAAGGAGTTATAGGTCAGAGATCAAGTGCACACGCATGAGAGGGAGTTGGTCATAAGTGTAATAATGCAAAGAAGCCTAGAGGAGTAAGAACAGAGCATCAAGACTTTGAAATGATCAAGTGACCAGGGAGAGCATTGGCATAATGAGTGGAAGAACTTAAGGAGATAGATCTTGAAGGGTGAACAAGCTGTCTGCACTACAAAGGAGGAAAGCCAAGAAAAGAAGAGAATTGAAGAAGTGATTTGAAATCTGCATAGTGAGGGTTGCAAATTTGTATCAAGTCAAAACCCTTCTAATAATTTCTTACCATTGTCTTAGATATTGAAACCCTACATTGCTAGGTTAGCTTAATAGCTAGGTGGGTAAGCATCAGGAAAAGGATAAAGAGATCCCCAGGAGAAGGACAAAGAGATCCCTAGGAGAAGGACAAAGATATCCTCAAGAGAAGGATAAAGAGATCCTTAGGAGGAGGATAGGAGATCCTTAGTGAGGGATGAAAGATTCTTTTGAGAAGGTGACTGTAAATCCCCTGGACTTGGGTGAACCTAACAGTTCTATGTAAATCCTTTAATAGGGTGACATTCCAAGTTGAAGGTTCTTAAATTCTTTAAAAAGGTCACATTTTACAATGTGTTGTAGCCTTTAACAGGGAAGACCATCAGAAGTGGTTGAAATCAATTGCACAATTATTTTGTGGGTATCATCCCCACTCCAGTTTTACCTTCTTATTCCTAGAGGGTATTTGGGTTATCAAATCCTTAGTGTTATGGTGTGATGCATGTTTAGTTTTCATGATTTTTTAATGTTCAATTGCATGCATGGTAATTTTAGTTATGTGCCATTAAGGATTTGTAGAAAAGTTGTATTGGACATCATTGGACCTTGGATAACTGATTCACCCACCCTCTCAATTATTCTAAAGAATTCTAATAATTGGTATCAGAGCCATTTGCCTATTTGTTTCAAGGTACTAGCAGCAGGAAGATCAAGATGTCCAAGAGAGAAGTTCCCAAGCTAAACAAAGATAACTTTGTTGCATGGAAAAGTTTGATGAAGCTACACCTTGGATCAATAGGTGACTATGCACAAACCTCAATCGTAGTTGATCATGTAGACCCTATAGGACCCCTCACTGCAGATGACATGAGCAAGAAGAAGGAGCACAATCAAGCAATGTTAGATAGTGCTTCAACACTAAGCTATGTCAAGTATGATGACATCAAAGGATGTGATACTTCACATCAGATGTGGAATACATTATCAAGAATCTATGGAGGAGATGATAATGTCAAGAGAGCCAAAAGAGAAAGCCTAAGAGGAAAATTTGATGATATGAAAATGGAAGAAGGAGAGAATTCTGCTCAATATGGTGCAAGAATGAAGGAAGTAGTCAGTTCCATAAGAGGCCTAGGAGGATAGTTAGTAGAAGAAATAGTATGCAGCAATACTTCAGAACTTTGCTTCCCATCTATGCTATAAGAGTATTAGCCATCCAAGAGCTAAGGTGTGTACTAGGCAACACAGTGACATTTGAAGGAATAATTGGAAGACTCACTGCCTTTGAGCTATCCAACTTTGACAACTACAAGCCAGAAAATTTTGAATTTTCATTCAAAGCTAAGATGACAATGAAAGACAATGAGGAGGTTCAAACAAAGAAAAATAATGGAAAAGGAAAGTATGTATCTAGTGATAGCAACACTAATGAAGATGATGTGGACCAATTGGAGGCATTACTAGCAAGAAGATTTCATAGAGGAAGAGACAAATTCAAAGTTAAGCTACCAATTATTTGTTTCAATTGTAATGGAGTCAGTCACATTGCAGCTAGATGCACACAAAAGAAAAATTACAAGGATGGTGGCAACTTCAAGAATAAGAAAGAGGAAAACAAGGACTACAAAGGTAAAGGAAAAAGATGCTATATTGTTGAAGAAGACTCTGATGAGAATGATGATGAAGTAGTCTATGTAGCTATGAAAGATGAATCAGATGAAGATGAAGCAACTACTTTGGTAACCTGCATGAACAAGAATGATAGATGGATCATATTCATCAGATGCTCTCATCACATGATTGGAGACAAAAGTAAGTTCATTACCTTTATTCAATATGAAGGAAATAGTGTTAGATTTGGTAACAATACACCATGTCAGATCAAAGGGAAAGGTAGTATCAAGCTTACTGAAAAGATATCATGTGATAATGCATACTATGTTGAAGGAATGAATTATAACTTGTTAAGTGTCTAACAGTTAGGCAACATAGGGTGTAAGGTTGAATTTGAAAAAGGAGTTGCTAAGATTTATGATTCTCGAGGAAGTCTATTAGGGAAAGGTGATCAGACTAAGAGTAATTTGTTTTACCTTGAAATGGAAGATGATTCTTGTCTTTTTGTTCAAACTGATGATGTATGGTTATGGCACAAGAGGCTATGTCGTAAATTTTGACAATCTGATAAGCATCAGCAAAATGAAGAAAGTCAGAGGTCTACCAAAGTTGAAGAAGCCTAATAACATCATGTGCAAACAATGCCAACTAGGAAAGATGACCAAGTCAACTTTCAAAAGCAAGACTTATACTTCAAAAGAAGTATCACAGCTAGTTCATACTGACTTGTGTGGTCCTATTGAAGTACAAAGCTATAAAGGTGATAGATACATAATGCTATTTGTAGATGACTATTCAAGGGTGATGACAATCATGTTCATGAAACAAAAATTAGATGCATTCCAAATGTTCAAATGGTACTTGGCTAGATTTGAGAAAGAAACTAGAAAGAGCCTAAAATGTCTTAGATATGATAGAGGAGGTGAATTCACATCAAGAGAATTTGAAGAGTTCTGCAATGAAAGAGGAATTAAAAGGTAGACATCACCACCCAGAACTCTACCTCAAAATGGTATAGTAGAGAGAAGGAATAGATCAGTTATTGACTGTACCAAGACCTTAATGATGGAGAAAAATGTTGCACTCAAATACTGGAGAGAAGCTGTAAATACTACAGTCTACACACTCAACAGAGTTCAAGTCAAGAAAGGTACAAATGCAACACCTTTTAAATTATGGTATGGGCATTCTCCTAATGTAAAATATTTCAAAATATTTGGATGCAAATTCTATATATATAAAGAGTCTAGGAATGGAAAGTTTGATGCAAATAGTGAGGAAGACACATTTCTTGGTTATTCTACTAGAAGAAAAGCTTATAAGTGCTTGAATGGTAACACTAACAAAGTAGTAGAAAGCACAAATGTGAAATTTGATGAGCTTGCAGAAATTCAAAGTGTTGAGAACACCAAGAAAGAAAAAGAATACAAGACCTTTGTATACTTTTATGAAGGTATACCTAATAATGGTGAAGTTGCAACTCAGAATGACAATCAACAACAGAATCTAGTATCTGCTGAGTCACAGATAGTGAATGCTGAACAACAGACACATTTAGAAGTTGAGCTATAGAATATAGAAAATGTTCATTCAAATTTTGAGAACAACCAACAAGAAAAAAATGAACAAATACCTAATGAAAATATGCATGAGGATAGAGATTTTGAAAGAGACTACATGCAAACAAGGAAAGAACCTGTATTGGCAAAGTATGTGAAAAGATATCATCCTATAAATCAAATTATTGGAAACAAAGAGGTAGGAACAATGACAAGGAATAGAATCAGAAATGAAACATGTCTGCTTAGCAAAATGGAACTAAAAATAGTAAGTGAAGCCATAACAGATGATGACTGATATAATGCTATGAAAGAAGAAATAGAACAAATTGAGAAGAACAAAACATGGACCTTAGTCTCAAGACCAGTTGATAAGAATGTGATTAGAACCAAGTGGGTGTTCAGAAACAAGTTAGATAAAAATGGTGAAATCATAAGGAACAAGGAAAGACAAGTTTGTAAAGGATATGCACAAGAAGAAGGACTAGATTATGGAGAAACTTTTGCTGCAGTTGCTAGAATGGAAGGTGTAAGAACCTTACTGGCATATGTAGCCTTCAAAGGATTTAAAGTCTATCAGATGGATGTAAAGTCCACATATTTGAATGATATACTTGAAGAGGCAGTCTACATAGAGCAACCAAAAGGTTTTTTTGATGAAAATAACAAAAATAAGGTATGTAAACTGCATAAGGCTCTATATGGATTGAAGCAAGCTCCTAGAGATTGGTATGAGAGACTTCACAAGTATTTGGTGCAAATAGGATTTGAAAGAACTGATGATAACAACAACATGTAAATCAAATCAGAAGAAGGTAAGGATATTCTTGTATCTAAAATATTTGTGGATGATATAGTTTTTGGAGGAAAGGAAGTATTGTGCAAAATTTTTGCTGAAAAAATGAAACATGAGTTTGAGATGTCTATGTTTGGAGAAATCAAGTTCTTTGTAGGATTGTAGATGAATCAACTAAAACATGGTATATTTGTGACATAATCAAAATACATCAAGGAGATACTCAAGAAGTTTGGACTGGAAGACTCCAAACCAGTCAACACACCAATGGCAACAGGACATAACCTATCTAAAAATGATGAATCAACTGAAGTCAATCAAACAATGTACAGATCCATGATTGGAAAACTATAATATGTTGTACATAGAAGACCAAACATCGCACTATTAGTTGGAATAGTGGCTAGATTCTCTACCAATCCTAGAGAAAATCATCTCATGGTAGTAAAAAAGATAATGAGGTACCTCAAAGGAACTGATGATTTTGGCCTATATTACAAAAAGAATAAGAAGTTTGAGATCAATGCATACACAGATGCAGATTGGGGAGGAAACATTGATGATAGGAAAAGCACAAGTGGAGGAGCATTATTCTTAGGTAAAAGGCTAGTTACTTGGACTAGCAAGAAACAAACATGCACATCTCAATCCACTATAGAAGCATAATATGTGGTAGCAACAGTCAATTGCACAAACATTGTGTGGCTCAAACATCTCTTGAAAGGAATGAAAGAGGAGGTAACCAAAACCTATGATATTGTATTGTGATAATACAAGTGCTATAAACATATCCAAGAATCCAGTAATGCATGCAAAAACCAAGCATATTGCAATCAAGTATCACTATGCTAGAGAATTGGTGGAAGACAAACAATTAAAGATGGAATACATTCACACAAAGGAACAAATTGTAGATATCTTCACCAAACCATTGCCCAAGGATGCTTATGAATATCTTAGAGGCAAGTTGGGGGTAATGCCCCTAACCCAACCAGTCTAAAGCAACATAGAAGCTTCCCTGCATCAATAGGAATAGATCATTGAAATATCAGAAGTGTGATGCAAAGGATGACAATAGGAGCAGGAACTCCAAATCAGTCACAAGCATGGTGACAGAGGGAGAAAACATGAGACACAAAGCTTATATTTCACATGTTAAAGATGCTACATCTTTGGCATTTATGTCAAAGAGGGAGATATAGGAGAAACTAATCAATACTGATCAATACAAAGTAAGAGGGAGATATATAAATGGAGATATCTATGAAGGATCAAGAATACAGAGTAAGGATGCAGTAGCCCAGAGGGAGAAGCAAAAAAAAGGATTCAGATTTTGGTGGTAACTAAGCTGATCAGCTTAATCATTTGATCAATTTGGTTTGCCATCAATGCCAAAGAGGGAGATTGTTGGAAATGATTAAAAAGATCATGAATGAAGAGAAATGGAATTGGTAAAGAATGTTTCAATCATTGTTTTTTCATTGATGTCAAACTTGCTACTTGCAAGAATGACAATTTCTTAAGTGATCCAAATACTATCAATTGGTTGATTGACAAGGAGGTGTCAATCAATAAGATGTAACTAGAGTACCTAGAGAAAGGTTGAAGTTATGATGTTGTAATGAAGTACAAGGATTAGCTAAGCCATTGATGAAATAGTGTATGGATGACATACTCTAAGACACAGAGGATGGACACACTGAGACACATGATGTAAGGATTAACTAAGTTCTAGTTAGTGCCAAACAGATTCTCAGTTGAAGCTGAGCAAGTTCAACTTAGTGTGTGCCGAGTGAATATCAAGTGCCGAGCAGTCTTTAGGTGCCGAGTAGTTTTTAGGTGTTGAGTGATCTTCAG
Organism: Cupressus sempervirens; assembly: GCA_028749045.1. NCBI lineage: Eukaryota > Viridiplantae > Streptophyta > Pinopsida > Cupressales > Cupressaceae > Cupressus > Cupressus sempervirens. The sequence continues at coordinate 700,748,751 of CM053791.1, read as the reverse complement.
GTGTTGAGAAGCCCTTAGATGTTGAGTGAAGATCAGGTGCCGAGCAAGATATAGGTGCCGAGCACCACTAAATAACATAAAGAAGCTAAGTAACATAGAAGGTGCTGAGCATTAGTAAATCAATGATGTTGAGTTGCTGCATTATTTAGAAAAGTTGAAGATTTGCTAGATCTAAGCCGACATGGTAGTTATCTAGAATTTTGTGAACTAGATAGAAGATGAGAATGATGAGCTAGTGGCACATAACACTATATAAAATGTTTTTTTGGTGAATGCTAATGGATTTATCATGAAGTTTCTAGATAGAAACAAGATATAGGAAAGATAAATTGTATCCTACCTAATCCATTGAAACCCTAAAGTTGGAAAGGGAGATTTGAGTGAGAAATCAAGAACAAAACTTCTATATAAGGAGTTACATGTCAGAGATCAAGTGTGCAAGCATGAGAGGGAGTTGGTCATAAGTGTAATCATGCAAAGAAGCCTAGAGGAGTAAGAACAGAGCATCAAGACTCTAAAATGATCGAGTGAATAGGGAGAGCATTGGCATAACAAGTGGAAGAACTCAAGGAGATAGATCTTGAAGGGTGAACAAGCTATCTGCACTACAAAAGAGGAAAGCCAAGCAAAGAAGAGAACTGAAGAAGTGATTTTAAATCTACATAGTGAGGGTTGAAAATCTATGTCAGGTCAAAACCATTCTAATACTTTCTTACCATTGTATTAGATATTGAAACCCTACATTGCTAGCTTAGCTTAACAACTAGGTGGGTAAGCCTCAGGAAAAGGATAAAGAGATCCCCAGGAGAAGGACAAAGAGATCTCTAGGAGAAGGACAAAGATATCCTCAAGAGAAGGATAAAGAGATCCTTAGGAGGAGGATAGGAGATCCTTAGTGAGGGATGAAAGATTCTTTTGAGAAGGTGACTGTAAATCCCGTGGACTTGGGTGAACCTAATAGTTCTATGTAAATCCTTTAACAGGGTGACATTCCAAGTTGAAGGTTCTTAAATTCTTTAAAAAGGTCACATTTTACAATGTGCTGTAGCCTTTAATAGGGCAGACCATTAGAAGTGGTTGAAATCAATTGCACAGTTATTTTGTGGGTATCATCCCCACTCCAGTTTTACCTTCTTATTCTTGGAGAGTTTTTGGGTTATCAAATCCTTAGTGTTATGGTGTGATGTATGTTTACTTTTCATGATTTTTTAATGTTCAATTGCATGCATGGTAATTTTAGTTATGTGCCATTAAGGATTTGTAGAAAAAGTTGTATTGGACATCATTCCTTGGATAACTGATTCACCCCCCCCATTAGTTATTCTAAAGAATTCTAACATTTCTTACTCTATTCTTTACTACCAGTGCCCATTTGAATGAAGAACTATGTAAACTTTTTTTCATCTAATATAACACAAGGATTTGGGTATTTACGAATCAAAAAATAAAATAAAAGATCTCTTTCTTTGTATATCAACTTACACAATAAACTATGTTAACCTTAACTTAATTTAACTTTATCCCTAAATCTTGAATTGAGCCTTATACTAACCCCTTTTTAGTGATTTTAAAAGTAAATGTCAAGATTAAGTAGCATCTTCTAAAGTGACAGCCTTGCAAATTTAAACTCAACTCAAAAAATTTGAACCTTAACACTAAACCCAAATTTGAATTTCACTCTTACACTTAAATATACCTTAAAATGAGTTAAAAAACCTAATTGAAAATTAAATTAAATTATAAGCTTAAATCTTCAAGTTATGACATTCAAGCTCATCTTCTCTAAGGTTTAAAGCATTCAACTTTCCAAAGTCACATAATAGATTTTTAGTTGTCATCATAGCCATCTATCTTAATGAATTAAAATTTAGCCACAATGTTAGACTTTATTGAACCACAATTAAAAGATAAACCTTAACCTCACCACAATTGAGCTTTTAAAGCTACCAAAATCTATTATTGAGTGTCACACACACACACACACACACACACACACACACACACACACACACACACACACACACACAGAGAGAGAGAGAGAGAGAGAGAGAGAGAGAGAGAGAGAGAGAGAGAGAGAGAGAGAGAGAGAGAGGTACATGTACATGTATTAATAATATATGCATAACTCTTATTCTAACCTTAAGTATAGTTAAATAGTAATTATAGTAAAACTCAAACCTTAATGTGACTGAATGATTTCTCTCTAATTGAACCCCAACCCTAATCTAACTTTAAATTAACCCTAATTTTTCTTCTACTAAATCACTAATTGAAGTATAACTCTATCCCTAATTGAACCATAACCATAGTTCAAACCTAACTAAATTGTAATATTCTTAACACTTTCCCTAATATTCACCCTAATCAAATCCTAATATATAACCTACCAAAAGCCTAATTTGAACCCTAATCAAAGTGTAATTAGAACCCTAATAACACCCTTAAAACAAACCATAATCCATACTATGATATAAACCCCAACCCTAACTCAATCCTAATTCTAATCCTAACCCTAACCCTAACCCTAACCCTAACCCTATCCTAACCATAACCATAATCCTAAAACTAACTCTAGATAATCTCCCTAACTATAATTCTAAATGCTAAACTCTAATCTTATTCATAACATAACCACAATTCATTCTAATGTAAAATTAACAGTAATTTTAATTTTGAGCTAAAACATATCATAATTGTTATTTTACCTCAAATGCTATATCTAATTAATCTTCACCCTAATCCTAAGCTTAAACTAATAACGATAAAAAACCTAACTATATCTCCAACCGAAAAGATAAATCCAAAAAAAACCCTAATTTTAACCATGATCTAAACCCTATTTCTAACCATGATCTAAACCTAACCATTGTTTTAAGTCTAAATATTAACCATGATATTATACTTGACCAAATCATAAACCTTATACTAACCTTAACCAAAACTTAAAATCCTAACCTAATCATAATACTAATGATTATATAAACCTTAATTCTAAAAATAATAATGAAATTTCCTTCACATTATATATTTTATATAAATAAAATAAATCTAAAAATATCCTTCTAGAAGTGCTATTTAATTATCTTAATGAAAAATATTTTTCAAACTTATATATATATGCTAATATGTATTTATAATTGAAGAATTTATATCTAATTCTTATTATAAATTATGAAAAATAAAAATTGCACTAATGCGAAAATCAAATTTGAACAAAACTTAGAAAACCACAATGATAAAGCTTTCTTTAAGTAGTTTGAAAATTTCTACCCCGATCCTTGCATGGTGTTCTTGTAGGAGGTCCTACCCCTGGTTTTATCTATTTCTCCTTTGCTTGAAAATGTTCTTCTACTTTAGGATTTTTGTTTCTCACTACAAGGATTTCTTGTTCTTCTGATATTAGAATTTGGTCAAATCATCTGTTATCATGGCATTTACCCTCAAGGCTCTGCCTCTACTTAAATTAGAGGCAACTTCCTCCATGTGTTGTCTTTTGATTTGTGAGATCCCATGCGAACAAAATTGGCCAAACTTTTAATATTCCTTTTGCTACTTGCTCACAATTTCTTCCAGTTCTTGGGCACATCTAGTTAGAAAAGGAAAGCAACACAAAAAGATCATCTCTTATAAGGTATGAAGAGATTGTCTATAGAATTAGTTAGTGAAATTCAAGTATTATCCAAGTTGCTTGGGTTTGTACACCTCAAGAAGCTTCTATGATTTCCTCTCAGTCTCTCCATCACTCTCATAGCCCTAAAGGTTGGAATGTAGTTTCTATCAATGGGGATAAATGAAGAACCATCTCTTTAGGTGACCCTTCATTTGAATCCTCCACTTTCTTGCATAACAACTTTTCCTCTCTTGGGGACAAGGAGAATATGCAACCTAGTTTATAATTATTTTTCACTCATGGAATGTGTAGGGGCTAATAGACCTCCCTAGAAAATATTCTATTTTTGATACCAAGCATAGGCTTGGCAATATTGATGTATTGTACCTGCAAGAAGTCAAAGTCTCTAGGTTTCTTCTCAACTTAGCCTAACATGTTATATGGCCTGATGGTGTTAGTTTTTCTTCTTAGCATGAAGTTGGTTAAGGTGGTGTAGTCACTCTCCTCTCCCCTCAGCTTTTTCCTTTTGTTATTTCCCATGGTTTTGACCCCATGCAAAAATTTGTTTGGATTTTGCTATCTTTTAAAAATCATTCTTTTGGCATTGTCAATGTCGATGCCCCTAATGATGTGGTTGAGCACTCACACTTACAGAGGTGGCTAGCTGATTATTTCTCACTTGCCACTTGGATATTTTGTGGAGATTTCAATATGGTTGAGTTGGCTATTGATAAAGTGGGCCTTCTACCTTTTTGATGGTCAGTAGGAGAGCAAGAAGCCTAGTTTTACATGTTAAAAAAGTTGGGTCTTTTTGATCCCAATGTTCACCACTACCGGCCTGATGGCATCTAGTATACTTGGTCCAACTTTCAAGAGGGATTTAATAGAGTTCTTAAAAGTTTGGACAATGCTATGATTTTTTCTTAGTCCTTTTTTTTCCCTTTTCTCACATGAGTATGATACCTGTCACTCCACTCCCTGATTTGACTCTTTCTAACCATTTCCCCATTCACTTCTCCATTAGTTGGCATTTTGCCCCTCCTTGTAATTGTAAAACTCAGTGTTACCTTAATACCTCCATGTTGTTACATCCTCCCATTGCCTCTCATAGTTTACAAACTTGGAATCTTGAACCTAGGCCTCATTCCACCTCTAGGTGGATATAGTGGTAGAATGATGCCATCACCCATACTATGAGGTTTCTTCATATTTATGGGAGATAGTTGGCCACTTACTGCAAGAGATCCTATCAAGCCACTACCAAAGATATTTGTATGACCATTGAGGCTCTAGCCATGAATCTATTTGGCATGGATCTCTAGGTTTAGGTTGCCAACATCCACCAGTCGAAGTAGGTTACACATAATTATACTACTTGGGGAGCTCAACTCAAAGCCTGCCTACATTAGTTGGAGGTTGGAGATCAAGCTTCCAAGGAATTTTTTAATGTGTTGAGGGCTTGTCATTCTATGGTGGGGATAAAATGCATTCAAGAGGGTCAAAACTCCTTTTGTGAGCTTCCTGACATTCTCCAAGCTTTTGTTTTCCAGTATGAAATTTTTTTCATGATGCAAAGTTGTTCAAAAGCCCAGAATCAAGCCTTGCAAGCTTGTTTTGAATGTTGCTCCTAAAAATACTCGCTTCAAAAAAATATGCATTCTGCAAGTAGAAGCTCACTTTAGCGGACCTCAAGGAAGCTATTTTCTCCATGGTAGGTGATAAGGCCCTTGGTTGTGATGGTTTCCCTTGTGAAGTTTACAAAGCCTTTTGTGAAGAGATTGGACTATACCTACATAAGGTTTACCTTAAAGCCTACAATTCATAGTCTTTAGGAAATATTATTAATAAGGGGAATATCAAATTCATACCTAAGGTGAGATACCTTGAAGAAATATGCAACTTGAGGCCCATAACCTTGTTGAATGTCTCTTACAAGATCATTATCGAGGCTCTCTCTCTTAAAATCTATCATCTTCTTCCTTAGATTATTTTCCCTGAACAAATGGGTTTTATGAAATCCCATTATATCTTAAATAATATAATTGTTGTGTGGAAAGGGATGGAATGGGCTCGACACTCCAAAGCTTATGACTAGAAAGAGTGGCCTTTCATTCTTGCAATTCTTTAGGTACTTGGGTTTGGCCCTAGTTTTCTATAGTTAGTCCACATGCTTTTTGGGGATGCCTCTGCTTGCATCTCCATCAATGGCTGCCAATCTCAAGCCTTTGGGCTTTATCATTCAATTCAACAAGGCTACCCACTAATGCCCTCTTTGTATATGTTGGTTGCTGGAGGTTTAGGTTAATTACTAGAAAATGACATCTCACAAGGGAGGGTCCATGGTATTTACCTTCTAGAATCCCCTAATTAGCTTGTGAATGGCCATTTTGTAGATGACTCCTTCCTCACTCTCATTGAGGATGAGGAGAATGTTACCTGTACTTTGCAATGTCTTGACACCTTCTATCTTGCTTCTGGTTTTTCTATTCAAGGGCACAAAACTCTTTTCTATAGGCAGTCTTCCCTTCCTCTACCTACTTGGCTTGGGCAATATCAATGGAAATGGGTCTAGCATGGTGAATTTTTTCATTTTCTAAGCGTCCCTTTTGACTTCCAAGATTCTACTATCGAGCTCTAGAATGCAATCCTTGCATGAATAGAAAAGAAGCTAAAATATTGGATCACCAAACCTCTCTCCCTTGCAAGAAAATTTTAGATTTGTTCCAAAATGTTTCCCACCACCCATGTGTACTACTCTTCCTCTTGGGCTCCTTTAAAGGCCTCTTATCTCAAACTTGAGTGCCTATTACGTGACTTCCTCTAGGCTTTAGATGCTTCTCACTAGGGCTTTCATAGAGTTGCTTGGGATTTATATTGTCTTCCCAAAGATTCTAGTGGCCTAGGTTTGCTATCTACCTAGAAGCAAGGTACTACTCTTTGTGCCAAATGGGTTATCCAAGCCCTTTCTAGCAATGAAGCTTGGAAGATTTTGTTGTGGCATTGCATTTCTTTAGGCTTTTCAGTTCACTGACCAGCCTAGAAGGGGATTGGTTTTTAGACCATTCTTGTGACCATTGAAAATATCTAGATTTAGGGCACTTCTATTGCTAAGAGTATTTGGAAAGCCTAGGACATAGTTAAGCCCTAGCTTTGCTAGGTTGGTGATGGGTTTAGAGATGGGCTCTCCATGAACCAACACAATCTCTAGTTGTCACCATTATTTTCTATCCAAGGTGTTTCCTTGGATAAAGTACATGGGGCTAGTGCTCTATGTTTTTTTAAACATGGCATAAGAACCCCTAAAGATATTTTCTCTAGAGTTACTATGAGCTTATGGTCATCGAAGGACATTTAAGTGCATTTCCAACTCACTCATCCAGATTGCCAGAATTTTTCATCTTCTAGTTTTTGTAGTGCCTCCACATTTGTTACATAAAGTTGGCATTTAGTTCTCTCACCATTGGTGGAAAGATTGGAAGTGGTATCTAGACACCCTAGTAACTAGCTACAAGCCTAGGCTGGGCTACCGATGGCTAGTTCCTCACTTGCCCATGGTTGAAGTTCTTAACCAATGATGGCATTTACAATCTTCTCATTGTACTTGGAGTCATAGGTTCTCCACTATGTGGAAAACCATTATTGAGCATAAGATTATGCATTTATCCTAGTGTATTATTTTCTAGGACTTTCCTTTGGGCCCTTAGTTGTGGCACTTGGGAGTTCTTGACCCCAGTTGACCTTTTTGTGGTCAACTAGAGACTTTTTTGCACATTTTTTGGTTCTGTCAGTGGGCTTAGTGGTAGTGGTGATGGATCCATGATCTCTTTCACCCCTTCTACCCAAAACCTTTCTCATGGCATATGTTTTTTCTAGGTGACAATACTCAGATTCCCTTCAAGTACTCTTAGATATGGCATGCTTTCAAATTGGAGATCTTATTTACCATTTAGAAAGATATAGTGTAGTTATTTATACTAATAACACACTTCAAATTAATGTTTTGTATGCTAAAGCATGTATTTATAACAATGTAATGTTGTAGATTTGAGTACAAATAGATAAAGTGGCTCTAGAGGTGGCTCACCTATATGAGCTATTGGAACATTGGGGAATTGCCCCTTGTACGATAGCTTGTGTTTTGCTAGATTTGGCCTTCGATGACCATACCCCTCCTCCTGCTCATCATTAATGATGTCATAGTTCTACACACCACTCACACACACACCTCACTCTTAGTTGTATTAATCTCCCATTGGAGGTGCTTTTGGTCAGTGCGACTCTTCTAGAGGCTTTGGTGGTCAACACTACTCTACCTTGCCTCCTTGGAGGTCTAGCTCAGGGTGCTCCCCAATGGCTCCTCTTGTTGCTCTTGCCACTGGTTGGCTCGAATGGACTTAGGAATTTCTCCTCCTAGACCCAAGGGAGAAAAAGAAGATGATAATGTTGCTACTAATGATGGATGGGATCCCTTTGAGCCATATACACACCCCACCCTTGGGTGGGGTTCTGATGATAAGGATTCTCCTCCCTTGGCTGGCACTACATTGGTAGCTTGAGGCTTTTAATGTTTTCTAAAGTTTTTTTTTTTTTTTTTTTGATAAATAGTTGATATCTGGCTTTAGGCCATTTGAACTCACGAGGTGATCTTATTTCCCCTAACCCCATTTTTTATAAATATAGAAATTTATTGTAGTTTTTTTAATATAAAGAAGGAACTATTCATAAAAAAAAATTAAAGTATTTTTTTAATTGACAAATAGATAATGAGGTCCTTTCTTGATAAGGGAGAGAGTGAGTTTTTTTTGGTTGTTCACTATTTAGAAATAACTTTATTTTTAATTCTTTACAAGAACATTTCTAAGTTTGAGAAGACCAATAAATGATTGAAAGGAAGGAAAGTTTAATCATTTTAATTCAATTAAAATAGCTACCTTCTATATATGTAAGATTTCTTGTATTAGATTTTATTAGACATTGAGAAGAAGTTTGCTATAAATTCTTTTTGTGCAATTAATACATAGTTGGGTTAGCATCCTCTACATTTACATTTGTAGGCCTAAAATTGATGGAAATGTGGATGGTTATAGTGGTTGTAGGTTGTGGAATTTTAGCGAAATGTTGGAATATAGTTAGCATTAAATCAAAAGTTATGGAAAATGAATTTGGCCACATCAACAACAAACATGGTATAGAAAATGATAAAAATGGATCAAGGGAAATGATAAGGTAGCAATAGATTCTCTAGGAAAGTTAATTGTGAGGAAAATACTAATATGTTTGTAGATGATTATGTTAGCGAGTTTGGGTTTGGGAGAAGATATGAGTCTAGGAAAAGAGGATCCTCTGCATTTATAGGAAGTGCAAGGGTTTTAAGAGCAATGATTAGCAAGACTATGTCTTCCCTTGAAAGCTATCTCACTAGTTATGAATTTAATAGTAGTTGCATCTCATGTGGAAGGAAAAGGAAAAGGCAAAGGCCTATGCTCATTACAAATTTTCTACTACCTTGGCATAATGACATAAACACTAATGAGCCTAGGTATGTACCTATATCTCTACTTTCAAAGAATGTAGGTATGATTAAATGTAATCCTATGTTAGCTTCAATATTTTTTTGCTATTTTAAGGTTGTTTTATTTATAGCCTTCATATTTAATAGATACAAATGTAGCCTATCATTTGCTTTGTTTTGGAGTTGGCATTGGCATAATGTCCACAATTATGTCAAGCAAGAGGGAAATGGAGAGGCTTGCATGTTTTCTGAAACAAAAAGAAGAATTGGTTGAGGACCTAGAGGAAGAGCTAGAAATGCAAGGTTCATGGGCTATGAAAGATGTCACTGATGAAGCTCTTAATGGTTTAGAAACCTAGCAACAACAAATTGATGCTTCTCTTGATGTATTGTCAATCAAGGCCTATGAGGTTGAGATAACTTTAAGTAAAATCTCTATCAAAAATATGGAGAAAGTGACTAATGTTGAAAAAGAACTTGAAGCTGAGTTGGAGAAACTTGGATTCAACTTGCATTCTCCTAACCACCAAAAGAAAATTTTTCATATCAATGAGGTAGCTTCTTATCATTCTTGGAAACTGAATTACTTTCTTTTTTCTTTTTCTCTTTTCTGATAGATATTTATCCTATGCTACCCATGTTGAATTTGTGGTAGGTTTCTATTCTTGTAGCAATGAAGTAAAAATAAGTGTGATATTGCTATCGAGATTTAACTCTGTGATTTTGAGTCAAACTCATTGACCCATGTTTTATAAGTAGTGATTCAGCATGAATTTATCTCTCATGAGAATAAATGGAACACTTAGCACTCATTAGATCTAGGTGATGCTCACTGGGGTGAAGCATGAAGACTTCCTAAAAGGTCACCCAACCTAGTACTACTCTAGCTTGAGTGTTCTTAACTATGGAGTTTCCTCCATGGTTAAACCCAAAGCTTACAACCCATTTACAAAACCTTCACCAAGTGTTGTGCCTTATGAACCATTCATTAGAAAGCCCCTTACGCTCATCAATTGATAAGTAGGAGATAATTTCCACAGCAAGTCAAACTATGATATTGCTACCACGATTTAACTGTGTCATTTTGAGTCAAACTCATTGACGCATGTTTCATGAGTAGTGATTCAACATGAATCCATCTCTCATGAGAATAAATGGAACACTTAGCACTCATTCGAATTTAGGTGAAGCTCATAGGGGTGAAGCACTGAGACTTCCTAGGAGATCACCCATCCCAGTACTACCAACCTGAGCATGCTTAACTATGGAGTTTCCTCCACAGTTAAACCCAAAGCTTGTAACCCCATTTGCAAAACCTTCACCAAATATTGTGCCTTTTGTTACTGTACTTAATCATATTTTCTTGCATTTGGTAATGATTGTAACTACAAAGAGATCTAATATGAATTTACACTATTAAATCTTGCTTGTGCAAAAAAAACATGTTGTTGTGGTGTACAAAACTGATATTGGGTCATTTTACTTAAGAGAAATGGAATACAAGATCAGAAGTTTGAATAATTTAGGTGCATTTTGAACAATTTATGATCAAAAGTTTGAATAATTTATGTTCCTTTGAATAATTTAGGGTTAGAAGTACTATATACAATGACACATACTTTTAATACTAATTTTGTAAGAAGTATTTTCATTTGGTTGATGAATATCAAAGACATGCTTTGCTTTATTCTTGTTGGCAAGTTAGCAATCCAAACTTATTTTCTATGGAAGTAAGCAAGAGGTAGAGCAGCCCATTACATCACATGCCCCAACTAGGTGAGTCTCCATGTGACCATTGGATCAAATCTAATTGGAAAATGAATCCTCCCATCTAAATAGTAAAAGTCCTATAGTCCTAACTACATACACTAGCTAAATATAGACCACTAATGCAATAAGGATGATCCATATGAAAAAAAAAATGTTCATGACTTAAGTAAGGAAAAGTTGAATCAAATTATAAATTCAATATCTTCGTAAAGCAATATCTTGTCATTTGTATTAGAAAATATGCTCTACTTCAATAGTTTCATAAAATGACCATTGTCCATATCAAAGGTTGAAATAAAGATTAAAAATGACACAAATATAGTGAAATGGACTCCATATAGGAATGTGCCTCAACATTGATGTATACCAAAGTGATGAAAACTAGATCTGAAAATGCTAACAACAAATAAAATAATAGAAGAAAATAAAAAAATAACAAAAATAAACACTTAAAATTATAATGACACTAAATAAAATAGAGATAATTTTTTTATTTATTGATAAATTCAATTGATGTGATGCCCCTATTTATAGAGACTCAAGGTAGAAGAAGTTTCTAGGTTCACACATGTAGCCTAGTCCACATGAAGACATGGCTCAATATTTTGCATAAATTCAAGGTCATGCAACACATATTGCAACTTAGTTGAAACTACCTACATATGTGGAGGTTTGAATTAATTTTATTTAGTGTAAAGGATCAAAAGCATGTAAGGTAGATGAAAAGTCCCCTTGGTGTGACAGGTTCCCCTGTGAATTTTACAAGCACCTCTGGGAGTCTATTGGCCAAGACCTAAACAAAGTCTATCTTAAAACATATTATGCTAAGAGTTTAGGAGCCATCATTAACAAATGAAATAATAAATTCATACCTAAAGTCAATGACCCTAAGGATATTTGCAACTAGCATCTTATCACCTTGCTTAATGTGTCATACAAGATCATTGGTAAGACCTTAGCTGTCAAGATTCAACATCTTCTTCCCTTTATTGTGCGACTTGAGAAAATTGGTTTTATCAAATCTAGGTATATTATTGACAACATCATTGTTGTTTGGGAAGGTATGGAGTGGGCTCATAAGTCCAACCAATAGACTCTATTTTTGAAAATTGATTTTGCCAAAGCTTATGATAGAATTGAATGATCATTCATTTTGGCTATGCTCCATGCTTCAAGTTTTGGCTCTAATTTTCTCTAGTCTATGAAGATTTCTTTTAGAGATGCTAATGCTTGTATTACCATCAACAATTCTCAATCTAAAGCCTTCAGGCTCTTTCAATCTATCCATCAAGGTTGCCCTCTGTTAGAGAAAAAGGTAAATTTAACTTAATTTATTAAATTACATTTTCTCCCTTCTTAAGATTTCACCTTTATGCACCTTTTGCATTCTTATTTAATAATTAATTAGTAATTGCAAATTAGTTTCTAGATTTGATTGTATTTTTATTTTATAATCAATGTTTTAGATCACACTTCTAGATATTGTTAATTAGTAATTATTAAATAACATTTACCTTTTAGGTTACCCTTTTAAGGTTTTGATCTCCTTCTATAAGGATTGATCATTTTTAATTATCTTACATCTTTTTCATTTCTAAGAATATAATTTGCATATTTTAAGAGAAAAATCCTTGTCTCCTCTTGTCTTTTTCTTCTTTGTGACAAGTTTTTACATGCAGTTATTCTTTAGGCTTTGTGATTTGTATTGCTCAAATCCTTCATGGTATTAGAGCTAGATCTACTATAGCTTGTTCAGGATTTGGAGAAAAAGTGAGGGTTTGACAGAACGGATCTAACATTTTTCATGCATTTTTCTTTTATTTTGGAGGTGCCATGATGAAGATTTAGAAAAATAATTACAAAGGTGATTTTCAAACAACAATATCTCACTCATACGAAATCCTTTTTTTGAGAAATTTAAAAAAAAAATTGTGGTAGAATTCTATGATCTACACATTGGCATAGGTTGTTTGTGATTCATATCTAAAGCTTTTTTGCTCTTTTCTCATTTACACATTCCTCCTAGCAACAGGGGTTTGATTTTTTGCATTGTGGGGGGTGTTTTGTCATATTTTTTCTATTATTTACTTATGTAATCCAAAAATTCATTAAAAAAAATTCAACATGTAAAACATTGGGTGAGATCTCTTCTTGTCTAGAACTTCTGACCCCTCATAACTATCACAAATAGAAGATCTTGATGACATAGCTTCTCTGGTCAAAAGGGTTGTGGTCTTGTTTAGATGTAGGGAAACTAGTTTTAGAAAGGTTTTTTGAGGTCATGAAACACATGAACAAGATGGATGAGGCAGTAGGATTAATTGTTTTATAGTTATCAAATAGTCTACAATTTCACCTAGATGGATGCAATACTCCTCTAGCTATGTGGACCAAGCTTTATGGCTTGTTTGATAATGTGAATGGGTTCAGGGCACTTCAGATAGAGGAAGAGCTTACCTCTCTCGTACTAGATTCCTTTCCTTCCATTGAGGACTTCTTCATGAAGTTTAATCTATATATGCTACTTTAGTATGTTAGAAACACTAAATTAAAACAATCAAAAAGCATTTGCATACTAATTTAACATAACTTCATGAGAGACAAAGTGAAGTCCTCAAATGAGAATAAGAGCCATGGATAGGCTCTCTCAATGAGGATGATCACTTGATGTAGAGGTGTGTCTAATAGCTAAGATGGCTTGATTATGTATGTATGCTCAAATGCTCAAATGAGCTTCAATGGAGGATTTTTTGATAGATTTTGGTGAATGGATTTGATGTAAAAATGGCTTCTCAAAGCGGCATTATGGCTTTACTTTCTAAATTGTGTTGTTTTTGCAAAGGGGAAGGATCCAATTTATAGGAAAGAGGCTTGAGGGATGGAGGGCTAAGATGGAAGGAAAGGAGAAAGCTTATGGAGGGCTCAGATTGAATGAGAGGAGAGCACATGGATTGTGCTTTCTTACAACCAATCAGGGAGTGACACATGTCATAGGGTGAGAGGATGGAGAAAAAGGCAAGGATGAGTCAACAAAGGAGGCTCAAGGGATAATATCTTCATAAAGACCCTTCATAAGTGCTTTGTAAGAGCATTGAAGGAGAGTGAAAGAGATATTTGAGGGTCATTTATGTTGGAGGGTGAGGAATTTTGACTTGGGTTGGATTAGGAAGGTTTTAAGCTTGCTTAGGATTGTGCAAATGATTAGATGATGGATTAGGATGGTTTAGGATTAGCTTAGGGATATGCAAGTGGATGGCAATAAATGAGAGTGGGTGAAAGAGGAGATATTTGTTAACTTTGGCTTGGGTTAGCAAGTCTTAACCCATGTTTAGGGAATGTGACAAGGTTAGGGGGGGGGGGGGGGGGGATTTAGGATTAGGGTCAAAGATAAGGATTGACATCTTCTAGAAGAGTCTAGGCTTTGGATGAGGATGAAGACTTTCTAGAAGAGTTTAGAACTTCCTAGGATGAGGATAAATAAGGTTTTTACGAAATAAATAAAGTTTTATTTATTTCAAGGGTTTGGGTTGAGGAGATATTTATTAAAATATTTTTAATAAACATGAGGATTAATATTTAATCTTAACTAAATATTTTGAGTTTGGATTAGGGATAGGAAATGATGGGATTAGCCTTTCATCAAAATTAAAGAAGGATTAGAAGATTTTGGAAGAGGTTAGTGGTCTTAAGGAAATTGGCCAAGTTTTGGGCAAAAAATAAATTATTTATTTATTTTGGGATTTTTGGTCAATTTATTAATTAAATAATTAATAAATAAGGAAATAATATTTAAAGAAGATTTAAATATTTTTGGGAGGGATTCCTTAATTAAATATTTTTAATTAAGATAAAGGGATTTAATGGCATAAAAAATTAATTAATTAATTAAATAATTAATTAATTAATTAATGATGATGTCATCAGGGACTTTTTTCAGAAAATAAAAATATTTTATTTTCTAAAGGATTTTTAGATGTCTACATTTTGCCCCTCTTTGATGTGATGCCGCAAGTGGCATGGCATCAAAGATAAGAAAATAAGATGCCCAAGGCTAGAACAGAAGAGGAGAGAATGGACTACGAGATGCCCCCTCAAGAAGGTGGCAGGGAGAGAAAGAAAGGCTCAATGGCATCTTGAAAAGTACAATTATCTTGGTGGGAGGGAAGATGAAGAGTGGCTTAAGAGAAGAGGTTTAGTTAGCTCAAACTCTCACTGTGCGAGAATGATAAAGGGGAAAATTAGAGGCACAATAGTAAATAAGCTTAAGACTTTCAGGATTGGGGGGAGAATGAAGGAGTAGAACGCTATAAAAAGGAATCCAGGATAGGGAGATGGATGATGGGATGATAAAGCTGATGCAATAGGATTTCAAAGAGCTAGATTGGTGAGAGATGGGTTTTAGAGATCCCTGGGACTAGGATTGTGGATCTCGAAAGATGAGGCTTAGTGGATTGATTTGATTGGTGGATCCTAAGACTAGGATTGTGGATCCCTAAAGCTAAGAGTGATGATTGATTCAAAGAGATATTGATGCATAAGCTAGCATAGGAGAGACAGATGCTGGATATGGATGGGGAATAATAGAGATCAAGGGATTCCATTGAAGTTTTTGGAGTGGGGGGATACTTCAAAGAGAAGTACCACCATGTAGTTGAGCACTAGATTTTCTATAGGACTGTTGGTTAATTGCCAAGGTTACCAAGAACATCAAAGCCATTTCACCAACTGTCCAGAGGACTGATGGACTTGAATCAAAATAAACATGCAAGGATTGCCCGAGTAGCAAACATGAATCCTAGAGGAAGCAGCATGAAATTGACACTAGGTAACCCACAAGCATAAAAGAAAAGCAAACAAAAGACCTGATCAAAACCTTACGCTTAGATTGCCCCATTCATAGTATACCATGATATGGAAGATCATGGCAACCTTGAGGAGGGAACAAAAAGATTGCTTGGAAAAGATACTTCAAGACCCAAAAGAGAAGATTCCAAATCAAAAAGAAGCAAAAATCCAAAAGAGAACTATTTGCCAATGAGATGGGTAGGACGAGGTACTAACGGACAAAGATCAGACATGAGGAAAGCTATATCCTATAAGGATCTATCAGAGAGCACCTAAGCTGATGGATCTGGATGAGTGATGCGTCTGGTGAGATGAACTAAGAAGGATAACACTTTAGTGATAGGAGATCTAGCTAAAGGATGCATTGGAATAGCTAACCAAGATTTGTGTGATGTGTGCAAGATGCTGATCAAGGATGAACTGACACGAAAGTTGGATAGATACAATGGTACTAAGCTAAAGAGGATGTACAAGCTGACAAACCAATATATGTTACAAATATATAAGGTTGTTCATGTTTGGGTTTTATGAAATGGAAATGTTTTAGAGTGTGTTGGATGGATAGTTGGATAATTTGATGGTTTTGTGAAAAGCTTAAGGAAAATAGGATTCTTTTTGTGCATGTGATAGGATACAAACTAGGATACAAGATTATTTACAAGCTAGAATATGGTACAAGTTTTGGACAAGATTTGGATATACAAGCTATGATAGAAGGGATGATGCAAGATTTACAAGGTATGATACAAGCTTTGGTACAAGATTTACAAGCTAAGGTACAAGATTTACAAGCTATATAAGAGGTATTTACAAGCTTCATTAGATGTTGGATATTTGGTCGGAACACTAAGGGAACAAGCAAATTTTTTATGGGATGGTGAGTGGATGGATGAGGGATAGGATAGTGATAGATAATGGATTAGTCTCAATACACAAGGCACCTAAATTACCAGGTTTTCACCAAGGTACCTATCCAAGGTGCTTGAATTGTCAAGTTTTCACCATTGGACACTTATTTCTCTTTACTATTTTTTTTTGTATTTTTCAAAACCTGGGTATACCAAGGATCTTCAAGCATAGAACTTCTTGAGATGAATGATGTTAGTAGGATCATTCAAGAGTTCTCCTTTCAGCATAGATAGCTGATAAGCTTCAAAGCCAAAGGAGGTATTGACAACATAAGGACCAAGCCACGTAGGTTCAAACTTGCCTTTCTTTTCTCGATCGGCTTGGACTTTCATATTTTCTTTGAGGACCATGTCACCCAGCTGAAAGTGTCAGGTAAGCACCTTCTTATTGAAGTTCCTTTTGAGATGAGATTGATAGACTGTGAGGTGATCATAGGCATGTTGTCACTTCTTGTCTAGGAGATCTAGTTGGGTGAGCCAAGCTACTCTATATTCTTCATCTGATATTTGCCCTCGCAGAGATATGCGCAAGGAGGGAAGTTCAACCTCTATGGGTAGTACCACTTCGACACCATAGACTAGGGAGTATGGAGTTGTTCCTATGGATGTATGGAAGGAGGTTCGACAGGCCCATAGGGTTGGATTTATTTGTAGGTTCCAATTGCGGCCGAAATCATTGACAACTTTCTTTAGGATTTTGAGGAGGGTTTTGTTAGTTTCCTCTACCTAGCTATTAACTTGTGGGAAATATGGGCTAGAAAAGTGGTGATGGATGCAGAGGGAAGTGCATAATTTTTTCCATGTTGAGATTTTCAAAGTTATTGCCGTGGTCAGTGAAGATGGTGGATGGGATGTCAAAGCGGCAAACAATGTGGTACAAGATGAACTTGGAGACCTGAACTCTTGTAGCTGAGACTAGGGGGATTGCTTCCACCCATTTAGTGAAATATTTTGTAGCTATTATTATCCATTTATGTCCATTAGATGAGAGAAGTGTGATAGTTCCAACTAGATCAAGGCCCCAACATGCAAAGGGCCATGGTGGTGCAATAGGCTATAGATCTTGTGCTGGAGCGTACACAAGATTGGTGTGCTACTGACATGGGAGACATTTTTTGATAAAGTCACAGGAGTCTTCTTCGATAGTAGGCCAATAGTAGCCTACTCTAAGGATTTGTTGTGCTAGGACAATACCACTCATATGGGCACCACAAAGTCTAGAGTGTACTTCTTTTAACGCTATCACAGCCTCATTTTGGTCTAAACACCTAGAGAGAGTATCGTGATAACCCCGACAATATAGGGTATTAGCTATGATGACATAGCAGGATGATTTTTGAATGAGGTTTTGGTGTTGGGTTTGTGTGAGGTGAGGGGATATGATACAATCTTTAAGGTAAGCATGGATTTCATGTTAACAAGGGGATTGCGGACAACCAAGATGCAAACATGATTTGAATCCTCATTCGCATAGGTGGGTGTGAGGAGCTTCTCAACTAAAAAATCATATTGTGTAGCTACTTGGGGAGTTTCCAAGAGCAAGATGATAGTAGCCATAGTGTTCGCTACTTTTATTCGAGGCACTTGTATAAACTGAACCTTTGTAAAATGCTAGGTTAGCTGATCAACTAGCTCTTTGTAGGGTAATAGATTTTCATCTTTGGTTTGATATTCATTTAGGACTTGCTTGATGATGAGCTAAGAATCGCCAAAGATTTGTAACTCAGTGATGTTCCATTCTGGGGCTATCTTTAATCCTGCTATGAGAGCCTCATATTCAGCTATATTGTTGGTGCTAGGGAATTTTAGCTTAAAAGCTTTTGGAATACAATCTCCTTGAGGTGTGACCAACAATATTCTTGCCCTTGATCCATGAGATGTGTATGACCCATCAAAATAAAGTTTCCATGGGGGTTGTTCTTCAATTAGATAGATATGTTCATCTGGAAATTCTATGATCAAAGGATATGTATCTACTAGAGGTGCATCAGCTAGGTGATCTACTATAGCTTGCCCTTTGATTACCTTTCTGTCCATATATTGGATGTCAAATTCGCTAAGGAGCATAACCCATTTGGCCAAATGGCCTGTAAGTGTTGTTCTAGAGAGCATATACTTGAGAGGATCAATTTTGAATACTAGCTGGATGGTATGACTTAGCATGTAGTGGCAAATCTTTTGAGTTCAGAAAACAATTGCCAAACAAGCTTTTTCCACAGGAGTGTAATTGAGTTCATAACAAACTAGGGTTCTACTGATATAGTAGATGGCTCTTTCTCTATCATAGTCATCGTGGTGTGCTAGAAGTGCCCCTAGAGCAATAGGAGTTGCTGATATGTACAAGATGAAGGGACAACCAGGACCTGGTGGAACCAAGATAGGGGGATTGGTGAGATACTGCTTGAGTTGATCGAAGCTACATTAACATAAAGAATCCCACTTGAAGTTCTCATCTTTCTTTAGTAGATGTGTAAATGGCATACACTTATTTGCAAGCTGAGAGATGAAGCGCTAGATGGATTGAAGCTTTCCTTAAAGAGTATGAAGCTGTCGCAGTGTCTCGGGAGGAGGCATGTCTAAGATAGCCTTGACCTTCTTGTGGTTGATCTCTATACCTCGTTTAGAAACTATAAAGCCTAGAAGCTTGCCAGATGTGACCCCAAAGACACATTTCTTGGGATTCAGCATGAGATGATATTTGGCTAGCCTATCAAAGACTTTCTCCAGGTCAGCAAGATGATCCATGAAGGTGTGAGATTTAACCAAGATATCATCCACATCATCCTTCAAAATGCTATGGATAAGATCATGGAAAATGGCTGTCATAGCTCTTTGATAGGTAGCCCCAACATTCTTTAGGCCAAAAGGAATCATGTTGTAGCAAAAGGTTCCCCAAGGGGTAGTTAATGCTATCTTATGCTGATCCTCTTCTGCAATCTTGATTTGATTATACCCAAAAAATCCATCCATGAGGGACAAAATTTCATGTCCAGCTATAAGGTCTACAATCATATCTATGTTGGGTAAGGGAAAATCATCTTTTGGAAAAGCTTTGTTAAGATCTCTGAAATCAGTGCAAATTTTGATGTCACCAAAAGGCTTAGTGATGGGGATCATGTTGGAGATCCACTCTGAGTAGTCGATAGGTCAGATAACCTTAGTAGCTAACATTCTTTCTAATTTAGCTTTGACTAGTAATGCCACCTTAGGGTGCATTTTTCTAAGCTTTTGTCTGACAGGCCTGATCTTTGGATCAACTATAAGACGATGAACTACAAGCTTTGGATCAAGTCCTGGCATGTCCTGATATGACCATGCAAATCGGCCAATGTTCTCTCTTAAGACCTCAAAGAGGAGATTAGCTTGGTCTTGCGATAGGGATGCAACAATGTGAAAAAGTCTAGAGATCTCTAGAGGATCGATTTTGACTTCTCTAGTATCCTCAATTAGAATAGAAGACACCTCTGGTCGATTATCTTAAGAAGGCAATGCTAAATCCTCATGTTCTATTTGTGACTCTGGATTTTCTTGCTAAGGGGCTCTCTTTGCTACCTGAGCTAGTCTTGAATTCGCCTTAGTTCCAATTTTGGGTGTATAAGAACTAGGTTGGGGATTTTCTCCAAAATACCCCTTGGGATCTAGCTTATAGATATAGGCAGAATCTAGCTTTGTTTTCTTGTGAGGAGTTTTGGCTCCCATGAATCTTAGAAATGCTTCCTCTGATGTGAACTCATCAATGTGTATGACGTTTGGTTGGTCCCAATCTATGCGTTTAGGGTGGGTGAGTGGTAGGTCGATGAAATGGATGGATAGTTCTTGGAGAATAGAGTCTTCCAGGGAGATTTAGTCTAGGATTTTGTTGTAGGCTCTCTTTTCAACTTCCTTCAGAATGTCTTCAATTTCTACAAGGTCACGGTGGATGTTCAAAAAAGCATGATTGTCTATATTGGTGCCCCCAGTTGTGGGTATGCCAAAGCCTAGACCTAACTTCTTTTCCCATTTGTGTGCTTCGATGGGACATTGCATGCCTCTTTCCTCTGGTCCTAGACCACCACCTTGATAGTTCCATTTTTTAGTGATGAGCTTATGTACTTGGGGATACTTCTGGCTGAAGTGATCAAGGCGTGCTTGATTTCTTGGAGGTGCATTCTTATGTAACCAATTGTTGATATCCAGAGTGAGCTCCTCATGAAGAGGGATTCTTGAGGATACAAAGGTTGTTGGGCCAAGCTGTGTGTATCAAGGAGGTGGAGTCTCCTTGGCTCTATGATATGTGGGCCATCCATGGGTGTGTGGATCAAGTGTAAATGCACCAACTGCAAATTCATCAGACAGGCTATACTCTCCACAACCTTTGTTGTTGATCTTTAGGGTAGATAGGGTGGAGGCGAGGATGGTTTCTAGGCCATTACAGGTGTTGGATGAACTGGCAATGGATTGGTCAATTTTGATGCCAGGGAAATGGTTTGTATATGAGGCTTAAACTACATTGCAATAAGCAAAGGGTTTTGGATTGGCATGTATGGTCACTTCAGTGCCCTGATGTAGAAATTTGAGGCACTCATGATATGTGGATGGAACGGCCTTTATGGAATGGGTCCATGGGCATCCAAGGAGGATGTTAAATGGTAGGTTTATATCAACAACATGGAAAATTATTTCTTGGATGATCAGACCAACCTTGATGGGTAGCAAAACTGTTCCCTTTGTGGTTCTCTCCAGATTATCATAAGCTTTAATGGTGCTAACCTCATTGATGATATCTGCCTCAATATACCTAGCTTGTTTTATGAATTTTAGGGTGCAAATATTCAAGACTGATCCATTATCTATCATTACTCTTTTTACAAAAAAATTGGATACCATAATGGCTATGAAAAGTGGAAGGGTGTGATCTAGCTCGACCATGGGTATGTTAGTGGGCTTGAATGATAAGGCACATGAGGATGAAAGTTGTCCAACAAGATTACAAAAATTAGTTGCATTGATATCAAAAAGGACATGAGATTCTATGAGAGCACTATCAAGGATGTCTTTGTACACAAGACTAGTGCGGAGAAGGTCTAAAATGGAGATTTGGGCTGGCATGTTCCCAAGGTGTTCCAAGATATTGTACTAGCTTTTTGATGGAGCTGATGATGTTGCTGGGGTTGATAGTGCTGATGGGACTGATGGGGCTGCAATGTTCAATCATGCTCTTTGAGTGGTGACTGCACACTCATTATTTGGGCCTTGGATATTAATAACATTGACAGAAGGCTCTTTCTCAGATATACAACCTATGAGGCTACCATAGTCTATGTAGGATGAAGTGTGGTCATTGTTCTTCCCATGCTATTGGTTTGGCTAGTGGTTTTTGGTGTTTTTGTTGTTGGTTTGGATGGGTTCTTTTCTAGGATTTTGGTTGTTGTGAGGAGGAAAAGCAATTTGATAGATTTGCAAGCCTGCATTGGGAGAGGTTTGTGCTCCAATTGTGATTTCTTTATGATCAATGAGGTCCTACACATAATCTTTCAGCTTCATGCATCTGAGGGTGGTGTGCCCTTTCACCCTATGAAACTTGCAATACTCATTGTCTCTATACCATGCAACTTTGGATTGGCCTGGGTCAATTTGCTGGGTAGGAGGAACTTTGATGAGGTTTTCCTTGACTAATTTCTCAAAAATGACATCCAATGGCTCACCAAGGGGTGTATAGTTTCTAGGTGCAGGTTAGAACTTGGGCTTTGGTCCTACAACTACATTGATGGCATTAGCTTGATTATTAGACCCTTGAAAGTTGGGCTTTGGATTGTGGCTTTAAAGCTTTGCTGATTCTACTGTTGGCTGTTGATAGCTTGTTGATTGTTTGGTTGGTAAGGTGGGTTGGACTAATTTTTGGAAGGACCAACAATATTCACATGTGTCATGTCAGTGACCCCATCTATTGCAACGTGCTTGTTTTTGTTCCAATACCTAGACTTTTCATTTGAATGTGTTTGATTTTGGTTGGCTTCCTTGTAAATCTTGACCACACCATCTTTAATGAGTCCTTGCTCAAGGATCATTCCTTTTTCTTTGATATCTTTGTAGGTCTGCAAACAATTCATGGTCATGTGGTGAGCTAAGCTGGGATGGGCATTATCAATAAACATTTTCACCAAATGGTGCTCTAGCAGGGTGCAAGATATGCAGGTGGTAAGGGTTTTCCATCTTTACAGACATCCACCAAGACTTTCTCCACCTTTTTTCTTGGTGTGGACAAGATCAACCACTGATAATTCTATCTCAACAAGATGGGCATATTGGGCTACAAATGTTTCAGACAATTCAAAAAAGTTTTTGATTGTGTCATATGGGATTCTATAAAACCATTCAAGAGCTGGTCTAGCCAAACTTTTGGGGAAGAGGCACAAAAGGAAGATGTCACTGTATGCCACTTCTTGGCAGTGCATGTAAAATTCTTTGATATGTGTGACAGGGTCTCCTTTTCCTCTAAATTTGTCAAACTTGGGTATCTCAAAGTGTTTGGAAAATGGTGTCATGGTAATGGCTCTGTCAAATGAGTAAGGACACACATTCTCAAACTTGAAGGTTTTTGGGTCATTTCTCTCTTGGATGTTCTTCAAGGCTGTCTTCATGGCTTCCCATTCTGAATTAATGGGTGATGGCTATGGTGCCTCCATTATAGGAGCACTTTGAGGGAGATATGCGTTGAATGGTGCAATTGAATATGGATGGCTTTGAGGTATGGGCTAGTAGGGTTTGTACATGTCTTGGGAAGCTGAATGGTGGATTATGGGTTGTTGAGGTGGAGGTGGCACATATTGTTGCATGTGTTGCGAGGCCTGCTATTGATATTGGATTTGAGGTTGGGATTGAGGAACATAAGCTGGCTGTGGGATAAATGGATTGCTTTGTGGAGGTAAGGTATAAGATGGTTGTGAAGCTTGGGTAAAGGATTGGGGAGATTGTGGAACTTCACTTTGGATTTGAGGAGTTTGACCAATATATGTGGGTTGTGCCCCCATTTGGGAGGGTATCTACATGGAAAAAGAGGCCAAGTAATTGGTGGTTGGTGGTGGTGGATTTCCTTCTAGAATTGGCATAGAAAAATAGTTAGTAATAGGAGCTAATGGATTAGATGGTGGTGGAGGTGGTGGCAATTGAAAGCTTGGAAATGGAACTGATGGGTTTTGATAGCTTGGTGGCTAGATTTGAAATCTTGGTAGAGTGGTGGCAGGAGCTTGGGTCACTTGAGAGCTTGCCATAACATTGGTAGTAGCTTGTGGGGTTTGATAGCTTTGTGGAGTGAGGGCAGTAGCTTGTGGATTTTTGGTTGATGGCACTGAGCTCCAAGGACCTAGTGGAAATGATGGAATTTTTCTCTGAGCTGAGGTAAAAAAGCTAGGGGTGATGAAAGGTTGATTACTTGGTCCCATGGGTGGCATCTCAGTTGTATATTGATAAGGTTGGCCAAAGATGCTAGCACTAATTTGGGAGATGGGTGGATTTGGAAGGCTGGGTTGTAGAGCAATATCAACAATAGTGAAGGGAGTGAATGATGAGGTGTTTTGGGCGAAGGGGGTTTGGGATGGAGTGGTGTGGACCAATGGTGGAGTGGTGGTAGCTGGATTGGCTTGCGGAATGGAGATTTCAACTTGAGTGGAGGTTGGTATGTTTGGGTCTGTTGGATCATATGAGGTGGGTTGACGCTCTTCTTTTGGTATATACAAAGGATGATTTGGATTGTAAGAGCCTATGGGTGGTGGCAGCTGCCCAAACAAAGGGTGAGAAGGATCTAATAAGGGAGGAGGTCTTCCAAAATAGAAGGCTCCTATGTTGTCCCTTTGAAAGTTTTCCATGATTGTTTCTTTGTTCTTGTCTATAATGGTGTTCACCAATACTGCATTTCCTAGTTGGTTCATGAAAGCTTCAATGTCAGTAGGTGATGGTATAGCATTCTCTATGCTGAAGGATGGTTGAGTTCTCAAGGGGAGCGATTCTTTCTAATCCAAATGATAGGGCTCCATTGTTTCCTTCTTCTTCTTCGCTAAGCAAGTGATGGGTGGCATGAAAATGTTCTTGGGGATGAGGTGCAACAATGTTGATGGATGCAAAGGGGGGAGGCTTTTCTATGCAAATGATTTCCTAGGATAAGGCAAAGCTATATGAAAAACCTAAGGAAGACTAGGTTGGGCATTCTAACTTCAAAGATATGTTGCCAAAGCATGAAAGGTCTTCTTTCCTATGTGCAAGCTTGGTAGTGATTGTGTCAACTTAAGGATAGACTGATGATCCCTTAGGAAAAACATGATATTGACCACTTGTGGATCCCAACCTTTAGCTCAAGGTGATGAGGGATGACAAGTGGCAAGGCTAGATTACCCTAGACAAATCTCTATCAGAGGGATAACCTTAGTGAGACTAGTGGATTTTCAAGATGATAGGAAAAGCAAGTTTTGGCAATGTGACAACAATTTTGAAGGCTTGGATGTGAAATTTTTGATTTCTGGCTAGATGGTTTGGTTCTAAGGCAAGGAACTAGATGAGATGGATGAGCTAAAATGCTTAAAGGGATAACCTAGAATGGCTGGCTTGCCTACAAAGATGACTCTAAAGTGAAACTTATGTAAGAATATGTGGAGAAATAAGGGGGCCTAATCATAGAAATCATCCCTAGTTGGTAAGACATAAGAAGGGTTAAATCTTGGATGCTTGCTAAATCTGATAGTGCGATCTAACTAGGCGTCTTGAAGGGCTTCGTTGGTAGCTTTGTCTTCTACTTTGTGGAGTTTGGTAATCTGAGGGCTTGGTGTTACTTCCTTTCTCTTGGCTGAAATTTTTTGGTATACCTGAGATGGATTGAGTTTGGCTTTATGAAACTTTTGTTTGAGTTTGGGTTGTTCTGACATAAATTCTTGAATCTGTTTGTCTTTGAGAGATTGTGGTTGTTTTTCTTCAACTTTGTTCAACTTCTGAAACAAGCAGTGACTATGCTAAGTGTTCCCTAAGCTAGGATTGATTGAGTTTGGAAAACATTCACTCAAAAAGTAAAAGATCAAGCAATAGATAGGAACGACCAAATAAAAGTTTTGATTCTTAGAAGACACTAACTGTGTCGTGGAGTGTGTATATACTACAAATATTTCAATCAGTCACTTCAAACACATTGACATCCTAGATGGTTGTCTACAAGGCTGACAGTTGGTTTAGCTAGGGAGTCCTCAATATACCCAAGGTATGTGAGGCCCAAATCCATATATGAAACCAAAATAATGTCACACAGCTAAGAGGAGCGGTAAGCCACTTCTCCTCTTTCACTTCTCAAGGGTATAAAGTTCCTTAAGGCTTAGCTCGAGTTAAAAAATTTTGATCCCAAGAGAGGTGTCTTTGGATTCACCTCTCAATCTTTATACTTCGCCAAAACATTGGAGTTGAGGTCATCCCAAGGGGTGATGAAATCCCCAAGTCAGCCTCCTAAAAGCTAAGACAAGATTTTGATCCTAATCTTATGCACCCAAGATGGCCTCGAAAGATGACAAGGGGAGAGAAGACTTGGATGATCTTGGGCTAAAAGACAGAGTTCTTTTCCAACTGATGCTTTAAGTTTTTTGATCTAGACCTTTTGAAAACACACGTGATTTAAGATGCAAAGGTTTGATTCCAATTTGAAATGCGCCAACAAAAGAGAAGTGATCGAAGAATGAATACACCAAGAAGATTTAGGGTCAACAAAAAGTAAACTCGTGCACTCAGAGGCCCTCCATGTCAAGTATCAATTGATTTTATTTAAGGCATTCAAGATTGAGTGTGAGTTTGTTTTAAGCCCAAAACAAAGATGTGTGTAAAGCTCGATTTCAAGCACATGCCTGGAGGCCCTCCATTTCAAGATTTGTTCAATTTTTATGCCCAAATGAAGTGTTACTGAGACTAATGTGCATTCAAGAAATTTTCTATCTTAGAAAAACCAATAAAATCTCAAGTGAGTGGAATTTGATTTTTATGGAGCACTTAACACCTTCTTAGGTAGACCAATCCCTATATATGGTGCTGATATTGCAACCAATGGTTAGAATGATGGGTGATTAAAGAGGGTGAGTCCAACAACAAATTCACTCAAAGTGTATTTATTTGTTTTTATAACTTAAAAAGTTTCTAAAACGTGGATTCTTTTTATACCCCAAAAGATGATTATTTGATCTATGGCATTCAAGATTGGATTTTTTGTTTTAATCATGCATTCATAAAAAAAAAAAAAACTTGATTTTAATCCATGGCACTCAAGAGTGATTTTAGCAACATGCATTCAAAGACAAGTGATTAAACATTCAAGTTTTTTCCTTTAAGCATTCAAGATTGAGATTTTGCGTGTTGTTTTAAGAACTTTGAAGTGCTTTTTTTAACCTTAGATCATTCAAGATTGTTTTGGACTCAAAAGTGAAAATGACTCTTTGGACTTTGGTTTTCATTCAAGATTTTGAGGGTCATTTATGTTGGAGGATGATAAATTTTGACTTGGGTTGGATTAGGAAGGTTTTAAGCTTGCTTAAGATTGTGCAAATGATTAGAGGATGGATTATGATGGTTTAGGATTAGCTAGGGATAGGCAAGTGGATGGCAATAAATGAGGGTGGGTGAAGGAGGAGATATTTTTTAACTTTGGTTTGGGTTAGCAAGTCTTAACCCATGTTTAGGGAATGTGATAAGGCTAGGGGGGGATTTAGGATTAGGGTCAAAGATAAGGATTGACATTTTCTAGAAGAGTCTAGGCTTTGGATGAGGATGAATACTTTCTAGAAGAGTCCCGAACTTCCTAGGATGAGGATAAATAAGGTTTTTAGGAAATAAATAAAGTTTTATTTATTTCAAGGGTTTGGGTTGAGGAGATATTTATTAAAATATTTTTAATAAACATGAAGATTAATATTTAATCTTAATTAAATATTTTGAGTTGGGATTAGGGATAGGAAATGATGGGATTAGCCTTTCATCGAAATTAAAGAAGGATTAGAAGATTTTGGAAGAGGTTAGTGGTCTTAAGCAAATTGGCCAAGTTTTGGGCAAAACATAAATAATTTATTTATTTTGGGATGTTTGGTCAATTTATTAATTAAATAATTAATAAATAAGGAAATAATGTGTAAATAAGATTTAAACATTTTTGGGAGGGATTCCTTAATTAAATATTTTTAATTAAGATAAAGGGATTTAATGGCATAAAAAATTAATTAATTAATTAATTAAATAAATAATTAATAAATGATGATGTCATCAGGGACTTTTTTCAGAAAATAAAAATATTTTATTTTCTAAAGGATTTTTAGGTGTATACATAATCAACATAGATCTTTATTGTAGGGTTGTGGGAAGACCAAGACTGATTTTGAGTGCATTTATTTTATTTTTTCTAAGCTTTGTGAAAACTTTCAAATTTTTTCTTCTACCTTCTATTCTACCAAAGATGCTTTGGGTAATAGATTTTCCATGCTATCCTTTAAGGTTTTTTGTGATCATTTGACTCGAGAGAAAACTAATCTCTCTCAGTTGGATTCTCTCATAGGCTCATAGACTTATGCATTGGTAGCTCGACCATCTTTAAGGACAAAGGAGAAGACTCAGAAATCTCATTCTACATAGTCTCAAATTGATTCAAGCACTCATAGTTCATCAGGGCTACCTCCTCTTAAAGGGGGCAAATCAAAGCCAGAAAGACTAAAATGTGCTTATTGTAATAAGCCTAATCATGATGAGTCACATTGCTATGAGAAGAAGTTAGATGGATATGCTAAATAGGTTTTAGATTTGAAAAATCTCCTTTAGAAGAGAAACCTTGATATTCCTTCTACTTCTCATAGACCTTCATCATCATCATTTCAATCTGACAATAAAGATATAGGAAAGGGTCATGCACTATGTGCAACTACTATTCCTCATTTTTCTAGATGGTTACTGGATTCAAGTGCTTCACATCATATGTCATCTTCTTAGGATTTGTTCTCTTCTTTTGAGGCTTCTTCGACTCCACACATTTTGATGGGGAACAACATTGTTATGATTGTATGTGGGAAAAATTCTATTGAAATTGATGATGATACATTTCATGATGTACTTTATGTTCCATCTTTGTCCTCTAACCTTCTCTCTATTTATCAGATTACACATAGTGGGATAGGGAAGATAGTTGAGTTTGCATAGGATTCAGTGCACATTAGAGATGGTGAGACATGTAATATTATTACTATAGGGACTATTGATCATGCTTCCCACCTATATTCCTTCTCACATTTTGGTCCACCATCTCCACTATCGGAGGCTCATTTTCTTTTTTCATGAGTGTCTACTGAGGTGAAGTCAGGTTGCTTGAACTTATGTGTTTTTCCTAAGACCAATGTTGTGACTTCTATACCTCCACCTCTTGTTCAGATTCCATCTCTTGTACATGATTACTCTTTATCATTGCCTACTATTGAAGCTCCAATCATTGAGCCACCTACTATAGTTTTTGAGGATATATCAGAGGACACACATCTCCTCTCAGATGAAAAATTCAATATACCTATTATTCCACTTCCATTGGAGATTCCATTTCAAGTTTCTCATGCTTTCTCCTTTGAACATTAGCTAGGACATCTAGTTGTACCTTACATACATGAGTTTTATCATCCTTGTCCACTACCTTTGTTTCCTTCAGATTGGAGCCACATTGGTATGTTCACTAACACATGAGTTTTGCTATTCTAGGGGGGCTATGGAGTCTCAAGCTTCTATCATGGAGGCTTTCATTATACTTATGGTCTTGAGAAATTATCTTCAGATGTGTCATTTGTGCATCCTTTTTCTATCTCTTTTTGGAGTAGAGTTTTTTCGACTGGGTTTTCTCTATTTTTCTATTTCATAGAGATTTGGTTGTGATTAGGTACCTCATTAGGTATTGTTGCCAACCCAAGTTTGCTTTTAACATTGTATTGTAGTTTCCTTGCTCTTTATGTATTATTTTTAGTTACATTTTTGCTCATCTTAAGGGGTGGTGTTAGAGAAAATGGTTAATTTAATTTAATTTATTAAATTACCTTTTTTCCCTTCTTAAGATTTCATCTTTATGCACCTTTTGCATTCTCATTGAATAATTAATTAGTAATTATTAAATAGCATTTACCTTTTAGGTTACCCTTTTATCTTTTAGGTTACCCTTTTTAGGTTTCAATCTCCTTGTATAATGATAGATCATTTGTAATTATCTTACATATTTTTCAATTCTAAGAATATAATTTGCATATTTTCAAAGAAAAACCTTGCCTCCTCTTGTGTTTTTCTTGTTTGTGACAGGTTTTTACATGTAGATTTTTGTTGTGGTTTCACAACACATGCTCCATTTCCTGGTAGAAATGGGGACCCCCTATCTTTTTTGGGCTTTTGGACTCCTAATCTAGCATCCAAGCCATCCGAGGTCTCACCCTTTGCCATAATCATGTCTAGGTCTTGTTGTTAAAAAACTCTAAGGTTGAAATATCAAAAATTTCAATGAAGAAAGCTAAGCATTTATGATGCGCACTAGTGCATCTCATGAGGTGTGCTAGTATACCCAAAAAAGAGTTTTGCATTATATGTACATAGCTATGATGTTGAGTAGCTACACGCCTACACAATTGCACCAAGTGCCCAAAGTCTATATAATTGGAGGGAGTCCCCATACCCCCTTGCATTGTAATTAAATTTACTCTTAATTGTACCTCTGTGTTTCACTAGCTCCACTTGACCACACCTAACAAAGTCTTCCAACATCACATTTGTACACCTAAATAGGTGCACCCTCCACCTTGCACAAAGGAAAGTACTAAAAATATACAAGTGTGCACTAGCGCACCTCACTTGGTGTGCTAGTGCACACCAAATCCTTGTAAAGACTTCCATGCCATAAACTTAAACAAAGTGAAGCTTGGGTGTGCATGACTGCACCTAAGTTGGTGTGCTAGTGCACACCTGAGTATCAAGAGAAACATAAAAGGCTTCATTAAACACTCAAAGTCAAGTGTGCATTAGAGCACCTCCTTGGGTGTGCTAGTGCACACCTCCATACATGCAATGAAGAAAACATGTAACTAAAAAAAATGAAACCAAGGGTTAGTTTCGCACTAGTGCACCTAACATGGTGCACTAATGTGCACCTAACTTTAAAGCACCAAAAAATTAAAATCACAGTAGGGTGTGCACTAACACACCTAATCTGGTACACTAGTGCACACCCATAATTAGATCATAAACAAGGTGTGCACTAGCACACCTATTTTGGTGTGCTAGTGCACACCTTGTATATTTAGAGTGTGGTTTTAAAAATTGTGCATTTGGTGTGATGTGGTGCACCTGGTGTATCAATTATTTTTTTGTTAAAATAGGGTTTTCTAGTGGTTTTTTGAGGCATCTAACTTTTAGGGTTTTGTGCGAGTTAAGTTAAATTCATTTATTTCTTCTGCAAACTTAGACTAATAGACATCTTTCTTTTGGCCATGCAAATATAATGGCATCTTCATCAGGTGAGAAAATGAGACCAAAATCTATTGTGTTCAAGTTCCAAGGAGTTCCATTGAAATCAAGATTCTAAGATGACTACGTAGAGATTAAGGACATAGATTTGAGACTTACTAATTTGGGGGATTTCCTAAGGATTTGCAATAGACCCACTGAGAGTTTGGCTATAGTTTCTGCATTACTTTGATCTAGGCTAGTAAGCACAACTTCACACCCAATGTTAGTGCAATTTTTGGAGCTCATAATGACACTTGCACAACACTTTGTTCTGGAGGAGAGGGTGGTGAAGAGTGTGACTAGAGAAGTTGTCTTGGACCTCTGACCTAAGAACATTGAGAGAGTATTCCATCTCCCTAGGGTAGATCAATTTATTAGGTTGACGTATGAAGCAGTAGAAAGGTGGTATAGAGAGCACCTAAAAGAGGCCATTGAGATCATTCAATCTTCTTACCTTATAGAGAGGACCCCTCTAGGAAAGATAACTGGCAAGGTAGACATGACAAGAGGATATATGAAAGAAGATATTGGGTACTCATTCATAC
The DNA here is from genome assembly GCA_028749045.1 of Cupressus sempervirens. Classification (NCBI taxonomy): domain Eukaryota; kingdom Viridiplantae; phylum Streptophyta; class Pinopsida; order Cupressales; family Cupressaceae; genus Cupressus; species Cupressus sempervirens. The sequence continues at coordinate 700,717,056 of CM053791.1, read as the reverse complement.
TTTTGAGTAGGGTGATGGGTCTACCTATAGCTAGACACCTAAATGTCTTCATCATACATTTCATCAAGACTATTAAGATGACAAACTTGATACTTGACTAGGCCACCATGTTGAGTGGAAAACTATGTGAGCAATTGGGAGTAGTAAAAGGTAAAAGGATGTTCTATATGACTTTATATTTGGTCTATTTGTTGGCTGTGACGGTGAAAAACTATCCTGGTTTGTATAAAAGAGGTAGTGTACAGGATCCAAATGCTTGGCCATATATTGTCTACCCCTAATTGGTAAGGAAGAAGCTCTCAAGGTAGAGCAAGTAATACCGAATTGTAAATGATGACTTCATATTTGCTATAATTAGATTTATAGAATGAGATTATGCAAAGAGGCTATTAGATGAGGAAGTGGTGTAGGTAACAACACTTGGGGTCTATTATATTCAATTTAGAACATTGATGTATCTAAGGGTAGTTGGTGCCACTTTCAATCCAAGGAAGCTCCCAAGATATCCTAGTGATAGACTTGTTCTTTTGGAGATTGCACAAGAAACTGATTCCTCATACAACAGAGTTAGAAAATAGTGTAGACCATGTTGGACATGGCCCTTGGTCATAGGACCTTATCAAGTAAAGTGGAAGAAGGATATTCCTTTTTTTGAATGGGAACACTAGAAGAGTACAATTCCTTGAGGTTGTGTTTTGACAATATCAGGAGAGTCCAAAGTGTAGCACACAAGGAATTATAGCATGAAGAAGCCATTGAAGACCACTAGATGAATGTGACAAATGACTATAATGATTGTATCAAGGATTATTGTAGAATGGCTTTGTATTTGGAAAAAAAGGCTCTAAAGGTCCAGATTCCATTGCAGATAGTGCAACAAGACTTAGGGGAGCTACTTGACACTTTTTTCAATGAAGATAAAATTAGGGAACAACCCATTATGAATGTAGAAGTTGATAGGGAAGAGAATGATAATATTAACCATCAAGTGAGGTACATCATCAAATTGATGTAGGATTAGATCAGTAAATCATCTAAACTTGATCCAATACCTGAGACAGTGGTCTTCCATGCATAGGCCTGCCCAACCAAAGGTAGAGGGAAGAAGGTTACCATCCCTACCTTTGCAACTCAGTTTCCCATTAGGCCTAAAATGGTATACCAACTGGATAGACCAGTTGGATACTATTTCTCTCTAGAGAAGAAAGGAAGGGGCAAAAGAAAGAAGGGTTCTTCTCAAAGAGCCAAACTAGAGGAGGGTGAAATCCTAGCACCTCCACAACAACAAGAAGAAAACTTTAAAGGGCCAAAAGATACTAGAGCTTCCCAAGCCTAGATAGACCCTTAATTACCACCAGCTATGCCTACCAAATAGAAACATAGGGTGAAATCTAAGAAGTCTCTCCTCCTTTGTGGGTAGAACAAGACTCCCCTTCAACCCCCAAGAAATGAAGAAAGATTAAGACTCCTACCGAGAAAATGTAAAGGGTGATAAGAAGGATGGTTCATTTTCCATCTTTCCAAAACCCTATTCCTAAAGGGGAAGAAGAAGAAGAAGAGGAGGATGAGGAGGAGGATGTACCATTGTGGAGGAGGATGTACCATTTCTAGGGCCATAGTGTATGAAAGGAGGAGAAGTTCTACTGTGACACTGCCATTAGCCCTAGAAGAACCTTTGGAAATAACTACTTTAGAGGATGAAGTACAATAATGGGTTGATGACCAGGATGTAGAGGGTGATGATGTATTCAAAATGTGAGATTTTAACTTCATTCCTATAGGAATAGAGTTGAATGGGGACAAGATTAGGGACCACCCAATGAATGAACCTCAACAAGAAGGCTAGATACAAATGCCACCAGAATCACAAGGTCTCGATCTTACTCATCCATCCCTAGTACAAGTTGTAGTGGTGGATAAAGGCTTAGCTACTGCTTTACCTCCAAGTACCAAAGAAGAATAGATTCAAATGGAGCAGGAGGAAGAGCCACAACAAACAACAATTGATGAAGTGTTTGAAGAGAGACACATGGTTGAACATCCTCAACAATCCTTCCAAGACACTAAGGTACAAATTGTGGGATCCATTGAGATGGAAATCATAGAAGGAGAGCCTTCATAGAGGGAAAGAACCCCAAAGAGGAGTGATAAGGGGAAAGCAATGGTAGAAAAAACTCCTTCATCCTCAAGAGGTGGTCTCTCAATGGAATAAGTCCTGAGGTGGTTGCTTAAGAAAATGATAAGAAGTAAGAAGCCACAATTCATCGCCAATGAAGAGGACATGTTTGAGTTGATGGAAGTTTTGACCAAACTTGAGCCCCCTTCTAGAGAAGCAAGAGCGTTGGATTTTATCAACATTGAATAAAATAAGATTTATTTGCATAAGTGGTTATCCCTCCTCCTGATGTAGATCTAAAAGATCTAGGCCCACAAGACTATTAAATCAAAGAGGTTATGCTCGGGAAGCCCACATTGGATACTACTAGTTTGATGGTCACAATAGGGATAAAAAGAGGTGTTTAGGAGTCTATAAAAAAAAGGGGTAGAATTGATGATGCTTCATAAGAAAAATGAAATCCTAAAAGGATATTTAGTTGTAGTTGTTGGTCCCTTGGATCTAGAACACCTTGAGGAGACTCTTAATGCTACACTAGAGAGAAGAGATGGGGTAGGTGTACAGTTGGATCAATTTTTGAAAGCCTATAATCAATGGTAGGAAAGTTTTGAGGAAAAGAGCATCTTAATCATTTGAGAAAATCTTAAGCTACTACTTGCTACAGAAGAAAATGTAGAAAAGATGGTAGTGATTTTGAAGCAAGATTTCAATATTATGGATGAGGTACGTGCTTGGAGTAAGGATTTACAGGTATTATAGGCTATAAAAGGGCAGAGGTATATAATTTTGGTAGATGTATATATAGTAGAGGAGTTACATTTAATTGATGATTGGATTTAGAAAATAGAAGATAGTAAAAATGTAATAGAAACATTACATGTGGAGATCCATCGGCTCAATAAACAGGCCTGAGAGCGAATTTTGGAACCAAAGACACATTATAGCAATGCATGTCTAGATATTTTTGAGGATGAGGAGTAGGATAAATTAATGCCTGTAGAGGTAGTGGTAGAAAAGTTCTACAATATTTTTGAAGAAGGGTAAGTGCACCAAGTTGTGGTGCCAAAAGGGGAGTATAAGTGGACACCTTTTTCCTGAAATCAGAAATTTCTAGACTTCAACAAGAATTTGAAGATAGTTATGCTCAAAATTTTAAGATATGATAAAAATAAAAGTCATAGTCCTCTGAATCTAGTTTCTAAACTACTAATTTTTTTTCAAAATGGTTTAGTTTTAGGTCCTCAAAAAAGGGGGCCACAAAAAGTGGTACTATTTATTCCAGAAAAACATAACATAGTACAAAGTGTGGCCCCCCAAAAATTTAACTTTTTTTTTGAAAATCTCTAATCACTCCAGTCAAAAGTTACCTAACACTATATAGTTTATCCCAGATTTTTTAGCTAATTTTATAATGTGTATTTTTTTTTAATGAATTTTTTAATTAGACACATCCCAAAAATGTGAAATATCTGTGTGCTCCCCCTAGAAATGATTGAAAACTAATCTAAAATCAAAACTTATTTTTTTCAAAGTGTGTAGAATGGAGTCTTGTTTCTAAAAAACTAAGTTGTTGCAAAATTCGATGAACGAGCTAAAATCTACAACCCAATTAGTACATGTTGGTTTTTCACAAAAAAATGGACATACATTCAAAATAAATTATAGATGAAAGGCTTGAAATAGTTCAAATAAAAAATAAATTATATGGTTGTGTAGCTAATACAAAGACCTACAATGTCATGTAACCTGATTTTATCGATGCTCAACCACGAGGAAACTGGAAGGAGAGCACACAAGAAAAATCAATCATTTTTTATATGTTTACAACAAAGCACATCTCAAACTAGTTTATAGACTTTAAAGCTTTGGGTTGGATCCCCAAGCCAAAGCCAAACATTAGGCTTGGTGGAATGTAATAGCGCACACACACTATTTAAAGCTTTTTAAATTTACTTTTAAATAGCATGTATGCACTTTGTAAATTTTTTGTTTTGAAAAGTGTGCACGCGCTTTAATGCATACACACTATAGCACATATGCTCTATGGCTTGGCACACCCAAGCCATAGTGTGTGCACACTATAGCACGTGCACGCTTTTCAAAACTAGAATGAGAAAAAGAGGTATCATCTTTTTGGCACCACAACTTGGTGCACTTACCCAAAAGCTTCTAGTGATGATGATATTAAGCAAGCATTCATAACAGAGGAAGCCTTTCTAGAGTTGGATACAAAACTTTAGAATTTTGCTGATAGCTGAATTGAAGTAGACAACTACAAAAAAAAGGTCAAAGATAAGTATGATGCTTTAGATCTACCAGATGTAGCTAAGATTCCTGAGATTATTGAGAAATTGAAGGGAAAACATCCAGATATAACTTTGGTATAAAGGGTGACAAAACCCAGAAGCTGGAATTTTAGTTTTGACACTTAGTAAAATTTTGAGATTTACCTTTTGAGGTGCATAGGTGCATAGGTATGTAGGTACATAGGTGAGCTAGTGCACTTTTCTAGAGATGTGCCAACAGTTAACTACTAGTTCCAAAAAAAGAGCTTTCCATGCATCAGAAATGCATTCTAACAATAGTTTAACTTCGATAGATGCCCAATGAAGGATCAACTTCTATTTTTGACACTTCTAGACACTTCTACTTCAACTGAAGGCTTTCTTATTCTTTTTCCTATCATAAATTCAATGTTCTATGACATGTAAAGACTCATGCATCCAATTAATGAATATAAAATGGATGGAGTCCTACTAAGCACTAGTTAGATTCTTAGTTTGTATATAATTAGTTTGTTTTATTAAATTAAAAGAATATTAGAGCATAAAGATATCTCTCACTCTCAACACAAATTGAAGAGAGAATTTCTTATAAATACTCCATTATAAAGTGTAATTGGGGCCACTGTTATTTTGCAATAAAATTATGCTTTTGGTGCTCGCATTTGAAGTGTAGTGATTCTTGCCTAAATGTGTCATTGTTCTATGAATTTATGTTCATTGAATTGTGATTGAGCCAAAATTTTATTTTTTTATTTTTTGTTGTGTGATCTTTTAGTTCTGGTGTTTTCTATGGTTTTACAAGTTCTGTTGACATATCTAGCTCGGAAAGAAATCACCAAATTGTACCTGCATAACTCTTTGTCTCACATGAGTGCACTTCTTGTGGCCTTGCAATTTGATGAAGAGTGAAATGTCATAAAATTATTAAAGTTTTTCATTGATGATTGCATCAGTGGAATCAAGGAAGTGCTGCTCTTGGTTTCATTGGTTACCTACCAATTTGTTAAAAAGTTTAACTCATAGACATGTTGTTTTCTATAGCTTATGTCCATTATAATTTTACTTTCAAATTATTTTCATTAAAGTACTTGTTATTTGCTTTACTAACCCCTTGTTAAATTAAGCATTCATAATAGTTGCATCATTAGATTGCATTTATTGGAAAACATAGAAATACAAAAACATAGTTCTTTTTTGTATGTTTTATTTTGAAACAATGAATAGATTCTACATCTCATCTAAAATAAAATGAACTAGTAAAGGCCTCCTTATAAACAAAAAAATTTATCTTCAACTAAGAAGATTCCAGTGGGTCATAAGATTACTCATAACCTTGGAGTTGATTCACATTATTGACATTTCAAGAGAGGAGTTCGAAAGGATTCCTACCGTTAAGCATCATGCAAAACAACAGCACAACAAAAGTGGTGCTAGAAGGAGAGCCAATATTTTGATTTTCAAAATAAAGGAAAAATTTGCCAAAGTTTTGAAATTCTGCATTTCTTGCAAGTTCAAATTTTTTTCGATTTTTTTAGAAATTCAACTGTGTAGGTGCACTAAATTCTGTGGTGCACCCCATTTTGTGAGAAAGTTTACTTCTATAGAGGTGCACTTTTTCTAGAGTTGATGCAAATTAGAGGGTTTTGATCCATAATCTGTTAGGAATGCTTTAGAATAACTTAGAGGGGGGGAGGTGATTCAGTTATTCAAGGTCCAAATGTCCTAATAAATTACTATAAAATCAACATGCAAGAATAACACATGAAGAATCAACACATAGCATAGTGATTTACATGGAAACCCAATTTGGGAAAAACCACCAATAACATGCTACTCAATTCTCACTCTTCTGAAGTGATGCCCTATGAAAGGCCTACCTTGTTAAAGGCTACAACACATTGTTAAATGTGACCTATGTAAAGGATTTAACCACCATGTTAGAAGTAGGCCTGGTTAGAGGACTTTAGAACATTTACTTGGAACACCACCCTATTAAAAGATTTACAAATGGCTATTAAACCAACCTAAGTCCATAGGATTTTACCCTAATTGATACAATTGTTAGAGAGTAACAATAAGGGCATTCAATCTGATACAACTCACAATTTAACTTGTAGATTTTAGATCTCAGTTCAGCTCTCAAATTTTGCCTAGCTTTCAATCTTTGTAGCTCTGATAGCTTGTCCTCCTTTCAAGCTTTGTCTCTTTGAGGCTACATGCTTGATATAATAGTGAAATCTCCTCTATGCTCACCTATCAAAGCAAAGTCTCTGTACTCTATTCTTCATTTCTCTCGATGCCTTCACCTTGACATCTTACCAACCACTTTGCAACTTAGAAACTGAATAACTCTAACTTCTTGACTTGTAACTCCTTAAATAGAAGTTTGGAATAATTTTCCTACTTGAATCTTCTAGCTTTTTCTTTTAGTTTGAATGGATTAGGTAGGATTCAATGAATCTACCCCATATCTTGTTCCTTCTAGAAATATCATGAAGAATCCTCTTGAAATCACTCAAAAATAGTTTACCTAAAATTTTGTGCCACCAGCTCATCATCCTTATCCCCCATCTGGTTCACAAAATTCAAGGTAACAAACTTTGTCAGCTTAGATCTGGAAAATCTTTGACTTTTTAAATAATGCAGCAGCTCAACACTATTGAAAATTTGATGCTCAACACACATTGTGTTACATAGCACCTACTATATTTTACTAATGCTCGACACCTATTATGGATTCACTCAACATCAACTAAATTTTACAGATACTCAACACCTATTACATGCTCAACACTTGAGCTTGCTTGGGTCCTTTTATTTCACTCGACATACACCGAATTTTGCATTTTCTTAGCACTTATTAAAATTTTTCTTAGCATGAACTAGCTTGCTCGGCATCCACTAATGAACTTGGTCAAGCTTTGCAAAGAACTTTGTTACAACTTATTCTTCCAGAGTTTCTAAGTGTAGCCAACATCTATATCTCCAAGTATACTATCAATACATCATTTTACCATTGTCTTAACTGATCCTTGCATTTCATTACAAAACTATAACTCAACCTTTCCCTTAGGTATTTTGTTACATCTTATTGATTAAATCCTCTTCATCAATCAACTAAGTGATAGTACTTGGTGGTTGAATTATGGATGGAGTAACTAAGGAGGGGGGGGGGGGGGGGGGGTGAATCAGTTAGCACAAAAAAAAATCCATAGATCCCTTAGATGTCTTAAATAACTAGTTACTATTGATACTTGGTAAATACTTCAAAAATGCTACAACTTGATAGATTAACTTGTTACTGATCTTTAAGCATTCATAATTATTAACATGCATACAAAATTAAATAACATGATCAAAAGAGACACTAGATTTAATGTGGAAACCCAATATGGGAAAAACCACCAAGTAACTAGCTACCAATTTTCACTCTTCTGAAGTGAGCCCTATTAGGAGCCAACCCTGTTAAAAGTTACAAAACACACTATTAGGTGTGACCTTGTTAGAGGGTTTAATCACCCTATTAAGAGTGGCCTTGCTAGAGGTCTTTAGAACAATTCAATTGAACTGTCACCTGGTTAGAGGATTTACAAAATGGCTGCCAAAACAACTCTATTAAGAGATTTTGAAATTAGTACTACAATGGTTAGAAAGTAACAATGAATTGACCTAAATAAGATGCAACTGAATTTTCTGATTACAAATCTCTATTCTACACCATTAGATCCTCCTTGATCAAATATAACTTTGCTACTCCTCAATGATCTCTAATCATCCTTCAAAATTTTCTCTTTACAATAATTAGACCTCCTTCACATTCATATCACATCAAATTTATCACTCTCACACTTAGAATTCACAACTTGACTTCTTATATATACCATTCAGATTATCAAGTTAGCTCATTCACAAGTTACATTTACCAATAAACCATACATCAATCAGCTACAAATATTACATTAAGAAAATAAACTTTATTTACCAAAATAATGAAATCCCTCATTGGTTGACCCTACTCAGTAGACATTGCTCCGAAAACAATTTCTTGAGTTAACCATCTCAACTCAGTTAACACTGCAAATTATATGAAATCCTTTGGCTATCGAGTGAACTCAGTAAGAACTAAATTTATTTCACTAATCGTGAGAGCTCAGTAAGCACTATCCTCTACCATACTTTCCTTTGATGATCGAGTAAGCTCGGTAGATACTAAATTTTCTTGCTAACCTTAGAAGCTCGATAACAACTGTTGGCACAAGGTAAAGTCTAAGAATGCTTGGTAGACACTATAAACCTTCTTGTAAACCTTCTGAGCTTGATAGACTCTTTTTCCTTGTTGACCAACTAAGCACAGTAGATTCTGACTGATAACTAATATGACATTTATATAACATCAAAGATAACACACAACTGAACAACTGTATCCAACAATCTCCCTCTTTGGCATTGATGGATCCACAACATGTCATAGCAGAATGAAATTTGAGAACAAGTCTTTTCTAACAAAATTCTTCTCCCTCTTACATTTCATTCCACAAAACTCCTCAAATATAGTAATATCCCTCTTTCATAGTAATATCTCCCTCTTACATAAATTATCTTTTTCTTGCAAATTTTAGAAAGATATGACAATAAACTCTCCCTCTTTGACAACACATGCCAAAGACAACACAACTCAAATGAAATTCAATGTACCTTAAGTATTGATTCATATGTAATGTCTTCATTACTTTGTTGCATCAACTAATAGATATTTTGTTCCTATTGATGCATCACTAAAACTATATTTTAGTGAGCTTTAGATAGGGGAATGACCCCTAACTTACCTCTTAGATACAAGAATGCATCCTTAGGTAAAGACTTTGTGAATATGTCAGCAATTTGTTTCTTTGTATGGACATATTCTAATCCGATCTCCTTATCTTGCATCAATTCTCTGATAAAGTAATATTTTATAGCAATATGCTTGGTTTTTGAATGCATCAATAGATTCTTGGATATGTTAATTGCACTTGTATTGCCACAAAATATAACAATAGGTTCTTTGATTTCTTCCTTCATACCTTCCAATAACTGTTTGAACCAAACAATGTTTGAATAGTTTACTACTACTACAACATATTCAGCCTCTGCTATGGAGTGGGATGTACAATTTTTCTTTTTACTTGTCCAAGAAACCAACCTCTTTCCTAGAAAGAAAGCTCCTCCACTTGTACTCTTCTGTCATCAATGTTTCCTGCCCAATCTGCATCAGTAAACACTTTTAAATCCAAATTTCCTCCAAGTTTATACCATAATCCATAATCTTCAATTCCTTTCAAATATCTCATGATCCTTTTGATTGCCATCATGTGATTTTCTTTTGGTTTAGCTGAAACTATTGCTACAATACCAACTGCAAGGGCAATGTTTGGTCTTGTATGCACTACATACTGCAACTTTCCAATCATAGATCTATGTAATGTCTGATACACTTTCTTTGATTCATCATCCTGGAAGTTTCAATCTAGTACACATAGGAGTCCCAACTAGTTTTTAGTCTTCCATACTTAAATTTTATAGTATCTCCTTGATGTATCTAGATTGAGTGATGTAGATGCCATTCTTATTCTGTTGAATTTGAAGACCAGCAAAGAATTTTATCTCACCAAACATTGACATTTCAAATTCCTTGTTCATTTGTTCTAAAAATTCTTTGCAAAGATCATCATTTCCTATGAGCAAAGTATCATCTACAAATATTTTTGCCAAAACAATCTTATTATCTAGTCCTTCCTTGATATACAAGCTACTATTATCATTAGTTCTTTGAAAACCAATTTGAATAAGATAGTTATGTAGTCTTTCATACTATGCTCTATGAGCTTGGTTGAGACTATACAATGCTTTATGTAATTTGCAGACCATGTCCTTCTTGTCTAGATCAGCAAAACCTTTAGGCTATTCAATGTAAACTTCTTCATCCAGTATACCATTAAAAAATGCTAACTTGACATCCATCTAATAAACTTTGAATCCTTTGTATGTAGCATATGCAAGTAAGGTTTTAACACCTTCCAATCTTGCAATAGGAGAAAAAGTCTCTCCATAGTCTTCACCTTCTTCTTGAGAGTATCCTTTGCATACTAGTCTAGCTTTGTTCCTTGATACCTTACCATCTTCATTTAGCTTGTTTCTAAATACCCACTTAGTTCCAATCACATTTTTGTCTTTAGGCCTATGTACAAGAGTCCATGTTTTATTTTTCTCTATCTGCTCGATTTCTTCATTCATAGCTTCAATCCAACTTTCATTTTTTAATGCATCTTTGACATTTCTAGGTTCAAAATCAGCAAGTAAACAAGTGCCTTTCAACTTACTTCTTGTCATTGTTCCTTCAGATTTATCTCCAATGATTTGATCTAGTGCATGATGTCTCTTGACATATATAGCTAATACAGGTTCCTTGCCTTTTGAATGCTTTGCATTTTTATCCTCTTGTACTTCAACTTTAGGTTTTGACTATCTTGTCTGCAGCTCAAGTCCTTCAGACTCAGTAGGCATTGGCTTGGTAGCATCAGAATGTGACTCAAGTTCCTATAGCTTGGTTTGAACTTCTTGCAACTCGGTTACTAAAGACTCTAGAGTTGAAGATTCCTGATTGATAGGTGTATTTGGTATTGTATCAAGTTCAATGAAAGCAAATTTCCTGTAGTCTTTTGGTTCCCTTTTGCTTTCTTCTTTAGTTCTTTCTACAAACTCATCAACTTTCACATGTGCACTTTCTATGACTTTGTGAGTAGACAAATTCAAACATCTATATGCTTTACTCTTGCATAAATATCCCAAAAATATTCTTTTATCACCTTTCACATCAAATTTACCTTTTCTAGATTCTTCCAAAATGTAACATTTACTTCCAAATACTTATGGGTAACTTACATTGGGTTTGTAGCCATACCATAACTCATAGGGTTTTTTGAATGAGTCCTTTAGCTATACTTTGTTCAAGGAATGAACTGTAGTCCTGATAGCTTCCTTTTAGTATTTGATAGCAATGCTCTTTTCAATCATTAAGATTCTTTCATAGTCCATGATAGATCAGTTCCTTCTTTCAGCTATTCCATTTTGTTCAGGAGTTCCATGTGCCGAAACCTATCTTTTGATTCCCCTTTCAATGAAAATGTTATTGAACTCATGTGAAATGAATTCAACAACTCTATATGACCTGAAGAATTTTAGTCTTTTCCTATTTCCTTCTCTACTCTAGCCAAATACCATTTGAACTTCTCAAATACTTCTGATTTCTCTCTTAGGTACATGACAATCATCATTCTTGAGTAATCATCAACAAAAAGAATGAAAAAATTTCCACCAGTATAAATTTCAATTCCAATAGGTCCACATAAATTAGTATGCACAATTTCTAAAACTTCTTCAGACTGATAGTGCTTACTTTCAAAGCTAGTCTTTTCCATCTTGCCAATTTGACAATTCTTGCATAGACGAACCTCAGGTTTCTTTATGTTAGGAATGCCTCTTACTTTTTTGAATTTACTTATTTTCACAAAGTTATCAAAGTTCATATGACATAACCTCCTATGCCATAACCAACTTTTTTCAACTTGAGCAATAAAGCATGAACATTCACCAAGTTCAAGATAAAACAAGTTACCTTTTGTTTGAGTGCCTGATCTAATCGACTTTCCTTTGCCATCCAACATTCTTTCTTTTTCATGCATGAATTCCACTTTGAATCCATTATTGAGTAGCTATGCCACACTTAATAGATTGTGTTTTAGTCCTTCTACCTAATATGCATTATCACATACAAGTTCTTTGGTTAGTGAGATTCTTCCTTTTCCTTTTATGCAACAAGGTTCATTATTACCAAACCTCACACTGCCATCATCATAGTCTTCAAAATGTTCAAACTTAGTTTTATCACCAGTCATGTGATGAGAACAACCACTATCTATAATCCATGTATCATTTTTGCTCACATGAGAAATAAGTGTCATTTCCTCATCATTATCAGACTCATCCTTTATAGCAATGTAAACAATTTCATCTTCTTATTTATCATCAGAATCATTAGAATCTTTAGCCATGAAACATATTTTCTTACCTTTGAATGATTTGAAGTCTTTCTTTCCATTACACTTGTGACATTTCTTCTCATTCTTGTTTTGCTTATCTGGGCACCTAGCAGCAATATGTCCAATTTCTTCACAAGAAAAATAGATTAAAGTTACCTTACCTTTGTATTTCCCTTTGCTTCTTGAATATTTCCTTGTTAGTAGAGCTTCAACCACCTCAAGATCACTATCTGAACTCTGTTCTAATGCTTCATCACTATTTGACTGAGAATCCTTTATCTTCTTGCCTTTCTCCTTGAGTGAAAGCTTGGTTTCAAATGTTGATTCAATGTTCTTGGTAGCTAGAACATAATTATCATAGTTGTCTAGCTTGAATGTAGTCAATCTTCCAACTATGGCCTCTAAATTTATCTTATGGTTTGCTCCACATCTTCTTTCTTGAATTGCAAAAACTCTAATTGCATAAATGGAAAGTAGTGTTCTAAGAACTTTACTAATGACTGTTTCCTCCTTGATATCTCCTCTAGATGCTTTGATTGCACTAACACTTGTTTTAACTCTTTCTACATATTTTGCAATTTTTTCATCTTCTCTCATCCTCAATTGATCAAATTGCCCTCTCAAAATTTCTACTTTGGCTCTTCTCACATTATCATCACCTCCATATATTTCTTTCAACTTGTTCCACATTTCAAAGGTAGTTTTGCAATCCTTGATATCATCAAATTCTTTATAACTTAGGGTAGATGCAATATCTATCATCATGTTGATGTGAGTCTTCTTTTTAGTAATATCATTAACGGATAATGTTCCAGAAGGTTCTGCATATTTTTCATCAAGGTACTTCAGCCCTGTATCACTAATAGAAGCAATATGGAGTCTTATTAATCCCTTCCATACTAAGAAGTTATCCCTATTAACTCTTGGAATTTACCTCTTGTAAGACATCTTGATCTTTAGCTTAGATCCTTAAAATCTTTCCTACAAGCACTAAAATCTTTGATACTAATTGTTGGAATTATGGATGGAGTAACTAAGTGGGGGAGTGAATCAGTTACAACAAAAACAAATCCAAAGATCCCTTAGATGTCTTAAATAACTAGTTACTACTGATACTTGGTAAATACTTCAAAAATGCTGTAACTCGGTAGATTAACTTGTTATTGATCTTTAAGCATTCATAGTTATTAACATGCATACAAAAGTAAATAACATGATCAAGAGAGACACTAGATTTAACATGGAAACCTAACATAGGAAAAACCACCAAGTAACTAGCTAATTTTTTCACTCTTATGAAGTGAGCCCTATTAGGAGCCAACCCTATAAACGGTTACACAATACACTATTAGGTTTGACCCTGTTAGAGAATTTAATCACCCTATTAAGAGTGGCCTTGCTAGAGGTCTTTAGAACAATTCAACTGATCTGTCACCTGGTTAGAGGATTTAAAAAATGGCTACTAAACCAACTATGTTAAGAGATTTTGAAATCACTGCTACAATGGTTAGAAAGTAACAATGAATTGACTTGAATAAGATGCAACTAAATTTACTGATTACAAATCTCTATTCTACACCATTAGATCCTCCTTCATCAAATATAACTTTTCTACTCCTCAGTGATCTCTGATCATCCTTCAAAATTCACTCTTTAAAATAATTAGACCTCCTTCACATTCATATCACATCAAATCTATCACTCTCATACTTAGAATTCGCAACTTGACCTCTTATATATACCATTCAGATTATCAAGTTAGCTCATTCATAAGTTACATTTACCAATAAACCATACATTAGTTAGTTACAATTATTACATTAAACAAATAAACTTTATTTCTCAAAACAATAAAATCCTTCATTGGCTTACCCACAATTGTGTAACATCAAAGACAACACACAATTGAACAATTGTATCCAATACTTGGATCTTATGAGTAATAATCATTCCAACAAACAACAAGTTTAACATCAATGAAAAAATAATGATTGAAAACATTCTTTATCAACAATCTCCCTCTTTGCAAACAATCTCTCTTCTTCAATAGTGATCTTTTCAATTAGATTCCAACAATCTCCCTCTTTGGTATTGATGAAAAACCAAACTAATCAACTAAGTTATCAAAATGCTAAGTAGGTTAAAATAGTAAGTCAAATGCCAAAAAGAAAACTCTTACCATTGGTATTTTCATCAGCTTTCACATCTCCCTCTTTGCTGATACATTGTCTTCTCCTTTTTGTTCTACTTCCTCTCTGATTGATTCTTGACTATTTGCTCCCTCTGAGCTGGGATTTCTTTTCTTGTCTTCTACTATTTTCCTTTTACACATTTCTCCCTCTACATGTTTGACCAATTTCTGTATGACTCCCTCTTTTCCACTTTGATCAATTCTACCCTTCCTCTTAACTAGTATTTCTCTCTCATACATTATTTCTCCCTTTGCATGCATTGATTAGTTGCTACTATTCTAGTATCATCTTTTTATTTTGATCAGTTTAGCTACTTCTCCCTTTGTCCATTTGATTCTATATATTTGATTAGTTTCTACTATTTCTCCCTCTTTGACAACAATGCCAAAGACATACTACTTCAACATCTCATCATGCAAATATAAATTTTTTAGGAATTCCAATTTCTCCCTTTATCACCTTGCTTGTGACTTGTTTGGAATTTTAGTACTTTGATTACTTCAGGCAAAAACCTAAAGTAAGTATCCTCTGTATCAATTTATAACATTTCAAAAATCTACTCATTTGATGGAGGGCAGTCTTGCTATTGCTTAAATAGCCTTGGATAGGGGTATCACCCTTAACTTACCTCTAAGATATTCAAATGCATCTCTAGGTAATTCTTTTGTGAAGATTTCAACAATTTGTTCCTTTGAATTGACATATTCCATCCTCACTTGCTTATCTTCCACCAATTCTCTTACATAGTGATACTTGATTGTAATGTGATTTATTTTGGCATGCATCACAAGATTCTTTGATATGTTGATGGCACTTGTGTTATCACAATAGAGGATCATACGTTCAGTTACCTTTTCCTTCATACCTTGCAACAGGTTTTTGATGCATACAATATTGGTGCAGTTGATAGTAGCAGCAACATACTCAGTCGCTACTGTGGACTGTGAGGTACAACTTTTTCTTTTGCTACACCAAGTGACTAGTCCTTTTCCTAGGAAAAGTTCTCCTTCACTAGTGCTTTTTCTATCATCAATATTACCTCCCAATCTGCATCAATCTAGGCTTTCAACTCAAACTTGTCAGTCTTCTTATAATATAAGCCAAAGTCATCAGTTCCTTTTAGGTACCTCAATATTCTTTTTACTACCATAAGATGATTTTCTCTTAGATTTTTAGAAAATCTTGCCACTATTCCAACAACTAATGCAATATCTAGTCTACTACGCATAACATAATGCAACTTTCTAATAATTGATCTATACATTGTTTAATTTACTTCAGCTGAATCATCATTCTTAGATAATTTATGTCATGTTACCATCGGTGTACTGATTGGTTTTGAATCTTCCAAGCTAAATGTCTTGAATATCTCCTTGATAAATTTTGATTGGGTCACAAATATGCCATGTTTTAGTTGATGTACTTGCAATCCAACAAAGAATTTTATTTCTCCAAACATTGACATTTCAAACTCATGTTTCATTTGATCAGCAAAAATCTTTGCATAGGGCATCTTTTCCTCCAAATATGATATCATCAACAAAGATTTCAGATATCAAAATATTTTTACCTTTTTCTACCTTGATATATAGGTTGGTGTTGTCATCTATTCTTTCAAATCCTATCTTCACTAGATATTTTTGAAGTCTCTCATACCATGCTCTAGGATCTTGTTTCAAACCATAGAGTGCTTTATGTAGTTTGCAAATCATATCTTTGTTGTTTTTATGAACAAATCCTCTGGTTGTTCTATGTAGACTTCCTCTTCTAGTATACTATTTAGAAAAGTAGACTTTACATCCATTTGGTAGAATTTAAAACCTTTGTAAGAATATATGCAAGTAGAGTTCTTACTCCTTCCATTCTTGCAATAGGGGCAAATGTTCCCCCATAGTCTAGTCCTTCTTCTTGTGCATAACCTTTGCAAACTAGTTTGGCCTTTTTTCTTGTGATCTCACCATTCTCATCTAGCTTGTTCCTAAATACCCATTTGGTACCAATTACATTCTTATCAATTGGTCTTAGAACTAAAGTCCATGTTTTGTTCTTCTCTATTTGATCTATCTCTTCTTCCATAGATTTATGCCAATTATCATCTTGTAGTGCATCTTTCACTATTTTGGGCTTAATCTTGCTTAGAAGACATGATTCATTCTTTAATATATTCCCAGTCATTGGTTTGGCTTCCTTGTCACCAATGATTTGTTCTATAGGGTGATGTCTTCTCATATATTTGGATTACCTTGGTTCTTTCCTCATTTCCAAGTTTGATCTTTCAACTTCAGAGTCACTATGCATATCTCTTTCTAGTATTTCACCATCTCTTTCATGCGTATCGATTTTAGAATTAGAATGTGCATTATCTTCATTCTACAACTTAGCTTTTGAATGTAGCTTGACATTCACTGGTTGTGACTTGGCTTATATTGAAACTTGTTGCTGATTCCCAACTTGATTGGCAACTTCTTCTTTAGTAGGCATTCCTTCATGAAAGTATACAAAGGATCTGTACTCTTTTGATTTCTTGGTTTCATTACTTTGAATTTATACATGCTCATCAAAATTTATATTTGCACTCTCCACAATCTTTTTATTGTTAGTATTCAAACACCTATATGCTTTACTTCTAATGGAGTATCCCAGGAATATGCCTTCATCACTCTTTGCATTAAACTTTTCATTTCTAGTATCTTTAAGAATATAGAATATACAACTAAATACTTTGAAATGTTTTACATTGGGTGAGTGACAATACCATAATTCAAAAAGGTGTTGCATTTGTACCTTTCCTGACTTGTACTCGATTTAGGGTGTAGATAGCTATACTTACAACTTCTCTCTAGTACTTTAGAGAAACATTTTTCTCCATCATTAATGTTCTAGCATAGTATATCACTGATCTATTCCTTCTTTCTACAATTCTATTTTGTGATGGAGTTCTTGGTGCTGATGTTTGTCTCTTGATGCCTTTGTCATTGTAAAATGTTTGAAATTCTTTTGATGTTAACTCTCCTCCTCTATCTGATCTTAGGCACTTTAGACTCTTTCTTATTTCCTTCTCAACCTTGGCCAAATACCACTTAAACATTTGAAATGCATTAGATTTCTTGCTTTAAAAACATGGCAATCATCATCCTAGAGTAGTCATCAACAAACAACATTATATATCTATCTCCTTTGTAGCTTTGTACTTCTATTGGGCCACATAAATCTGTATAGAATAGCTCTAATACTTTTGTGGAAGTGTAAGTTTTTCTTTTGAAACTTGACTTGGTCATATTTCCTAGTTGACATTGTTTGCAAATTGTATTTTTAGGCTTCTTTAATTTAGGCAAGCCTCTAACTTTCTCTATTTTGCTAATGCTAATCAGATTATCAAAGTTGACATGACATAGCCTTTTATGCCATAGCCACATATCATCAAATCTAAAAACAAAATGGGATGCATCTTCCATATCCATGTAAAACATATTACTCCTAATTTTTTCTCCTTTTCTATCAAATTTCCACCAGTATCATAGATTTTGGTAGTTTTGTCTCCAAATTCTATTTTGTAACCTACATTGCCTAACTGTGACACACTAGCAGATTGTACTTTAATCCTTTAACATAGTATGCATTATCACATGAAATTTTCTTTTAAAGTTTAATAGAAACTTTTTCTTTGATTAGACATGGAGCATCATTTCCAAATCTAACACTATTTCCATCATATTGAGTAAAGGTAATAAACTTATTTTTGTCTCCTATCATGCAATGTGAGCATCCACTATCTATGATCCATTTTTCATTCTTGTTCACATAGGTTACCGGTGCTATTGCTTCATCTTCATATAACTGATCCTTCATGGCTACATAGACTACCTCATCATCATTGTCATTAGAATCTTCTTCTTCAACAATGTAGCATTTTTTTACCTTTGTCTTTGTAATTTCTACTATCATCTTCTCTTCTATTCTTGTTCTTGTTGCCTTTTGTGTGATTCTTTTTCTATGTGCATCTTGTAGCTATATGTCCTACTTCATTTCAATTAAAACAAATGATAGGCAGTTTATCTTTAAATTTACCTTTGCCTCTGTGAAATCTTCTGGCTAGTAGTGCTTCCAATTGTTCCACATCTTCTTCATCTATGATACTATCATTGGATGCATACTTTATCTTTTTCTTCTTCTTCTTTGTTTTCACCTCCTTAGTAACTTTCATTGATAGCTTGGCCTTGAAAGAAAATTCAAGATTCTTAGGTTTGTAGTTATCAAAGTTGGACAACTCAAAATGCAGTGAGTCTTCCCATTATACCTTCAAGAGTTAACTAGTTTCCTAGTACACATATTAATTCTTGTATGAGTAAATCTCTAATAACATTGACATTAACAGTGTCATCATCTAAATGACCACCCAAACTTCTTATTGCACTTACTACTTCTTTTATTCTAGAGGTATATTGAGCTTTGTTCTCACCTTCCTCCATTTTCATGTCATCAAACTTTCCTCTGAGGCTTTCTCTTTTTGCTCTTTGAAAATTTTGATCTCCTCCATAAATATTAGTCAAGGATTTCCACATCTTAAATGTAGAGTCACATGCCTTGATGTCATTTAATTTAGCATAATTGAGGGCAGAGGCAATCTCCAACATTGCCTGATTGTGCTCCTTCTTTTCCTTCATATCTTCTGCAATGGGTATAGCTAGATCAACATGTTCTACTTCAATTGAGGTCTTTGCATGGTCACTTATTGATCCAAGTTGAAACTTCATTAATTTTTACCATGTAGTGAAGTTATGTTTGTTGAGCTTGGGAACTTCTATCTTAGACATCTTGATCTTCCTGCTTCTAGTACCTTTAAACCAAATCAGAAGATGGCTCTAATACCAATTGTTAGGAAAGCTTTAGAATAACTAAGAGGTGGGTGAATTATTTATTCAAGGTCTAAATGTCCTAATAATTTTTTTTCACCAAGTAAAGTGATCCCATTAAATTATTCATTCATCCAAGATTAAACTTTCCTACTTAGCAAGTTACTATAAAATTAACATGCAAGAATAACACATAAAGAATCAACACATAACATAGTGATTTACATAGAAATTCAATTTGGGAAAAACCACCAGTAACATGCTACTCAATTCTCACTCTTCTAAAGTGATGCCCTATGAAAGGCCTGCCCTATTAAATGCTACAACACACTATTAAATGTGACTTGGTTAAAGGATTTAACCACCCTGGTAGAAGTAGGCTTGGTTAGAGGACTTTAGAACATTCACTTAGAATGCCACCTTGTTAAAGGATTTACAAATGGCTATTAAACCAACCTAAATCCATAGGATTTTACCCTGACTAATACAATTATTAGAGAGTAACAACAAGGGCTTTTGACCTAATACAACTCACAACTTAACTTGCAAATTTTAGATCTCAGTTTAGCTCTCAAATTTTTACTTGATTTCAGTCTCTGCAACTCTGATAGCTTGTCCTCCTTTCAAGCTTTATCTCCTTGAGTCTCCTTGCTTGATATACCAGTGTAATCTCCTCTATGGTCACCTATCAAATTAGAGTCTCTCTACTCTATTCTTCTTTTCTCTCAATGCCTTCACCTTGATATCTTACCAATCACTTTGCAACTTGGCAACTTAGTAAATCTTGTTTCTTGACTTGTAACTCCTTAAATAGAAGTTTGGAATACTTTTCCTACTCAAATCTTCTGGCTCTTTCTTTTAGTTTGAATGGATTAGGTAGGATTCAATGAATCTACCCTATATCTTGTTCCTCTAGAAACATCATGAAGAATCCTCCTAAATTTTCTCAAAAATGGTTTACCTAAAATTCTTTGCTACTAGTTCATCATCCTTATCCTCCATCTAGTTTACAAAATTCAAGGTAACAAGTTTTGTTGGCTCAGACCTAGCAAATCTTTGACTTTTCAAATAATGCAGTAGCTCAACACTATTGAAATTATGATGCTTGGCACACACTGTGTTACTCAACACTTACTATGTTTTACTGATGCTTGGCATCTACTATGGATTTACTTTTCATCAACTAAATTTTACTAATACTTAGCACCTATTACATGCTCAACAATTGAGCTTGCTCGAATCCTTCTATTTCACTTGGCACACACTAGATTTGGCATTTTCTCGACACTTACTAAAAATCTAATTGGCATGAACTAGCTTGCTTGGCATCCACTAGTGAACTTGGTCAAGCTTTGGAGACAACTTTGTTACAACTTATTCTTCTATAGTTTCTAAGTGTAGCCAACATATGTATCTCCAAGTATACTGTCAATACATCATTTTACCATTGTCTTAATTGATCCTTGCACTTCATTACAAAACCATACCTCAACCTTTCCCTTAGGTACTTTTATTACATCTTATTGATTAAATCCTCTTCATCAATCAACTAAGTGATATTAATTGGATCTTATAAAAAAATGTCATTCCAACAAATAGTAGGTTTGACATTTGTGAAAAAGAAATGATTGAAAACATTCTTTATCAACAATCTCCCTCTTTGAAAACAATCTCTCTTCTTCAATAGTGATCTTTTCAATCATATTCCAATAGAATCCCCATTTCAGCAAGCTTTAAGGTCTTCACCAAGTGCACACGACTTTCTTGAGCTTACCCATTTTCAAAAACCACGTAGTGATAAAGGAATATGTCAAATTCAACCACTCCTATTTAACCTTTCATCATCTTCTTCAACTCTACCTCCACTCCAAACACATGGTGGACCACCACACATTCCAATAGTTCCACCTCCATAACCACCACCCTTAGGTCTAACAAACCCTCCAATGGCCTTTTTTGAAAACATCATAGATTCACCAATCAACTTGAGAGGTGCACTCCATGACCTCCCCAAGAATCCCGAGATGTTTTTCCCAAGGTTCATTTATGGAGAGACATGAATTGCAAAAGATCACATCAAGGTATTCAAAGAAATTTGCAACTAAAAATAGATTGCTAATGAGGATGTGGTTCTTTGTTTATTCCTCTACTATTTGGGGGAAATTGCCTTTAATTGGTACATTAATTTGCCACCTAGATGTATTGGAGATTGAGATACTCTATAAAAATTATTCTTGGAACAATTGAAAACTTTCATCAACCCAACTATGATACATCAACAATTCATATCAATCAAAAGGGACCCAGTTGAGATGGTTTCATGCTTCAACCATCACTTTCATATGGCATATCACAAACTAGAGAAACCATACACTATACTAGTTGAAGCCACTATTCAGATTTATTTGAATGCTATGGACCATCTTACTGCTAATTTTTGAGAAGACTTCCTACAACAAATATTGACACATTAGATAAAGTATTCATAGAAGCAATTACCTTCACTAAACAAGCTAATCCTAAGAGAGGAGGATTAATGCTCCCAGCTCAAGCTATCACAACTATGCCAACATACATTTTTAGAGTACCCACGATGTCTAGTTAATTCATAACTATGAATCTAGTTCCATTAAAAAAAGCACCTACTCCATAAAATCCTACTCTAATGTAGCTAGGGTATGAATCTCTAAAAGTTTCCTTCTTTGAGCAAAAGGCAACAATGCTTGCTGAAGCAGACAATAGTTTTGTTTCTGAATTTGGTCAGATGAAAAAGACTATGTCCTAAATGAACAACAAAATAACTCATCTAAGGTTGTCACAAGGAAAAAATAACAAATTCCAAAGGAACAATGTTAGTCCTTACAAGAACAATTATGGCTGAAATTATAACAGAAACTTTAGTGGAAACAACAACAATAATGCAGAAAATAACAATGGAGGGAACAATTTCTATCCTCCTAATCATAATAATGGCTTCCAAAGAAATAACTAATAGTGGAACACCCATCTAAATAATGGAAGCATTCCTATCAATAATAATAATAACAATATTTAGTATGTAGATATTAATTAGAATGACGATGGTCAAAATGCATCTAACAATGATGGTTCATACTATAATGGAAATCAAGAGATGACTCAAGGTTCAAAAGTAAATGAAAATGCTCCTCCCATGTAATTTAATGCCATGCTATTAGAATCTTATGATTCTACATAGAATGTGCAGGTAGAACTACTAGCTAGCAAAGAGTTCACTTTTCCATTTAGCTAGGAACTTGACCTTTAGCATGAAGAGATGTTTGCCTTCCACAATGACAATCAAAATATATATAATGTAAGAAGTAAAAAGGAACCTATGATGGACAAAATTCCTCCAAATTTACAACCAACTCCTCCTAATCTAAGAGCAAGTAATAATCTAGCACCAATTAGGCCACCATATGGAGGACAAAAAAATTAGAACCAAGCAAATGTACCAACAATAACAAAAAATCCTACTTGGTCTACTGAAAAGTATAGTGTGTTAGAGGACTTGAAATGAACTAAGGCCAATATGTCCATGTTTGACATGTTGCAAAATTGTCCATAGCAGTGAGAAGCATTGATGAAAATGATGGATCATACCAAGGCATCCCATAACATGAATACTGTCACACAAAAGATAGTATTTCAACAAGTGAATGCTATAGAATTGATTCCCACTATGTTTAAAGACAAGGTTGAGGTGCCCCCATTCTTGCTCAGCATTAGGATATATGGAAAGAATCTTCACAATTACTTGATTGATTTAGGGGCCTCATGTAACATCATGCCATTATCAATAGCACAAATGCTAGGAGTCAGTCCTCATCCTTCCAATCGAATAGTGATACAGTTGGACAAAATAGAGGTAAAACTCATTGGTGTATTAAAGGACCTTTGGATACAGTTGACAGTCGACTACCAAATTCAAGATGTTGTTGACATACATGTGGTTGATATTCTAGAGACATATGGTTTACTCCTAAGTAGAGAATGGATGAAATACCTAAGAGGATGGTTTTCTACAGATTTCACTCAATTATGGTTACCATGGAAGGGGTTGAACAGTCAAATCAAGATAAATGTAGAGCCAAAATTGAAAATAATGATTACAATATACAATTCTTCAAATGAGGTGGCATTCTTACAATCAAATTTTGTTCATAAAAAGTGATGGCATTTGATATGATTCCCACTAAAATATCAAGTGATCAAGATAAAGAATTTAAGATATCAATCCCAAAGGACAAGATTGTGACACAATTCATAGATAGTATGGTGGCTAATTTGCAATGCTTGGGAGAAGAAGCCAATCCCAGTATCTTACTCCTCCTAGGATTTTTTTGATTACAAAAATTAGTCACTTTGAATTTGAATGCTCATCATGCCAAAAAGTAGTTTTAAAGGTGTTAACACACATGATGCAAGAAAAGGATAATTAAATTCTAGAAAATGGACCCATGAAAAATCAAATTATTATGAACTTGACCGAGTTTGTGGAGAAGATTAAAGAAGAAATCAAAGATGTAAATTTATCATATAGTATACCTCTTCAGATGGTTGAGGTTTCTCTTCTCCTCACCTAGGGATGATCAAGATTTAGAGAAGAATATAGTACATGAAAGGTGAAGGGTGGACTTTGGTAGTCATTCATCCTGAACCCAAAGTTGATGAAATCAAAGAACTAACAGGGGAAATTCAAGACAAACAGGAAAAACATACACTTCCTCTATCAACAAGTTACAAAGGGGAATTATTAAGTCAACCACATGGAATGTTGCAATAGGTCCCCAAGAAACAATCATTCCAATCTCAAGTGAAAGAGAAACTAAGGACGAACAAACACAAGGTTAGGAAACCCAAGGAGGATCTAATTTGGACACTTCTCTTTGATAGTTCCAGATGAAAATTAGGGGCTGGCATAGGTATAGAGTTGGTTAACCCAAAAGGTAAGTCTTTTACCCAACATATCAATTATAGCTTAAATGTACTAATAATGTTGCAGAATACAAAGCATTAATCCAAGGACTTCTTTTTGCATTGGAGAAAGGTATTATTTCTCTCATAACTAAGGAAGATTTTTAGTTGGTTATTTGACAAGTGAAATCATTATACTCTTGCAATGAAAAAAGGTTACTTGCTTACAAGAAGAGAGTATGGGATCTACTGGATGACTTTAAAGCTTTAAACATAAGGCCCATTCCAAGAAGGAAGAACATGGTAGTAGATGCTCTTGCTATTTGAGAAAGTGCATTACAACTAGTCAAAAGAATGAAATTAAAATGATTTTCAATAGAGTTGGTTACTACTCCATCTATTCTAGACAATATTAAAAAAATTCAAGTCTTTCAAGAAAATCAATACATATTTGAATTTATCATGTGCAATGGCCACTTTAAAGGACAAGAAATTTATGACACTCTGAATGAAAAACCAATGAATGATGAACTTGAAAACCAACACTATTCCCAAGAGAATGGTTGAGTTAGAGCATATTTTTGATTGTGATGAATCAACACTTAATAAAAGAATGACCCAAGAAAAGGGGATCAAGAAGTGTGATGCATACAATGTAGGAATTGACAAAGATCCAAGAATGGTTTGAATAGGGAAAGTGTGTAATGCATAAGAAAGGGAAGATATGCTCAAACTACTTACTGAGTATAAAGATGTTATTTCTTGGAGCTATGAAGAGCTAAAGACATATGACCCTGATATTATAACCCATGATATCCCCTTGAAACCAGATGTCGAGCCTTTTTGGCAAAGACAAAAACCTGTTAATCCTATCATTGAACCTTTGATAATGAAAGAAGTTAAGAAGTTACTAGATGCTAACATCATCTTGCCCATTTGTCATTCCACATGGGTCACCAATTTGGTTCCTATACGAAAGAAGATTGGAGAGATTTGGCTTTGTGTTAATTTTTGTAACTTGAACATGGCATCTCAAAAGGACAATTATTCTTTACCCTCACTAGATGAGGCTCTACAAATTGTAAATGGTTCAAAGATGATGTCTTTCTTAGATGGATATTTAGGATATAATCAAGTGATGGTCGATAAAGAAGATTGACTAAAGATGGCTTTTACAACTAAATAGGGAACTTTCGCCTACAAAAGAATGCCTTTTGGACTAATTATTGCAGGAGCTACATTTCAGGGAGCCATAGATGAAGCTTTTAAGGGATTGGTAAATAAGTGTATAGTCATCTACATGGATGATTTAACTATCTTTTCAAAGAATCAAAGCACTCATATTGCTGATTTAAGGTGGGTATTCAATAGGTGTCATAACTATGACATATCCCTCACTCCCAAGAAATGTTCATTTGGAGTCACTAAAGGAAAGCTCCTATGTCATATCATTTCTAAAGATGAGATCTCCATTGATCCTAATAGAATTGAAGCTATATTGAAGTTGTCACCTCCCTCTAGTTGAAAATAACTCAAGTTTTTCTTGAGAAGATAAATTTTGTGTGAAAATTCATAAGTGGATTTGCAAAAATTGTTCATCCCCTTAATGATTTACTCAAAAAGGGGGCTAAGATAGAATGGCTCTCAAAAATTAAGAAATCTTTTGAGGATATCAAAGTGGCCATTTCTACAGCCTCGATACTGGTAAGTTTAGATTTTGAGCTACCTTTTAAGATATACTCTTTTGCTTTAGAACATTCTTGTGATGGGATCCTGATGTAGAAGAAAGAAAAAAAAGATGAAAGACCAAGTTCTTTTATGAGTTGCCCTCTAAAGAATGTCGAGGTGAATTATTCAAACCTCGATAAACAATCCTTTGCATTGATCAAGGCGATGAAGAAGTTTCATCATTACATACTAAGAAGTAAGGTATATGCTATTGTACCTGATCTAGCAGTAAAGACATTGTTGATGCAAAATGAACTCAGTGACAGATGAGGGAAATGGATGGTGATACTTCAAGAGTTTGATCTAGAAATCCAATCCATGAGGTTGGTTAGGGGTCAAGGATTATAAAAATGATAGCTGATAACCAGGTTGAGGATGAAAAGGAATTTAGGTTTGACAGTGAAATGAATGAGAATAATCAAAAGAAAATGATCGTATCCCAAGTTGATATTGGTCAAGGTGTAATGATAGATGTTTGATACCAGGATATTGTTTATTATCTTCTAAAAATTAGTGCCCCAATTGGATGAATAGTTCACAACCTAGGGGTCTTAAAATGAAGTGTGAATCCTACATGTTGCATGATAGAAAATTGTACAAGAGGAATTATGAAGGGATCTACTTAAAATGCTTAGGATGTGGGGAAGCAAAGGAAGTCCTAGAACAATTCCATGACAAGTATGGTACATGGCATGGTTTAGCAGAAGTGACCGCTCATATGATTTTAAGATTGGGTTATTTTTGGCCACAAAATTCAAAGACACCTTTGAGCATGTATGTTCTTGTCACATCTACCAAGCTAGCACTAATAGGGAAAGACACTTGGCAATGCCATTACAGATAGTATATGAGGTATTCCCCTTCTCAAAGTGGGGGTTGGATTTCATTGGTCCACTAACAAGACATACTTTTATTCTCATAGGAATTGATTATTGTATGAGATGGTCATAAGTAAAAACTTTTAGAAACTGCATGACTAAGGTGGTAAAAGATTTCTTGGAGGAACATATTGTTACTAGATTCAGAATGCCATTCACCCTTGTGTGCGATAATGGATCAGCTTTCACATCAGTATTTTTGACTCAATGGGCATTTGAAAATTAGATTATCATCAAATTCTCTTCAAATTATCACCCACAAGGAAATGGGGTAGCTAAATCTACAAATAAGAACCTGATCATAGTAATAAGACATTTGTTGAAGGAGAATCCTAAAGATTGGTATACACAACTCAAATATGCTCTATGGACAAACCAAGTTAGGGTAAAAAATACTTTGGTGACTTCTCCATATTTGCTTGTCTATGGACAAGAGCTAGTATTCCCACTCAACCTCAGCATTCCTATTTTGAAATTTATGTGTGGGTATGTTAAAGATGTTGACAAAGTACAAATTAGATTGATGAATCTTTTAGAGATGGATAAGAAATAGACAACTACATTGGAGCACATGGCTAAATATTAGGTAGTCTTTAAGAGGTGGTTCAATAAGAGGGCTATGATAAAATCTTTTAGAATCTCCAACTATATTCAACTTTGGGACAAGGTGAAAGAAAATTTGGGCAACCACATTGAGTTTTAATGCTTGTGGATTGGTCCTTATCAGATTGGACAAATTCTCGAAGAAAATACTTTTAGGCTTAGTTCCTTATAGGGGGAATTAGTTCCATTGCTAGTCAATGGGAAATTTCTAAAAAAATATTTTGAAGCCTAGAAGACACATAATTTTTTAAAAAAAAATTAGTTAGATTTTGTTTTTACAAGTGTGTTTATTTTTTGCAAATGTGTTTTCTTTTAGTCATTTTTTTTCTTTCAAAATTTTGTCAGTCCAAGGGGGTAAGGTGAACTTGAGATTTTATCTTGAGATATCTTACTAATTACTCATTTGGTTCTAATTTCAAGAAGAGGTAATTCTTTGTCAAAACATTTGAATGATTGTGTGTCTTATACCAACTAAGTAATAGATGTTACTTGTTGTAATAAGGGGACTTTCAGTTTTCAATTTAGGATTCTAGATTACAAATTCTCAAAACTTTGCAAATTTAATGATCGATTGTCTTAGGTGTTGTTGAATTAAGGTTGAAGACAACAAGGGATGGTCCAAACCCTAATTTGTCCAAACAAAAGGGTTTTCTCAAAGGAATTGCTAAGATCATTATTTGGCATGAGAGTTTCTAAAAAGTTCTAGAAGAGGAATACATGAGAAGTTCACAAAAAGATCAAATCCAAGAAATGACACCGATGTCCTAGCTATATAGTTTAAGCATTGTCGAGATATAGAAGAAATAAAGAAAATAAAAGAAAAAGAAAAAATAGTGTTAAGAATGAAAGATTCTAAAAGATCTAAAAAGGGAAAGTTGATACACACTCAAAATAAGTTATTTATGTACTAAAGCATTACTTCATCCAAGAGTCAAAATTGCAACATTATGAGCTACATGGAGCAAATGATTCAAAAGGATTTGCCAAAAGTTTAAAAGAAAAGTGACAGCCCACTAAGAGCCCTCGAACTGATTCTTTCATTTGGTCAGACAAATGATCGATAAGCAACCTTCGTGGAGTTTCCTAATTAATGAGCCAAGAGGGGTGGAGAATTATTTCTAAGTTTTTAGAATATTTTGATAGATTGCATCCTGAGATATCGAAGAAAATGAGTACACAAACATACAATGAGCTTGGAAGTTTTGGATCCTGAAGTTTTGACTATGAAGTAATTTGAAATTTTCTTGGAATGTTTAGGATTTAGTTGGTATTTGACACACATTGAAAGAATGTTTATTGATGAAGAAATTCCTTTGTCAGTTCTTCCTTTTTGTTAGGGCTATTTGTTGTGGTTTCATAATGCATGTCCAATTTCCTAGTAGAAATTAGGACCCCCTATCGTTTTTGGGCTTTTAGACTCCTAATCTGGGATCCAAGCCACTATGAGGTCTCAACCTTTTCCATAACCATGTCCAAGTCTTGTCATTAAAAAAATATAAGGTTGAAATATCAAAAATTTTAATGGAGAAAGCTAAGCATTTAAGGTGCAGGCTAGCACACCTCATGAAGTGCACTAGTATACATGTAAAAAAAAGTTTTACATTATATGTGCATAGTTGTGATGTTGCACAGCTACACAATTGTGTCAGGCCCCCAAAGTCTATATAATTGGAAGGGGGTCCCCATACCCCCTTAGTTTGCAATTAACTTTACTTTTAATCTCACCTCTATGTTTCACTAGCTCCACTTGACCACATCCAATGAAATCTTCCAACACCACATTTGTGCACCTAAGTAGGTGTGCCCTCTGCCTTGTTCCTTCTGCATTTCACAAAGGAAAGTAGTAAAAATATATAGGTGCACACTAGTGCACCTCACTTGGTGTGCCAGTGCACACCAAATCCTTGCAAAGACTTCCATGCCAAAAGCTTAAACAAAGCAAAGTTTGGGTGTGCATGACCACACCTAACTTGGTGAGCTAGTGCACACTTGAGTATCAAGAGAAACATAAAAGGTTTCATTAAACACCCAATGCTAGGTGTGCATTAGTGCACCTCCTCAGGTGTTCTAGTGCACACCTCCACACATGCAAAAGAAAACATGTAACTAAAAAAAGTGAAACCAAGGGTTATTTGTGCACTAGCACACCTAATGTGGTGTGTTAGTGCACACCTAACTTTAAAATACCAAAACATTAAAATCACAATAGGGTATGCACTAGTGCACTTAATTTTGAACTCCTTGGAACTTGAACACAATGGGTTTTGGTGCCATTTTCTTGTCTAATGAAGATACCATTATATCTGCATGACAAAAAGAAAGATGTCCATTAGTCTGAGTTTGGAGAGGAAGAAAATCACAATAGCACACCTAATTTGGTGTGTTAGTGTGCACCTAACTTTAAAATACCAAAACATTAAAATCACAATAGGGTGTGCACTAGTGCACTTAATCTGGAACTCCCTGGAACTTGGACACAATGAGTTTTGGTGCCATTTTCTTGTTTAATGAAGATACCATTATATCTGCATGACAAAAAGAAAGATGTCCATTAGTTTGAGTTTGGAGAGGAAACAAATTAAACTTAACTTGCACAAAACCCCAACAGCCAGATGCCTTGAAAAACCACTAGAAAACCCTATTTTAACACAAAACAATTGATACATCTGGTGCACCAAATTAGGCATGCTAGATACAAAATTTTTAAAACCACACTCTTGTGTATTTAGAGTGTGGTTTTAAAAATTATGCATTTGGCATGCCTAATTTGGTGTGCCAGGTGTATCAATTGTTTTGTGTTAAAATAGGGTTTTCTAGTGGTTTTTCAAGGCATCTAACTTTTGGAGTTTTGTGTGAGTTAAGATTAATTCATTTTTTTCCTCTCCAAACTCAGACTAATGGACATCTTTCTTTTTGTCATGTAGATATAATGGTATCTTCATTAGACAAGAAAATGGCACCAAAACCCATTGTGTTCAAGTTCCAAGGAGTTCCATTGAAATCAAGATTCTAAGATGACTATGCAAAGATTAAGGACATAAATTTAGGACATACTAATTTGGGTGAGTTCCTAAGGATTTGTAATAGACCTAGTTAGAGGTTGGCTATAGTTTTTGCATTAATCCAATGAGGGCTAGTAAGTGCAACTTTACACTTGATGTCAGTACAATCCTTGGAGCTCATAATGACACTTGCACAACACTTTGTTCTAGAGGAGAGGGTGGTGAAGAGTGTGCATAGAGAAGTTTTCCTAGACCTCCAAACCAACAACATTGATGGAGTATTCCATCTCCCTAGGGTGGATTAGTTTATTAGGTTGACCTATGAAGTAGCAAAAAGGTGGTACATAGAGCACCCAAAAGAGACCATTGAGATCATCCAATCTTCTTCCCTTATAGAGAGGACCTCTCTAGGAAATATAGCTAGCAAGGTAGACATGACAAGGGGATATATGAAAGAAGATATTGGATACTCAATCATACTTTTGAGTAGGGTGATGGGTTTTCCTACAGCTAGAAACCTAAATGTCTTAATGATACATTTCATCGAGACTATTAAGATTGCAAAGCTACTACTTGACTGGGCCACCACGTTGAGTGAAAATCTATGTGAGCAATTGGGAGTAGTAAAAGATAAAAGGAAGTTCTATATGACCTCATATTTGGTCTATTTGTTGGTTGCAAGGGTGACAAACTATCCTAGTTTGTATAAAAGAGGCAACATGTAGGATCCAAATGCTTGGCCATATATTGTCTCTCACGGTAGAGGAAGGAATAACAAATTATAAATGATGCCTTCATATATGCTTTAATCAAATTCATAGAAAGAGAAAATGCAAAGAGGGTATCAAATGAGGTAGCAACATAGGTAACAACACTTGGGGCCTATTATATTCAATTTAGAATATTCATGTATCTAAGGGTAGCTAGTGCCATTGTAAATCCAAGGAAGCTCCCAGGATATCCTAGTGATAGACTTGTTCTTTTGGAGATTACATGACAAATTGAATCTACATATGATAGAGTTAGAAAATAGCATAGACCATGTTGGACATGGCCCTTGGTCATAGGACCTTATCAAGTAAAGAAAAAGTAGGATATTCCATCTTTTGAATGGGAATGAGATCAATATCCCCTAGAAGAGTACAATTCCCTAAGGCCATGCTTTGACAATATCACAAGAGTCCAAAGTTTGGTAGGCAAGGAATTCCAACATGAACAAGCCATTGAAGACCACTAGATGAATGCGACAAACAACTATGATGTCTGTATTAGGGATTATTGTAGGATGATTGTATTTGATAGAAAAGGCTCTAAAGGTCCAGATTCCATTGTAGATAGTGCAACAAGACTTAGGGCAGCTGCTCAACCCTTTGTTCAACAAAGATAAAATTAGGGAATAGCCCATTATGAATGCAAAAGTTGATAGGGAAGAGAATGATGATATTAATCATCGGGCAAGGAATGTCATCAAAATGACTTAGGATTATATTAGGAAACCATTAAAACTTGATCCAACACCTGAGATAGTGGTCTTCCATGCTTATGCCTACCTAAAAAAAGGTAGAGGAAAGAAGGTTACCATCCCTACCTTTGTAGCTCAGTCATCCATTAGGCTTGAAATAGTATACCAACTAGATAGACTAGTTGCATACTATCACCCTTTGGAGAAGTAAGGAAAGGGAAAAAGAAAGAGGGGTTCTCCTCAAAGAGACAAACCAGAGGAGGGTGAAATCCCAACACCTCCATAGCAACAAGAAGAAAACATGCAAGGGCTAGAAGATACTAGAGATTTTGAGGTCCAGATGGACCCTAAATTTCCACTAGCTATACCTAGCCAAATAGAAACAGAGGGTGAAATCCAGGAAGTCTCTCCTTTGCAGGTAGAACAAGCATCCCCTTTGGCCCCTAAGAAACAAAGAAAGATTAAGAGTCCTATCAAGAAAAGGAAAAGGGTGATCAAAAGGATGGTTCCTTTTCCATCTGTCCCATACCCTATTCTTGAAGAGGAAGAAGAAGAAGAGGAGGATGATGTACCATTGCAAAGAAGGACCCAGCTAGCTAGGGCCATATAGTAGGAAAGGATGAGAAGTTCCACTGTGACACTATCATCAGCCCTAGAAGAACCTCTAGAAATAACTACTTCAGAGGATGAAGTACAAAAATGGGTTGATGAGTAGGATGTAGAGGGTGATCATGTATTCAAAATGTTAGATTTTGACTTCATGCCTGAAGGAACCAAGTTGATTGGCAACAAGATTAGGGATACCCTAATGAATGAGCCTCAAAAAGTGGATTGGATGCAAATGCCACTAGAATCATAGGGTCCCTATCTTACTCCTCCATCCTAAGTATAAGTTATAGTGCTGGATAAAATCTCAGCTCCTCCTTTACCTCCAAGTACTAAAGAAGAATAGATTAAAATGAAGTAGGAGGAAGAGCCACAATAAAAAACAAGCAATGAAGTGTCTAAAGAGAGATATATGGTTTAATATCCTTAGCAAACCTCCCAAGACACCTAGGTACAAACTATGGGCTCCACTAAGATAGAAACCACAAAAGGAGAGCCATCATAGAGGGAAAGGATCTTGGAGAGGAGTCATAAAGGGAAGTAGGGGTAAAACAAACTCCTTCATCCTTAAGATGTGGGCCCTTAGTGGAATGATTCCTAAGGTGGTTGTGAAATGAAATTATTAGAAGTAAGAAGCCATAATTCATCTCCAATGAAGAGGACATGTTTTAGTTGATGAAAGTTCTAACCAAACCCGAGTCCCCTTCTAGAGAAGCAAGAGCATTCACTTTTATCAACAGTGACTAGAATCAAGATTTATTCACACAAGTGGCTATCCCTCCTCCTAATTTAGATTTATAAGATCTAGGCCCATAGGAGTATCAGGATCAGAGAGGTTATGTTCAGGAAGCCCACATTGGATACTGCTAGGTTGATGGTCACAATGGGTATAAAAGAGGTGTTTAGGAGTCTGGAACAAGAAGGGGTAAAACTGATGACACTTCATAGGAAAAATGAAATCCTATGAGGATATTTAGCCAAAGTTTTTGGTCTATTGGATCTAGAATACCCCGCGGAGATTCTTAACGTTGTGTTAGAGAGAAGAGATGGGGGAGGTGTACAATTGGATCCATTTTTGAAAGCTTGTCAGTAGTGGTGGGAAAGTTTTGAGGAAAAGGGTGTCTTAATCATTCAAGGAAATCTTAAGCTACTACATTCTACGTAGGAAAATCTAGACAAGATGGTAGCAATTTTGAAGCAAGATTTTAGTATTATGGATGTGGTACGTGCTTGGAGTAAGGATTTACAAGTATTATAGGCTATAAAAGGGTAGAGGTATATAATTTTGGTAGATGTATATACAGTGGCAGAGTTGGATTTAATTTTTTATTGGATTGAGAAAATAGTAGATATTAATAAAGCAATGAAAACATTACATGTAGAGATCCATCGGTTCAAGGACCAAACTCGAAAGCAAATTTTGGAGGCAGAGAAAAATTATAGTGATTCGTGTCTAGATATTTTTGAGGATGAAGAGTAGGAGAAATTAATTCCCATAGAGGTAGTGGTAGAGAAGTTTTAGAAATTTTTTGAAGAAGTTTCTAGTGATGATGACATCAAGCAAGCATCTAGAATAGAGGAAGCCTTGCTAGAGTTGGATACAAAACTTAGGGATTTTGTTGATACTCGTATTGAAGTAGAAAAATATAGAAAAATGGTCAAAGATAAGTATGATGCTTTAGATCTAGTGGATTTAGGTAATATTATTAAGATTATTGAGAAATTTAAGGGAAAACATCTAGATATAGCTCTGGTATAAAGGGCGACAAAACCCATAAGCTAGAATTTCAATTTTGACACTCAGTAAAATTTTGAGATTTTGGACCTTTTGAGGTGCATAGGTGTATAGGTACATAGGTGTGCTGATAGTTAACTACTAGTTCCAAAAATAGAGCTTTCCATGCATCGAAAACACATTTTGACAATAGTTTAACTCTGACAGATGCCTAGTGAAGGATCAACTTCTATTTTTGACACTTCCATACACTTCTACATCAAATGAAGGCTTTCTTATTCTTTTTCTTCTCTTAAATTCTTTGTTCTATGATATGTAAAGACTCGTGCATCCAATTAATGAATATAAAATGGATGGAGTCCTACTAAGAACCAATTAGATTCTTAGTTTGTTTTATTAAATTAAAAGCATATTATTGCATGAAGATATCTCTCATTCTCAACACAAATTGAGGAGATGATTTCTTACAAACACCCCATTGTAAATTTTAATTGGGGCGGCTATTATTTTGCAATAAAATTATGCTTTTGGTGCTTGTATTTGGAGTGTAGTGATTCTTGCCTAAATGTGTCATTGTTTTGTGAATTTATGTTCATCGAATTGTGATTGAGCCAAAAGTTTATTGCTTTGTTTCTAGTTGTGCAATCTTTTAGTTATGGTGTTTTCTATGGTTTTACAAATTCCACTAACGTATCTACCTCGAGAAGAAATTACCAAATTGTACATGTATAACTCTTTGTCTCATATAAGTGCACTTTTTGTGGCCTTGCAATTTTGGAAGAGTGAAACATCATACGATTATTAAAGTTTCCCATCGATGATTGCATTAGTGGAATCAAGGAAGCACTGCTCCTATTTTCATTGGTTACCTACCAATTTCTTTAAAAGCTTAACTCATAGATGTGTTGTTTAAAATAGCTTATGTCTATTAGGATTTTACTTTTGTGTTATTTTCTTTACCAACCCCTTATTAAATTAGGAATTCATATTAGTTGAATAATTAGATTGCATTCATTGGAAAACATAAAAAATACAAAAATATAGTTCTTTTTTGTGTGTTTTATTTTGAAATAGGAAACAGGTTCTACATATCATCTAAAATAAAACAAACCAACAAAGGCCTCCTCATGAACAAAAAAATTTATCTTCAACTAAGAAAATTCTAGTGGGTCACAAGATCACCGAATACCTTGGAATTGATTCATAAGACTAACTTTTGAAGAGAGGAGTTCAAAAGGATTCATGCAGTTAAGCATCATGCAAAACGATAGCTCAATAGAATTCTTCAAGACTTGTGGATTTGTATTTCTCAAATCCTTCACCCTCTGGCTCTAGCTTTGTATGTTCTTGCTATTGAAGGTTTTGGTTACCTTCTTCCCAACTTATCAATGGTCACTTTGCTAATGACTCATTTCTCATACTCTTGGATTATGAGGAGAGTATCACTAATGCATTGTAATTCTTGGATACCTTTTGTCAAGCTTCTGGTTCAACTATTCAATAACAGAAGATGCTCTATTATAGGAAATCATTTCTTCTAGCTCTACCTTGGCTTGCTCAATTTGAGTGGAAATGGGTCACTCCCAAGGAGAATTTTTGGATTTTAGGCATCCCCTTTGCATCTCAAGCTTCTTCGATGAATTTGTGGACTGTTATGCTCATAAAATTGAGAAAAATCTTGACTACTAGATTACCAAACCCCTCTCTCTTGCTAGGAAATTCAAGGTTTGCTCAAAGGTGTTGGTTGCTACTTATGTCTATTACTCCTCTTGTTGGGATCCCTCCAAATCCTCCTACCTCAAGCTAGAACACTTTATTTGTGACTTTCTTTAGGCTTCTAGTTCTAATAATCATGGCTTTCATAGGGTTGCTTGGGATTCTTGTTGTCTCCCTAAAGAGTCTATAGGTCTTGACCTTTTTTCCACACAGAAGCAAGGGATTTCTCTTTGTGCTAAGTGGATTATTTTTGCTCTCACTGGTGATGAAGCTTGGAAAGTTTTGGTTCAACACTATATCTCTTTTATATTTCCTATTAATAGACCTACATGGAATGGGATTGGTCTTCAAACCCTTCTCATCATGCAAGGAGTTTTTCATATCTAGGACTCTTTTATTATCAAGAGTCTTGGAAAGCTTGGGAAGCTGTGAAGCCTTGGCTTCACTGGGATGGTGATGGGTTTAATGATGGGCTTTCTTGAATTAGAAAAACCTTTGGTGGTCCCCACTATTTTCCATTTAGGGTGTTCCTCAGGCTAAGACTCAAGGCACCAATGCCCTGTGTTTTTTCAAATGTGGCATCAAGACTCCTAAGGGCCTTTTCTCTAGGGCCTATATGAGTCTTAGATCTTGGGAGGATATGCAAGTCTAGTTTCATCTTGTTCATCTAGATCATTAGATTCTTGATTTGTTACTCTTTGCCATTCCCAATCATTTTATTCACAAGTGGAAAGACTGAAAGTGGTATCTTGCCACAAACATCACTAGTTATCAACCCAACTTAGGGTATCAATGGCTTTCTCCCTATCTCCCTATGGTTGATACTCTCAACCAATGATGGAATCTTCAATCTTCTCCTTATCATTGGAGGGTTTGATTTGATGCTATTTGGGATGCTATCACTAAGCCTAAGATTGCTAATTTTTCCTAGTGCCTATTATTTCAAGGGCTTCCCCTTGGGCTGCAACTCAAACATCTTGGTGTTCCTAATCCTTGATGTCCTTTTTTTGGGCATCCTGAGTAATTTTTGCATATTTTTTGGTTCTGTAGCTATGCTTAGAATTATTGGCAATGGATACATGGTTTTTTTAAGCCTTTCAGGCTAGAACCCTTTTCTTGGCACATAATTGTGTTGGGTGATTCCTCGAGGATTCCTCATCAATTTACCCAGATCTGGCATACTTTAAAGATGGAGATTTTGTTTACTTTTTGGAAAGATAGGAATGTTGTTCTTGTCACTCAAAAGTTTCTTCATAACAATGTTGCTACATACACTAAAGCATGCATTTGTAATGGTGTCATGTTGTAGATCTAAGTCCAAGCCAACTAGGTAGCCCTAGAGGTGGCCCACCTCCAAGAATTGCTCAATCATTAGGGCAACATGCCTTGCATGATTTCTAGAGTTCCTCCTAACTCTTTGGCTTACCACACTCCACCTCAGGACTTCCATTAGGGTCATAGTTCTTCTATCCACCACTTGCATATGCTACGCTCGTAGGCTCCCCATCACCACTCTCCTAGTGGTGGCAATGTTGGTTGGTAGCAACATTTGACTTCTCCACCTCACTGTGGTTTTGGCTAGTCCCCACTTCTTATTGCTCTCCCTCCTACCACTTCTCCTATCTTTGGTGGCTTCAAGTGGTCTTTCCCTCACATGGATCTAGCAATTTCTCTACTATGGACGAAGGAGAAAGACAAAGAGAAAGTTGCTAATGAAGACACTACTGATGGCTAGACTATTCCTAGTCCACCTACCAATCCTGAGGATTTTTGGGGTTATAATGATCCTAATGATTCCCCGCTTTTGGCTGGCACTACTCTTGCATCCTAAGGGAGCTATAGTTTATATATATTTTGGGTGAATAGTTGTTGTTTTCAGCTTCTACCATGTGAACTTTTGTAGGGTGATCTTGTATCCCCCAGCTACTTTTTTGTGAATATGTAACTAGTATATTATTTTATTAATAGAAAGAACTATGCATAAAAAAAAACATGTAATAAAAAATAATAGTTTAATATTTGATGAGAATGTCAATTTTTTCTTTTTTTTGTGAGTCCCATGATGGATCAACTTCAGCAAGGGGAAAGAAAAAGGTGACTTGTGAAAGAGAGTAGTTGTTTGGGGATTAAGCTTGCAACTAGTGTTAAAAGATGATTTTATTGATAATAGTCTCAATAATATTGAGTGGGTACTGTCATGTCCTCTTGAGCTGATGTAAATCATAATTGGGAAATGAGATGAAGCCTATCAATCACTACTATTGTAGTGAGCATTAACAAGTCTAGACATTTAGGGCAGAATTTTATGGAAAATACATGTGCTAAACTCTCATAAGCTTATAAAACAAAAATATAAAATAATAATTTTCAGTGACATGCAAATTATGAAAGTAAATTGTTTGCAATCATTGCTTTTCCTTCCAATTTCAAATTTCACTTTGTTGCTAAAGCCATTAGAAAGCTTTGGATCCATTATTAGAGTTAAAACCTCAAATTTGAAAACTAGGACAGATAGTAGGGCTAATTCAAATTTTCCAATTAATTACTCAAATTACCTTAACATAGTTTCAAATAATTGAAAATAGGAAAATTGTACTGAGGGGACCATAAAATAAGCTTTAAAAGAAAATAATGGATAAAGCATAGCAAAAGAGTAATCATATCAATATGCTTGGAATGTTTTGAAGATCCTGATGAAATATTTTGTGATTTGTGGAAAGAAGAAACTCACAACAAAGACAAACAAAAGGGCATGGATAAACTTAGAGCTAAATAAGACAACAA
The DNA here is from genome assembly GCA_028749045.1 of Cupressus sempervirens. Lineage (NCBI taxonomy): Eukaryota > Viridiplantae > Streptophyta > Pinopsida > Cupressales > Cupressaceae > Cupressus > Cupressus sempervirens. The sequence continues at coordinate 700,678,080 of CM053791.1, read as the reverse complement.
TAAAAAATAGGTATATAGGCTAGAATGGTATGGCCTTCAATTGAAGTCATATATATATATATATATATATATATATATATATATATATATATATATATATATATATATATATATATATATATATATATATATATAAAGAGATGTGTGTGGGGGTTTTAAAAAATGAAATGGGCATTTCAAATTTATGGAATGAATAGTAAGTGCACCATGTAGAAAATGATTGAGAATATTGATGAAATAGATATATTTCATACAAGAACTTTGCAAAATTTTAACCATGGGAGTGAGCTTGAGAAGAATGATTAGAAATCTCTCAAATACAACTATAGATACACTCGTTTCATGTTCCTCACAAAATTATCTCAGTCTTAATTCCTACAAAAGGCTAAGAATAAATGAACCCAAAGCCAAAACTCTTTATCACATCTTTATTTTACCAACCAAGTAAAGGAAATAATAGTAGAATGGATATTGAAAATATAAAAATCAACCACACAGAGATCCAAACTAAGCTAATTAATATGGAGATTGAGCTCTTTTCACTCTATGAGACACATAGATTGATCAATTCAAAGAAGTAGATTTAGAAAGAATATCTTAACTCTTTCTATCACATAAGAAAATTGCTCAACCATAATCTTTAATACTTATTAATAATGTAGAACTCCTACTCTTACAAATCAAACTACACTTCTAGAAATTAGAGCTGCTACTCATACAATAGATAGAAAAATAAACTAAACTCTAACTTGCTAAAACTAGAAAATGAGCTATTGCTCTTAAATGAAGGCAAAGTTATTGTTTGCTTCTTCAATCTGATTTTTATGTTGCCCGAAACCTATATTTATAATAGAAGTTCTTATCCAAAAATTTAAGAACTTCTCTATTATTTCACATGCATTCCTAAAATTATAATAACTATGATTTTGTACTCTAATAAATATTTGACATGATAAGCCTTGGAGAAATCAAATAAGGATAAGGATAATTAAATATTTGTTGAAGTTTTCAATTCTGTAAATTGTAGTTCTCTGCTAATGCATGTGTCTCAATGATTGTGATTATAACTTCTAATAGTCCCCCTTAATCACAACTACCACCACTTAGGATTCCCAAACAATCTCTTTGGTGCTCAAAGCTTTCTCATCCTAGTGACTTGGTGAAAATATCTGTATATTGTTCTTTCTTTAGATCTACAATAATCCAAATATAGCTATCCATTGTTAATTAGTTCCCAATGAAATAGTATCGAGTATCTATGTGCTTGCTCTTCTTATGAAACACAAGATTCTTGGATAATGCAATTGCTAAGTTATTATCACAAAATATTTTTGTTGCTTCCTCTTGTTTATGTCTCAAATTTTCTAACACTCTTCTCATCTAAAATGGCCTAACATGCTAATCTTGTTGGTGCTACATACTCTACCTTTTCTGATGAAAGAGTCACAATAGGTTATTTCTTGGATTCCCAAGATATTGCACCTATTCTAAAATGAAACACATAACCAGATGTACTTTTTCTATCATAAATTATACTTTCACAATCACTAATAGTGTACCCTATGAGTTTGAACTCATCCAAACATGAATAATGAATTCTATAATTTCTCGTTCCATTCACATATCTCAAAATTCTTTTCCTTGCTTGCTAATGAAAGTCTTTTGGAGACTTCATGAACCTTGAAATGAGACTCACATCATACATTATGTAAAGCCTTGTGGTAGTTAAATACATTAGACTATCAACAAGTCTTTTGTATAATGTTGGATCTACATTAGATCCCTTATCATCCTTTCTTAGCTTCAAACTTGTCATAACTAGCATTGGTGCTGATTTTCTATTGATCATATTGAACCTTTTCAATATATCATTAAAATATTTGGCTTGTGAGATGAATATATCATTCTCATCTTGCCTCACCTCAATGCCAAGAAAGTACTTCATAAGACCTAGACCAATTATTTCAAGTTCCTTCTTCATAGCTTCTTTGAACAAGTCAACTGATAGGTCACCTATAAATATCAAATTATCATCAACATACAAACATACAATTATAATTTTACCTTGTTCATTCATTTTTGTATATAGTGTAGGCTCACTGTTGGACTTACTAAATCCATCCTATATGAGATAAGAATTAATTTTGCTATACCATGCTCGAGGAGCTTGTTTGACCCCATAGAGTGCTTTCTTGAGTCTATAGACCTTACTTTCATGTCTTGGAACTTCATATCCTTGTGATTACTTCACATGTACCTCTTCTTCTAGAAAACCATTTAAAAATATAGATTTGACATTCCATTTGATACACTAACAATTTTTTCTATGCTATAATTTCCAATATTGTCCACATTGTGTCCAGACAAGCCACTAGAGAAAATATTTCATTGTAGTCAACTCTAGGTTGTTGTGAGTATGCTTTTACCACAAGTCTTGCCTCATGCTTTTGTATATCTCCATCTATATTTATCTTAGTGTTATAAAACCACTTTACTCCTATCACATCCTTTCCTTTTGAATGTTTACTAAGTCCCATGTATGATTCTTTTCAATAGCATCAATTTAATTATTCATAACATGTTTCCATTTTTCATCATTTATTTCATCCTCAAAATAAATTAGATTATCTACTTGTGAAAATTAATATAAAAAGAGAAATTGGATCAAAATCATTCTCACCTTCATTTTGATCATATATGTCCCTTAAGCTTCTTGTTCTTGGTATCCTTGAGACTAATAATGTTTCACTTGGAGTAGATCCTAAATGATGCAAGCTTGATGGTCCTCCACCAAGAGTTCTTACTAGAGATTGTATTTCTTGTGCAATGCTTTATTGAACTTGAGTGGGTATAGGAGGAGTTTCTATGGGAGCACTTGTTGGAATTGTAATTTCGCTATCGTCTTGCTAGAAAAACATACTAAAACATTAAATATTTTCTCCATTCTTACATCCAAGCTACGTCTTCTATGAATTATACATCTCTACTTATTATCACTTTTCTAGTTATAGGACTACACATCTTGTAAGCTTTTGTATCCTTGCTATAACCAACAAATATACATTTTTTCCCTTGTTATCCAATTTCTTTCTCAACTCATTTGGAACATGATCATATGCTACACATCTAAATACTTTCAAATGAGAAACATTAAACTTGTTTCCACTCCATGCTTCCTCTGGAACCTTATTCATATCACTTTTGGTTGGGAATCTATTAATTATGTAGATTATACATGCTACAACTTCTGCCCAATACTCATTTGACATATTCTTAGCCTTCAACTTACTCGTATCCATGTTCATATTAGTTCTATTCTTTCTCTCTACAACAATTTTTTTTTGCGCAGTGTACTTGGTAGTAAATTGCTTTTGTATTCCATGATCCTTGCAAAATTTGATAAACACATTTGAGATGTATTCATCACCTTTGTCAATTCTTAAAACTTTGATATAATATCCACTTTTCTTCTCAACTAAAGACTTGAATTAAAAAATATATAAAAAACATCAGACTTATGCTTCAAGAAATAAACCCTTGTCTTTCTGGAGTACTCATAAATAAATGTCAAGAAATAAACACTTCCACCAATTGAGGGTGTCTACATTGGTCCACACAAATTAGAGTGAATTTTCTCTAAGGGTGCCCTTTCTCTAATTGACTTTCCAATGGGAAATGTCTCTCTATGTTTCTTTCCCAACATACAACCCTCAAACACTTTATCTGGTTTTTCTATCAATGGAAAACCTTTTACCATATTCTTTTAATGTAATAAATTTAGGCCACTAAAATTTAAGTGTCCAAATCTTAAATGCCAAAGACAGTTTTCATCTTTTATTTCTATTTGAAAAGCTACTTGTGATAATTCTTGAGTGATTTTTTGTGCAAATTTACCTCTTAAATTTGGTGTTATCCTTAAGGGAAACATTCTATTGTTCATCATTTGAACTTTTTCCATTAGCTAATTTCTTGGAAGTTTCAATCCAAGATAATACATTCTTTTTTTTTGAAAGTACCTCTATATACCTTTTGAACAAGTTTCCCAATGCTCATCAAATTATGTTTTAATCCAAGAACAAACTAAATATCAAAAATAATCTTTTTCTCCTCTTATTTAGTTAGAATGATGACATTTCCTTTTCCCATTACTGACACTTTATTATCATTTCCCAGAGATACATACGATTTTATGGACTTATCCAAACTTGAAAACATTTTGAAATTACCCCTCATATAATTAATACAACCCGAATCTATAAATTAAACATCTTTTTGACTCTGTTGAGCAACATTACATGCTAGAAACATACTGCCTTGATTTTGATTTTCTCTAGAAAAATTTTCACTTTGATTTTCTCTAGAAACATACTTTCATAATGACCATATATTTTACAATTGTGAAATTTAACTTGAGTTTTTTCATACCTTTGACTTTTAGATTGATTTTGACTCAAAATTTGATTGTTGCCTCTTCCACTTGGATTGGCTGGGCTGGTTCTTCCACTTCTATATGTCTTTCTTCCTTTGCTTGTACAATGAGAAATTGTGACTTGTGACTTAAAAGAATGCTCCAAGGAAGAGTTAGAAGATTAACTAAGTCTATTCTCATGAGAAATTAGAGAGGCATGAAGCTCATCAACAGAGTATTGAGAAATATTTTTTGTTTCTTCTATAGTCACAACAATAGATTCAAACTTTGTAGGTAGACTTCTTAGAATCTTTTCAACTATTCTTCTCTCTTCAAGAGTATCACCATGAGATCTAATTTCATTGACTTGACAATAAATTGACTAAAAAAAATATCCACAGATTTAGATTCTTTTATATACATTGTTTCAATATCTCTTCATAACATTTTTAGTTTTGCAATTTTCACTTTATCCATACCATGGTATGCAATTTGAAGAATATCCCATGCTTGCTTTGATTTCATTGCTGCTGTAACTCTTGGAAAAATGCTCTCATGTATTGCCTAGAAAATGTAGAAAAGAGCTTTAGCATCCTTCTTTCTATTATCCTTTAATGAATCCTTATCTGCCTAGGACAATGCTCCATATGCAGTTGCATCTGTAGGTTCAACATATCCATTCTCTACAACACTCCATATATCTTGAGAGCTAAACAAAACTCTCATTGTAATTGACCAATATTCATAATTATTTCCATTGAACTATACAATCTAGGGATTTGACAAACTTTTACTAGAAGAACATGCCATTAACTTGGCTATGACACTAGATGAAGGAAATAGTAGTAGAATGGACATAGAAAATATGAAAAATAAACCACACAAAGATGAAAACTAAGCTGATTAATACAGGGATTAAGTTCTTTTCATTCTATGAGACACATATATCGATCAATTCAAACAAGTAGATTTAGAAAGAATATCTTAATTGTTTCTATTATATAAGTAAATTACTAAACCATAAGATTCAATACTTATTAATATTGTAGAAATCCTTTTCTTAGAAATAAAACTACACTTCTAGAAATTAGAGCTAGTGCTCATACAATAAAAAAAAAACTAAACTAAGATCTAACTTGCTAAAACTAGAAAATGAGTTGCTACTCTCACATGAAGGAAAAGCTATTGTTTCCTACTTCAATTTGATTTCTATGTTGCCAAAAACCTATATTTATAATAAGCATTCTTATCCAAGCATTTAAGAACTTCTCTATTATTGCACATGCATTCTTGACATTATAATAACTCTAATTTTTTTGTCCAATAAATATTTGACATGATAAGCCTTGGAGAAATCAAATAAGGATAAGGACCATTAAATATTTGTTGAAGTTTTCAATTCTATAAATTTCAGCTCTCTAACGATGCATGTGTCTTGATGATTATGATTACAACTTCCAATACCAAGTTCCCAAGCTAGAAGGAATAATGAACGTTAACCTAGATATAGCATGTTTGTACAATTTAATCTCCATAAAGAGTCAAGGAATTGGTAGAATCAAGGCCAAAGCAAAAAACAACAATAGTGGAAATGTTTCCTACTTGTGAGAAGCATAACAATGATATTGAAAGTTCAAAAAAAAGCCCTCAACAATATCCAACATAAATTCCATTCAATTTGAATCCTATTCCAATAATTCTCAATTGTAGAAAGATGAGTACTAGGGAAAAATAATTCTAAATAAGTGACTATATAGAGAAGGCTAAATGAAAAAGACAAGAAGAGAAAGAAATAGGAAAACCAAAAATGTTTGACTATAAATCACAAGTTTTAGTATAGGAAAATTGAAATACATCAAACCTACATATATGATGCCACACATCCTCTTGTAAATGACATGCCTACTATCCTACCAAGTGCCATATGTGCAAATCTAGTTTTCTAATAATTTTAGAAAAAAAGGGGATGACCAATCTAAAATTGGAAAATTCCATTTAATTGAAAAATTGATAAAGACCATATATTAAAGCTAATTCTTAAGAGGCTACACAATTTTCTAGAGGAGGTGAAAATATTAGTCCCCTTCATAGAGGCAAGGACTAACAAGTAATAATTTTTTTAAAAAGATTATGTTAAGAAAAAGTTGATGATTAAAAAACCAAAAGAATAAAATTGAACACACTTAGAGTAAAATCTTGAAGATATCATTGATCTATGCTTAAAGAATATCAAATCAAAATACTATTATACCTCCCTTCTATCTTCTATTCCCTCAATCAAATTATGCAATAAGATGCCAACTCATGACTATAATGTAATAGCTTAAAAGAGCTACTTGGTTAAGTTTAGAGTTAACCAAAAAATAAACACTTTAATAATGATGCTCAAAGCACCGAATAAAATAATGGCTAGAGGACTGAGAAAAAGTTCCTAGCCAACAACAACATTTCAAAGGCCTTGGTCACAAATTTGTTACACAAAAAATATACTTTTGAATATGTGAGATTAGCTCATTAACCTAAGGCATATCATTCTTATAAACTGAATTTCATCATTGACCATGGAGTCCATATTGAATATAAGTGATATCAATGATGATTGTACAATGAAACAAAATATCAATACCAAACTAAATAATGAACTAGAATAGTTTGAATTATTAACAAGAATATTAATATAAATATCAAAATCACATTTTATTATCTATTGGAAGGTACAATTCATTGTCAATGTCACTTACCAATCCAAGTTAGTATTTTTGTCAGCAAGGGCAACAAAGGCTTAGTGACCACAAATAGATCATATATACAAACATATTTGTAAACATCCAACATAGAGATAGTTATTAATCAAATATAGAGCAAGGGTTAGATCAAATCCAAAATATAATCAACCAAGTGATTTAGGTTAATTCCTTAACAAAAATCAATACATTATAGATAATCATAATTATGCATGTAATCATAAATGAACAATATTTTGAATAAGTAAATTATAATTGTGTAACTAATAAAAAACCTAACCATTAAGAAGATCTTGAAATGCTATTAAATAATTGTTCATAAATTGATTCACACTTCAGAAAAATTAGCACAAAATGACTCTTGATGCCTAGTTTGAAGTGTAATTATTGCTAAGATTTGGATTGAATGAGTTTGATAATTTTTCTCTAAATTTTATAGGGTATGAATCCCCATGAAATATTTCCAATTAATCCATTATGCTACAAACATGCATGCTTTAACCCAAAAGAAAGAAAGAAACACACAAATCTACCCATAAAGATCGAATAGACACAAAGAAGCAAACATCTAAGAAGAACAAATAAATGCCACAAAGTCCATTTATTTAGACATTTAAATTACAAATAAAATAAGAGAGGAGAAATGAATATCCATTCTTTCTAAGAAAATAATCAAGACTTAAAAGACCAATTAATAAACATATTCAGAAAAAAATGAGATAGAGTTGTACTTAAAGAAAACTGAATGTAATTCAAAGATTAATATTAGTCAAAAGATAGGTATCCAAACACAATTTTTCAGTATACTAATAACCTCCTTCTCTAAAAATACAAAAATATAACACATATGTCCTTGTCTCACAAAAAATTACAATTTGAAATAAAATATTTTGCAATCAAAACACACTCAAATCTTCCCCACTGTAGCACAAAGTCTCCAAAAGAAGAAGATGGAATCCCCTCTTCCTTGCAGCATAAAACACCTCTAAAAGAGTCCCCCTTTTTTCTCAAGTATTTACAATAAATAAACTTTATAGTGATATCATTGAGTTTTATAACTGAATCTTGAAAGATATTATTAATTAAATTTATCTTTATCTTTGTGTGGTCACTATGTTTGATGGCTACCCTTTCCCCATTACCTCTTTTAACTTATCAATAATTTATAAAAATTATAATTAAGAGTTTATAAATATCAATTTATAAAATTTATAAGAAGATTTGGACAAGGGGCATTTGCTGGTAATGAAGTGTTGTCATTATTTTGTGGCTGACATTGACAGTTTCAACAATGCTGCACTCAAACATCCATAACTTTTGATCAGTCAAGAATTTGGAAAAATTCTTTGGAGAGAATTTAGAGAATTAGGTTTGCACAATCATATCCAAAATTTATCCCAATACAATATTTTTATTAAAAGTTAATATGACCCATGCACATGACTATTTCTATGTCATCAACAAATTTGTGGTTACAAGTTCTATTGAAAATTCTAAATATTATCCATATCAACTATTACACACGGATCACCAATTTGAAATTAAATTCATTTTTAGGATATTATCTCCCACACAAAAAATTCATATGGATCTTTGTCATCATTTTTTTCCAACATTATAATGCCAAATTCAATGCAATATTCATTAACCCTACTATTAACATTTAACCAAAAAACTAGTTTGAATTGGTTCATTCTTGTATGAGCCTGACTGTACTAGTTGAACTAACTATACCCAGACTGAGCCACCTTAAACCTTGATGATCCATCATGACCCAACCTAAGATGGGTGGAACCCAATTGTACTTGCATAAACTTGTTTAAACCATGCCAAACTAGCTTGAACCATCTTCATGTTGGCTGAACCAATATGAATTGGTTTGAACTATTTTGAACCACTTTGAAATCTATTGAATCTTTTTGAATCTATTAAATTAGTTTGAACCACTATGAACTATCCTGAACCAATTTGAACCCTTCAAACCTTGTTCAACTTGTATGGACTAGTTTGAACCCTGTGGAGCCATGTTGAACCATAATATACTTGTGTGCTATGAAAACTAGTGTACAAAGAACATTAGTCAATTGAAAAACATTCACAAACTAATCACATACCAACATATAAATTAGAAAATAAAAGAAAATAAGAGGGATGCAAGCAAAAAGAGAGCACTCCAAAATTATATCAATGAGTAGATGCATCCAAAGGATGGAGATGTATGCTCAAGTGTGGCTTCAAGCTTCAATGGATGAGATATGGATGAATGATTCAACAATGGAGGAATGAGTGGATTTTTCCATTTTAATGATATTTTGATAGTTCTTAGGCTCTCAAAATAGTACTATAAATTTTCATATGAAGGTGGATGATTTATGAGAGGAGAGGGGTTCAATTTATAGGAAATTGGGGGAGAAGGAGATAAGAATTCCTAATGGATAGTTAATTGAGTGAGGTAGGAGATAGGGGTTAGTTGACTGGGATAGGTGGAGGAAATAGAATTCTATATTTAGAGATGGATGAGGGAGATGTGGCATGAGAGTGGAATTGGGCTTGAGTTAGAGGGAATAAGTTATGCCTTAACTTATGCAAGAGATCTACAGAGGGGTTTTAGACATGGAAGATATGGTGATGTGTTTCAGTTAAGGTGGGTGAGGTGGATAAGTTAATTGGAGGATGTGGAAGGTGGATGGATTTGTTAGAAAAAAGGTTGGTGGGTGATCTTAATTAATTAAATGAATTATTTAATAAAAAATGAGAATTATTGGTGCATAATATCTAATTAAATAATTGAATTATTTAATTAAAAGAAGAATATTTGGTGCATGAGTTAAGCTTGGGTAACTGTTGGGTTGAAGGGTTAGTTTATGGGTGGAGATTTTTAATTAATTAAATTAATTAAATAGAGAGGGCTTTATGGAGATTAAATTAAATGGGTTTTGCATTTATTTAATTTAATAGAGGAAGAGGGATTTTATTAATAAATTTGACTATTAACTATCTGTTAATTTATTAATTTGGCTATAATTAATTAATTAGGGGATAACACTAAAATAATTAAATATTTAATATTTAATTAAAATATGCTTTATAAAGATGATTAAATTTCATTATGAATTTATGTGATTAGATTTAGGTGTCTACAATACCTGCATGTATTTGTCTAAAAATGTCAAAGTATTTTGAACTTCTTTGAACCAATCAAACCATTTTTAACCCTTTGAACTAATTTGAACCATGTTGAACCCACTTATAGTTGCAAATCTACACTTTGTCCATTTCTAGTGAACTGTTTGAAGCAATTTTCACTAGTTCAAGGTGGTTCAAGGCCTATTCTTGAACTAATTACACCAACTAAACTAGATTGAATTACTTTGAACCCAAATGAACTTGGTTCAACTTAAATATAACCATTTTTGAAATGCATCCTTTTTGTAAAAGATCATAAGGAAAAGATTCACACTTGATCGCTGACCATTATGAATAGGAAAAGTAATTGGATTTTACATTTTTAAATGGGGTCCATATGTAAACTAACATTGGCTCTAATTGGGGGACTTCTTTTGCATGCAAAAGGAAGAGAGCTCCAACATCCCTGGTCCATAGAAATCTATGCCAAGAATATTTGGATAATAGAGTCATAAAATAATGGATTATAGGAGCTTCTTGCAGATGGTTTGAGTGGAGCAATGGAACTAGCAAGCTAAAATGCCTATACTAAAAACAAGCCAAAACAAGTTGAAATAAAGAAGAAAAATCTATGCACTAAAAAAACTTGAAAAGAAAGGACATATTCAAGGACATATTTACAAATATATACATAGGTAGAAAATATCCCACCACAAGGAGAAAGGGCAAGAAGAACTCACATGTACCAATTAACTGGTATGGAGAAGTAAGAGCCTTTCATTTGTAGAAAACTATATGTGACTAAGGTAGCCCTAGACCAATTCTCTTTGCAAACTTCTTCAGTGCTAAATACCAAAATGATAGTGTGCAACAATTTGCTAACAAAATAATCTTCTCTAAAGAGCCAAGACTCATTGTAAATTTTTGATTTCTCCTTGGCCTTTTGCATATCACTTTAAAAATAATTTCTAACTTCTAGTTGAAAGAAAACATGCCTAGAAATCTATTTAAGAAAGGTTAAATAATATTTGTAATTGATGTTATCAAGATCATCTTTTCTCATTCAACCTTTAGTGTTATGATATATTTTAGCAAACGAAAAAATTACATCTAGCATGGGATTTTATTTTTCAAGGGTACTCACTTTGTCTCTAGTAGAAAGAATATCATCATTACATATACCAACCATTCCACCCATCTTGTCATTTCTCAAAACAACATAATGTTAAACCTCCGCTTTGTGATATGGATTTATCACAACAAAACTCTCCTCTTTGATAGCTGGTATGTATTTTTCCCTCACATAAGAGAATGTTATCCCAAATAGTTGATCTCTCTTGGTACTGTGGTATCTCATCTACATAGTTGTCTTCTTGTCCTACCTTAGGATTCTCATTATGAACCAAATTTTTAGGATTAGAATAATCTTCATTAAAACTACATGTCATGTTGGTATCATCACAAGCAAGGGAAAATGATAGTACTTTGTTATTGAAATGAGAAAATTATTTATTTCTCTGGTTGCAAATTTTAAAATGCAAAGAATCATCCTCATTTTCCTTTTTAATGAAATCAAATGTCTCACACTATGATTGGATACTAATATGGAAATATTCATTATTAAAACTAGTTGGATCAAGATGACATTCCATAAATCTACAACTAATAGATTCCACCTCCAAGGTGGAGAAAGGTTGTGGTGAAATATTTCTATTTAGATTTCTAAATTCTTCAACACCACTTTGCTCCTTCTTTCTCACTGATAGTTCTTGCACAACAATTTTTTTCTTGATGAGGATGATACCACGAAATGATTTCAACCATCTCACTTGCTTTGCCACATCTTTTGTAACTTCTCCAATTGAATCATTTCTAAATAGTGGAATGAAGATAAAAATATCTAATATATCTCCACTTCCTTCTCTAGCCTAATCTTTTAATTTTTTTGGATATGTCAGAAATACCTCTCAGCATTTGTCTTCAATAGAGTCACCAACCTCCATAATCAAAGTGGAACCTTCAAATTAATGAGAAAATAAAATATAGGAACTTCAATTTCTTTCCCTAGAGGAGTTTCCAATGATCTATTAGTAAGTAGATTCATACTTTAAAAAAATCAACACAAAATCCTAACATCCAAGTTGAAGATTTGCTAACTATTGGATAGATTATCATGAGATTGATAATCTTCCTTTGAATTTTATAAGGCACAACTCCTATGTGAGATTTCCAATTAATCCACTATGCTATGTAAACATGCATGCTTTTAACCCAAAATAAAGAAAGACACAAAAAAATCTACATATAAATATGGAATAGGTACAAAGAAGAAAACAACTAAGAACATAAGATAAATGACACAAAGTCCAATTATTCAAACCTTTAAATTTAAAACAAAGTAAGAGAAGAGAAATGATAGGGAGGTTGGATGAACTAATCATTGGCTCATTCTCTTAGTCTTCTTGTGACACTTCAAGAGTGTCTTCCCACACCACTTGCCACCTATAGGTCCCTAGTTGTCTAGGGATCCCCTGGTCTCTCTAGCCAACCTAGATACAAAGAAAGATTCATCAATAAAGTCAAAACTTGATGCATTCTTGCTTCACTCAACTTAGCCCTTAAAACACCATAATGGATCTTAACCTTGAAATCTTGAACTAAGCCTTATAGAGGTGTGGACATACTATTAAATACTTCAACTCAACCTTCTAATGGTGTTAAAAGTCTCACTTGATTCATCTTATCATTTGATTTCATTAATTCTTCACAATTAGGCCTAAAAGGCTACTAGCCCCAATTAGGTCTCCTGTAGTGAGAAAATAGGGATTTTCTCCCAATCCTTCCAAAGTAACCCTACACATTTTCTTGGGATTATTAGACCATGTACCAAAATGGCATCATGGCGATGAGATGACATAGGAAGACCAACGATAAAATCCATAGATATAGTGTCCCATTTCCACACTGCAATCTCATGTGGTTAGAGAAGCACGCCAGGATGACGGTGCTCCACCTTCACCCTTTGGCACTTGAGGCATCTCGCAACTATGCTAGCAATCTGCACTCTCATGCCTGGCCAATGATACAACTGCTTCAAATCTGCATGTAACTTCTTAACACCGAGGTGCATTGCATAAGGTGCTTTGTGAGCCTCAAGTACAATGAGCTCGCGCAAACCCCCAATGGAAGGTACATACATACATCCCCTATGATGCAAGAGTCCATCGGACTCCAAGGAATACTCTGCAAACTTCTCTTCCAAGGGTCTCTAAGAATGTACTAATTGACTAACTTCTGTATAAAGCTCATCAGCTAGAAAGTACTGCAAGATCCGCTCTCTCAAGTCAGTGCAAGTAGTCACAGATGAAAGCTCATGGTGCCTTCTACTTAAGGCATCTACAACCACATTCTCCTTTCCCTTGATGTAATGTACATAAAAATCATAGTCACACAAAAACTCCATCCACCTTCTTTGCCTAGCATTAAGGTTCTGCTGAGAAAATATGTACTGCAAGCTCTGGTGATCGAAATGAAGCTCGAATCTATGACCTAGAAGGAAATGTTGCCATCTCACCAAGGCATGAACCACTGTTGCTAGTTCTAGGTCACGAGTAAGATAATTGAGTTCATGAGTCTTCAACTTCCTAGACTCAAAGGAAATAGGTCGTCCTTCCTGCATAAGGACTGCTCCTAAACCATCTAAAGATGCATTGGTGCACACCACAAAATTTGCAACAGGATCTAGTATTGCAAGAATTGGTGCACACCACAAAATTTGCAACAGGATCTAGTATTGCAAGAATTGGTGCACTCATGAGGGCTCTCTTGAGCTCTTCAAAAGCTCTACCACACTTATTCGTCCACTTGTACTTCTTCCCCTTCCTCTAAAGAGAAGTGATGGTGTGTGTCAATCTAGAGAATCCTAAAATGAAGCGTCGATAATAACTTGCTAGCCCCATAAAGCTCCTCACTTCAGTAACACTGGTGGGTGCTAGACAATCCATGATAGCCCTGATCTTTGATGGGTCTACTGAGACACCATCACTTGATATGACATGACCCAAATAATGTATCTCAGGTCTAAAGAATGCACACTTCGACAAGCTGCCAAAAAAATGATTCTCTCTCAGCCTCTGCAAAACCTGTCTCAGGTGCTCTTCATGCTCTCTCTCATCATGAGAATAAATTAGAATGTCATCAAGAAACACAACCACAAACTTATCCAAAAAATTATGGAATATTCCATTCATGAGGCTCATGAATATAGTTGGAGCATTTGTAAGGCCAAAAGGTACCACAGTGAACTCGTAGTGGCCATATCTAGTACGAAAAGTTGTCTTGGGGATATCACTATCCACAATCTTCAACTGATGGTAACCTGACTTTAGGTCAATCTTTGAAAATACTCGGGCACCCTGCAACTGATCAAAAGGATCATTGATTCTGGGAAGAGCATATCGGTTCTTGATGGTCACTTTGTTCAATTGCCGCTAATCGATACACAACCTAAGTGATCCATCCTTCTTCTTGATGAAGATCACCGGTGCACCCCAAGGTGACACACTAGGTCAAATATGCCCCTTATCTAAGAGTTCCTCCAATTGAGCCTTTAGCTCACTAAGCTCATGAGTAGTCATCCTGTATGGTGCTCTCGAAACTGGCTCAGCTCCTGGAACTAGGTCTATGTGAAAATCCACTGCTTGCGGTGGAGGCATACCAGGAAGCTCTGAAGGAAACACATCTACAAACTCCTGAAGGATTGGAAAATCATCAAGGGATGGCTCCCTTTCTGAATCTTCCTCTTGGTCACTAATAGTGATAGCAAACAATTGACAACCCTTTTGCATGCACTGTCTAAGCTGCATAGCAGAAATCATACGAAGGGACACTGGTCTCTTCACTCTGAAGATCTCCCTAGAGATACCATCATCATCCACACATTCTACCCTCTTCTGTCGACAATCCATCCTGGCACTATGGGCATAAAGCCAATCCATGCCAAGAACAACATCATAAGAACCTAGAGGGGTAATGCATAGATCAGTCCTAGTGGACAGGTCTCCAATCTACATCTGACAACTCCGCACCATGGAACTAATTGACACTCTGGCTCCCGAGGCTAACTCTACCTCTCAACTAACATCCTGTCTAACTGCCACTAGCCCACAATGCTGCACCACAAATGGAGATATAAAAGAGTCAGTAGCCCTAGAATCAAATAAAATTGCAACCATATGGCCCTACATAATACCTGTAGCCTTGATAACTATGGCCTGATGCTCAGCCTGGCGGTTGTCAACCACTGTAAAAACTCTATGGGATCTACCCATGTCACCTACTTTCGGCTATGAAAAAATCCTGCTCTGACCACTGGATGCCTGTCCTTGTGGACACTCCCTAGCTATATGACCCATGCCACCACAAGTGTAGCATGGTTCGCGAGTATAAGATCGTGCACCCTATGACCCAGACTGCTATGGGCCTCCTAACCTGCTAGATCTGCTGAATCCTCCCCTAGAAGACTGCTGAGTCTTCATTGACTGTGACTGTTGGGCCTATACTTTCTCATCCTACCTAGGACCCTATGACTACCACTGCGTGGGCCTAGAGCCCTGATATCCTTGAGAAGGTTTTTGCTACTGTTGCTGGGGTTTTGGCTGCTAAGACTGCTGGCCCCTAGAGGACCCTGCTGTATAGTTCTGATTCCCTTTCCAAGGGGGTTTCTGCTGGGAGGAGTTTCAGTTCTGAGATCAATCTCGTGACTCCTGCCTACCTCGAGTATCCTTGGAAACTAGTGCTATCTCCATTGCCTGTCTAAAGGTGGTAGGGAATGCCATCCTAACTGGGCCCTGAAGAGAGAAATTCAAACCCATGATAAAGCGATGCACCTGTAGTTTCTCATCCTTCATGTATTCCACATAAGGAGGACCTCAAGAAACCTACTCTTGTACTGAGCCATTATAAGGCCTCTCTAATAAAGAGAATGGAACTCCTCTATCTGTTTCTACCAGAAATGCTCTGACAAGTACCTCTCCCAAAATATTTCTAGAAAAGATTCCCATGTGAGGGTGTCCATCCTCACTCCACCTATGATCTCCTCCTGATGCCACTAGTTGGAGGCATCCCCTCTCAACTGATGAACTGCTAGGCACACTTTTAGATTACTCCCATAAGGGCATAACCCAAAGCACCGCTATAGGCTCTGCAACCATGCCTCTGCTACTGAACCCTCAGTGGTACCGGTAAATAATGGTGGTCCAAGTCGAATTAATTCCCTGATGTCATCTCCTACATGTCTAGGAGGTCTGTCAAATGGGGGTCCTCTCTAGTGTATGGACTCTTCCTCGTGTTCACCCTAACCCTCTAACTGCCTCGGTGGGGGACTCCTAGTCCTCTCTTTGACTCTGGGCCCGCCTCCTTTGGGTCCCTCTGCTTCCACTACTGGAATCTGTTGAACTGGCTGAACTACAGGTACTACTCTCTGCTGAACTACATTGATCAAATTCTGAAGTGCATCTATAATGTCCTGGTTTGGGTTTGGTGGTGGTGGAGGTGGAGGTGGTCCATCCTCCTGTCTCGCTCTACCACCCCTAGCCCTACGACCTCTGCCTCGCCGGCTATGAGTAACAGGTAGCATCTATACAATTAAAAGCTTGAGTTAAATTTTGGAAGCACAATGGTTTAAGGTTTCTAGCGTTGAAACACGGGCTCTGATACCAAAATGTTATGCCCAAAATACGAGGGCAAAAACATAATTAATTAATTTTTATTATTATAAATAATTTGAATGCTCCAAGTTTGAAATGATTGATAAAATTTTTAGTACAGGTTCTTTACAATACATTCTAAGATTATAAACATGATGATGGTTATATCGATAAGATATTAAAATGCTATTCTAACATTGATAATGGTAACTTATGTTCTTACATGTCTTATACAACATCATAGTTAAAATTGTTTAAATTAAAAGTGTAGATGACTACGAGATTGTTGGGTCAAATATCTAAGCAATTAAAATCTACTTAAAAAAAATTGTTTTAATTAACCAATGACCCTTAAATTAAGCTACTTTACTAAACAAATTTAAAACTTAATTGATTAACACTTAGCTAGATAATCATTTAATTACGAATGCATATATAAAAAGAAACACTACCAACTATCATAATTAATACTAATCCAAATTTTAATCAACATAATATGTAGACTGATCTCAACTAATAATTATGAGTCTAAAGCTAATTGAAAATTTTCTAACATTTGATAAAAAAAACAACTAAATTAATCTAAGAACAAAACTAACTAAATCTAATACATACTGACTAAACATAAATAAATAATACATTAAAACTAGTTAAGAGAAAACATTAGAAGAGAATTATAGTTCTACAAGTTAAATGATGGTAGAACCTATAATTTAACATGATACACAATTTATAACAAAATTTAAGCTTACCCTTTTAATTCTAATAAGATCACTATTCTATTAACGCCAAATTAAAACTATATTACATTAAAACAATATAATAGTAAGCTAACTTAATTTTCTACTAACTTAAAATAACACAACATCTAACCTAACTAACACAACTTATTACTAACAATTAAGATTACATTTTAAACTAACTATTAGAAAATATTAATGAAGAAACTAAAATTGAATAAATAAAATAACTAACTAAATCTAAAACTAATCTTAAAATTTAGAACTAACTAATTTTAACTCAAAAGCTATACTAAACACTAATACTTAATCTAACCTAAACTACTAACAACTAAGCATATCCTACTAACCTACTAACCTAATCCCAAAACCTTACTAACCCACTAAACCCCCTTAACCCCTCCCCATGGTTCCCCATGCTCTCCACGCAACCCAAAATGGTCTGCACAAAACAAGGGTCTGCAACATGCAACCCCAAGGAGACCTGCCAAGTACGTGGGTCAGCATGTAAAGAAATAAGGACTGTCATCCATGGAGATTGGTGGAGAAGAGGGATGAGTTAAAGTAAAAACAAATCAAAGCAACCCTACACTCAACCAAAGACAATGTCCCAAAAAAGGAGACTTTGCAGGTGATGTCATCTTTCATGATGACTATTGACTTGCTCAAAACAACAACAAAAAAAAAAACATATTTAATGTATTAAAAAGGTGACACCCAAGGAGAAAAAGAAGAGCATTAACCATAAAAAGTTTTATAGGTGAGGAGGTGATGAGATTAAATATATATTTTTTGAATTTCTTTAAAAAATTTATCATGTAAATCTTGCTTTAACCTGATTTTGTTTTGCCATAAAATTTAAATGAAAAGAATATTTAAAAGAATATTCTCTATTGCTCCCATACAAAATAAAAAGATCTCTCATACAATTTCTAGAGTGATATATGTGCTGCTATAGGTCTTATTTCTTTTTTTTTTAATGCATTTGAAACTTTCTTGTAAGTTTAAATCTTGCTATGGAATTTTATAAGGTTGGTGTTTTTAATACACAATGATATTAACTTATCACCTACTATGTATCATGTTCAACAAAAACACTATTGCAAGATCATCAAAACCTACGTAAATCTCTTATGAATTTCGGGTTGATAATTTCTATGATCCCTAAATACTATGCATTTCAATGATACCCTTATTACATGAAATAATCATCTACATATTCATTTAACTATCTATTTTAACTGAAGGAGCAAAATTGGAATAACATAGTGACTAGATTAGTCTTAAGGCAATTGAGACAATAAAGAGATCAAAATGATAATGCTCTATTCATTTTGATGGGAGTATCAAAACACACCAAGTTCTTTCCTCTATCGTGTTTTCAGATTTAAGTTTGGATATCTTGACATAATTCTTTCCTACATGTTCTTGCAAATTCACTTTCAACACAACCATCCATAAACTAAATCATACCAAACTCAAAGGAAATACCATACATTTACAATTCGAATCTTGCATAATTGAACATCATTGTTTCATCTTATCTTTGATACACATTCATATGACAACATAGAATACAAAAATTTTAAGAGAAGCAAAATTTACTCAATCACTTATTTTATTATCAACCTGGTTCAAAGGCTCAGCCAGGAAAGAACTAGGAAAAAAACCCGGCGTCGTGGCCACTTCACAATCAAAATTGAAATTACAAGTTACATAGGGTCTCCATCCTAATTTCAACAATTTAATCAAATTTTTTTTATGACCCTAATCAAGGGATTTATAATGTTTTCTGCAACTCACTTCTAGAACCATGGAGGAAACAGAGTCTGATCAGGTGACAACCAAGCATAACCAAGAGACAATAAAACATGCATAATTCATACATGGTTTACACAATAGGATTCACAATGAATCAAAACTAGGGAAAGGTGGATTCTTCCAACTAGGAGAAGTCAAGCACAACACCAACAAATGCCCAATCGGGGCTATATACCAAGAACTTTCGTTCTTCCATTTCAACATACCAAAATCATACAAGGTTTGTGCTGACAGGTAGGGGCCCATAACACCCTACCCTTTCTCCCTCTTCTCATCCTGAGAAGAGACTCTACACTAGTTGGAGTCTGACTAAATAGACCTTCCCCAAAATTGGTCACTTCTTCCCTCTCCAAGGGTGAGTAATACCAAAACACCCATGCAAGAAAAACTCAAAATTGCAAATGTAAACATGAAAGGAAAACAACCAAAATAACATAGTTTTCAAATCTTCCCAACATACCCACAACCATACAAACAGTGAAACAACAACAAGGTAACATGAACATGAAACAAAACATAAAAACTGAATAAGGGAGATGAGAATTTCCTACCTTCACAAAGAGGTAATGGCAATGAACAAGTTTGAGTAGAGTATCCCTTTTCCTTCCTCCAACCTTCAAGAATTCCTCTCTAAATGTAGAGATTGGGTAACAACCTCCACAAGTCCAAGAAGGGCCTCTAAATAATCCTCTAACTCAACCACCCAAAAGGAGCAATAACTATTTCCACCCACTAGCAATTCTAGAAACTCCTAACTCAACCTACACTATGGTTAAACCCTAAGTGGAGATGAGGTGAGGTAACTCAAGATAACCATGGTCAATTTTCGCACAAAGGCAAAAAGAGACTTTTTGAGTGACCTCAAAAGTCAATAAAAGGGGCTTAGGGGTTGGAAAAGACCCCTAACCCATACCCATACCCTTTGGGTAGAATAATTTCATGTTTTAAGTCTTAGGAAAAAGGTTTAGAGCCAAATAAAATCTAGGAATAAAATAGCACCCTCAAACTACTCTAACATGCAAATAAGCACTAATCCAGATTAGAGATGACTAACCTCAATTAAGAACCTAATAGTAATCTGACACTAACCTAAACCAACTTGGTCCAAAGGTTAAACAATTAACCCTAAACAACACACCGAAGCATATAAACATTTTACGAGTGTCAAGTGATACTGAAAGAACATAATTACGAACATTAACACTCACTAAACAAAGAAGATACATACATATGTCTCATAATACAATACGTGAATTACGAACAACAAGGCTTCCAAAAATTAACACAAAGAGATCAGTTTTGTTCCTCCGTAGGGTTTCTCGGCTAAATATCTGCACACTCATTACACACATCAGTAGTCCCGTAAAATCACATGTACATAAATGTATACGTATTCAAAAATTCACATAAGTTAAAAACACACATCAATAAGGGTTTCTTCATCCTACTTAATTCTTAATCATTTAAAATCTCTTAAATCAAAGTCTCAATCCTACATTTACTAATTTCATCAACATACATATACATGAAACATTAAATGACAATCATCAAATATATCTAAAAATAACATCACACAACATGAAATAATAAAGTATGTTCTAAGCATCAGATAATGTCTCAACATCTCGAGTCGTGAATATCAAAAAAATAATAGTAATGCATCACTATGCTACGATGGGTCGGGGCGAGGCCTCACATGTAAGAACAAGAAATTTTACAAAAGGAAAGTAAATGAACAAAAAATGTTTATTAAATGCCATGCATAACTAAGAAAATATATAACCTAATCACACCAGGTATTATAGTCACAAGTTTAATCCCTTAACTACTATCATGAAAATGCATAAATATGCCCAACAACCACTTCAAAACTCCAATGCTTAGAACTTTTATCCATACAATGAATGTTAAACCCTACATATTGGTTAGGAAATACCTTTTATAGGGTGTTTCGGTGTTTATTTACCCTTATGGCTCTTTTCCATCGAGTTGCAACTTTTTGACAATGTCACTCAAGCAACTTTTCAAAGTTGCAAAGTTGCACAATGCAACTTTTACATCTTTTTGGCAGCTTTTTCCCAACTTAACCAAATGAACTCCAATGCTTCCCAAACTTAACCAAAGACCTCAACTAAGGTAAAAAATCATCCTAAACCACCTTAGACCCTAGTGACCTCATGATGAAGTTTTTTTGGTATTTCTACCCATTGTTGTCTATTAGTGTCAAACAGTTAGCCATTTACAAGGTAGAGTCAGACAATCATCACTGTGATTGAGCTACTTATATAGGCTAATTCATGTACATAAACAAGTATGTATTGAGATCTATAGGAGACAAGTAAGCATTATGTCACTAAGTATTTTCTATATGAGTCGAGCTCAACAACAAGCGTGCAAGTTCCAAGCATACAAGTGCCAAGTTACATAGTGTGTGATAAGAAAATAAAGATCGAGCAACAACAATGTCGAGCATCAGAAAGTAGTAAAGACCAAGCAATGTCAAGTTTACATAAAAATCAGAAATGGAACATAATTTGAGGTAAAAAAAATTTCAAGCTAGCTTGGAAGGAATATTTAAAGTATGCAGAGGTTGTTAATGGCATGGATTACAAATCTCTATGTTGTGTGATCAACGATTCAAATGGATAGGCTAATCTTGGAAGCATCTAGAAAGCTCTTTATGAAACTCTTTAAATAGCAAAGATCTTAACCCAAATTATTGTGCATGAGAGAAATTAGAGCAAGACAAAGAGAGAGAAATACAAGAGTGAAAGAGTGAGAGTATGATGAGCATGATAAGGCGATACAAAATGAAGTGAAAGATCAAGATAATATCAAAAGTCACTGAAGGGTTCTTTTATCACTTAACAAAGAAAGTGACCTAATCTTAGTATGGAAGGGAATACAAGCATTATCATATTAGAGGAGAGGATCATTTAGTAAGGAGAAGACTATAAATTAGCTTACAGAGCAAATCAAGAGTGAAGAATTGAATCAATTCTAAACAACTCGAATCAGGGTCAATCTCTTAATAGAGTGGTCTTAATAGATCTTTATAAATCTCCTAACAGAGTCCTTTGTTGTAAGTGTTAAATCCTCTAACAGGGGGAGACCTACACAATCTCTTAAGCTTTCAATAGGGCAGCAAGGTAAACTTTAAGAAGGCTGCCTCTGAAAAAAGAAATAAAATATTGGCGAATCTTTCATTATTTTGAAAAGAAAAAAATATTTATATTGGTGAATCTCTCAATTTTTTAATTCTAAATATGATTAAAATTGGCAATTAATTTTGAATCATATTTTTTTCTATAATATATTGACGAATCTCAATAATAATAAGAAGTTCATTAATCACCATGGAATATTACAAATCAAAATTGAACATTTTTTTACCTCATGGAATATTATGAGGATCATTACATATACTTTAAATTAATAGTGAAAACTAAATATTGGTGATATATCTCTAAAGTAACTAATAATTATGATAATTATTGGTCAATTCCACTTAATTTCTCCAATAATATATTATATTTAGGTGATTCAATTCTAATCATGTAGAGAATATTGTGGAAAATATTTGAATTTAAATTTTTCAATCAAATAAATTATTGAGCGATTTTAAATATTGTAGAACTAAAATTTGTAAAACTATGGTGATTTAGGTTGTATCAAATCTTAAATTATTAGCCAAAAAATTCTAAAGTTAGCCAATTTGTGAATATTAGCCACTAAAAAATACCTTGTAGGGCAGACCTCTCATAGGGTAGATCATATATTATGATCAAACATTGTAATCATAACATGCTAACTTTATTACTGCAGTAGCAAATATTTGTAGGTGTCATCCCCACCCGAGTTCTACCTTCACGTTGGAGAATTTCTAGATAACAAATACTGTGTTATGTGTTTATTTTCATGCATGTGATGGATCATATTTACATGTTACAACAAGTTATCATTACAAGTTTTATAGGCACAATTTTATTGATAGATGTGAATGAATTGGTGAAAAGTTTAAAGTGTTTATGGTTCTAATTCACCCCCACCCCCCCTCTTAGTATCTTGTTTATACTATTTATACCTCCATTAGTCAACAATTGGTATTAGAGCATTAGTTATCTAAGAGAAGTTAAATGCTCAGAGATTAGATCTTGGAGATGGAGGCTTTAAAATTGGGTAAGGTAATTGACAATCAGGTGATTGACATCCAAATCATACTATAGAAACTTAAGAAGGAAATACAAGATCTAAAGGATTCCCTAAAAAGGAGAAAGGAAATTGCCATCCAAATAAAAAAATTTCTTATGAAGAAGTTGATGTTATAAGACTAGTTGAATCAATCAATCCAAATGAAAAGGCATCTATAGATCTACTTGAAAAGAATAAACTCTTGAATGAACAAATAAAAGGATTGAAAAGAAAAAATGAAATCTAATCAAGTAAGATTATGTGTAGTAACTAAACAAAAGAAGTAACTTGAAGAAGACAAGATTGTGGCTCAAGAAGACAAAATGTTAATGACTACTAGACTTGAAGAAATGATATCAAATGTGTAGAAGCTCACAAGCACACAACTAGACATGATGAATCAAATTATTCATGTAAATTAGTAATTGAATCAAAAGGATGTGGAAATTAAAAATCTAAAATCCTAGAAAGACATATTAAAGAATGAACTAAAAACTAAGAAATAATCTATGGAGAGATTTAACAAACCTAAAGAGGCAATATATTTTGCAGAACTTATGAAGTCATCTAGCTATCCTAATGGGTCAAGACATTCATGCACTAAAAAAGGAAATCATTTAGGAATGAAGAATTGAGGAATGAAAAGTCAAAGGACAAACTAACATGCTATCACTATGGAAAACTTGGTCATACTGCAAACATTTGTCAAGGAAAATATGGTATACAAAATTCTAAACATCTAAGTTTACTGGTTACTATTTTTACTAGAAGAAAAAATGACATCAAATACATGAGTGTAGTTCAAGAATGAGGAATGCATCAACTATACCTAGATTTGAAGGATATTGCTATAACTATGAGAAGTATGGGCACAAAGAATATGAATGTAGAACATAGATCAAACCTTATAGAAAAAATTAGAGGAAGAATTATACGCCTAACAATGTATATTCCAAATGTCACTAGTTTGGACATCTAAGAAAGAATTGTAGGAGTCAAGTACATTAAGAAAATTAGACAAAAGACAAAGGCAAAGGAAAATTGAGAAAATTAGGAATGAAATGAACCAAAAATGTAAAAGGAGAGAAGAAGATGGAAATAGTGGAGCAAATGGAGCTGAGGTCACCCAATCCAATGGAGAAGGTGATCATGTCATCTCAAACTAAAAAAGAAAGGTATACATGGAACTGAATATTTAATTAATATATCATACATCCATTCCTTACATATAAATGTGCCAAAGTTCATATTTGCATAATAAAGATGCATTAGAAAAAATTTATGAAAATTTTTCAAGTGTAAGTAAAATTATCTATGTTGACCAAGAATTACAACATAGATTGAGCACCTCAGAAGTGAAATAATAGAGATTGAATGATATGGAAGAGATCGAGCTATAAAGTAAAATACCTAGCCAAAAGCATAAATATCAATTGAGAAAAATAGCTTCCACCTACCTGAGTACACAACATTAATGGAGATCCTAAATTGATCAAAAGAAGGTATATATCAAAATTTAAAGATATTATCTCATATCTTGAATATAGATTTCAAGAGCATAGAGTGATTTGGTCATTTGAGGACTAGAAAAAGGTCTCAAGAGAAATTTAAATGAAGAAGTTTGAACAAGTGGAGATTTGAAGTGTGCCAAGTAATCAAGAGAAGAAAGAACTTCAAACTCTAACAATGAAGATAGAATCTTCATCAACTATTGGAATGAGTCAAGTGGTTAGTAAAATCCAACTACTAAAGAGTAATGCTTGTCCTCCACCAAAGTTTTGTACTATTCCAAAAACTTCAATGAAAGGAGACTCAAAGGGTGTGCTATCTTCAATACCACCTAGAGTTATTATGATCCATTGTGTTAGAAATTGTAAAATGTGTAAAATTGGAGAAGTAGGAGACTAAAAGATCAAAGAAGCTTATGAGAAGTTGTGCAATGGAGGAATCTTGAAAGAAGAATCCAAATTTGTTAAAAGGAAAAGGTTAACTCATGCCCTAGGATACCTAAGAAAATTCAAGATCAAATGGATTAAAGTTGTTTTGAGAAGAATTCATGACATAAAGTATTGGCTATAGAGTGAACTTGTGGAAATCATGAAGAAAATGATTCATAGGGTTACAAGCTATCCAACCCTAGATAAGATGAAAACCATGTAATGCCTAAGCTAGGAAGAGATTGAGGAAAATATAAGACTAAAGTTGAATGGATGTGGCTTGTCCATCACAAATCTTTTTGATCCACTAATTGAATTTATAGTGAGGGTTATAGTTCACAAATTCTACAAATCAAGTAGATTGAATAGTTTTCCATGTATGGCTATGGATCAAGCTTGGAAGATAGTGGTGAAAGATCATGAGTATGATCTTGCTGAGCTATAAAGACTACAACTCGCAGAGAATATATCATCCATGAAAAAAGTGAGGAATTCAATATGTAAGTTTGGATCCCTCATTGTATGTATTTTATTTTATATCTAGAGGTATTCTCTTGGTATTGGTAATGTTGTTTGAGAACAAGAAAAAATACTGACAAGATAGATTAATGATTACATTATTCAATTGGGAGCAAATTTTGACAATTTAATGGATGCTTACTTTAATGCAGGAGCATCCTAGGCTTCCTTGTAGTCCTGTTCTTTTTGTTTATTCTACTAGTTGCTACCGAGTTCTAGTTACTACCAAGTGCCAATTGCTACTGAGTTCCAGTTACTATTAAGTGCTAGTTGCTACCAAGTTCTAGTTTCTAGTTTTTACTAAGTTCCAGTTGCTGCTAAGTTATCCAGTGTATGTCAAGTGACTCTTCATGTGCCGAGTTACCCAGTGTATGCCATCTGACCCTTCATGTGCTGAGTTTTCCTATTTATACTGAGTGTTAGCATTTGAACATGATTTCTATGAGCCCACTTGTGGGATTTATTTTGATTGCAATATTTATGTTAATATATTTTCTTGGGATGTGTCCTAACCATTGTTGGGTCGACCTTCCTATTTTGTATGTTCTAAAATGTTTTGTAAGCCATTTTGGAAAGTATAAATAAGGGTCTTATTGAGTCTTTTGGAAATTAATTTTTTGGGAAGAAAGAGATGCAAATTTTGAATAGCTAGGGCTGCAGCTTGAGAACTAAAGGATTGCTTGGTGGACCTGAGGGTACAAGTCTGGGTTCTCTTGGTGTTCTTATACAGTTGTGTATTTGGGCTAGCTAGGATTGGATTTGTAAGTTGGATCTTGTGGATCTTGTAGAACTAATTTTTTAATTGCTATTTGTAGTTGGCCCTAGCCCAAAAGGCCTTACAACTAGGCATATTGCATGTAATCAGTTATATCTATGAATAAAGAGCTCTAATTTGGTATCGGATCTTGCATTATTGTTTCTTGTTGTTGTGTTTCCACTATGTGATTTTATTGTTGGGAGCTAGGACATCTCCTTTGGAGATACTCCTACCTTGAACTACATCAGGTGTTATCAGAGTGAAGGTTGTTTCTAAGTGTGTTGATAGGTCACTGAAGCTAAGGCAGTTTACACTAGGATCTGCAAAGAAGGTTGATTTGGTTGTTGATTGATCTTTTGGATTGGTGGATTTTTTTCTTAGGGTTTGTTAAAATTTTGGAAGATGCCTCCAAGAAAATTGGACCCTAGGTAAATTGTT
Organism: Cupressus sempervirens; assembly: GCA_028749045.1. Taxonomy (NCBI): domain Eukaryota; kingdom Viridiplantae; phylum Streptophyta; class Pinopsida; order Cupressales; family Cupressaceae; genus Cupressus; species Cupressus sempervirens. Next base: position 700,650,692 of record CM053791.1, on the reverse strand, counting down.
GATCTTATTGATACTGTAGAAGAAAGGATCTTAGAGAAGATGAGAGCAGAGTTCAGATTTGAGAATGCATTGATGAAGAATGACATGATTTTTGAAATTGTAAGTGCTTTAGGTGGTGTACCCATGCATGTGGGTACTGAAGGAAGTTATGAGGAAGTTTCTAAAGACTTTGAAGCTATTGGATCTAGTGGTGAGGACAGAACTAATTGTGTGGAGTGACCTATGGGAGCTAGTTCTGGTTAGTTTTCTAGACCTGGATCTCAATTGAAGCTGAAGCATAATATGGAGGTTTCTAATTTCTCAGGTACTTTGAGTCCTTAAGACCTAATTGATTTGATTGGTGAATTGGAAGACTACTTTGATCTTGAGGATATTGAGGATCCACTCAAAGTGAGGTTGGCACAAACAAAGTTGAAGGGACATGCTACTCTTTGGTGGAAGGAACAGTAAAGAGACAGAGAAGAGGACGGTGAAATGAAGATCGCTCGATGGAAATTGATGGTGACTAAGTTGAAGGCTAAGTTCATTCTTGTTGATTATGAACTTAAGTTGTTTAAGTGGTTGCAAAATTTGAAACAAAAGGATATGACTATGAAAGATTATATAGAGGAGTTCTACACATTGACTATTAAGTTTGGGCACAGACAATTGTCAAAAGAGAAGGTAACATAACATATTAATGGTTTGAGATTTAATATTTAGGATGAGGTTGGTATAATAAATATTTCTTCAATTGAGGATTCTTATCAGTATGCTTTGAGAGTAGAGGAGAAGCTAAAGAGGAATAATCAAGGTAGTTCCTAAGGGAAGGAGAAGCAGGATAGTTCAGCACAAGCTACATCAAAACCTATTGAATAGAAAAGGACAAGTAGAGGTGGGTTTAGAGGTAATTGTTTCAAGTGTGGTCAAGAAGTCTCATAGATCTTTTGAATGTCTAATTGGTAGAACAAATACTATTGTAAATGAGGTTGAAGTCCAAGATAGTTAGCCAGAGCAAGGAGAAAGTTTGTTGGCTCAATGAGTATTAGTTGGTGAGAGGGCATTGGATTCTTGCCAGAGGACTTGTTGTAAGTCAGGTGGTAAAGTCTACAAGGTGATTGTGGATGGTAGAAGTACTGATAAACTTATTATTGAGAGATGGTTTAGAAACTTGGTTTGAAGAGAGTGAGACATCCTTATCCTTATAAGATCAGTTGGTTACAAGGTAAACATGCTTTGGAAGTGAGGGAGAAATGCCTTGTTGATTGCCAAATTGGGTAGTATAAGGATCAAGTGTTGTGTGCTATTATAGACATGAATAGTTGTCATGTTTTTCTTGGTAGACCTTGGTAGTATAATTATAGGGTAGTGCATGATTGTGTCAAGAATATGTTTACTATTGAGAAAGGTGGCAGGAGGTTTTTCTTGACTCCTTTACATAATGAAGAGCTTGTAGGAGGAACTTGAGTATTGGTAGCCAATTTGAGTTGGTAGATCTTGAGAAGGTTGGAGATTAGCATAGAAAGTAGACTTGTAGCACATGTCAGATGGATGAGAAGATGCAAAAGAAGAATAGGGGAAAGAGTGCACAAGTTGAAGATTTGGAGGATATGTATGTGAAGAACCAGTTTGGGATTTATGTGTTGAATCCCAGATGATGTTCTTTTAGCTACTAGAATATCTTTGTAAACCTGGGGTGTATGATGTAGGAGCATCCTAAGCTTCCTTGTAGTCCTACACTTTTTGTTCATTTGGCCAGTAGCTGTTGAGTTCTAGTTACTATCGAGTGCCAGTTACTGCCAAGTTCTAGTTATTGTCGAGTGCTAGTTGCTAATGAGTTCTAGTTTCTAGTTGTTACCAAGTTCTAGTTGCTGTTGAGTTACCCAGTGTATGCTGTGTGACTCTTCATGTGTTGAGTTACCTAGTGTATGCTAAGTGACCCTTCATGTGCTGAGTTTTCCTATTTATGCTGAGTGTTAGAATTTGGACATGGTTTCTGTGAGCCAACTTTCAGGATTTATTTTGATTGCTATATTTATGTTAAGGTATTTTCTTGGGATGTTTCCTGACCATTGTTAGGTTGGCCTTCCTATTTTGTATGTTCTAGAATGTTCTGTAAGCCATTTTGGCAAGTATAAATAAGGGTCTTGTTGAGTCTTTTGGAAGTTAAGTTTTTGGGAAGAAAGATATACAAATTTTGTAGAGCTAGGGCTATGGCTTGAGAACCAGAGGATCACTTGGTAGACCTGAGGGTAAAAGTATGGATTCTCTTGGTGTTCTTATCTAGTTGTGTATCTGGGCAAGCTAGGATTGGATTTTTAAGTTGGATCTTGTGGATCTTGTAAAATTAGATTTGTAATTGTTGTTTGTAGTTGGCCCTAACTTGAAAGACCTTACAACTAGACATATTGCATGTAATCAGCTATATCTATGAATAAAGAGTTATGATTTGGCATTAGATCTTGCATTATTATTTCTTGTTGTTGTGTTTCCACTGTGTGATTTTATTGTTGGGGGCTAGGACATCTCCTTTGGGGATATTCTTGCCTTGCACTACATCATGCTTTGATGAATTTAAGACAAGGATGAAAATGAGGATGGGGATACCTAAAGAATTGATCATGAGATACTACAGTGAAAATTTTTCTTGTGGATACCGACAACACTTTTGTATGGGAAGTAACACCAAGGAAGGCTTGGTTACAAAGTTTTGAATATGAAATAGATAGTGATGTGGTAAGTACAAACATTGAAGCACTATTGAATGAAGAGATAGATGCTAAGGTATCTAACTTTTTGGTAAATATGAAGAAGAAAAATAAAGAATAACAATAAACATTAAGATAGCTTCAAAAGAAAAGAAAAGGAAGAGAATGATTGAAGATCTAGAAGCTAAACTAAACAACCTAAGTAAGGAAAAAAAAAATGTTACAGTTGACACAAGGTCTTTGTGAAGATGAGGAAGAAGATAGTGGTGATGAGGAAGAGGAAGAAGAGGAAGGACACAAGGGAAAAGCACTAATTTTTGTCACTCCATCAAGAAAAAAGGCTCAAGAAACCAAGAAGAAGCCAGAATTGACACCTCTCTCTCCTCCACCACCAAACAAGCCAAGGACTAGGGCAGTTGCTAGTGTCAAGTAGTTTGTAAAGAAGAAGGTAGTAGAAACTACAGAGCATAGTGCCCCCCCAAAAAAGAGAAGGATATTGGTTAGAGGACCAACTATAAGGAAAATAAAGTCCATTGAAGAGTGAAATAGAGAAAAAGATACCCAAGGAATTATTCAAAATATTAGAAAGGAGGTGGCATTAGGCAAAAGGAATAGAGAAAAGGAGATGAACTGACATATTATTCAGAGTAATGTATGATCTATCCCAAGATCAACAGGATACATTTTTGGAGCAGTATAGGAGAAGATTTATTCCTAAGTATAAAATGCTTTTGATCTTACAAAATAAATAGGAAGTTGTACAAAACTAGACCAAGTTGCTTTGGAAAAGCATTTTTGGATTATCAAAAAAGAGAAAAGAGACAAACATTGTAAACATTTAAGATGATTATAGTAGTGGAGAAATCTTAGGTGTGCCAAGTTCATAAGGCAACATGTCACTAGTACATGTCAACACCCCTAACACTCCAGAGGCTAAGTAGTTAAGGCTCATAAGTATAGAGGAATAAATTGAAGAGAAAGAAACAAGTATATATAATAAGATTGTTTGAACACCTCATATTGAGGAAAGAAAAGATTCAAATAAAGTTGAATCAAGTGTGACTATTTTTGTCTTGAGTACATATACACAAGCATGACCAAGTGGTGAAACTCCCTCACCAACTCTCAAAGTAGTGCCAAGCAGAAATACTCCTTCATTGAGAAAAAAGAGATCAATAAAAGATGTTTCATAAGTTATTGAAGTTAGTTTGGATGAAATAATTGAGATGCCACAATTGGACTTGGCAAATCTCACCTTGGAGAAAACATTTTTTCTACAAGAATTTTTGGCAAAGAAGAAAAGGGAAGAAGAGCTAAGGAGAGAATTGAAGCAAAAGAAGGTATCATATGAAGTGAAAAACATTTTTGTTGATGCTTTTGAAATTTGAAATTTTGATGAACAAGCACCAATCATCAACCAACTTGTCAATATAGTTGATTGAGTGAATGTTGGCAATATGGAGTCAAATGAGAAACTAATGGATTGTTTTGCGAGAAGATTTGAAAACAAAGTTGTGGACAAAGTTTCCATAACCATTGTTGAGAAGAAAGTGCAATTACAAGAGAAATTATAAGTTATGACATAACTAATATAGAAAGTACAACATTTGTGGGTAAAAGCATAAACCTGTGTCACCCTTTTGTATAGGAAAAGGCTAACAAAAGTATAACTATTCACTTTCAATGACATAAAACTCGTATTATTATTTTGAATATGAAAATGAAGTAAACTAATGAATGCGTAGAAATAGATGAAGTTTAGGATTATAATTTTTAATAATTATTTTAAATAACAATTGATATACCTTCTTAATTTTTACAAATATTTTTTTAGTTGCTAAAAAATGCTGAAAATTAGGGGTCTCATTCCCACCACAAACTATATGGAAATAAAATTATTTCCTTTTAATCTCAAATTATGTTATAGATAACATAGTTAGCTAGAAAATTCAAAAATAAAAATCAACTTTAGACCTATATTTTTTGTTTTATAATGATTCAAATTTCAACTCACCTAAAATCGATAGTTTTCATCTCCCACCACATTTTTGAAAAAAAATCTATGCTAACTAGACGAATAATTATATATTCTAGAAGATGACTCTCTCCTCTAGAATTTCATATATTTTTAATTTTTTTGATATAATTAAATCTTTTTTTCTTTCTCAAAATAGACATTTTTTGAGTGTTAAAATATGTGCTTTTAGAATTTTTTAATTACAATATAATATACCTAATTAAAACACTATAATTTCTATATAAGAATATTCTTGACTTTGAGCTCTATAGAATGGTGTTTATGTGTTATTAAAAAAATATCATAAAAAATAGTAAGAGTTATTGAAACACCACTTTTCTAAAATAATTTAATTTCTTTAATAATTGGATATTAACTAGTATAAAATATGCATTTAATAGACATTTCCAATTGAAAAAGTGTGAGACCATATATAACTTATCTAGAATGAATTTATCTATAGATCATATGTTTGAAAATAATAATTTTTAGATAGAAATACTTGAATTCAGTCATTTTGATAAGTTAGCTTGAAAGGTGACACAACTTTGTACTTTTACCCTTGTAGAACATTTTGCCAGATATGCTAAGTTTCACCAACAACATTTAGACACAAATAAATAAAATTTAGGCTAAAATGAAGAGATACAACAACATTATTTCAAAGTCAACCTGATCAATCATTGATCATCACACTAATTTACTGAATTCTTAAGGCACATTGGCCAAGCTTCAACCAACTAACAATAATATGACATCTAAATTGATCTCTATTCAAGCAATGATGATACCTCATTTGGTGGTTATGTAGAGAGATAAAGCTAGCCTAGGATCTTACCATAGTAGATCAAAATCTTTTAGTGGTTGATAATATAATTGATCTAGCTACAATATTACAGTTACAAAATCATATTTTGGAGGCAACAAGAACCACATGGGATCATGCACTATCCATGATTACCAGAATTCATTGAGCAATATGGATTACTTCCACCTATTTCACCCCAACAATAGTGACATACAATGTTAAAAAATAAAGGGGAAATTGAATTTATTAAAGGAAACAAGGGAAAAATAGATTTGAATTATTGTTATCCATTTCTTTAAATTATTTATTCATTATTCATTGGCATAAGTCATAAGAGTTAGGGGTAGAGCTCATTTAGCAGATTCTATTGTAAAGATCTATATATGTCAAAGTGTTTTTCCCACTAATGTAAAAGGGGGATATTGTTGGTATTTCTAGCCATTGTTGTCTATTAGTGTCAACCACTTAGTCATTTACAAGGTAGAGTCAGTTGGTAATCACTATGACCAAGCTACTCTATATAGGTCGAGTCATGTACATAAACAAGTATGTACTGAGCTCTATAGGAGCTGAGTAAGTGTATGGTCACTCAGTATTTTCTATATGAGTCAAGCTCAACAATGACCAAGAAAGTTCAAATCATACAAGTGTCAAGTTACATAGTGTGTGCAAGAAAATACAAACCAAGCAACAATAATGTCGAGCATCAGAAAAAAGTAAAGACTGAGCAATGTAGAGTTTACATAAAACTTAGAAATTGAAAAAAATTTGAGGTAAAAAATTTTTCAAGCTGACTTGGAAGGAACATTTAAAGTGTGTAGAGCTTGTTAATGATGTGGATCACAAATCTCTATGTTGTGTGATCAACAATTTAGATGGAGAGGCTAATCTTGGAAGCATCTGGAAAGATCTTGATGAAACTCTTTAAATAGACAAGGTCTTAACCTAAATTAGTGTGTGTGAGAGAAATTAGAGAAAGATCAAGCGAGAGAGAGAAATTAGAGAGTTTGAGAGTGAGAGTATGATGAACATGATAAGGTAACACAAAATAAAGTGAAGGATTGAGATCAGATCAGAAGTTAGTGAAGGTTTCTATTATCACTTAACAAAGAAAATGACCCCATAATAGAAGTGAAGGGAAGACAAGTATTATTAGATCAAAGGAGAGGATTCATTAGTAAAGAGAAGACTTGAAATCAGCTTACAGAGCATACCGAGAGTCAGGTAGTGAATCCATTCTAATTGACTTGAATTAGGGTAAATCTCTTAATAAAGTGGTCTTAACAGATCTTTGTAAATCTCGTAATAAAATGGTTACTTTTTTGAAAGTGTTAAATTCTCTAATAAGGTGAGACCTAATAGTCTCTTAAGATTTTAACAGGGCAGACCCCTCATAGGGTAGATCATATATTATGATCAAACATTGTAAACATAACAGGTTAACTTTATTATTGTAGTCATGAAGATTTGTGCCTATCATCCCCACCCTAGTTTTACATTCACCTTGGAGGGTTTCTATGTAAAAAAAATTGTGTTATGTGTTTATTTTCATGCATGTGATAGATCAAATTAATATGTTACAACAAGTTATCATTACAAGTTTCACATGCACAACTTTATTGATAGATGTGAATGAATTGGTGAAAAGTAAAAAGTGTTTAAGATTCCAATTCACCCGCCATCTCAGGATCTTTTTTATCCTATTTATACCTCCATCAGTCACCAAAATTCATCATCAACCTTGTACAATAAAGGGCTTCTACATCTTGTTGATTCCTACTTTCACTTACAACTATCCTAGTACTCTTCAATTCACACCCTATTTTACTTCTACCATGGTCCACATGAACATATGTAAAACACAAGAAAAATGCCCTAAAGGAACACACACAAAAAATAAAACTTGGATTGACCAAGAAATCCTTGTGTGCTCCTAAACCATTCTCCACCTATACACAAATTTCAAGGTATGTGAGGACAAATCAAAGACAAATCAATCCCCAGCTTCTTAAAGTTAGCTGCCTCTACCCACGTGGCTTTAGATTATGTTTTCTCCTTCCACTATATCAGATGCTCCATATATGCATAATGCCTAGTTGATTTCTTCACCCTGGACTCCAAAATCCTCTTATCTTGTAGTTGAACCTTGATTGGAAAGACTTTAGTACTGACATCCCCCAATATATCCTAGCTATTCTCATTCACATTTTTCAATGGATCTTTGTATTTGACTAAGTTAGCCACATTAAACATTGGTGACATACTTAACTTTGTTAGAAGTTCCACTTTGTATGCATTTTGTCCATACTTGGCTAATGCCTTGCATGGTCCTGCTCTCTTCATCTACAACTTAGTTGGCATTCCCTTCTACAACCTAGACTTGTTTAGGAGAACCATAACATGATATCATGATATCCCACTTTAAACTATACATCTCTCTTTAACATATCCACTTTAGTCTTTAGCTTGTGGGAAGCCTCTATTATAGTCTTCTTCACCTACTCTTGTATCTCTTTCATTATTTCTGAGAAATCTCCTACATGTCCACTTCTATACTCCATGGCTCCTAAATCTCTAAATTCACACACCCCTCTTGGGTTCATCCCATAGACTATCTCAAAAGGATTCCTTCCTTTGGTCCTATTCACACTTTCATTGTAGGCATATTCATCTTGTAGGATGATTAAGTCCCATGTCTTTCCATACTCCTTAGTTAGCCATTTGAGAAGGTTACCTAACACCCTATTGAACACCTTAGTTTGACCATCTATTTGATGATGGTAAGCTGAACCAAAAACAAAGTTAGTACCCAATCTACTCCATAGAGTCTTCCAAAAATGACTCATAAACTTTACATCTTTGTTAGATACTATGATTAGGGGTAGTCGATGTATAAGAACAACATCTTTGAAGAAAAAATGAGCAATGTAACTAGAATCATGGGTGGTTTTGCAAGAGATACAATGACTCATTTTGCTAAACCTATCTACCACCACATAGACACTATCCATCCCTATCTTAGTCTTAGGAAGACCTACCACAAAATCCATGCTAATGCACTCCCATGGTCTATTGGGAATAGGAAATGGTTGGTATAAAACTTCATTACAAGCTCCTCCTTTGGATTTCATACATACCACACATTCTTCCACATATCTTATGACATCTCTAGGAACTTTGGCTAGTAATTAAGCCTCTATACCAACTTGATTGTCTTATTGATGCAAAAATGGACACTAAGACCTCCATTGTTTTCTCTTGAATGAGGTTCTCTCTCATGGAACCTTGAGGAACCCACAATTGATTCCCCTTGAAAAAAAGTCCACTTTGTAGTGTATATTATGAAAATTGAACATGAAAATATTTTTGAAAATTAGAACATACCTTATATGCTTCAAAGAAACCTCCATCATCTCCATCAAGGTCTTTAAAACTCTTTATACCAATGCTTTGGACTTGTATCTCTTAGACTATCAACATCCTCCTACTTAGTGCATCTGCCACTTTTTTCAACTCTCCTTTCTTATGCTTGATAGTAAATGTGAAAGAATATTCCATCTACTTCAAGTGCCTATTACTCATCTTTTCTTGTGTGTTGATATGGCTAAGAGCTTGTTTATTAGTAAATACCATAAATTCCTTGGGTAGGATATAATATCTCTACTTCCTAAGTGATTGCACTCGAGCATATAACTCCTAGTCATAAGATAAGTACTTTTTCTTGGCTTCATTGAGCTTCTCATTAAAGAAATCTATAGGTCTACCTCCTTGGCCTAGTACTCCTACTCCAATACCACTTGCATCACACTCCACTATGAACAATTTATCAAAACTAGGTAACACAAGGATAGGTTGGGTAGCCACTTCTTGTTTCAATTTCTCAAAAGCTCTTCCTACTTCAAATGTCCATTTAAACTTGGTCTTTACACCACTCTTGATGGTATCCAATACTTGTACACAAATTCCAATAAATTTCCTTATAAACTTTCTATAGAATTGGGCTAACCCATGGAAACTCCTTACCTATGTCCCTATTGTTGGTGTTGGCCAATTCAAGATAGCCTCCATCTTGCTTGGGTCCATCTTCAATAAACCTTGTGACACTACAAATCCTAGATAAACAAGTTCATTCTTGAGGAATTCACACTTTTCTAGGTTGATAGGCAATTTCTCTTCCTGCAATCTTTTGAGCACAACCTCCAAGTGCTTCATATGTTCCTCCTTGGTTTTACTAAATATGAGTATGTCATCTAGGTATACTATCACAAAACTACCACTATAATCCTTGAGCACTTCATTCATTAGCCTTATGAATGTGCTAGGGGCATTTTTAAACCCAAATTACATAACTCTTCACTCATACAACCCTTCAATGGTCTTGAAATTTTTTTAACACTCATCTCCTTCTTGGATCCTAATCTGATGGTAGCCACTCTTTAGGTCCAACTTAGTGAAATACTTAGATCCTCCTATACAATCCATCAAATCCTTAATCCTAGGTATAGGAAACCTATATTTGAATGTAATCCTATTTATTTCCCTAGAATCACTACAAAGTCTCCACTTACCACCTTTCCTGGATGCCAACACCACTGGTACTACACAAGGGCTGATGCTCTTCTTGATCAAGCCTTGGTCTAGCAACTTTTGCACTTGTCTAGCCACTTCTTGACTTTGCTCTAGGGTGAGCTTGTAGGTTGCCTTGTTTGGTAAAAAATCCCCTGGGATAAAGTATATTTTTTGACTAACAGAACTTTTAGGAGGTAATGTTTGATGCAGATCCACACCTTGGAAAACTCAGGAGGAATACTCACTCAACTGAGTTACTTCAAGGGGCACGACATCAATCAGCTAGGATCGAACTCGAACCAAACTCAAGATTGGATTATTCAGAATATATAAATCTCCATAGTTTATCTTCACCTGCACACCAAGATCTTTAACCCAGAATGTCCTCAAAGAAAATATATTTTCACTTTTACAAGAGAGACCAAGATCAAATTGCTGCCAAACTCCATAGTCAATTATCTATATCCTTTCTAAGGCAAAAACTGAAACTTTCTCTATTACCCAAATTCGAATGCCTCTCTTACATAGCAAACTGGCTTATTTAAAACTGACTCTCCTTTTCTAATAAAAGGATGAGAAATTTTTTTTCATCTTTTATCCAAGAAAAGGATAAGAATCCAAAATTGCCTACTACTTATTATTGGAATCTGACAATCATGCAGCAAGCCACATTTTAAATATCCACATTTTTTTCATCTTCTATCCAAGAAAAGGATAAGAATCTGAAACTGCCTACTACCTATTATTGAAATCTGACTATTCTAATTAAAAAACCCTATACCTGGTCCTAGGTGGCTATATCTGGAGAGCTCATCGAACTGCTACTCTAGGTATGCCACCACATGTAGGACATTTATTGAAAACATTAAACTTAAATATTGAAAACATAAAACATTTCTTATTTTATTTCTCGCTCTGCTACTGCAACAATGTTGTATGTGTCCTATCACTGACTATGTGCTTGAACTTGCCAAGAAAGAGTTGTACTTCTTTGGGTATAAGTTCCTACATAGGCTACTCTCCTTCTTTAGGTTGCACTATTATGACATATCCTTCACTTGCTTATTGAAGAGTACTAACAAACTCCTTGCCACTACTTAATAGGACACTAGAGTCTTTGACTATGTTTCCTCTTCCTCTATTGACTATATTCTAAAGGCCCTTCCATCCTTCTTGAAAGAAATGGTATTCTCCTTTCCATCATAGATGGCTCCTCTGTCATATTTTCATGATCTGCCTAATAGGAGATGGCATGCATCCACAGGAAAGACATCACAAATCAACTTGTCTTTATATCCTCCAATGGAGAACTCTACAAATTTTTGCTCATTCATAAGTACACTTTGCCCCTTAGTCAACCATGTTGCCTTATATGGATTTGTATGGGGTATCTTCTCCAACTTAATCTTCTTTACTACTTCCTTTGAGATGATGTTATTTGTGGAGCTTGAATCCACAATAACCTTACATACCTTACCAATTATTTTACATCTTATCCTAAATAAGGCTCTCCTATGACTTGGCTCCTTTTTAACTAGTTGTTTGATTAGAACCCTTCTAAAAGTTGGGATCTCTCCCATCTCTAACTCAGTATGGCTAATGTTTGGTGATTTAACACTTGAAGTATCATCTTGAATGTATGGAACACTCCTCTAAGTGTTTGAAGAAGATTCATTTTTAGGGAACCTAAATGTAGGATGACCCAACTATCCATAGCTATAACACTTCATCCTAGAAAAGTATGAGTTACTTCTACCTACACCTCTCCCTCTATTAGAACCCCCTTAATCCATGCTTTGAGTGTTTGCACTAAATAAGTGTGGATTTTGTTTATTCCCAATTCAATGCCAAACCCAAAATCAAAATGGTGGGTGTTATTTTAAATGGATCAACAAGTTGTAAAAACCATTAATTTGATTATGAGCTACCCAATGACTTTGAAGAAAGTATAAATGGATAAATGTAGAGTCAATGGATATTTTAGACCATGATAGTATAGAGAAGGAAAAAAAAAAGCTATCTTTCAAAAGGGGTTCGACATCCCCATCACAAAGCTCTAGAGAAATGGATGAGGAAAACATGGCCAAACTAATTTTGCATCCTTAACTAAGGAAACACAAAATTTTGAATCAGATTCTTTTCTTTCCAATTAATTAGAAGCTTTAAAACCCTAATCTTAACAACAAAATAATTGGGAATCCATAGACCGGTTCATAATTTTGATAGTTAGGCATCACACAATTAAATCCTGATAGCAATATCACCATTCATAATTTCAAAATATTATGAAAAAAAGGCTACAAGACCATGGAATATGAAACACATTACTAATGGATGACTATTAATACACAACTATACATGTAGAATGAACAAAACCTTAGAGTAAATGTTGCAACCTAAATGCAGGATGACCCAACTGTCCATATTGATAACACTTCATGTTAGAAAAGTATTAATTACTTCTAACTACACCCCTCCCTCTATTAGAACCCCCTTTATTTCCTCTACCTCTTCTATGGCCTCCTCTAGAATTAGTTTCATTTCCATGTTTTGCAAATTTAGACTGTCCTTGATTTCTTGATTTGGTCCCTCTACCTTGGTATCCACCTCTATGACCTCTTTGGTCTCTACCTCTTCCTCTTCCCTTGGAAGTTTGATCATGTTTCCTTCTACTCCTGTCTTCAACTTTGATAGGCAACTGATAGCATTGGTGTACTATCTTGGGCCTAAGAACAATCATCTCTTCTTGTATACTCCATTTCAACCCATTCAGGTATCTTCACCTACATTTGACCTCATGCATAGCTTTTGGAATTCCTCAGTATAAGAATTTATGTCAAGATCCCTCCTTCTAAGACTTTGCCTCTTCTAATGTAATTGGATACCATAATCCTCTGGCATGTATGCCACTCTCACTTTGTGAACCATTTCCTTCCAAGTGGAAATCAATTTCTTACTTTCCTTTCCTCTCTCTCTTCGTAGATGAACTTCCACCATGTCAACGCAGAACCTCTCAACCTTGAATTTTCTACACTCACCTTCTGTGCCTCTATGATTCCATCAAACTCAAAATGGTTTTCCATACTATCTGTCCAGTCCATGATGAGATATTGCTCCATCTTTCCATTGAATAGTGCTATCCCCTCTAGTGCCTTTCCTCTCATGGCTTTCAGTGCCTTTAAGAATGGTTCCTCCATAAGGATATGATTAGGTATAGGTTCTTCATCCTATATAGCCACCTCTTTCTTCTTTCGTTCAACCTTACCTTTGACTTCCTTAGTCGTTTCTTCTACTTGATCCTAATCTATGTTTGAGCAATTTATTTTCATCCTCTTGCTCAATCACCTTCTTATCTAACTCTTCTTTTTTTACCATTTTAGTTTCTCCTACTGATTACTTGGTATGGAACATTTATCCATAAGCCTAATATTTTAAGGCTCTAATACCAATTTGATAGGGAGGTTGGATGAGAAAATCAATAGTTCATGCTCTTAGTCTTCTTGTAAGACTTTTAGGGTGTCTTCCCACACCAATTTACACCTATAGGACCCTAATTATCTAGGGATCCCCTAGTCTCTCTAGCCAACCCAACTACCAAGAAAGATTCATAAATCATCTCAATACTTGATGCATTCTTTATTCACTCACATTAGCCCTTAAAACACCGTAAAGGCTCTTAACCTCTAAATCTTTAAAAATAAGCCTTGTAGAGACATGGAGGTACTATCAAATACTTCAACTAAAACATATAAGAGTGTTAGAAGTCTCACCTAAATCATCTTCTCATCCAATTTCATCAATTCTTCACAATTAGACCTAAAAGGCTACTAGCCCCAATTAGGTCCCCTATAGTGAGAAAATAGGGATTTTCTCCCAATCCTTCCAAAGTAACCCTAAAAAATTTCTTGGGATTCTTGGATCATGTGCCAACCTTTCAAGGTTTTTTGGGGTCTTGGGGTCACCACCTTCCATACAATAGCCTAAATCAATTTGAGTGAATTTAGGGGTTTTAGGGCTCTAATTAACTATTCTCCAAATTACAAAGTGTGAGGCTATCAATTGGATTGGTATGACCACACCCTCTTCACTATACTTTGGAAAGACTCATATCTTCAACTCTCAAGTGGGATCATGGCTCTAGCTATCCACCTCTACAAGATATGTTGATTGTACCTTGGTCTTCCCTAGCCGGACTTACCACAAGCTTTCCTAGGGAAAGAATTATAAAATGACTTCCCTACATTTGAGGGCCCAAGCTCTTGTACATTGAAGGTACATGGAGTCTAATGACTATTCCAAGAGGTTATATAGATTGTATGATAGGAAAATGAGTTAGAGCTCCATCTTTGCCAACTGCTTGGATAAAACCAACAATAGTTTAGGAACAATAAATTTAGAAAAGGAAAGTTAATGAAAACAAAATGTTTATCAAATGCTACACAAAATTAGAAAAACATCTAAGATAATCATGCTAGGTATTACAATCAAAAGTTTAATCTCTCAACTAAGTACTATCATGAAAATGTAGAAATATGCTTAGAAACCACCTCAAAACTCCAATGCTCGGAACTTTTAATCTATACAATAGGTTTCAAACTCAAAATCTTGGTCATGAAATGCCTTTTATATTGTAATTGAGTGCTTATATCCCCTAATGTCTCTTTTCCATCGAGTTGCAACTTTTTGACAATGCTGCTCAAGTAACTTTTCAAAGTTGTAAAGTTGCACAATGCAACTTTTACATCTTTTTGGCAACCTTTTCCCAACTTAGCTAAATGGACTCCAATGCTTCCCAAACTTAAGAAAAGACCTCAAATAAGGTAAAAACATCATCCTAACCTATCCTATACCTTGCAGATTTGATAATGACATCATCATCACCCTTGTGTAATTAAAGGCTTTGACATCTTGCTAATCCCTACTTGTACTTACAAATATCCTAGGACTCTTCAATTCAAACCCTACAATACTTCTACCATGGCCCACATGACCTTATGTACAACAGAGGAAAAATTCTCTAAAGACACACACACACAAAACAAAAACTTGGATTGACCAAACAATCTCTGTGTTCTTCCACACCAAGAAAGGCATATCCATTCTTTCTAATAATACGAATGATCAAGGCTTCAAATATAAAGTAATAACCATATTTGCAAATAAATGAGGTGGAGTTGTATTTATAGAAAATTAAATGTAATTCAAAGATTAATATCACTTAGAAGATAAATTTCCAAATTCAAAGTTTTGGTATACTAATGCTTGTTTGGATACAATTGTTAATTGTGTATTTTCTTTGATGTTACACAAATGTCATATCAGTCATCAAACAAAGTCTACTGAGCTCAGATGATCAACAAATCAATTTATAGTGTCTACTGAATGTTCCTGACATAACAAAGAAAAGTCATTTCTTACCAAGCTCACTCGTTCATCAAAGGATTTTGTAGTAAAAAGTTAGTGTTAACTAAGCTCCTAAGGTTAACAAAGAAAAGTCAGTTCTTACCGAGCTCACTTGGTCATCAAAAGATTTTGTAGCAGAAAGTTAGTGTTAACCGAGCTCCCAAGGTTAACAAAGAAAAGTTAGTTCTTACTGAGCTCACTCAGTCATCAAAGGATTTTGTAGCAGAAAGTTAGTGTTAACCGAGCTCCCAAGGTTAACGAAGAAAAGCTAATGTTTACTGAGCTAACTCAGTTATCAAAGAAAATGTGGCAAAGAGTCAGCAAAGGAAGATCAATGCTAATCGAGTTCACTCGGTCTCCAAAGGATTTTTGCAAGGTTTGCAGTGTTGACCAAGCCTCACTTGGTTAACACTAGAAAACCATTCTGGAGCAATGGTTATCGAGCTGGGTTGGCCAGTGAAGAATTTTATTATTTTGATATTAAGTTCAATTGTTTCATATAGCCGATTGATGTAGTGATTTTTTTTATAGTTTTTGTAACTTATATTTGAGCTGACTTGATAATCTGAAAGGTATATATTTAGATGTTCAAGTTGTGAATTATGGTGTGAGTATGAATATATGGATGAGGATGGAATAAGCAAACATTGAGCAAATTCTGACGAAGGATTAGATATCCTGGAGGAGCTGCAAAGTTGTATTCGATCAGTAAGGATCCAGTAAAGTAGAACGGAGATTTTTAATTAGCAAAAGATAAGTTGCACATCATTCAGGTCACCTCATTGTTGCTTTCTAATCATTGTAACAATGAATCTAGAATCTCTTAACAGAGTTGGTTTAATAGCCATTTTGTAAATCCTCTAACAAGGTGATAGTTTAGTTGAATTTTTCTAAAGACCTCTAACTAGGCCACTCCTAACAGGGTGATTAAATCCTCTAACAAGGTCACACATAACAGTGTGTATTGTAACCTTTAACAGGGTTGGCTCCTAATAGGGCTCACTTCAGAACAGTGAAAATTGGTGACTAGTTACTTGGTGGTTTTTCTCATATTGGATTTCCACATTAAATCTGGTGTCTCTTATGTTCATTTATTAAATCCTTGCATGCACATTAATAACAATGAATGCTATATGATCAGTAATTAGTTAACCTACCAAGTTATAGTATTCCTGCGCTATTTACCAAATATCAATATTAAGTAAGTATTTTAGACATCTAAGGGATTTTTGGAATTTTTTTTGTGGTAACTGATTCACCCCTCCCCTCTTAGTTACTTCATCTATATTTCCAACAATTGGTATTAGAGCTTTTGGTTCTTGTAGGACAAGATTTCAAGGATCTAAGTCAAAGATCATGATGTCTTATAAGAGGGAAATTCCAAGACTTAACAAGAACAATTTCTCAACATGGCAAGGGTTGATGAGACTTCATCTAGCTTCTATTGGAGATACAAGACTAAAATAGCTTGATGAAAAATATGTAGAACTAGCTGGTACACTATCTGTCAATGATATTGCTAAAAAGAAGACCCACAACATCAGGATGATAGATATAGCATCTACTCTGAGTTATGATGAATTTAATGATATCAAGGACTGCAAATCTACCTTTGAAATGTGGGAAAAGATGAAAGAAATCTATGGAGGAGGTGATAATATAAGAAGAGCCAAAGCAGAAAGTTTGAGAGGACAATTTGATTAGATGAGGATGAGAGAGGATGAAAACATTGCAAAATATGTTGAAAGAGTCAAAGCATGTGTCAGTGCAATCAAAGCATTTGGAGGAGATATTAAGGAGGAGATAGTTATAAGTAAAGTTCTTAGAACTCTACTTCCCATTTATGCAATCAGAGTTTCTACAATTGAAGAAAGAAGATGTGAAGCAAATCACAAGATAAATCTAGAGGCCATAGTTGGAAGATTAACTGCATTTGAATTAGACAACTTTGACAACTATGTTCTAGCTTCCAAAAATATTGAGTCAACATTTGAAGCCAAGCTTTCACTCAAGGAGAAAAGTAAAAGGAAAAAGGAATCTCAGTCAGGAAGTGAAGATGAATCAGACCAAAGTTCAGACAGTGATCTTGAGGTGATTGAAGCTCTACTAGCAAGAAAATATTCTAGAAGTAGAGGAAAATATAAAGGTAAAGTTCCTCTAATCTATTTTTCATGTGAAGAAGTTGGTCATATTGCTGCTAGGTGCCCAAAAAAGCAGAACAAAGATGAGAAGAAAGGTTACAAGTACAATGGCAAGAAAGACTTCAAATCATTCAAGGATAAAGGTAAGAAAACATGTTTTATGGCTAAAAATTCTAATGATTCTAATGATGAAGAAGAAGATGAAATTGTCTACATTGCTATAAAAGATGAGTCTGATAATGATGAGGAAATGGCACTCATTTCTCATATGAGAAAAAATGATACATGGATCATAGATAATGGTTGTTCTCATCACATGACTGGTGATAAGACTAAGTTTGAATACTTTGAAAACTATGATGGTTTGCAGTGTAAGATTTGGTAACAATGAACCTTGCTATATAAAAGGAAGAGGAAGAATCTCTCTAACCTTGAAGAACTTATATGTGATAATGCCTATTGGGTAGAAGGACTAAAGAATAATTTGTTAAGTGTGGCACACCTACTCAATAATGGATTCAATGTAGAATTCATGCATGGAAAAGAAAGATTGTTGGATGGCAAAGGAAAATTGATTGGATCAGGCACTCAAACAAAAGGTAACTTATTTTATCTTGAACTTGGTGAATTATGTTCATGTTTTATTACTCAAATTGAAGAAAGTTGGTTATGGCATAAAAGATTGTGTCATGTCAATTTTGATAACTTGGTGAAGACAAGAAAATTCAAAAAAGTAAGAGGCATTCCTAATATAAAGAAACTTGAGGTCGGTCTATGCAAGAATTATCAGATTGATAAAATGGGAAAGACTAGTTTTAGAAGTAAAAACTATCTGTTTGAAGATATATTAGAAATTGTGCATACTAATTTATGTGGACCCATTGGAATTGAAAGCTATACTGGAGAAAAGTTCTTCATTCTTTTTGTTGATGATTACTCAAGAATGATGATTGTCATGTATCTAAAGAACAAATAAGAAGCATTTGAGAAATTCAAATGATATTTGGCTAGAGTAGAAAAGGAAACAGAGAAAAGATTGAAATGCTTGAGGTCAGACAGAGGTGGAGAATTCATTTCACATGAGTTCAATAACTTTTGCATTGAGAGAGGAATCAAAAGACAGGTATCAGCCCTTGGAACTCTTGAGCAAACTGGAATAGCTGAAAGAAGGAATAGATCTATCATGGATTGTGCAAGAACCTTAATGATTGAAAAGAACATTACTATCAAATACTGGAAGGAAGCTATTAGCACTACAGTTCATACCTTAAACCAAGTATAGCTTAAAAATGACTCACTCAAAACTCCCTATGAGCTATGGTATGGCTATAAACCTAATGTAAGCTATCTAAAAGTATTTGGAAGTAAATGTTACATTTTGAAAGAATCTAGAAAAGGAAAATTTGATGTAAAAAGTGATGAAGGAATATTTTTGGGATACTCTTGCAAAAGTAAAGCATATAGATGTTTGAACTTGTCTACTTACAAAGTCATAGAAAGTGCACATGTGAAAGTTGACGAGTTTGCAAAAAGGATTGAAGAAGGAAGCAAAAGGGAACTAGAAGATTATAAAAGGTTTGTTTTCACTAAACTTGATATAGTACCAGTCAATCAGGAATCTTCTACTCCCTAGTCATTAGTAACCGAGTTACAAGAAGTTGAAACTGAGCTAGAGCAACCCGAGTTACATTTTGATGCTATCAAACAAGTGTCTACCGAGTCTGAAGGACCCAAGCCAATATCTACTGAGCCAGAACAGCTAGAACCTGAAGTTGAAGTGCAAGAGGATAACAATGAAATTCATTCAAAAGGCAAGGAACCTATATTAGCAAAATATGTTAGGAGACATCATTCAACAGATCAGATCATTGGAGACAAATCTGAAGGAACTATGACAAGAAGTAAGGTGAAAGGTACTTGTTTACTTGTTGATTTTAAACCTAGAAATATCAAAGATGCATTGGGAAATGATAGTTAGATTGAGGCTATGAATGAAGAAATAGAGTAGATAGAGAAAAACAAGACATGGACTCTTGTACCCAGGCCTAAAGATAAAAATGTGATTGGAACTAAGTGGGTATTCAAAAACAAGTTGGATGAAGATGGTAAGGTATCAAGAAACAAAGCTAGACTAGTATGCAAAGGATATGCTCAAGAAGAAGGAATAGACTATGGAGAAAATTTTGCTCCTATTGCAAGATTGGAAGGAGTCAGAACTTTACTAGCATATGCTACTCACAAAGGATTCAAAGTTTATCAGATGGATGTCAAGTCAACATTTCTCAATAGTATACTGGATGAAGAGGTTTACATTGAACAACCTGAAGGTTTTGTTGATCCAGATAACAAGAACATGGTCTACAAATTACACAAGGCATTGTATGGTCTGAAACAAGCCCTTAGAGCATGGTATGAAAGATTGCATAACTATCTTATTCAGATTGGTTTTCAAAGAACTAATGATAACAGTAGCTTGTATATAAAGGAAGGACCAGATAATAAGATTGTCTTGGCATAAATATTTGTAGATGACACTGTTTTCATAGGGAATGATGATCTTTGCAAAGAATTTTCAAAACAAATGAACAAGGAATTTGAAATGTCTATGTTTGGAGAGATCAAATTCTTTGTTGGTCTTCAAATTTAGCAAAATAAAAATGGTATCTACATCACTCAATAAAAATACATCAAGGAGATATTGAAAAATTTTGGTATGGAAGACTGGAATCCAGTTGGGACTCCTATGTGTACTAGATTAAAACTTACCAAGGAAGATGAATCAAAAGAAGTAGATCAAACATTGTATAGATCTATGATTGGAAAGTCGCAGTATGTAGTTCATACTAGGCCAGATATTGCCCTTGCAGTTGGTATTGTAGCAAGATTTTCAGCAAAACCAAGAGAAAATCACATGATGGCAATCAAAAGAATAATGAGATATTTGAAAGGAACTGAAGATTATGGTTTATGGTACAAATTTGGAGGTAATCTAGATTTGAAAGTGTTTACTGATGCTGATTGGATAGGAAACCTTGATGACAAAAAAAGTACAAGTGGAGGAGCATTCTTTCTTGGAAAGAGGTTGGTTTCTTGGACAAGAAAAAATCAGAATTGTACATCCCAATCTACAGCAGAGGCAGAGTATGTTGCTGCAGCAGTAAACTATTCTAATATTGTTTGATTTAAATAGTTGTTGGGAGGCATGAAGGTGGAAATCAAAGAACTAGTTGTTATGTTCTATGATAATACAAGTATAATCTGTAGACACCTAAAAAACCTTTAGAAAATAAAGTATTTTTATTTTCTAAAAAATTCCTGATGACATCATCATTAATTAATTAATTAATTATTTAATTAATTATTTTATTTTTATGCCATTAAATCCCTTTATCTTAATTAAAAATATTTAATTAAGGAATCCCTCCCAAAAATGTTTAAATCTTATTTAAACATTATTTCCTTATTTATTAATTATTTAATTAATAAATTGACCAAAAATCCTAAAATAAATAAAAAATTTATTTTTTGCCCAAAACTTGGCCAATTTCCTTATGACCAATAACCTCTTCCAAAATCTTCTAATCCTTCTTTAATTTCGATTAAAGGCTAATCCCATCATTTCCTACCCCTAATCCCAACTCAAAATATTTAATTAAGATTAAATATTAATCCTCATATTTATTAAAAAAGTTTTAATAAATATCTCCTCAACCCAAACCCTTGAAATAAATAAAACTTTATTTATTTCTTAAAAATCTAATTTATCCTCATCCTAAGAAGTTCTAGACTCTTCTAGAAAGTCTTCATCCTCATCCTAGGAAATTCTAGACTATTCTAGAAAGTCTTTATCCTCATCCAAAGTCTAGACTCTTCTAGAAGATGTCTTTAAACCTAATCCTAATCCCCTCCTAACCTTGTCACATTCCCTAAACATGGGTTAAGACTTACTAACCCAAGCCAAAGTTAACAAATATCTCCTCCTTCACCCACCCTCATTAAATGCCATCCACTTGCCTATCCCTAAGCTAATCCTAAACCATCCTAATCCATCCTCTAATCATTTGCACAAGCCTAAGAAAGCTTAAAACCTTCCTAATCAAGTCCAAGTCGAATTTTCTCTCATCACCCTCAAAATATTTCAACCATAAAACTTTATGAAGTCCACTAGGTCATAAATGACTCTTACAAGCCCTTTTATTGCTCTTACAAGTCATTATGAGGGTCTTTATGAAGATTTTATCCTTTTAGCCTCCTTTGTTGACTCATCCTTCTCCTTTTCTCCATCCTCTCACCATGTGACATGTGTCACTCCTTGATTGGTTGTAAAGAAGCACAATCCATGTGCTCTCCTCTCATGCAATCTAAGCCCTCCATGAGCTTTTTCCCATCCTTGCATCTTAGCCCTCAATCCCTCAAGCCTCTTGCCTATAAATTGGATCCTTCCCCTTTTCAAAATAACACAATCCATGAAGTAAAGTTATAATGCTATTTTGAGAGCCAAATCCATACTAAAGCCATCTATCCACACCAAAAATCCACAATCATCCATTGAAGCCTTTGGAAGCATATTGAGCATACATCCTATCCATTTAGATAAAGCTACTCAACAAGAGAGCTTCTTATTGAGAGAGTCCATTAATGGCTCATATTCTCAATTGAGAGCTCATCTTAGTCTATCTTGAAGTTTATGAATTTTGTTTAGTTTGTAGAAGCTTTATTTAAATTTGGTTTCTATTAGATTACTAACATTGCTCATATACATAATCAACATATCCAAGAATCTAGTAATGCATTCCAAAACCAAGCACAATGCAATAAAATATCATTTTGTCAGAGAATTGGTGCAAGATAAGGAGATCAGATTGGAATATGTTCATACAAAGGAATAAATTGCTGACATATTCAAAAAACCATTACCTAAGGATGCATTCTTGTATCTAAGAGGTAAGTTAGGGGTCACTCCCCTATCTGAAGTTCACTAATATGAAGTTTTAGTGATGTATCAACGCATACCAAGTTGAAGATCTATCAGTTGATGCAACATAATCAGGAAATATTGCATATGAATTAGTACTAAAGGTACATTAAAATTCATTTGAGTTGTGTTGTCTTTGGCATGTGTTGTCAAAGAGGGAGAGTTTTACTAAAACTATCATATCTTTCTGAAATTTGTTTGAGAGGAAGAAGTTTGCTATGTAATTCCTTCACAGAGGGAGATTACTAAAAGAGGGAAAATTTGCTATCTAATAGACAAAGTTGTTTTGACAAAAAAAAGGCTTATTAGACTTGTTTTCAAATTTCATACTGCTATGACATGTTATGTTGCCATCAATGCCAAAGAGGGAGATTGTTGGATACAATTGTTAATTGTGTATTGTCTTTAATATTACACAAATGTCATATCAGTCATCAAACAGAGTCTATCGAGCTTAGATGATCAACAAAGCAATTTACAATGTCTACCGAATGTTCCTAAACATAACAAAGAAAAATTAGTTCTTCCTGAGCTCACTCGATCATCAAAGGATTTTGTAGTAGAAAGTTAGTCTTAATCGAGCTCCCAAGGTTAACAAAGAAAAGTCAGTTCTTACCGATTTCACTCGATCGTCAAAGGATTTTGTAGCAGAAAGTTAGTGTTAACAAAGTTCCCAAGGTTAACAAAGAAAAGTCAGTTCTTACCGAGCTCACTCGGTCATCAAAGGATTTTATAGAAGCAAGTAAGTGTTAAAAGAGCTCCCAAGGTTAACAAAGAAAAGCTAATGTTTACCGAGCTCACTCAGTTATCAGAGGAAACGTGATAGAGAGTTAGCTTTTATCGAGCACACAAGGTCACAAAGGAAGATCAGTGCTAACCAAGTTTACTTGGTCTCCAAAGGATTTTTGCAAGGTTTGTAGTGTTTACCAAGCCTCACTTGGTTAACACTAGAAAACCATTCTGGAGCAGTGGTTACCGAGTTAGGTCAGCCAGCGAAGGATTTTATTGTTTTGATATTAAGTTCAATTGTTTTGTACAACCAACTGATGTGATGTTTTTTTCAGTTGTTGTAACTTATATTTGAGCCGACTTGATAATTTGAAAGGTATATATTTAGATGTTCAAGTTGTGAATTATGGTGTGAGTGTGAATATATGGATGACGATGGAATAAGTGAACATTGAGAAAATTATGATGAAGGATTAGATATCCTGGAGGAGTTGAATAAGGATCTAGTAAAGTAGAATGGAGATCTATAATCAGCAAAAGATAAGTTGCACATCATTTAGGTCACCTCATTGTTGCTTTCTAATCATTGTAACAGTGAATCTAGAATCTCTTAACAGAGTTGGTTTAACAGCCATTTTGTAAATCCTCTAACAAGGTGATAGTTCAGTTGAATTTTTCTAAAGACCTCTAACCAACCACTCCTAATAGGGTGATTAAATCCTCTAACAAGGTCACACCTAACAGTGTGTATTGTAACTTTTAATAGGGTTGGCTCCTAATAGGGCTCACTTCAGAAGAGTGAAAATTGGTGACTAGTTACTTGGTGGTTTTTCCCATATTGGGTTTCCATGTTAAATTTGGTGTCTCTTGTGTTCATTTATTAAATCCTTGCATGCACATTAATAACAATGAATGTTAGATGATTAGTAATTAGTTAACCTACCGAGTTATAGTATTCCTGCACTATTTACCGAGTATCAGTAGTAAGTAAGTATTTTAAACATCTAAGGGATTTTTGGAATTATTTTTGTGGTAATTGATTCACCCCTCCCCTCTTAGTTACTTCATCTATATTTCCAACAATGCCTCCTCCAAACATAAAAAAATATAACACAGTCCTCCTTGACTCTACACTCACAAATTACATTTTGAAATAGAAATATTCCTCTTCTACCCCACAATTAGAATTAAATCATAATCAAATCTTCCCCCACTATAGGACAAAGTCTCAAATAGAAGAATATATTATCTCCCTTCCTTGCAACACAAAATACCTTGAGAAAGAGTTCCCCCTTTTTCCTCAACTCTTTACAATAAATAAACTTTATGGTGATATCATTTAGTTTTATCATAATGTCTTGAAAAAAATTATTAATTAAATCTGTCTTTATCTTTTTGTGGTTACTATATTTAGTGGCTATCCTTTTCCCATTTCATTTTTAACATATCAAGAATTTATAAACATTATACTTTATAGTTTATAAATATAAATTTATAATATTTATATGCAAATTTGGACATGTGGCATTTGCTAGTAATGAAGTGTTGCCATTATTTTGTGATTGTCATTGAAAATTTTGACAATGCTACACTCAAACATCCACAACTTTTGATCTATATAGCATCTGGAGACACGCCTTGGAGAGGATTTAAAGAATTAGTATTGCAAAATCATATCCAAAATTTATCTTGATCCAATGGTTGGATTAAAAGTTATGCTCATGGCAATAAAACTTTTTCTATCCTCAGAAAATTCGTGGTTACAAGCTCCATTGAAAATTTTGAATATGATCAATATCAACTCTTACACATGGATCATCAAATTGAAATGAAATTCATTGTTTGAATATTATCTCCTACACAAAAATTCATATGGATTTTTGTCATTAGTTTTATCCAACATCATGATGCCAAACTCGATGCAATATTCATTAAGCCTGCTATCAACATTTCACCAAAAAACTAGCTTGAACTTTTGAACCAGTTTGAACCAATTTAAATTGGTTCATGCTTGTATGAACCCTTTTAAATTATGCTAAACTAGCTTGAACTATCTTCATCCTAGCTGAACCAATCTGAACTAGTTTGAACCACTTTGTACTGTGTTGAACTTGTTTGAATCTATTGAACTAGTTCAAATCATTTGAACCACTTTTTTTGAACCTTTCAAACCATTTTGAATTTCTTTGAACCAATTGAACCATTCTTAACCCTTTAAATTTATTTGAACATGTTGAACTCACATATACTTGCATTAACCAATTTGCAGTTTGTCCACTCTCATTGAACCTGTTTGAACCATTTGAGCTAGTTTGAACTAGTTAAAGGTGGTTCAAGGCCTATTTTGGAATTGGTTGTATTGAACTAGATTGAATTACTTTGAATCCAAATGCATCACTTTTTGTAAAAGATCATAAGGAGAAGATACACACTTGATCATTGACCATTATGAATTGGAAAAGTAGTTGGACTTTCCATTTTAAATTGGAGGTCCATATACAACCTAACAATAACATTCATGTATCAATTAGGGCATAAACATCAAAGTATACAAATTAATGCTTTAGTCACTATAACTAATTTATCAAGATAATCATAATAACTCACAATGAGTATTTCACATAGTAAATAATAAGATCTATTAGATGACCACATAACATCAATATCCTTTTTAATATCATGGATAGATAAGAAGAGGCGAATACAAATGAATAAATATACTTGAAAATATTTATTATTGCAAAAAACTAGAATGTGAAGTTATTATAGTTAGAATAAAATGGACTACATTTAAATGCCCCAAGTAGATACTCTTATCAAACCTAAACATAAAATTTCCTAAACATTTAAACTTCATAATTTTAAACATAGTTGAAACATTTCATAATTTTAATGCTTCATAGTTGAAACATTTCATTTGAATTAAAAAATAAAAAGAGGTGGTTCACCATAGCTTTAATGAAACTAGAAAATAAAAATATAAAAGTAATAGCATTTGTTAAAATTTGAATGAATGTTTATTTATTATTTCAATTATTTTTTAAATACATTTCATTCTTTAAACAATTAATTTTCTCGCATTTTCTGTTCAATTATTCAATATTCATAAAAGAGAACTCACAATACTTTTTCCCATATTACATTCACCAATTCAAAATTCAGAGAAAGAGATTTCCTCCTTTAACTTTTTCTATAAAATATACATCAATTTAAGGTTCATAAATAAAATTTCCACTTAATCTTTTTCCATGTAATATTGGTCAACTCAAGATTAAAAACAGAAAACCTTGGTGGCATTATCTTTCTACACTTTATCATTATGACATATTTTTGCAATTAATTAATTTGTTTGTCAATATATTATCTTTCTACAACTTACTTTTAACAACTCAAGATTTTATTAAGAAAGTTTCCATTATATCACCAAACAATCAGATTAGCAATATAAATAAATGTCTACACAACATATAATTCATAATTCCAAAACAGATTGCAGGTAACGGGGATTCTGATGGGTTCTTCCGTATCTACATGCATTCTTGTTGCCCTCATCCTTATGTTTCCAACTATAATATTGTCTTCAAATACAATTCAGGGTGAGATATATTTATTGCAATTATATCTATTATAATAATAATAATCATGTTTCTCATGAGATATGATCAAATTATTTAACAAAAAATGTTATGGAAATAGTGAGAACTTTTATGTTTTATTTTATTTTAGTGAAATATCTCTTCTCTGAATTGAAATGCAGATTCTCCCGTTACTTTGCAGCAATGTGGTCAAAATTGTCTGGATTGTCATCAAATGAATGATTGTTCGACATGCATTGCTCCGAAAACATGTTGCCAACAAGGAGATAACATTGTGTGCTGCTTCACCTGCACACCACCTTAAAACATTACCATTCTAGCTCCTCATTCTTCTGACTTTAGGGTCCGTTTGGCCGCGGGCATAGGAATGGAGAATAGGCATGTAATATTGGGAATAGGAATGGCTTATTCCAATAACAGCTATTTTTTGGAATGGGTATAAGCTCATTTTAGAGACAAAATGGGAATATGTATTCCTATTTCCTATTCCATGTAATGAACCAAACAGAAAATAAAAATCGTATTCCAAATTTTCTATTCTTATTCCATCAACCAAACGGGCCCTTAGAAAATAAGTAATTGATAATATTTATTTTAGTTTCAATTTATAATTGAAATGATCAAAATTTAATGTATTAATAGTTTATGAAAAATGATGATATTTGTTCTAGTAATTTAAAAAATATGGTTTAGAAATTAAATAGATATTTATTAGTGGAATTAATTAAGACTAAATAAAGCCAATTAAAATGGAGAATTTTTTTATAGATAAAGAACTATTATTTTAATAGATCTAAAATTATAATAAATAAATATTGTTTAATTATTGCATATTTTTTTGTCACCTTTATCATTGATTTGATTTCATTTTGATACAAACTTAGGATGCCATAAGATATGAAACTTTTTCATATACCTTTATCACACATTTGTATTCTATTACCTATTAAATCTTATAAAATTTGAGAGTATTTATATTGTACATGGTCTTGATTGTTCCTAAATAAAGATTTACTCACTAAAATCATATTGTGTCCTCAAACATTGACTTACATTGTATTCTATTACCTCTTAATTCTTATAAGAGTGGGGAGTTCTTATATTTGTAAGTGGTCTTGTTTTTCCCTAAATAAAGATTTATTGACTAAAATTATGTGGCACCCTGAAACATTGACTGTACATTTGATGGGGACACAACCCAAGAACAGAATGGAACCAACAAAAAGGGAAAATTATATTAACTGAGAAAATAAGCTAGTACAAATATTGTAGAGAAAATAAACTTCAAAACATGCCCTAAGGGTTTACAATAGCATAAATCTGGAGATAATTTCTCCTTTTAGTACCTCCTCTCAAACTCCACTCCGAACTGCCTTTTACATTGCCAAAAATCTCCTTAAATAGACCCCGAAGGGTTAAGGACTAGGAGTACATTCTAGAAAGTGCTAGTAGGCATCCACTGACCAAATAGAAGGTTCAAGAAGCATCGTTAGAAGTCGGTGCAAATCTAGAAGAATCCAGAAACGGTAATCAAACTTTTGGGAGGCATAACTTTTGAACTGTAGCTCCGATTGACGAACCGTTTACATTTTCAGAAAGCTCTCGAAGCGCTCTATAGCTCTATGGACAAGATTTGCTCGTCCCCCATTTTTTGGCCCTTTTCAAGGTCATTTAATGCCCCTAACCTGACTTTGAAGCATTCTTAGGAGGTCTCCAAAACTCGAAAAACTGTAATAACTTTCAAACCATGGGGCCTTTTGACCTGATTCTTTTTCTGGAATGCTCTAAATCACAATTACATTCATCTGGCCAATTCACACCTTCTAGGTCACCAAAATGATGGCCAAATTGCATGCTCCTATTTTTTTGGGATTTTCAAACACACTGATAGTGGAACTGTGAGAGTTGGAACCTTTATTTGACCCAAATGGGTATCCAAAAATGTATAGACATGAAACAGAAACTAAGTCTAAGTACATTTTTTTGGGTGACACAAGATTGCCCTTATACCTCTGGATGCTCCTGCATCAGACACCCAGGGTAGATTGAAAAGTGACCCTGTCACTTTATGGATTGTAGAGGAAATCCCAAATGAGAAACCTCAGCTGCTAAAATCCAAGTTGAGTCCTCGATTGGCCGTCCTTTCCATTTGACCAAATACTCTTCATACTGCCTGTTTCTGGTACTCCTACCCACACGATGATCTAGAATGTCTTCTATCTCCTCCTTCTTAGAAGCAGGAATTGGACATGGCTCTAACACCAGCTCCTCATCTGCACCATCATCATGATACTCTGTTAAATCTACAATGTTGAAAATGGGAAAAATCTGAATACCATCTGGCAGCTCCAATTCATATGCATTTCCTGAGTCATGTTTCTTCAAAATTTTGCAAGGGCCAAATTTCTTCATTTTCAGCTTGTTGTAAGTACCGGCTAGAAATATTTCTTTTCGTAAGTGTACCATGACTAAATCTCCTACTTGGAATTCCTTATGTCTTCTCCTTTGATCAGCCCTATCTTTATACTCTTGATTCATCTTGGTTATGTGTGCCTGAACCTCCTCATGTAGATGCTTGATATGTTCAGCAAATTCCTTAGCTTCAACACTTGTCCTCTCCCCTTGTTTTATCTTCCTCAGCTCTAGTGCAGTCCTTCGGCTATTCCCATATACAATTTGGAATTGTGATTTTCCAGTACTCTTATTTATAGAGTTATTATAAGCAAATTCTGCCTGTGGTAGAATCAAATCCCATCCCTTGGGCTTATCCCCAACTAAACATCTCAGCAAATTTCCTAGACTTCTGTTTGGCCATCAGTCTGCGGGTGATGCGTGGAACTAAATTTCAAGTCTGTTCTCAACTTTTTCCATAATGTCCTCTAGAAATACCCCACAAATTTAGTGTCTCTGTCAGAAACTCAGAAACTATACTCCTTGGAAGACCATGCAGTCTTACCACCTCTTTGAAAAACAAGTCTGCAATATGGACAGCATCATGAGTTTTGTGGCATGGAATGAAATGTGCCATTTTGGAGAACCTATCAACCACTACGAATACTGAGTCATTACCCCTTTGTGTTCTTGGCAATCCAAGAACAAAATCCATACTTATGTCCTCCCATGGCCTTGATGGAATAGGAAACGACTGATATAGATTAGTATTGTGACTAAACCCCTTGGCAACTTGACAAACCTGGCAACTTTGTACGAACTTCTTCACATCCTGTGAAATTTGAGGCCAAAAATAATATTCTCTAAGAATGGAAATGGTCTTATCTCGACCAAAATGTCCTGCCATTCCTCCATTGTGTTTCTCCTTAATCAGATTTTCCATCATGGAACTCCTTGGAATGCACAATTGACTACCTTTGAACAACATGCCATCCTGAATCAAATAGTCTAACCACTTGGTTCTATCTACAGCAACAGGTTCTTTGCAAGCTTTCCATGCTTCAGCAAAATCATGATCCTCGGGGTACAACTTCTTGAGTTCATCAAACCCAACTACTTCAACCTGCATTACTGTAAGCAGTGACTGTCTCCTACTTAGTGCATCTGCAACCCTGTTAGATTTTCCACTTCTATGCTTCAACACAAATGTATAACTCTGCAAGAATTCTACCCACTTCATATGCCTCTGATTCAATTTACCTTGGCTATTTAGGTACTGTAATGCTTGATGATCAGTATACAAAAAAAATTCCTTTGGAAATAAATAGTGCCTCCATTTCTTTAAGGCCTGAACTATTGCATAGAACTCTTGATCATAAACAGAATATTTCTTCTTTACATCATTCAATTTTTCACTAAAATATGCAATAGGCTTACCTTCTTGGCTTAATACAGCCCCAATAGCACTGCCACTAGCATCACAATCCACCTGGAACACTTTTCTAAAATCTGGAAGTGCCAACACAAACTATTCTGTCAGCTTCTTCTTCAGCAATTCAAAACTTCTCGCAGCTACTGCAATCCATTCGAACTCTTTTCTATCCCCTCTTATTGTATTAGTTAGGGGTGCACATATGCCACTGAAATTCTTAATAAACTTCCTATAAAAACTAACCAGACCATTAAATGATCTTACCTCAGTAGCAGACCTCAGAGTAGGCCATTCCAAGATGGCTTTTACCTTCTCTGGATCCATTTTGAGACCTTCAGGTGATATAACAAACCCCAAATAGACTAATTCCCTTTTTGCAAAGACACACTTCTTTAGATTAATTAACAGTTTCTCTTCCCTTAGCCTTTCAAGGACACTACGAATATGCAACAAATGTTCTTCTAAAGTCTTGCTAAAAATTAAAATATCATCCAAATAGACAATAAATTTTTTTCTCAAGAACTTCTTAAGTACCTCATTCATGAGCCACATGAAGGTGCTTGGGGCATTCATCAATCCAAAGGGCATGACTAACCACTCATAAAGACCCTCCTTGGTCTTGAAGGTTGTTTTCCACTCATGTCCTTCTCAAATCTGTATCTGATGATAGCCACTCTTCAGATCTATCTTTGTGAAGTACTGAGCTCCACTCAAGCAGTCCATAGGATCATCCATCCTTGGTAAAGGAAATTGGTACTTGATGGTTATCCTATTTATAGCTCGAGAATCTATACACATCCTCCACTCTCCATCCTTCTTTGGTGCAAGTACTGCAGGTACTGCACATGGACTCAGGCTCTCTCAAATCAAGCCCTTCCTCAACAGCTCCTGAACCTGTCTATTTAGCTCCTCTGTTTCAGTAGGAGTCATCCTGTGAGCAGCCTTGTTAGGCAAACTAGCTCCTGGAATCAGATCTATCTGATGACTAATTTGCCTTACTGGTGGCAATCCATCTGGAACATTATCAGAGATAATATCTCCAAATTCCCCTAGTAAATCTGAAACTTCAAATGGTATTTCACTACTACCTTCTTTATCCTTCCTAGGAATCAAAGCATAGCACATATGCTGATGTTTCATGCCATCTAAAAACTTCCTTCCATCAACAAGACAAATCCTAGCACTGCTACATATCTTTTCACCTTCCTTTTTCATGGGCTTCAATTTGTGGCGAACTCCATCCTTTGTTAGAAAGTATGTGTTTGCATGTCTATCAAATTGCGATGGTCTACCCAACAATAGATGGAAAACATCCATCAAAATAACGTCACAGAGAACTTCATCATGGTAACTCCCAATTTTGAATTTTACTAAACATTGTTCACTTACCAGGACCTTATGATCATCTTTTACCCAAGAAATCCGATAGGGCTTGGGATGTTTCTCCCTCTTGAGCTTTAGCTTAGAGACCATCTCTTCTGATACCAAGTTATCAGTGCTACCACCATCAATGATCACATCACAACATTTATCCTCACACTTGCATTTGCTATAGAACAAACTCCTCCATTTTCCTAGTTCATTCTCACCACTTAGTAGGACTCTTTCATTTACCAAGGTCTCTCCTCTTTTTGCATCCTCTGAATGTGATGATTGTGCATCCTCATCCACATGAGCAACCCTAGCTTGGCCCTCAGCTCTCCTATCTGTCCTTCCTTGTTGTTGAGGGCATTCTGTTAGGAACCTGTGTGTTCCTTCTGTTTATTTTGTTAGAGTAGTGTTGTTGGACGCATATGCTTTGTAAGTCATCCCGTGAGTATATTTTATTATCCCACATGCATAGGTAGTATTACTTTTCTAGATCGTACCCAGTATATAAGAATAGGTTGAGGCCCTTGATGGGCACGGACGAATTTATTGTATTGAGCTTGCTCAAAGGAGGTTACCCCCTCGAAGTGGCCTGCGATCAGTAGATTCATTCTGAGTTCTGCTATCACTTTGTATTCTGTTATTTCGAGCATTCTCACGATATTGCTATAAGGAGGTTCTTCACATCTGGTATCAGAGCACTCTCTTGGGCTCGCTGGGTGGAAATTACATCAAATTTTTTTTTCTGTCGTGGCCTTCAGGTTCCTCTCACTTCTAATATCTCTTGTTATTGCAATAACAGTTGTTTGCTTTCTGTTTCTGCTCATACTTCCGCAGAACGTCTGCAATATCATTTCGCATACTTCCTTCCTTGGCGACCCAACCCCAAATTTTACATATCAAAGCCCTAAATCCCTCATTTATCTAATTTTAGGGTTTGCCCTATCTTTTTCACCTCTCATCCAATCGCCACCAAACTGAGCCACAAGATTCAATTCCTCATTTTGCTCCCTTATCCCTCTTGGACTGTTCGCCTCATTTCGCCTCCCTACCCTTGAAACCCTCATTTTTCTTTTTCCCTTGTCCCCAGATAGTCTCCCACCACCCGTCGAACACCCATTTCCTATATGAGTTTTACCCAAATCCAAGTTTTCCGTAACTAAAAAAGTTTTTGTTTCTCATCTTCTACCCATTCCAAAAAAAAAAAAAAAAAAAAAAAAAAAAAAAAAAAAAAAAAACCTTGTTTTATGGTTGTTACGCGTACAGGAGCAAAAATCATGGAAGAGGAAATTGCATCCCTCAAAACCAAACTTCAAGATCTGGATGACAAAATTCTGGGTCTTAACTTTCAGCAGTCAGCCATGAGCCGAAACCATTCAGGAGATACTGGGTCCTCTTCTGGCAATTTCCGTGGACCAAAGCTTGATTTTCCACGCTTCGATGGTTCTGATCCGACTGGATGGATCTATAGGGCAGAGCAATATTTCAGCTTGCATAATACTTTGGATAACCACAAAGTCTCCCTTGCATCTTTTCATTTGGAACATGAAGCTCTTCAATGGTTCCGTTGGTACATCAAGGCTAATGTAGGCCCAACGTGGAGCGAATTGTGCACCCTCATTTTGGAGCGCTTTGGCCCTAGTTCCTTTGATGATTTCACAGGAGCACTCACTAAACTGCGTCAAACAGGCACTGTAAGAGAATACCAGACAGAGTTTGAAAAATTAGCTAATTACATAGAGGGCTTGTCTGATGAATTCTTCTGTAGTTGTTTTGTCAGTGGTCTGAAGGATGCACTTCGCTCAGAAGTCAAAATGTTTCGACCTACTACAATGATGGAAGCCCTTGGGTTGGCTAAGTTAGCGGAAGACAAGATTAGTGCTCTACAACGCTCCAGATCTAATTTTGTTCCATTGAGAAATACAGGTTCTCACAACCCTCCCATCATACCAGCTCCCAGAACTACTCCGATCAAGCACTTGTCTGAAACAGAGATGCGAGTCAGGCGAGACAAAGGGCTTTGTTATAATTGTGATGAGAAATGGTCTCGGGGCCATAGATGTGTTCAGCAAAAGCTCTATCTCTTGGATGTGGATTCTCCACCGGAACTGGAAGAATATGTAGATGCTCAGGAAACAGTGGATGATGAGGTTGAGCCTCACCAGCCTGAACCTCCTTCACCAGAAGCTCCACCAGAGATATCTGTCCATGCTTTGGCAGGAGTCACTACTCCACAAACCATGCGGGTCCAGGGTTTCTTCAAGAAGATCCCTCTTACTATACTCATTGATTCTGGTAGCACTCATAACTTCATTGATCCACGAATAGCCAAACAGGCTGATTGCTTTATCCATCCCTGCTCTAGCTTTGAAGTCATGATTGCCAATGGGGGCACTTTACCTTGTAAAGGGAAATGTCGCAATGTGCGTCTCTCTATTGGAGATTATAACATGCGCTCTGACATGTTTGCCTTACCCTTAGGTGGCTGTGATGTGGTTTTGGGTGCCCAATGGTTACGCACTCTTGGCCCCATTCTCTGGGATTTTGCTGAACTTTGGATGCAGTTTTCAGTCGAGGGGCACCAACACACTTTGAAAGGCTTACAACCAGGGTCTCTCAGCATCATCAGTTCACACCGTATGGAAAAACTTCTTAAGAAGAATTCACATGGTGTCATCGCTCAGCTCCATTCCATTCAGATGCAGCCATCAGCAGTCTCTAGCACTCCTGCCGATCTCCAACACATTTTGGACAAGTATTCTGATATATTTGCTGAACCTGTGGGATTACCTCCTTCTCGTCCAGAGGACCACCGTATTCAGCTCCTTCCTGGCAGTGTTCTGCCCAACATCAGGCCCTACCGCTACCCATTTCATCAGAAGACCGAAATTGAGATACTTGTCCGTGACTTACTGAAGCAAGGTATTATTCGCCCTAGTACCAGTTCCTTTTCTTCTCCAGTTCTGCTTGTTCGCAAAAAAGATGGGTCATGGCGACTCTGCATTGATTTCCGAGCACTTAATCATCTCACTATAAAGGACAAGTTTCCCATTCCAGTTGTTGATGAACTTCTTGATGAACTTCATGGGGCTCATTTTTTCTCCAAGTTAGATCTTCGTTCTGGGTATCATCAAATTCGGGTTAATGAGGAGGATATACCTAAAACTGCCTTCCGCACACATGATGGTCACTATGAATTTTTAGTCATGCCCTTTGGCCTCACGAATGCTCCTTCAACATTTCAGGCAGTGATGAATAACATATTTCGACCATACCTCCGGAAATTCATTCTGGTCTTCTTTGATGATATCCTCATATATAGCAAAACTTGGGCTGAGCATCTCCATCATCTGGAGCTTGTCTTGCAACTTCTCTCTGATCATCAACTCTGTGCAAAACTATCTAAATGTGTGTTTGGCCAAGAGGAAGTGGAGTATCTCAGGAATATTGTTGCACACCATGGAGTGCGGGTGGATCCTACAAAAATAGATGCCATGAAAACTTGGCCGCATCCTAAAACTCTCAAGAGCCTTCGGGGTTTTTTGGGGTTGACTGGCTACTACCGCAAGTTTGTCAAAGATTACGGGAAAATTGTAGCACCATTGACAGCTCTGTTAAAAAAGGATGCCTTCTCCTAGACCCCTGTTGCTGAGACTGCATTTGAACAACTGAAACAGGCTATGTGCAGTACACCTGTTCTCGCGATGCCAGATTTTTCCAAACCCTTCACTATTGAGAGTGATGCTTGCGGCAATGGATTGTGTGCTGTTCTCCTGCAAGATGACCATCCTATTGCGTTCACTAGCAAAGCCCTCTCTGGTAAGAATCTAGCCCTCTCTACTTATGAAAAAGAAATGATGGCTATTTTGCATGCTGTACAGAAGTGGTGGCCATACCTCTTAGGGAGTCATTTTTGCATCAGAACTGATCACCAAAGTCTAAAATACTTCC
This sequence comes from Cupressus sempervirens, assembly GCA_028749045.1. Taxonomy (NCBI): domain Eukaryota; kingdom Viridiplantae; phylum Streptophyta; class Pinopsida; order Cupressales; family Cupressaceae; genus Cupressus; species Cupressus sempervirens. The sequence continues at coordinate 700,614,625 of CM053791.1, read as the reverse complement.
TGGAACAACGGGTATCCTCTCCTACACAACAGAAATGGGTCAGCAAACTCATGGGGTATGATTATGAGATCACCTACAAGAAGGGTAAGGAGAATATTGTGGCAGATGCTCTTTCTCGCACATTTGATAATCAAGCTTCCCTTTCCGCTATTTCTATGCCCATTCCCAATTGGTTAGCGTCTGTTCAGCAGGGCTATGACAGTGACTCTTCTTTATCTCAAATCATTCACCAGCTAGCCAATAATCCTTCTGCTATACCACATTACTCTTGGGATGGTGCTTCTCTTCGATACAAGGGTCGGCTAGTGCTTCCTCAGAACCCAGCTCTACATCAGGCTATTTTTTATGAACTCCATGCTTCTCCTTCAACAGGGCACTCAGGCTTCCTCAAAACTTATGAGCGAGCAAGGAGAAACTTCTTTTGGAAAGGGATGAAATAGACGATTCAACAGATGGTGGCTGAATGTGATACTTGCCAACGCCACAAGGGTGAAACGACCCTCCTTCCTGGCTTGCTCGAACCATTGCCCATCCCTACATGGATTTGGACTGATATTTCTATGGATTTCATTGAAGGGCTTCCTAAATCCGGTGGCAAGACAGTGATCTTGGTTGTGGTTGATCGTCTCTCGAAATATAGTCATTTTTGTGCCCTCAGCCACCCCTATACTACCTCCTCTGTTGCACAAATCTTCATGGACCAGATATTTCGTCTTCATGGACTCCCTTCTTCCATTGTCTCTGATCGTGATGCAACTTTTACCAGTCATTTTTGGACTGAACTGTTTCAGAAAACTGGCACCAAACTGAAGATGAGTTCGGGCTATCACCCACAAACTGATGGTCAAACTGAAATTGTCAATAAATGCTTGGAAACTTATCTTCGTTGCTTCACTTCCGAATAGCAACATCAGTGGGCCAAGTGGCTCCCTTTAGCTGAATGGTGGTACAATACCTCTTACCACACTGCCTCTAAAATGACTCCATATGAAGTAGTCTATGGTCAGGCACCTCCAGTGCTCCTTCCCTACACTCCCAACAGCTCACCAGTCCAGGCAGTTGACATAGTTCTCCGCAGCAGGGATCAGATTCTTCGTACCTTACAGGATAATCTTCACATGGCCCGTAATCGGATGAAACAACAAGCAGATCAACACCGTTCTGAGCGCTCATTTCAAGTTGGGGATATGGTTTTTCTTCGTCTACAGCCATACAAACAATCCTCCCTAAAGCTGAAAGGGCGTCATAAGCTGGCCCCAAAATTTTATGGGCCTTATAAGGTTCTGCAGAAGATTGGTTCAGTTGCTTATAAACTGGAACTTCCTCCTTCTTCCCGCATTCATCCAGTCTTTCATGTTTCTTGTCTAAAGAAAGTTCTGGGTACCACTGTCAGAGCACAAACTACTCTCCCTAAAATGGATACGGAAGGATCCATTATCCTGGAGCCGGTGGCAATCATTGACCAGCGCACTCGCCAGCTTCGCTCTCGCTCCATCTCTGAGGTCTTGATTCAGTGGCATGGCATGCAACCAGAGGATGCTACCTGGGAACCCCTTCTTCAGATTCAACAACAATTTCCACACCTTAAGCTTTGAGGACAAAGCTTTTTTCTAAGGGAGAGGGGATGTTAGGAACCTGTGTGTTCCTTCTGTTTATTTTGTTAGAGTAGTGTTGTTGGACGCATATGCTTTGTAAGTCATCCCGTGAGTATATTTTATTATCCCACATGCATAGGTAGTATTACTTTTCTAGATCGTACCCAGTATATAAGAATAGGTTGAGGCCCTTGATGGGCACGGACAAATTTATTGTATTGAGCTTGCTCAAAGGAGGTTACCCCCTCGAAGTGGCCTGCGATCAGTAGATTCATTCTGAGTTCTGCTATCACTTTGTATTCTGTTATTTCGAGCATTCTCACGATATTGCTATAAGGAGGTTCTTCACACATTCAAAGGCACAGTGACCTTCTTCATTGCAATAGAAATAGGTACCACAGAAGCCTCCTCTTCCTTGTCAACATCCTCTACCTCTTCCTCTCTTGCCACCAGATTTTGGCATGGCCTTTCAGTTTGGTCTTTGCAAACTTAACCCTATCTGGGTCCCTAATATCCTCATACTCAAAGTATTCTTCCAGTTCATTGATCCAATCGATCAACTCATCTGGTTTTAGATTTCCTGAAAATACACCCACTTCAATTGTAGGTCTTTTCCCAAACTTAGTAATGGCCCTAAAAAGCCTTTCCTCTACAGGATTTAGAACTTCCCCGTCAACTTCCTCTTCTGGTCCCATTATTTCTTCTTCATTGTCATCCTCACTATTGTCACCTACAGCAATATTTGCTCCTCTACGAAGCTCCTCTTGCAATGCCTGCACCTACCTTTGGAGGGCTCTAACCTCCTCAGGATTAATAGCTCTGGCGCTTCCACCATGCTCTCTTCATGGAGGCATATTCTAACTCGAACCCACAACCACACAGTCCTGGTGCAAACTGCCTCACAGTCGGCGCTCTGTCTACACACTCAGGAAAACTAGCTCTGATACCACTTGATGGAGACACAACCCAAGAACAGAATGGAACCAACAAAAAGGGAAAATTATATTAACTGAGAAAATAAGCTAGTACAAATAGTGCAGAGAAAATAAACTTCAAAACATGCCCTAAGCGCTTACAATAGCATAAATCTGAAGATAATTTCTCCTTTTAGTACCTCCTCTCAAACTCCACTCCGAACTGCCTTTTACAATGCCAAAAATCTCCTTAAATAGACCACGAAGGGTTAAGGACTAGGAGTACATTCTAGAAAGTGCTAGTAGGCATCCAACGACCAAATAGAAGGTTCCAGAAGCGTCGTTAGAAGTCGGTGCAAATCTAGAAGAATCCAAAAACGGTAACCGAACTTTCAGGAAGCATAACTTTTGAACCGTAGCTTCGATTGACAAACCGTTTACATTTTTAGAAAGCTCTTGAAGTGCTCTATAGCCCTATGGACTAGCTTCACTCGTCCCCCATTTTTTGGCCCTTTTCGAGGTCATTTAATGCCCCTAACCTGACTTTGAAGCATTCTTAGGAGGTCTCCAAAACTCGAAAAACTACAATAACTTTCAAACCGTGGGGCCTTTTGACCTGATTCTTTTTCTGGAATGCTCTAAATCACAATTACATTCATCTAGCCAATTCACACCTTCTAGGTCACCAAAATGATGGCCAAAGTGCATGCTCCTATTTTTTTGGGATTTTCAAACACACTGATAGTGGAATTGTGAGAGTTGGAACCTTTATTTGACCCAAATGGGTATCCAAAAATGTAAAGACATGAAACATAAACTAAGTCTAATTACATTTTTTTGGGTGACATAGGATTGCCCTTATACCTCTGGATGCTCCTGCATCAACATTGTGGGGTGCATATTGCATCTACTTAATTTGATATTGGCATTAACCATGGATGTGACTAGACATGAATTTTTAGAGATGCCTTTATCATACATTTGTATTTCTATTACCTATTAATTCTTATAAGAGTGGGGATTTCATTCACTAAAATTATGTCATGTCTTCAAACATTCAACATTTTTGTATGCAACTTACATTCTCAATTGCATATTATTTTTCTTTGGAGATGTTTTTTTTCTTTGATATTTTTTTTTTTTTTTTTTTCAAGATTAGATTTGCAAGATGGAGTGCCTAATGATAAAAAAAAAGGAGTGAGTGCCTAATGCTAAAAAAGAAGAAAGATTGAGATAAGCATGAGCCCTTTAAATGCCTAAAAGTAAAAGTAAGGCTTGCTTAAACACATCAATACAAATGATATTTTAAGATCCATAGATCAACTATTTTATAACTATCTATTTTATAAATAGATATGGCATTGAATTTTATTAACAATAATAAATTGTAAGCAATTTTTTTAAAATATTATTATTTCATTTTTAAAAAGAAGAAAAATACATGAATTTTAGTTTTTTTAAATCTATAATGGAGAAATGGTGGAGTGTGATGATGTGAGGTGTTAATGTCAACAATTATATTTTTAGCATAAATTTGACAAACTTGCACATCAAAATTTCAATATTTATTTAAACATAATATAAGTTTTAAAATAATTAAATAAATACAACATAAAAATTAAAATATAAAGATATTAGTTGTGAAGATAATTGTTTTAAAAATAAGTCTAAGAAAATAATAATTAATAAATAAGACAATAAAATTAAAATATAAAGATATTAGTTGTGAAGATAATTATTTTAAAAATAAGTCAAAAAATAATTAAATAAATACAACATACAAATTAAAATATAAAGATATTAGTTGTGAAGATAATTATTTTAAAAATAAGTCAAAAAAAAATACATGAAATATAAATATTTTTGGTTGTAATGATTAAATTTTAAGTATTTTATAATGATATTAGACATTTCTTATGATAGATTTATTTAAGATATCTATACTCGTAACTTATAGTTACATTTTAATTTATGTTATTTTATCACAAATATAAATTTCCTAAAATGTAATATGTAACTTAATGATAAAAATCTCATAAAAAATTCATATGATAAATAAGGGTGTATTTAATAATTTAGTGACACTTGTTTTCGTGGTCTTCATTTTGATAGTAAGTTTAGAATTTAATGGTCACCTTACTATCATATATATAATTTTTAGTCATTTTGATTATTTTCAAGAGGTTAAAAGATATTATATCAAAAAATTATGTTAGATTATTTCAAATTATTTTTAAAAAAAATTAATTGAACTAAAATCCTGTAGTCCATTGCAAAAAAAGGAGAATCCATTCGCTAATATTATTTTATATGACCTTAAAAAAAATTCCTTTTGTGGCAGTTCACCCAATATCAAAGGATGAATATGTCAAGGTGGATGCATGGCACCACATATCCACCAGGCATGGGCTAGACTTGGCACCACTTTATAGCCATGCCCAATCAATCAAATCTATATAAGAAAAGTCATATCAAATAAATATAGGACACAACTGATGTCTTTCACCCAAACTAAAGAAATGTCCACTACAAAATATAACATACTGCTTTATTCCCTTTCATATGTACTTATACGTGGTGATCATCCACAATCTATCATTTAACAAAGAAACAACATATTAATATAACAAACAAAGAAACTATCAAGTGTAGTGTCAATAGAATAGAAGTGAAGTACACATTATGCTTGGTATATGAATTTTTGATTCTCTCATTGTATGTATGTATGTATGTATGCATGTATGTATGAATGTATGTGTGTGTGTGTGTGTGTGTGTGTGTGTGTGTGTGTGTGTGTAAAATTGAAGTTATTTATATACACTTTATCTTGTCTTAGAAATAAATAAATAAATATATATATACTAATATGTATCATCATTATAAGTCCTTTGATATATTCTAATATGTATTAGGCTTGATATGAATCAACAACAGTTATTATTAAAACTATACCATATTACACGTAGGGACATGACCTTACGTGGCCATTGGCCACATAAAGTCATGTCCTTACAAGGACATGTACTCACTGACCTCCTATATATATAGGATATACTCACTAACTAAGAGACCATCAATAATAGTGGTAATGAGTCCTTTTGCAATAGCGATATAAGTATATTTAGTTGTAATTTATATCAATGGCCAATTCAGGCTATATTTATAGTTAGCACTTTATTGTACAGTCTGAAATATATTCAAACTTACATAAAAATTTGGAATCATTATTATTGGTTGAAGATTTTGTACAACTGATCTCTATCAGAGATCCATTTACACTTTCATGGTATCAGAACCATACTGATAGAGAATTTTACTTAGTCTTAAACATATTTAAATCTATTAAAATATATTCAATCTAAAACTATGGTGAATCACATAAGACTAGAAGACAAACTCAAAGGAGCCTTGAACTTTACATCATGGAAAATATGAGTAATGATCTTTCTACGAGAAGTGGTAAATCTATGCTAGAAATGATCTAGATAAAACAACCTAGAAAAGACATAACAATAAAGCTATGAAGATCATTATAGATTCTATCAAAGATCACATCCTTCCATCTATATCAAGCCTAAAAATAGCTTACAAGATGTTTTCCACTATTAAAAATAATTTTGAAATTAATAACACCAATATATTGTTGACATTGAAGAAACTACTACTATACATCAAAATGATCAATGGAAAGTCGATTACACATTTTATTTTCTAAGAATCTTACAATTAAAACATCAACTTGTGACTATTGGAAATCAAGTAGATGACAAAGAAATTTTTAGTATAGCACTAAAAGGATTATCCTTATTTTGGGAAAATTTTATTCACGGAATAAGATCTTAACTTGAACTTCCAAAATTTGAGCAACGTAAAAATGAATGTACTCAAGAAGAGTCAAGATTAATCTCAAGAGGAATCATTTTAAATCAAGAGGTAGATATTCAAGCTCTTCAAGTCAATACCAAAAATAAAGGAAAGAAAGGTAAATTCAAAAAACAAAAGAAAGGAACTTAACAAAATATACAAGAAAATAGATTGGTCAAAAGTAGAATTCTTCAAATATGACAAAGTTGGTCATACTCATAACATATGTCCGGATGGAAGAAAATTCAAGTAGCAGTAGCAGAAGTCAAAGATGAAAATGATGAGAAATTTTCATTCTACTTAGCACTCTAATACTTGGATAATAAACCGTGGATCATCTCATCATATAATAGGTTTTAGAGACAAATCTGAAAGCTTTGAAGTATACTCCTCTAAAGAAGTGACTATTGGAGATAGTTCTACACATCTAGTAAAAGGTATTGGATCATGTTCAATTCAACTAAATAGAGGTATCACTCTTCAACTAAAGAATTTTTTCTTTGTACCTAACATAAAAATAAATTTGGTCTCCATCTCTAGCCTTCTAAACCAAGGGTATCAAATCATATTGTAAGAAGATAAAATACTATCTTGGCCAAAGAGCTCAAACATTAAGAATGCTATCTCCATCATATTTAGAGATGAAAGTTTATAAAAACTTTGTAATCATCAAAATCTACCATTAAATCATGAAATCTCAAATACTAATGAAATCTGGCATATAAAACTAAGTCATCTTCATTTTCGTGCTTTATCATCCATAGAAAAAATAGTAACAAGGTTAGCTAGTTTGAAACTTGATCCTATCTTAGTTTTTGCAAAGGATGTGTCTTAGGTAAAAATAGAAAAAGGTCCTTTCCCCAAAGTGAACACAAGTCCATATCTATACTTAAACTTATTAATACTAACTTATGTGGTCTTATGTCTGTACCTTCCCTAACAAATGTCTATAATATGTAATTTTTATGGATGAATATTCTAAGAAAACTTGGATTTACTTTCTTAAACTTAAAGAATCAACCAAAGTGTTATCCAAATTCAAAGAATTTAAAGCACTAGTTGAAAACCAAACTAGAAAGAAAATCAAAACCCTAAAATCAAATAATGGGGGTGAATACATTTCAGAATCTTTTAATTTTTTTTTTATATCTATTGGGATTAAGAGGGAGTTTTTTGTAGCATACAATCATCAACAGAATGGAGTCATAGAAAGGAAAACTAGATCTACTATTGAATTTTCCAAAGATACGATGCATGATCAAAACCTTCACACCTCTTTCTAGATTGAAGCTTCTTACGCTACAGTTTACATCCAAAATAAATGTCCTCATTCAATATTGGAAAACACAACTCTTGAAGAAGTATTTACTAGAAAGAAACTAGAATTAAGTCATCTAAAGAATATTTGGGTGCCTTGTATATATTCACAACTTTAAAGAAAAGAGAAATAAACTAGAACTATTAGGAAAGAAGGGCATATTTATCAAATACAGTGAATCATCCAAAAGTTGCAAGATTTACATCCCTAGATAAAGAAATATTGAGATCAGTAGAGATGTAAAATTTGAAAATGATGTTGCTTTTAACCGCTCTAAGAAAATTAATGAATCATACTTAGAAAAAACTATTGTAGTAGATGAGAATCCTCTAGTAGAGAATGATAGGGAGATTGACACTAGAAGCCTTGCACTTCCTTGACCTAATACAAAGAAGACTGAAAATCCTAACAATAAAAAGAGATCACTTTGTGCAAGAAAAATGGTAGAAGAAAATCAGATAGAACCTGATGAAGTAATTAGAGAAAAAAAGGGAACAAGGAACCATTCATGCTATGCAACACAAATTTATGAACTCATTAAAATAGAACCTGCAAATGCCAAAGAAGCATTATCACATCAACCTTGGGCAGAGGCAATGATTGAAGGATATCAATCCATCCTAAAAAAATGTAGTGTGGAATGTCATACCTAGAACCAAATATAAATTTGTTGTCTCTTCTAAATGGCTAATCAAAATTAAGTACACACTAGATGGTAGTATTGAAAAATACAAAGGCAGATTTGTAGCTTGTGGATTCTTGCAAAAAGAAGAAATAGATTATGAAGAAATTTTTGCTCCAGTTTCCAGTTACAGTTCTATTAGAACCATCATAGCCATTGCAACATCCAAAGGGTAGAAGATACATCAAATTGATGTTAAAATTGTGTAATTGAAGACGAAGTATACATCAAACACCCTAATGGATTTATCACCCATTATAAAATTTTTTATGTATTTAACCTAAAGAAAGCATTATATGGTCTTAAGAAAGGTCCTAGGGCATATTATGAAAGGGTAGACAACTACCTTTCAAAATTAGGATATTCTAAAAATGAAGTTGATCCTAATATATATTTCAAAATAGTTCATAGTGATATGATTATTCTTGTACTATATGTTGATGATTTACTAATAACAAGTGAAGATCATATTATAGAAAAATGAAAATAGGATCTGGCAATACAATTTGACATGAAAGATCTAGGACTTTTTCATTACTTTTGAGGCGTAGAAGTATGGAAAAACAAGAACTACATCTTTATAAATCAAGGAAAATATATTGTTGACACTTTGACTAAGTTTAAGATGATGAACTACATATCCTTAACTATTCCTATGTAAGTAAATTTACTCAAACTAAAGAATGATGGATTTGAATCTAAACCTACTAATCCTACTTACTATAGGAAAATTATTGGATCACTCATGTACTTGTTAAACATTCAACTTGATATCTCTTACACAACTAATATCTTAAGTCAATTCATGTGTGAGCCAAAGAAGATCCATCTCATGGAAGCCAAAGAAATTTTATGATATTTACATGGTACAATTGGTATAAGCCTCAAATATGATCAAGTTGAAATTAATCTTCATGGATATTGATATTCTAATTAGGTAGGTAGCTTTACTAATCATAAGAGTACTACATGATGTTCTTTTAGTCTTAGTTCAACAATGTGTTAACCTCATAATGGTTTTTGACACTTGAGTGCCAACACACTTAATCACATTCCACATTGAAGCCGAGTACACCATGCATGCCGAGCCACAACAGATGCCGAGTTAGGAAAGACTTCAAGTGCTGAGTGATCTTCATGTGCTGAGTAGTTTTCAGATGCCGAGTGAAGATCAGGTACTGAGTGTTAACAAGTGCCGAGAAACATAAGGTGTCGAGTGTTAACAAGTGCCGAGCAACATAAGGTGCCGAGTGTTAACAAGTGCTGAGTAACATAAGGTGCTGAGTGTTAACAGGTGCCGAGCTATCCAAGAAACAACATATTTTGAGTATCAGCAATACTCCAGGAGCTAAGTAACTCAGAATATCAGCATAAGAGTTTGTAATTGCACAAACTATGATGCAAACAATTTTTACAGCCGACATAAGGTAAATCTCGAAGGATTTAATGATGAGACCAAATCTTTTATTTTTCCTATGCAATCTACATGCAGCCAATAAGAAAAATGATGAAGGCATGCAAGCAATAGAAGAAGTGCAAATAATAAGTGGAAAATGGAGATTGAATATGGATTGTAGATCCATACCTAACCCTAAATCCTCAAATGTCTTTATAAGGAAGACAAAATTTCATTGTAAATAAATGAGTGGACATACAAGGGTGCACAAGGAAATCTATTTCTAGAAGCGAGGGTTATTAGATCACAAAAGGATCAAGATCAGAGAAAGCGGAAAAGGTGTCTGCATTCAACAATCAAGGATCATAATCTATCAGGTTCATTATACCTAATACTTTCTAGCAATTGTATTAGAATGAAAATCCTATGGTGATAGGTTAGCTTAACAACTATTTCGTAGATCCTTTAATTAGGTGATCAAATCCTTTAATAGGATGACACTTCATGTAAAGTGTTTGAAAAGCCTCTAACCAGGTCACTATTAATACAGTGTAAAGCCTTTAACAGGGTAGACCATCAGAAGTGGTTGAACAATATTGCTGCAGTAATTTTTGTGGGTATCATCCCCACCCCAGTTTTACCTTCTTATTCCTGGAGAGTTTTTGGGTTACCAAATTCCAGTGTTATGAGTTGTTGATGCATGTCTTAGTTTCATATTTATTTGATGTATTTACATGCATGCAATTTACTTTAAGTTAAAAGTTTTATTGGCTAAATTGTGATACTTATGATTCAGACCCCCCCCCCTCTCTCATAAATAATCTTTCCACATTTGAATGTTCCAACAATTGGTATTAGAGCTAATCCAGGTTCTCACAAGGAAAATCCTAACAACTTGGAGGAAAAGATCTAAAGATGGAAGCTTTCAAACTTGGAAAGATCATTGAAAATCAGGTGATAGATGTGCAACTTTCTCTGCATAGCTTGGAGGAATTTAGAAACAAGTTGAGAAACTCATTAAAAAAAAGGAAGGATCTAGCCATAACTGAAAATGATTTACATTACAAGGAGATTGATACCACCAACATATTTTCCAACGGAGATACTAAAGAGTTTGATGCAGCAATAGTAGAACTGATGGAGAAAAATAAAATTCAAGTAGAGGAGATAAGATCTCTCAAGATGGAACATGAATCATAGGCCATAATGATATGTGAAATTATTGAACACAAGAAAAGAGAAGTTGAAGATAAAGTGATGATGGAAAATGAAAAAATAAATCTTGCAAACAGACTTGAAGAAAAATGTATTGAATTGACAAGGATCTCAAACATGTAGATGGATACACTTGCCCAAATGATGAACCTTCATCATGAACTCAATGTAAAAGATATTGAGATCTCTACTTTGAAGATGTAGAATGAAAAAATGTAGAATGAATTGAACAGAGAAAAAGAGGTAGCAGAGAATCTCAACAAATCAAGTGAAGCCATCAAGTATTTTGAACAGTTGCTGAAATCCCCAAAATCTGCCCATGATACATCAGGACTAGGATACAATAGCACTGAAGTTGGGGAATCATCAAAGAGTGCTAAACAAAGAAGTGATAAAGCTAAGAATTCAAAACCCACTTGTCATCACTATAATAAGAAGGGGCATACAGCTAATGTGTGCAGGAGTAGAAGATTCAATCAATCAAATACACCCAAAAATAAGAGTTTCTGTCACAAGTGCAACAACAAGGACATAAGACACAAAATTGCAGATCCAATGTCACAAGGACTCAAAGATTTGATGGACATTGTTATAATTGCAAAAAGTAAGGACATAAGGCATTTGAATGTAGATCAAAACCTATGTGGACATCAAATCAAACAACAAAAAAAGAAGGGAATGAAAGTTATTATCATTGGGATTACAACACTAGATATAGTTGTCATTATTGTCAAGAATATGGACATATACCACAGAACTGCATAAGAACACATTTCAAAGGAAACTACAAAAGATGGTTGAATCAAACTACATGTTTCAGTTGTTTGAAAATTGGTCATATTAGCAGAAACTGTCCTACAAGATCAAAGGCACCCAAGACTGTAGAAAACCAAGGACAAGAAAAGATTGATGTTGAAAAGATAAGGGGGCAAATGAACAAGACTTGGAAAAAGAAAGATGAGTGCAACACATCAAGTGGAGGGATCACTTCACCCAATGGGTCAAGTGACCACACTTCATCAAACTAAGCATGAGAAGTACACAGGACTGATATACAAAGCTATATCACACATCAGTCCCAAGACAAAGAAGATAAGAAAAGTATAAACCTACATGAAACAAGATGTCAAGACAAAAACTAAATGTTGTTGCAGAGTTGTCTTTGGATACCGAGTTAAACTCCAACAGATGCCAAGCTCCCAACAGTGACCAAGCTGATAACTGATGCCGAGTTGGTTAACTCGAATGGAAGTTGAGTAAAGTGAAAATATAGTGCAAGCCAAGTTAGGTTAAAATTTCTTCAGAAGCCAAGTTGGCAGTTGAGCATTTAATGCGATAGAAATAGGGTATATTATCATGATTTCAATTAGTTTTACTCATTGTGATCAAGAAGCAAAGAAGAAGAAAGAGAGTTGAGCGACTTCATAGCAAGAATCCAGTATATCAAGCAGATTGCAACCGCATTCAACATGTTTTCAATCAATCTTGAGGTAATTTCATTTGTACCGAGCTATGTAGTTTCGTATCCTTTTGTTGTGAAAACCCTAGTTTGCATAAATGGTATCAAGCTCGAAGAAAACCAAGGTAAAAGAGTCTTTTGAAGTGCAATTAGTTTCAAATGAGGTCAAGCAAATTGATTTCTGTCCTATACCCGAAGTTTCCTATAAAAATGACATAGCCAGAGCTCTCTCCCATATTCCCCCAAAAGTTGTAATGGTCCAAGACGTGAGAAAATGTTACAACTGTAAGATAGGAGCCCTAGGAGACATGGAAATAAGACAAGCCTATGAGAAACTATGTGTAGATGGAGTCTTGAAAGATGAATTCAAAATTGTTGAAAGAAAGGGTTTAACCCGAGTTTTAAGCTTTCCCATTGTATTCAAAACAGAATGGGTTAGACTTGTACTGAGCATAATTCATGGTGGAAATTTGTGGTTAGAAGATATTCCCATCAAATTGACCAAAGAAATCATACATAGAGTAATAGGGTACCCAACCCTAGATCAGTACAAAACCCTAAGAAGTGAATCAAAGGAGGTTATTGAAAAGAATACTGGTGCCCAGTGGAACAAAAGAGGAATGACAATTCACACCATACAGGATCCTCTAGTTGAGTTTTCTATTAGAGTCATCACCCATAAATTCTACCAATCCAGTAGACTCAATAGTGTACCATGTATTGCAGTAGATGTAGGCTACAAATTGGTGAAAAAGGATCATACTTATGATCTTGCAGAACTGCAACTACAACAGATCAATGAAAACCCAGCTACCATAAGAAGAACAAAGGGCACTCAATGCAAATTTGGAGCAATCCTAGTTTGCATATTCTTCTATGTTCAGAATGAGTTTCCTTCTTTTGGCAAAGTGGCATGGAGGAATGATAGAACCATCATTGCCCAAATTAATGAATATATAGAGCAAATGGGAGAAAATTTTGATACCTTGATGACAAGCTATTTTGAGGATTTCAAGAAATCCATGAAGCAAAGATCAAGGATACCAGCTTCCTTAGTGGAAAAACATACTAATGATATATGTTTCTTAGTTGAAATTGATTTTACCTATATTCAAGTAGTAATACAAAGGGTAAGATGGCTAAGGCCATTTGGATATTAAATTAAATTTTGATGAAGCATCTGCAACAATAACTGCATTATTGGTAGAAGAAATAGATAAAAGTGCTCCACATTTTGGCACTTATGATGTGGTAAGATCAAAGATAAACATGGAATTAAAAACTGCTTCCACATTGAAGAAGAAAGACAAATTATTAAAGAAGATTAAGAAGAAATTTGGTAAAGAAATTGAGGCTGAAGCAAAAGAAGAAGAAGATGACAGTGATGATGAAGATGAACAAGAACAAGGGCCAATGGAATTAACTCAAGGTCTTGGAGAAGACAAGGAGGAAGGTGCAGAGGAAGAAGAAGCCAAGGAAGCACCAACTGAAGCTGAGAAAAAGAAGAGAAAGGCAATAGAACAACCTCCAGCTAAGCCCAGATCAAAGAAAGCTGCCACGGCATCACCTCAAAAGCCAACAACATGAGCTACAACAAGGGCCTCCACTCAAAAGGCCAAAGAGAAAGTTACAAAGAAGAAACAAATCAAGGAAACATAGGAAGAGCTGAGGAAAAGAAGAAGATATGTGGCTCAACCTGACATTGATGAAGAAGACCAATCTAAAAAGGTAAGCTATTCTTCAGTTGATACCTTATGTAAAAATATTGGAAATGGTGACTTAAGTAATTTAAATAAAGTTGATTTCAGTAAATTTACTAAAGAAGAACAGAATAAGATAGAAGAAACAGTTTATGGAATGATGGCATAGTTCAAGTACACTCCACTTGAATTAGATGGACAATTTCCAAAAGAACTGTCAAAAATTGTAGAAGACAGATGGCATTTCTATTTGAAAATGGAGAAGGAGATGAGGGAATCAACTTTAGCAAGTGTATTGCCAGATTTGACTAAGGAATAAGTAAAGAATGCAGCCAAAAGGCACAATAATAGGTTTAGACCTAAATATAGGGCATTCTTCATACTCCAAAATAGTATGGAAGAAATTGTTCAAAGAACAATGAAATCATGGAAAAACTTGTACAAAAAGATTGAAGATTTTTTTGAAGAAGAATACAAGGAAGAAGCCGCTGTACCAATAGAGGAGAGGAGAAAAAGGAAAGAAGATGAAGAAAAGAAAAGAGAAGAAGAGAGGAAAGAAGAAGAACAAAAGAAAAGAGAAGAAGAGAAGAAGGAAGAAGAAAAGAAAGATGGAGAGGAGGAACAGACACAAAAACATGATATAATGGGAATAGCTGAGCAAGAGCAGCAACTAGCTCAGAGTGTACAAGACACACAATTGCCACCCCCTAGCCCTCCTCAAGAATCCATCTCACCTGTAGATACTATAACTATTACTGATGTTCCTAATACTTCTGGTCAGAATATCAATCCATTAATTACAGAAGATCTTAGAAGAATTCTTGACCAATCTACACAACAAGCAATATTATGTGTAGATCCAGTATTGGTCAGTATAGATGAATTGCAAAAACTAGTAGAAAATATAGTCAAAGATAAGGTGAATCCATAAGAACCACCTTCTATCATCTCTACAACTACTAGTAGTCAATTTCAAATGCTAACAAGCATAGTTGATGCTGCAAAACAGAAGCCAAATGCAGTTGTAGAAAAAGGAATAGAACAAACAGGACAAACTATTACATCTGATCCTACAACACAAACACAAGGTGCACTTCCTAAGATTACAATAATTGATCATGGTAGAAAGAAGGAGGAGGAAATAGTGAAAACCCCTAAAGAACAGGAGGCAATACAAACATTAATAGATTTTCCTAGCTCGGGAACTCCTTCACACCAGCCATTGCAAATATCTGTACCAACATCTAGTACTACTAGAGTTGCAAGGGTACTTCACTATGGAGACCCTAAATTAGATGAGGAGATAGTCATACTGAGTTATGACTCAAAAGCAATAACCATTGATCAAATCAATGAGGTGCAGGATGCACTGAATAGGAGGAAAAGATAAGAGATACTCAGGAAGGAGTATAAACAAAAGCAAACACTATATGAAATTAAGGACATCTTTATGGATGCCTTCAGTTTGCAATCACCAAATGAGTCAAAGCATATAACAGAGCAATTATCAGATATTATTGACCAGGTGACAAATGAAGACCTATAAACAAATGCAAAACTTATGGAATGGTCAGAAAGAAAATTTCAAGGGAAAGTGAATGAGAAAATATCAAGTCAAATTGCACTTTCACAAGTTGAATTGGCAAAGCTTATTGACAAAGTGAAAAAGGTATTAGAATGAAAATCCTATGGTGATAGGTTAGCTTAACAACTATTTTGTAGATCCTTTAATTAGGTGATCAAATCCTTTAACAGAGTGACACTTCATGTAAAGCATTTGAAAAGCCTCTAACCAGGTCACTATTAATACAGTGTAAAGCCTTTAATAGGGCAAGCCTTTAACAGGGCAGACCATCAGAAGTGGTTGAACAATATTGCTGCAGTAATTTTTGTGGGTATCATCCCCATCCCAGTTTTACCTTCTTATTCCTAGAGGGTTTCTGGGTTACCAAATTCCAGTGTTATGAGTTGTTGATGCATGTCTTAGTTTCATGTTTATTTGATGTATTTACATGCATGCAATTTACTTTCAGTTAAAAGTTTTATTGGCTAGAGATCATGATAAAATTATGTTTCTATGTCAAATAATTAGAAGTCTTGATAATGAATACATTATGATCAAACTTAATTAAGCTGTTGTATTAAAGTGCTAGAGATCATAATACTTGTCATGATAGAGTTCATGACATTGTGATTTCAGTTATCTAATGGAGTACTATGGATCTCTATTTCTGGATATTGGAAATCAAATAATCTATTCTCTTGATAGGTATCATTCAAGCTGATACCAGTGCACATATCAAGAGAATATGATTAACTTTTGTGTCTCACTTATCCCTCACTATGAGGGAATTCCAAAGTGTAGCCCAAGTAGAAGTGAAGTACACATTATTCTTGATATACAAATTTGTGATTCTCCTATACATATACATATACATATACATATACACATATATATACACATACATATACACACATATATACATATACTTTTTTAAAAAAATATATATATATATATATATATATATATATCTACATACACAAACACACATACACACACACACACACACACATGTATGTAATATATACATGTATATATATATATATATATGTATATATATATATTTATATACATATTGTTGGAATGCCTTAATGGGAAGAGTGCATCTGAGGAGGGGGGGGGCGGGGGGGGGTGAATCAGATGAAGTAACTTTTAATCTTTTTCAAACCCTCAATGACATGTAACTGAAATTAACATGCATGCATATAAACACTTAAATAACAATGAAAAGTAGACGTGCAACACCACATAACACATGAGATTTTGGTGATGCAGAAACCCTCTAGGAATAAGAAGGTAAAATTGGGGTGGGGATGACACACACAAAATTTACTAAAGCAAAAGAGTTCAACCACTTCTGATGGTTTTCCCTATTAAAGTCTTTACACACTGTCAAATGTGACCTATTGAAAGGATTTACAAAACACTTTACATGAAGTGTCACCCTGTTAAAGGATTTACATATAGGCTTTTAAACACACCTAACTAAATAGGACTTTCATGACCTTCTCCAAAGGCTCTCCTATCCTTCTCATAAGGATCTTCCAACCTAGCTATTAAGTTAACCTATCTCAATAGGATTTCAACTTTCTAATACAATTATGAGAGAGTACATTAGTACAATACATCTGATTGAATGAAATCTCTTATTGTGTGTCTCAGACACTTGATCTGCTCTTTACTCACTGATCTCTGCTAGATATGATCTACTGATTACATTCCTTGTTCTATTTTGATCAACTTGATATGTAAATGCTATCGTTTCCACTTAATCTCTGACACCTATCTTCTACAAAAACCTTAGTATTTAGCTCTACTTCTTCTTCTTCCTTCAACAACCTGTTCTATGGTATCATGACTTCCTTATAAAGATTAGTGGATCATTGTACATTCTTGATTGAAGTGTTCCCACTCAAATTCTTAGTTGTCACCTATTGGCTGCATGCTGTCTCCAATTATCTAATTGGTTGCATGTTAATTGCATAGGTGGATAGAAGGATTTTATCTTATCTCCTTATCATGTCATGAGTCATGCATAGCTATTTCACATTTTGGTTTGTGATGACACAAACTCTTATGTTGATCCTGCATTGCTGGGCACATAAAGTCTTACCGATGCTTGGCACATACTGTTCTTGGATTGCTTGGCATCAAATACGTTTCTTTCTTTTATTAGCACCTGTTGGACTCTAAAATGCTTGACACATGATGTCTCACTAAATAGCTTAGCATACACTTGTTCATGAATCACTCGGCTCCTAAACACTTTTCCTATTACTCGGCACCTAAAAATATTATGGATCACTCGACACTGTTTATGTTGTAACTTGCTTGGCACCAACTGTGACTTGGCACTAACTATGATTTTGACTCAGCATACACTATATTCTTGACAACCATATGAAAATGGTTAAGTGTGTTGACACTCATTTTTCAATACTAAGTATTTGATCAACAATCTCCCACTTTGACATGGGTGTCAAAAACACTTAGCTAATCATTCATGATCTAATCCTTATGAGTACATTCTTTACTTTCTTAGCTTACATGCAAAATTAAAAAAATATTGTAAGTACCTTATGACTCCCTTGAGTTGTTTATGCCTTGTCATGTCATGAATTTGAAGTTTTGTGCCATTGTGCCTGATCTTCTTTGTCTTTTGTTCTATTTCTGACTTGTTCATGTATTCTGAACCTGTATTCTTGTTTCCATGTGATTACCAAAATTTTGCATCTCCACTTCACTTCTTTATTACTTGTCTCCCTTTTTTCTATTTGTAATCATTCAGCTTTATTTTCAAAATGAATGAATGAATGGAGTGAAAGAATGTAATCAAAATTTGTCAAAATTTGGGTAATTTCCTATAGCATCTGCAATGCTTATTACTCCCCCTTAGAATATTATCTTCTCTTATTATTACTATATCTCCCCCTTGCTTTATTATCCCCCTTTATTTATTCTTCCCCTTTTTGACATTGATGTCAAAGGGTCCTATAGGGTGATGCCATGCTTGGCCAAAAATGGTTTATTTACCTCAAGGATTACCTTTAGAGCTTCATCCCAGTTGTCTAATGCAATATCCAATGATTTGTGTTGGATTGCAAGCTCTACTAAAAGATCTACAAGTCCTTTAAGTGTAGAAAGATTTGGGTCTTTCTTTAGGACTGTCTCTGCGTACATTTGCTCCTTCTGTAATACTTCTAAATGGGGTGTGATGGAGGACTGTATGTGCATCAATTTAGCCTTTATATTGGCCTCCTCTACTATTAGAACAACTAATTTTGGCTGAGTGTGAAGCATTTGAGAAAAATTCTTCTCACTTTGAGCTAGATTTGTCAGTAACTGCATGCTAGAAATCTTTAGATTTCTCTCCAAGCTCAATATCTTCTGATTTGTTTCTTATGTGAAGTTGGAAAAATCACACAACTTGGTGTAAAGGAAGAATATGTTCCCTAATACAACCTTGACTCAGTCTAATTTCTTAGCCAGGTCAACTTGTCCCAAGATAATGTCATTACAGATCTTTTGATTGACCTTTTCTTGGAACTTCTTTTCTGACCATTCCAAAAGTTTTTAATTTGTATCATGGTCTTCATTATTCACTTGGTCAACTATATCTGATAGTTGCTCAAGGATTGGTCTTTTTGCATTTGGAGGTTGTAGGCTGAAGGCATCCATGAATATATCTTTGATCTCATTCATTACCTACTTGTATCTATATGCTTTCCTCATTGCCTCTTGTCTCCTCCTTTTGTCCAATGCACTTTGTATTTCATTCATCTTTTCTTTAGTTAAAGTGCTTGAATCATAATAGGGTATTTGTATTTCTTCATCAAGCTCAGGAATACCATAATGAGTGGCCCTAGCTACCCTAGTAGAGCTTGAGCCTAGTGTCCTGACTTGTAAGTCCAATATGTCAGTGCTCGGCTATTGAAGAGATTTGGTAGGAGTACCTGTCTTGGGTAATTCAACCAAAGTTTGTATTATAGACTACTCCTTGTCTTTTGTCTCTTCTTTCTCTTCCTCTTATTTTTCCTCTTCTTTTCCTATGGGTGGGGGTGTACTTGCTGTCTATATTGATATACATGTATCTACCCCTACTACTACACTCAGCTCTTTAAGAGCTTGTAAAAATGACTTTGGTGGAGATAGAGGTGGAAGGAGTAAAAGTGCAATAGTTTGTGTAGTCTTCGATGGTTCTTGTGGTGGCACCTTGACTTCCTTGAGTTTATCTACTGAATTTTGAAGCTCATCAACACTGACCAATATAGGACTAGTGCATAATCTAGCTAATTGTGTTGATTGGTCAAGGATCTTTGAGAGATCCTTTGCAGTCAATTGATTGATGTTTTGACAAGAGGTGTCAAAAACATCCTTAATCTTTATTGTTTCTGCAAGTGTGATGGGAGAATCAAGAGAGCTAGGAGGTGGTAGTTGTGTGTTCAGCACACTTTGTTCTTGTTCTTCTCCTTTTCTTATTTTCTTCTCCTTTTCTTCATGCTTCTTTTCTATCTTCTTCTCCTCCACTTTCTTTCTTCTTTCCTCTCTGGCCTTTTTTATCTTTGTACTTGCCTCTTCCTTATACTCTCCATCAAAAACATCATCAATCCTTTTATAAAAAATTTCCACAATCTTGTGGATTTATTTACAACCTCTTCAATCTTATTCTTCAATATAGAGAATGCTCTATATTTAGGAGTAAACCTATTGTTGTGCCTTTTTACTGCATTTGTAATTTGACTCTTGGTCAAATTAGGCAACAATCTAGCTAGTGTAGATTCTCTTATTTCTTTCTCCATCTATAAACAAAAATGCCATTTGTCTTCTACTAATTTATACAACTCCTTGGGCATAGATCCATCCAATTCTAGAGGTGTGTGTTTATATTCTGCCATCATTGCATAGACAGATTCCTCTAATTTATTTTTCTCATCCTTTGTGAGCTTATTAAAATCTAAATTCTTTAAATCATTTAAATCAACATTCCTAATCTTGGCACATAATTTGTCAATTGAAGACTTAAGATGAATTACCACCTTGAACTGACTATTATAATCTAATTCATTCCTTTCTTCATCAGAATCAGGCTAAGCCAAATATTTTCTTCTTTTTCTTGGATCTTCTTCAATCTTTTAAGTGGTCTTCTTCTTCTTTGTAGCTTCTTCTTTGGCCTTTTGAGTGGTGGCCCTGGTGGTAGCTCTGGTGGTTGGCTTCTTGGGTGCAAGTTTTTCCACTTTCTTTGGCTTTGGCTATAGAGCAAGAGGTGCCTTGGCCTTTCTCTTGATGAATTTGGTCTTGATGGGTGCTTCCTCAGCTTGCTCTTCGTTTGCACTCGCATCCTTGTCTTCTCCTAGGCCTTGTGTTAGTTGAAGTGGTCCTTGCTCTGGCTCATCTTCATCTTTTTCATCATCTTCTTCATCATCACTTGTCTCCTTAGCTTCCTCTGCTATCCCTACTTCTCCTAGGTTTGCCCCAAATTTATTTTTATGCTTTTAAACTAGCTTATCTTTCCTCTTGATTGAACTTGCTATCTTGAGGTTTGTTACCACCTTAGATTTCACAACATCATATGTTCCAAAATTATTAGAAGCTTTGTCAATTTCCTCTGCAAGAAATGTTGCGATGGCTATTGAATCTTGGTCTATATCAAGCTCATATCCCAATGGTTTGATCCATCTAACTCTTGGAATAACAACTTGAACATATGTATAGTCAATGCCAACCAGAAAGAAAATGTCATTGACATGTTCTTCTATTAATGAGACTGGGATTCTCATTCTTTGCTTCATGGACTTCTTGAAGTCCTAAAAATAACTTGTCATTTGGGCATCAAAGTTCTCACCCATTTGTGCAATAAGACCATTTATCTGCTCAACTATGGTTTTATCCTATTCCCAATTAACTTTTCCTACTGATGGAAATTCATTCATTAAATAGAAAAACATAAAAACTAACACTACTCCAAATTTACATTGAGTACCTTTTGATTTTATGATTGCTCCAAGATTTTCATTGATCTGCTATATCATTAGCTTGGCAAGATCATAAGTGTGGTCCTTCTTTACAAGTTTATAGGCCACATCTACTGCTATACATGGTACACTGTTCATCTTGCTTGACTGGTAGAACTTGTGAGATATTACCCTTACTGCAAAGTCAATTAGGGGATTTTTTATTGTGTCTATTGTCATACCCCTATTGTTCCATTTGGCTCTATTATTCTTTTCAATAGCCTCCCTCTTATCATTTCTTAGGGTTTTAGGTTGATCTAGGGTTTGGAATCCAGTGACCTTGTTTATAGTTTTCTTTGTGAATTTCACTGGGCTAGTTTCTAACCAAAAATTTCCATCATGAATTCTGCTCAAAAAAATCCTGATCCATTCAGTCTTGAACATAGTTGGGAAAGCTAGGACTTTGGTTAAAGTTTTCTTCTCAACTATGGAAAACTCATCTTTTAGTTTACCTTCAACACACAATTTATCATAAGCATTGGCTCCAAATCACCTATTGCCCCTACTTTGCAATTATAACACTTATGCACATCCTAAACCATGACAAACTTATTAGGGATGGAAGATAAGGCACTAGTGGGATCATTTTTATATGCCACTTCAGGGATTGGCTTAAATTCTAGTTGCTTGACATCATTGCTAACCAACTAAATTTCTAGACTATCCTTTCCTTTGGAAAATTTAGAACCAAATACCATCATTTATTGAACTACAATTTACTGTATCAACAACTTTATAAACTACATAGCTTGGCACTTGAAGGAAATACCTATTTGATCAATGAACTCGAGTTGGGCTGCTATTGGATTTGTGCAAGTCACTATTTGTTCACTGCAAAATCACTCAATTGCTCTACTCGTTTTCACTTTGTATTTGAATTTTTCAAAAATGAACTATTTTCACCTTTTATTAGGTTCAAAACTTAGCATTTAATGCATTTTTTACTTACATCTATCACTCAACTTCCAAAGGATTTTTCATCTTGGCATCCACTCTACTTACTTCACTTGGCAGCAACTATCTCATTTCACTTGGCTTCCATTGATCTTGTCAATTGCTCGGCAACCACTATCATGTCTTAACTCAGTAGTAACCAGACTATTCAACTCATCTCACACTAGATTCTTACTCAGCAACCAAATGTAACTCAGCATCATATTCCAAGTTTTGTCTTAACATCTTAACTCATGCAAATTTCCTCTTTGTTGTGCTTCAATATTCTTTTGGGCTGATGTGTGATACATTCTTATGTGTACCAGCCCCATAGGCTTATCTAGTGCTTAATTGGATGAGGTATGATCACTTGACCTCATGGGTGTAGTGACCCCTCCATTGGATGAAATTGATTGATCTCCTTTCTACCATGTCTTCTTCATATCTGCCTTGATGTGTTCAATATCAATCTTTTCTTTGCTCTTGTTGACTTCAGTTTTGGGTGCCTTAGCCTTTGTTGGACAGTTCCTATTGACATGTCCAGTCTTAGAGCAACTAAAACAAGTAGTCTTTTTAAACCATCTATTGTAGTTTCCCTTGAATTGTGTTCTAATGTAGTTCTAAGGTATATGTGCATACTCTTGACAATAGTGACAACTTTTCCTTGTATTATAGTCTCGATTGTAATGATGTGCATAGTTGTTTCCCCTTACATGCTGATTTGGTGTCCACATAGGCTTTGATCTACACTCAAAGGCTCTATGTCCATAATTCTTACAATTGTAGTAGTAACCATCAAATCTTTGTGTCCTTGTGACTTTAGTCCTTTAGTCTTGTGTTATATGTCCTTGCATATTGCACTTGTGACAACACCCTTGACTTTTGAGTGTGTTCTGCTAATTGATCTTTCTACTCCTGCAAACATTAGCAATATGCCCTTTCTTATTACACTAATGACTAGTGGGTTTTGAATTCTTACCTTTGTCATTCCTTTTTTCAACACTCTTTGATGTTTCACCTACTTTAGTACTAGTGAATCCAAGTCCTAATGTATCATTGTTTGATCTTGGTGATTTCACTAACTTTTAAAAGTGCTTGATAGCTTCACTTGACTTGTTGAAGTTCTTTGCTATCTCTTTCTCTCTTTTCAACTCATTTTGAAATTGTTCATTTTGCATTCTCATAGTAGAGATCTCAATGTATTTCATGTTGAGTTCATGATGAATGTTCATCATTTGGCTAAGTATATCCATCTACATATTTGAGATCCTTGTAAGTTTAGTGGACTTCTCCTCAAGTTTGTTGGCAAGGTTTCTCTTGTCATCTTCAAGCATAGCTCTATCTTCAATTGCTCTTTTCTTTTGTTCTATGATTTCACATAGCATCATAGCTTGTGATTCATGTTCTATTTTGAGAGATCTTATCTCTTCTACTTGTATTCTATTTTTCTCCATTAGTTCTTCTATTGTTGCATCAAACTCTTTTGAGTCTCCCTTTGCAAATACTTCAGTGGTGTTAATCTCCTCATAGTATATGTCATTATCTGCTATGGCCATGTCCTTTCTTCTTTTCAGGGATTTCCTTAATTTCTCTCTTGCTTCCTCTACCTTGTGTAGAGTGAGCTGCACATCAATCACTTGGTTTTCAATGATCTTGTCAAGTTTGAAGACTTCCATCTTTGGATTTTTTTCTCTAAGCTATTAGGCTTCTTCTTAAGAGAACTAGGCTTTGATACCAATTGTTGGAATGCCTTAATGGGAAGAGTGCATTTGAGTGTGTGTGTGTGTGTGTGGGGGGGGGGGGGGGGGTGGTGAATCAGATGAAGTAACTTTTAATCTTTTTCAATCCCTAAATGACATGTAATTGAAATTAACATGCATGAATATAAACACTTAAATAACAATGAAAAGTAAACATGAAACACCACATAACACATGAGATTTTGTTGACCCAAAAACCCTCCAGGAAAAAGAAGGTAAAATTGGGGTGGGGATGACACCCACAAAATTTACTGCAACAAAAAGAGTTCAACCACTTTTGATGGTTTGCCCTATTAAAGGCCTGCCTTGTTAAAGGCTTTACACACTATCAAATGTGACCTGTTCAAAGGATTTACAAAACACTTCACATGAAGTGCCACCCTATTAAAGGATTTACACATAGGCTATTAAATCCACCTAACTTAATGGGACTTTCATGACCTTCTCCAAAGGCTCTCCTATCCTTCTCATAAGGATCTTCCAACCTAGCTGTTAAGCTAAGCTATCTCAATAGGATTTCAAATTTCTAATACAATTATGAGAGAGTATTAGAACAATACACCTGATTGAATGCAATCTCTTATTGTGTGTCTCAGGCACTTGATCTACTCTTTACTCACTGATCTTTGCTAGATCTGATTTGCTGATTATGTTCCTTGTTCTATTCTAAACAACTTGATATGTAAATGCTATCCTTTCCACTTAACCTTTGACAACTATGTTCTACAACAACCTTAGGGTTAGTATTTATCAAACCTCTATGGTCAACTCAAAAAATATGTTTGAGACATGTTTCAGAGACATTCAAATTTTGAGTAGCCATTGAACAATATTTTTTTCATTGAAGTTCAATGAAATGAAAATGATTTTTTGATAACACTCTAAAGATTTCATCAATATGATTGATATCAATTTTTGAGTTTGATAAGCATTAATTAGTTAATTTTTACTAAAGATTTTTGTAAACTATTGATTGTCATATTGATTGAAAAATAGCTATAGCTTTCAAATGGCATAACATTTTTGAAATCCAAAAGTTGCATCGCATTCTATACTTCACCTAGTATAAGAAAAAAAAAATTAATTTTGTAAAGTTTTCAATTAGTTAGGGTGGTCAGACATGAGAGTTTTTTTATTTTGAAAAAGTTATAATAGAAAATTCATATTTAATTGTTTATTTGGAATAAAAATACCCAAAAATATACGTCACATCTAGGCACGAGTCTACTTTTTATATCTATAATTATATTTAAAATATTATCATTTGATTTTGATTAAGGTGATCAGATATAAACCTACTTTTTATTTTTTCCTTGAAATTTTTGTAGTACTACATTAAAATCCAAAATTTTGACAACTCAAATAATTTTTCTCTAGATAAGGCCTAGTAGTTTAGAAACTACATTCAATTTCCTATAAATTCCTTTCTTACAATTTTTTTATAAAAAGCTCATGGCTACTTTAAAATTATGTGTCAACATAACCTTGATTTTTTGGTTTTTAACTACCACTTAAGGCCATAGTTTGGTTGACCATGATCTTGCACATGCCCTTGAGTTGTGAAAAATTAAAGTTGAAGATATATGCTAGTTGATCGAGATATCTAGATCATTGTGTCTAACAACAAGCCTTGAGATGTAAAGTAGGAAGATAGGGATCTTGTAGATTGAAAGGAAAGAGGACTAATAAGATCAAGTCTTAAAGACTTTTCTCTCTTGAATGTCCATGGAGAGAAAACCACATGTTCTTTGTTAAAGAAGTTGGGAGATATTTATCAAGGAAAATCCATGGTAAACAAGATCTTCTTGAGAATGATTTTTTACTCTTTGCAGATGGATATATGAATCATTGTGGTAGATCATTTAAATGTATTTAATTAGGTGATTACACAAATCTCATTTTTTGGTGTGTCCATAAGTGAAGAGGAGTGTTGTATATTATTATTGAGTTTTTTGCCTGATTCATGGGACTACCTTTTGATGGTCATAGGGGGTACAACTGCTAAGTTTAAGATGGATGAGGTAGTTGTTGCACTTCTATCAAAGGATATACAGAGGAAATATTCTAAGGTTATTAAAGAGGCTCTCACTATTCGATAAAAATTGAAGGACAAATTAAAGAATAATTCCAAAGAAAAGTTCTAGAACTACATGAAGATTGGTCATATCTAAAAGAAGTGCAAAGAGAAGGAAAAAATAAAGAAGATGAATAGTTCTTCTAATTTAGAGTCTTATGAGAGTGACAATGAAGTTTCCAATAGTGCTTCTTTGACTAATTATTCATCTAACAGCTATGGGTTAGATTAATTCAATCTTTATGTGGAAAATATTTGTAACAATTCCATATGTAACTTGACACCATGGTTTAATGGGAGTTGTTGGTAGTGACATAGTGAATGATCTTCAGTAGTATTGAAGATATTGAAGGCATGAGATTATGATGTTGGAGAAGGGTCTCTTCACATTTTCTCAAGTAACTTTTGGATTTGTTAATTATTACATGACTAAAAATGCTGACATCTTGAAGGTGTTGGCCTTGTTTTCCACTTTGTTAAAATCCTGAAAATCTCAGTGTGAAAAACTAGTTTTTCCTTTATGCAATTAGGGTTTAAATTTTGATGTGTAAATTTACCTTAGAAAAACCCTAGTTCATAATCCATGTCCTTGTCCCATTCAGAAACCCTTCTTATATTTTAAAATGTGTTTTGGTGGTTATAAAAGACCTTTGAAATTTCCCAAGGCACGACCATGTGACCAAGGTGATCACATGGTTGTTACATGATTTGACTCTTAGCATCTTTATGTTGCCACTACGCAAAGTTGTTAACAATCCCTTTGATTTCTTGGTCAAGTGGTTTTTTGAAAAACACCATTCTAAGCAATGAATGAGAGAAATGGTTAAGGAGGCAACAGTTGTGTGATTGCACAGTTAAAAGTGATGTTAGAATTTTAAGTAGCAACTACATGAAAGGAGGTTATTGCTTAGTTGTAACCCTCTTAGCATTAAAAAGATTTGACACATGGAGGCTTATGAGGATATTTTCTTGTCATAATTATTAAAATAATGGAGAAAAGTAGTGATTAGCTATAATCATATGGTTAGAGCCTTAAAATCACAGTATTCTAAAATAGTAGTGAAAGAGTGAAATGGTCAATGCAGATGGTTAAAATACTTGATAGCACGGTCGAAAGGATTAAGTGGTAACAAGAGATATTAGTTGTGACTAGGTGATGTAGTTATAAGTTTGAAATAACTATTTGTTTGTATGGTCATGTGATTAGCAAGAATATAATAAAATTAGACCATGACCTAGTGAAGCTGCTAATAAGGAGGCAAGAAATGCTTAGTCCTGTGGTCACGCGATGAAGAGGCATCCTCACAAATTCTCTGATCACATAGTCACATACTTAAGAGTTGCATTTAAATGAAGTTTTTTGAATTGGTGAAAAGGGATTATAACCTTTGAAAGATCTTTTGATGCCATGGTTGAAGGCTTAAGAAGAGCAGTCAAAATCTAGAGTTAAAAATGGAAGGGGCAGCCTTACAAAATAGTTAAGAGTTCATAAACAATTGTTTGATCACATGGTGATGCAGTTAAGATCTTAAGGAGTAGATGCAATTAATTCTCAATTTTAAAGGGTTTCACATGGTCATAATGTTTAAGTGCTAAAGTTAAGATTGAAGTTCTATCATACAACATAGTTAAGAAGATGCTAAGATTTATGAAGTCACTCAGTCACACAAGTAAGTGCATGGAGTAGAAAAGAATTTGTGAAGCAGTGATAAGGGTTTGAAAGTATTGATTTTTGGGGTTGCAGGCTTAAGAGGTTAATCATAAAGGTAGATCATGAAGCAACAACCAAGCGATTTGCATGGTTGCAGGGAAAAGTATCAAATAGTAAATAAGCCTTGTGAAGCCATGAACAACCAAATAGTTTATAGTGTTTGCATGGTCTCAACATAAGATTTTTAATATGAAAGTAACTATTGAAACCTCATGATGATTAAAAAGATAATTACTTTCTAAAAAAGTGTAAGAAATATTTTGAAAGGTTGGTAGTACAAGCATTGTAAACCCACACTATGATGCTTTTGGAGATTGTGAGAATTCTCATGCATGTTGACTTAAAGACACCATAAATGTTGTTCTCTTGATCAACTGCTAATAAAGAACTAATTCAATATATTTCTATTTACAACATTCAAAGAATTCAGAGAAAAAAAGATTGAGCGTGAAGTTTCTTTCAAAAATTTTAGAGTTTACAATTGCAAAAATATGTTCAAAGGAGTTAAATTTAGGAGAGATGGCATACGAAGAGGGAAAGATGATCGCTCAAGTCAACATGGAAAAAAATTCTCAAAGTGTTGATCAACCTAAAAGATTTGCCAACTTGTATGTTGAGGAGTGGAACGTTACTCTTCCCACGATGGGAGCTTAGCTCATCATTTATGTTGGACCAAATAAAAAGACAAGACAAGTTTGTCTCTTTTCAAGAGACAAGCATTGTAGGAGAGCTACAAGGATCTGGTTTTAATGTGGACTCTAGAACAATGGAAATATAGAGTATGACCCCTAAATTAGAGAAACCAACTTTGATGGAAGTAAGAGATTCACCCCAGGGAAATGTGATATTATGGAATGTCACCACTATTTCAAGTGACCACATTCACAATTTATTGAATACTACATCATTAATGGGAAAAATAAAAATGGATATGCTTGAAGAGAAGTTATGCCAAACATACAACATATACATTGATGCAAGGAAAAATTATGGGAAGGAGCTCAAGAAGACATATGTACTAGAGAATAGAATGGCTTCCCTTGAGGAGGAGGTGAGGAATCTAAAAAATGTGACCAGGCCTATTACAAAGGTCATAGGACTCAAACTAAAGTTGACACAGTAGATATAGGATTGTGGAGCTAAGTGTCAATGCTCAAAAGTATTATCTTTTTTGTCCCCTTTATTTATAACATGGGGCCCATATATGCAATTTTTCAATAGCCTTGTACCAATGTTGCCATAGAAAAAGGAGTTACCTAAGGGAGTAATTATCTCTGCTAGAAAATTATTAATAGAGTTAAATAATTAAATGGTTTTTTCTTGGGGAAATTACAATTGGTCCAAAATAAAATGAAGACAATTGCCAAAGGGACCCCAAATTTTTTGCTAAGCATCGTTGATGAAAGTGGAAATGTAAAGGAATGGCAAGAGTGGTCTTCCTCTTTTGATGGCATTTTGAGACATGCAAGGTTTGATGCATATTGCAATAATGAGATAGATTTCACGATAATGTATGATAGGATTGATCTGTTATACAAAATTGAAAAAGAAATGGTAAAGGTTACTATAGAGGTAAAGGAAATAACATATGCAAAATGGAGCAAGTCCCTTGATGAGCTGAATACAATCAAAGATCCCACTTGGCTAGATATTGATACTTGCATTGCCATCTAAGAGGTCATGGCTGGAATTAAAGCCTCACCATTTGGAGATAGCAAGTGAGCATGCAAAAAAGTCAAAAGAATATCAAGAGGGAGGATAAATACCTGATAGAGACACCTTATCTTTGTAGTTCACCTATTTTGGGTGTACTATTACAAATTACATAGTTGATAATCCTAAACATCAAAACTAACAGCTGCTCAAAATTTTGGCTATCTCCAATATTCTATTTGTAGCTATTTTGTCTCATATGCAAAAATGTTGTAACCATATTTTAAACACATGTCCTCCCATCTAAAGCTTGTTTCAATCCTTGTTTCTATATAAGTATTTCCATGATGTGGAGTGAGGGTCCAAGTTCTATTTTCTTTTGGTGATAATGCTATTTTGCAATTGGTCCAATTTCTTGTGTTAGTTTTATATCATTTCAAGTTTGTATTTCAAGAACATGGTGAGTGAATGAATGAAATACTTGTCAGATCCTAAGTTATATTTTCAGTCTTGTATCAAATGTACATGCATCATTATCAAGAAGATTAATAAAAAAGGGAATTATTGAATATATGTGTCCTTAATTTATGTCTCCAGTTTCATATATTTGTCATCTTGAGATTAAATGAAAAAAAGTTCATTTCATTTAATGCAACTTGGATAGGTTGTATATCAGTTCATTGTTGCTTTCAATTCAAGCAATTAAGTAAATGCATTTGTGCATTAATAAGGTTTCTAAGTATATGGAAGGGATATCATGAGAATGAGATTTAGGGTTAAAAACTGATATATTTGGTTGCAAATCACTTAAATAGATCAAAATTTATTGATATGACACTATGTAACAATGGATAAAATATTGGTTATCAGTTGCGATATAAATTGAAGCATTCATATAGTAGCACAAATCATTTTAAATCAAATCAATATCTAAAGGTTGTGATGAATAATTATATGTTGGTCATTCACTTATTGTAATAACTTTTGAGTTTGTAATTAGTGCTATAATTCAACAGTTGATTTCAATTCTGAGAAGAATTTGAGCCCAAATCTTCTTTAAGGAATATGTAGTGTGAAAATATGTAGAGATGTTGAAATCCCTAGGTAAACCCACCTTGGTTACCAGAGCCTAAAGTGTAAGATGCACTAGTTCTTCATTAGTTGTTCCAAATCCAAATAGGTTTTACTACAAATGGGAAGTAGCTAATCCCTAGGTATCTCCTTTATTTGTATTCTTCTATTGTTTTTAATCTATAGATTTAAACACTAACAAAAGGCTCAATGGAGTCTTTGATGAATGTGTAGAATATGGTATGTTAATTTGGAGAATGTTATCTCTTTGAGTGAGATTTTTTAGATCGTATTATCAAATTTAATTTCATGAGGCCATGGTTGGAACTTTGGCACTGATCTTTCTTTAGTTCTTTTCTATTGAGTATATTAATCATTTGATGCATACTTTGTGACATTGTCGCATTTGGAGTCATCATGGATTGACCAGTTATAAGTGGTCATTGATACTTAAAGACTATGCTTTGTTTAATGGATTCATATCAGTAAATTTCATATCTTGTGTAATGAGAGCTTCTTTGTGTATATGTGGAAAATTGGATTTGAGGCTAGAGAGTGTATGTTACAGGCTATATATGTTGTTTATTTTGAATTCATGTTATATGTCTTGGACCTATATCAAAATGAGAAGAATTAATTTTGAATCACATGGCCTTGTTGAGTAAGTTAGTATATATCTATATGCACCTTATCAAATGGGAGACTACTGGAAATGACTCATGCATATAATGGTAACCATACATAAATATTTGGGTGTGTGTGTGTTGTATATATGTATATGTATATGTGCACACACACACACATATATATGTATGGTGGTTTCTCACTATATACAGAAGGTCATTCAAAGGGAGTGACCCAATGCAAATGCCTATAGGGTTAAGGCTTCATATGGTCAAAGGAGTGATATAGTGATATACAGTATGACTTATGGAGTCACTATAAGGGGGGTATCTAACTAAAGATTGTATGGATGGTGTTCAAACACCCATATAGAATGCAATGATGTCATAGAATTTAGTGATACCAATGAAATAGTATCTATTGTATAATGATGTACACACACAATTTCAGACTGTTGGATGGAGGAGTGACAATCATGACCATCAACTAGGGTAGTCACTATTAGATGGGTGAGTGAACATTGGGACTATTAAATGGAGGAGTGCCAAGGCTACCAGTAACCATTTTTTTCTATGATAGTTAGTGCACAAGATTACATAAAAAATTGCAATGTGTATAAATTGTTGCATGTTATGGTGAAAGTCAGGGTATTTAAAACATAATCCAAGCTTGTGAGCCTGTGTGAAAAAAATCACTATCAGTTGTTTGCAATGTTTACTATAATATAAAGAAGACTGGGATTTTCTATGTTGGGTATTTTCCAAAAGGATTTACCACATAAATTTGGGTGTCTATCTTTTCTTTATGTGCATTATATTTTCTATGTTCATATTTATTATGTTTGTCACAACATTCTAAAGTAGATTTGAAATCTTTATTATTTCCCCTATTAATTGACACCAAGAAGACATTTTTGCATATATATTTCCTCATAGAACTGTGGTCCTTACAATTGAAGTATTTCACATGATGGAAACTCTTTAGCTTATAGGATTTTTCATGGGGGAACCCTCCTTCAAAATCATCTCAAGCTACTAATAATGCCATTGGTTGGGAAATATTCTTTTAACTAATGACTAGACACAAATAAATTATTTGACCTTATTTGTAGGATGTATTTTATATAGCTACAGAGCTGCTTCGTACTATTTTGGAAGTATTTGTGGCATCCAGTTGATTCCCATTGTAGATTACATATATTATCCCATATATATCATTTACAACATACACTCACCTCTATATGTATCTATGTGTTATTCAGTTTACTCTAAGGTTTTGTGCATTCTAAGTTTATATTTGTGTATTTATAGTCATCCATCAGTAATGTGTTTCATGTTCCATGGTCTAATAGCCTTTTTTCATAATAAGTTTATATATGTGTATTTATAGTCATCCATTAGTAATGTGTTTCATGTTCCATGGTCTGATAGCCTTTTTTCATAATATTTGGAGATTATGAATAGGTCTATTGATTCCCAATTTTTTTTTGGTTAAGAATAGGGTTTGAAAGCTTCGAGTTGATTGGAAAGAAAAGAATCAGATTCAAAATTTTGTGTTTCCTCAGCTAAGGATGAAAAATTAGTATGGTCATGTTTTCCTCATCTATTTCTCCAAGGCTATGTAATGGGGATGTCAAACCCCTTCTGAAAGATAGATTTTTTTTCCTTCTTTGTAGTATAGTGGTCTATAATGTCCATTGGCTCTACATTGATCCATTTATACCTACTTCAAATTCATTGGGTAGCTCATAATCAAGTTAATGGTTTTTACAACTTGTTGATCCATTTGAAATAACACTCAACATTTTGATTTTGGGTTTGGCATTGTATTGGTAATAAACACAATCCACACTTTTTTAGTGCAAACATTCAATGCATGGATTCAAGGTGATAGAAGCCTCTTAGATTTCAATACAAGAATCTTGTGGTTTAAGTTGAAGAGCATATCAAGTCGTTGAGGAATGAACAAGGAAATAAGCACATGGGCATGTGTTTTCCTTTTTAATTTAATTGTGTAATTTTATATTAGCATTATTGATTGAAAATTATTTAAAGATTAAATATACAAT
This sequence comes from Cupressus sempervirens, assembly GCA_028749045.1. Classification (NCBI taxonomy): domain Eukaryota; kingdom Viridiplantae; phylum Streptophyta; class Pinopsida; order Cupressales; family Cupressaceae; genus Cupressus; species Cupressus sempervirens. The sequence continues at coordinate 700,581,016 of CM053791.1, read as the reverse complement.
TAAATGATCAATTGAATTAATCAAGAGATTACCTTATCTTTAGCTAATTTTCCCTGTAAGCTTATGATTCATAAAATGACATTCAAAAGCATCATCAAAATGCACGCCAATGAAACCATTAATTCCATAGTAGAAAATGCCCTCAAATTTGGGGTTGCTGATTAGGGTTGCAATTGGAATCCACTAATACTTTTTTTTCTATCAACTTTAAATGAGATTTTAATTTCCCTTCCTTTTTTAGATTTTTAGATGTACGACTATATTATTGATTACTAACTACTATGAAAGAAAATTATTAATTACAATACTTTCCACTATACTATTTTTTAAATTGAATAAATTTATATTACAAATCAATAAAATGAAGTAAGAAAAATGCAAATAGAAACCAATTTGAACAATATATTATAAGGAAATTCAAACCATTAGCTATACTATTGCACCTTATTATTAGGTGCGAGGTATAATTATCTTTACAAATCTTCTTAGGGGAGAATTGACCTACAATTATAGCTAAAATGTTTTAAGATTTTTTTAAACATGATATTACAAAATAATATTTGTAAAAAAGTATAATATAATAAAATAAAATATCTTACCATGCAACTGTGGTGAAGCAGAATGTTATTGAAAGACATAGGAGGGCAATGAGAATGCATTTAGACCTTAGTAGAGAGCCTGTCACTAAGGAAATATCATTTTTTCCTAATAAGAATATTTGTGGTTATCCAAATATTGATGGGTTCTTTTTAATGTTGATAAGAATTTATCTTGCTTTTAGGGATGTACTATTTTGAGGAAAATTCTTGTTTATTTTTGTTTTTGTGTAATAAGCTCTATTTAAAAATATATTTTGGGGTTTCTGTAACAAGAAAAAAAATATTGGAAATATATTATTTTTATAAGGAATTTTAAAAGATTTCTTTTAAGCATTGAAAATTCAAAATTATAATATATTGTAAATTTTATTTACAAAATTATTTGTTCACAAAAGTTAAGCTTTGAAATAATAGACTCACAATGAAGAGTTTTTGTATAAAGATTTCTAAATTTCAAATTTAAATAAATATTTATAACATACATCTTTTAAAAAAAATTGAAAATACAGATATATATAAATTGACCATTTTCCAACTTTTTATTTGAGATATAAATGAACTTTTAATATTTTTCTAAATCTTTAATATAACATTTTAAATCATTAATCATTAATAAATCATTAGCATTTTATTTTAAAAACAAATTTCAAATTATGAATAAATCATAAATAAAAAAATTTAGACAATACATTGGTTTATTTTAAAATTTAAATATAGGAAGTTGTTATATATTTTTAAATTGTTGGTGGGAAAAAAGTCAAAATATTAGTTTTTATATATACATGTTTCTATTTGTATATTGTATGATTTTAGAATTCAATATATAAATTTTAGGAATTGATTATATTGTTGGAGAAGTTGTAAAAATAGGATAATTATCTTTCCCTTTGAATGTGGATAATTTATTAAAAGAGGACAAGTTTATGAATTTGGTTGTTTCTAAAATGGCATTAAGAAACTTCCCTTCTCTTTATTCTTCATATGTTGGGAAACTCTTCATGTCTTGGACACATGAGCTATTGAAGGAATTTTAGAGGAAGGAAAGATTGGGATTCCTCTTGGTTTGCAAAATTCTTTGTTTAATGTATGGTATTTATGTAAATTTTGGGGAAAAAAATAGTTTATGACTTGTAATTTATTTGTGTTTTGGGAAAAATATCACCTAAGAAATGTAATTCTTTGCAAATGGGATTTGTCTACATTCTGTCAAAAGATTAGGTTATGAAATGAAACTCTTTTCATATTAGTTTATGAATTGAGAATTTTCATTTTTCTATTTTTTGAGCTATTTATCATAGTTAAATAGAAAAATAAAATCATGGTGGATTCATTTACTTTTTCTTAGCTGAAGGAACGATGTGATTAAAGAACCTAGAATGAATGATTTAATGTTTTTTTCTCACAACTCTAAAGTTTTAAAGTTGACATTACTAAAGATGACAAAAGGATTCCAGCCAAAAAGATAATTATTATTTTTTATATATGGGTGTTGGCTCAAGCTGGCTATATGTAGTACAATAAATGCTAAATTACTTTAATATGTTGTTTATGAAAGTGTAAATGGATCTCTGATAGAGATCAGTTGTACTAAATCTTCAACCTATATTAATAATTCTAATAGGTTATGTAAGTCTAAATATATTTCAGATTGTACATAAAAATGCAAAGTGTAAATATACTCTAAATTTACTATTGATATCAATTGCAACTACATATGCTTATACCTCTACTGAGAAAGGAGTCATTACCACTTTCATTGATGGTATCTTAGCCAATGATTGTATACTATATATATATATATAGTGAACACATGTCCTCGTAGGAACATGACTCTATGTGACCAATGGCCATGTGGGGTCATGTCCCTACGTGGACTATGGTACCATTTCAATAATAAGTTTCATCGATTCATATCAAGCCTGATACACATTAGAATATATTGAAGGACTTATATAGATAATTAGTATATATTATATAAGAATACACACACACACACACATCTAACACAAGATAAAATGAATATGAATAATTTCAATATAATATATATAACAATGAATACATGTAAATACATATTATACACATCTGTATATACATATATATATATACATCTATATATACATATACATATGTGTATACATGTATATATTATATATGTTTTGATCAAATACTTAGTATTAACAAATGAGTGTCAACACACTTAACCATTTTCATATGGTTGCTGAGTACATAGACTGCACATCACATCCTAAACATTATTTAGATTTAAGTCAAACAATGTTCAAAGAATTTAGAGAGAGTCATCCAAGATTGCATATATCATAAAGGGATTTTGAATCCTTGAAGCCATTTTATTGTGTGCCACTTAAAATTAAAAATACATGTTGTTGCAAATATCATGTGGAGTTTTCTATGCACCATGAATTATTATGCTCATTTTGTTCTACTTTGCATAGTAAATAAATGTTGGAAAATTGTTGTGCTTGAGGGCTTCCAAAATCATCAAGAGGCTTTCTAGATTAATTATTTATGTCCTAGAGTTGATGGTTGTTTCTTTTATAGAAATGCTTGCATAAATGAGAAGTGTTCAACATGTGGTGGCTTATCCAAATTTGACACATGTTTCCATGAGGGGTGCAAACAAAATCTTGGGAGGACAATAGTAAATAAGATGGAATATGAAATGGTGAAATACACATTGAAGAGTAGCGGTGAGGGATCTAGATGTGAATTAGTTTCAAAATAAATCAATCTAGCTAGTTTTATTTTAGATTTCAAGACAAATCTTTTCTACAAATATGCAAGGAATAGTCATAGGTCTTAGCGGTTGGAGCAAAAATTTAGAATGTGTAAGGAGACATTCCCCATTGCCACTATTATATCAGTTGTTGACTTTGCAGAGAACTACACATTATAGCCCTGAAATGAGACATAATCTTAGTATTACAACTCCTTTCAGATTTCTATTTTTGTCCACATAACATATAGGCTGAAGATAATCAAAATATTATTAGAGAGTACCATTTTTACATGAGTGATGATAGATATCACTCTCACGAGTTTAGCAGCATTATTTCTAGAATAATTTTGATTTCTTATAGGAGCATGACATTGCTATGGATAGACATATCATTTGGTTAGATAATTTCACAAGTCAATTCAAGAATGCTCACATATTATTGGTTGTGTAGGATGCATGTAGAGAGATAGGTGCCTCATAATTGGAGTTTTATGAGTCTAACCATAGGAAAGGGGAACATGATGGAGTAGGGGCATGTGTGAAGAGAGCTCTAGTTAAAGAGCAATTAAAGGTTTCAAGAGCAAAGCTTCTTGATGCTCGTAGCATTATTGATTGATGTAGTTCAACATTACCATAGGGGGGACTCTTGATTTAGTAGTACATAGGTTCTTTTGATTGGTTGAGGAAGGCTTCATAGGTGATAGATCAAATTGTGCTATTTTTAGAGACTCGTACAAAAATGCATTCATTCTAGTACATGGACTATTTGGAAATGACAACTAGCTTTCTTTTGTCCTAGTTGTTTTTACTATGATTAGGATCAGTGTGAGTCAAGTGAGTAGGTAGACACATGGGATTTACATTATCTTACTCCATTGTCTATCTTTCCCTCTATCAGAAATGATGACATCGAAAGTTTAGTTGAGTATAACCATCTATCGAATCTTCTTTAGCTAACACATGTCTTTACATTCGTTGCACCACTAGGGAACGATGAGAAATTAGATTATTTGTTAGCACATTGTATAAGAGATAAACAAAATCTTAAAAAATTGATCACAAATGATGATGGATTCACATATCCTATTGGTTTAGTTTTTTTTGCTACAACATTATTACATACATAGATACTTAGAAGGAATCGAATTCCTACATTCAAAGACTATTAGAAGCACAAAACAATTCTCATATATTTACATCTTATTATAGAAAGAAATGTGAAGTTTTTGAAGCATAAAGGAAGACCAAATGTAAAATAACTTTTTACTATTACTAATGTTGATCATGAAGCTCTATTGGAGACCCTAAAATTGAGAGAGGACCCTACAGGAACACTCAACTAGGTATATTTACTTCTTTTTTTCTTTTGTTCATAATGATTTGGTGAACTGATGATTATCTTTTTTAATATGATTATTTATTAATATTTTTTATGATATTGGAATGTGGGTACATCATGAAAAGTAGCCATGCATGAAGATAAAAACTAAATAAGGAGCATAATAAAGAAAAATCTATTCAATTTTTGACACTAAAATTTTTGGCACACTTGAGATAATGTAAATGTAAACTTGTTGATTTAATGAAGAGACAAGGATTTTTTTATTCAATGTAATTAATGTGGAGGGACCTAAAAATGATGATTTTAGTTAATACTAACACCAAACTTGCACTGTGCCCAATGCCAAAAACTTGAGAGGGCTAAAAAATAATATTTTTACTTAATACTAACCCTACTAATACCCTTGTTCCTACCACAGAGAGGCTCCAACATTTGTGACTACCCTATACCAAAGAGTCTCCAAGGTACTCTAGATGCGTTTGGAGGTCGATCTTCTTAAGGTCATAACTCGGAGCATATGGGGGATATTGATGAAATTTTGCATGTTAAAAGATGGTCATGCCATGACCTATAATAAATTATCTCATTTTAGAGAGATCACATTCCAGTTGGATTCCCCACAATGATCTTGCTCAATGCCAAAACTTGTAGTGTGCTTTAGTTCATTAGTGCATCACTACACAACTTTGAAGCCATTAATCTTGCCAAAAAATAGTCAATGCCATTAGCTCTAGATGGGCGAGTGAACCTTGGTGACACCCTTGTTCTGTTTGCAAAGAGCTTCCAACATTCATGACCACCTCGTACTGAAGAGTCTCTAAGGTGCTCTAAGTGTGTTTGGAGGTCAATCTTCCAAGGGTTGTAACTTGGAGCTCGTGGGGGATATCATTAAAATTTCAAATACTATAGGATGGTTAGGTTGATACCTACAATAACCTATCTCATTTTGGAGAGATCACATTCCATTTGGATTCAACACATCGATCTCACTCAATGCCAAAACTTCTAGTGTGCCTCAGTTCATAGGTGCATCACTGCATAACTTTGAAACCACTGATCTTGACATCAAATTGTTAGTGCCATTATCTCTAGATGGGCGGGTGAACCCTAGTAAAACTCCTTATTTGGCTATAGATAGCCTCCAATGTTCGTGGGAACCTCACCTCCAATATTTGCTGCCATCCCACCTCCAACATTCGTGGCCACCCCATACCATAAAGTCTCCAAGGTGCTCTAAGTGCATTTGAACATCAATCTTTTGAGGGTCATAAATTGGAGTTCATGGGGGCTATTGGTGAAACATCAAATGTTATAGGATAGTCATGTCGAGACCTATAATAACTATCTAATTTCAAAGAGATTACATTCTATTTGGATTTAGCACAATGATCTCACTCAATACCAAAACTTGCAATGTGCCTCAGTTCACTGGTGCATCACTACACAACTTTTAAACCCTTGATCTTGCAATCAAATCATTAGCATAATTAGTTTTGGATGGGTAGGTGAACCTTAGTGACACCCTTGTTCTAGCCGTAGAGAGCCTCCAATGTTTGTAGCCACCCCGTACTGAAGAGTCTCCAAGCTCCTCTAAGTACATTTGGAGATCAATCTTCCAAGGGTCATAACTCAGAGCTGATGGGGGCTATTAATGAAATGTTGAATGCTATAGGATTGTCATGCTGAAGCCTGCAATAACCTATCTCATTTTGGAGATATCAAATTCCATTTGGATTCGACACAATGATCTTGCTTGATGCCAAAACTTACAGTGTGCCTTAGTTCGTAGTTGCATCATTGTGTAAATTTGAAACTATTGATCTTCGCATCAAATCATCAATGCCATTAGCTCCAGATAGGTGGGTGAACCCTAGTGACACCCTTTTTCCTAGTTGCGTAGAGCCTCTAATATTTGCGACCACCCCATATCAAAGAGTTTCTAAGGTGCTTTAAGCATGTTTGGAGGTTGATCTTCTGAGGGTCGTAACTTAGAGCTCGTGGGGGCTATCTATGAAATGTTGAATGATATAAGATGATCATGCCAAGGAAGATAATAACTTATCTTATTTTGAATAGTTCACATTCTGTTTGGATTTGGCACAACAATCTCACTCGATGCCAAAACTTGCATTGTACCTTAGTTCATTGGTAGATCACTACACAACTCTAAAATTGCTGATCTTGGCATCAAATTGTTAGTGCCATTAGCTTTGAATGTGTAGGTGAACCATTGTGACACCCCTTTTATGGCCACGAAGAGCCTCCAATGTTTGTGGCCACCCTCTACCCAAGAGGTGCTCTAAGTGCATTTGGAGGTTGATATTCATAGGGTTGTAACTCAAAGCACGTGAGGGCTATTGGTGAAATGTTGAATGCTACAAGATGATCATGCCAAGGTCTATAATAACCTAGTAAAACCTAGTGACATCTCTATTTTGACCACAAAGCCCTAATAATGTTTGTGACTAGTACATACTAAAATGTCTTGTAACATCAAAGGTGGGCTGCAAAGAGAAAATTGGCCATGGATTTGGCTAACTATAGATATCTTAAGGAATTGTAGAGATCATTTCAAATTAAACATATATGATATAATTTTAAATTAAATATTGCATAAAAATTTGATAATAAAGGTTTTTAAAGTGTTCTTCACAAATTATTGTATTTGAATCAAATATAACAAACATGATCAAAATGAATGATATTTCATAAACATGAACAATAAACATGAACCACAATAAACTGAACAATAACATACTAAGTTAATATGTATGTCATTATATACATAAATGAAAATAAAAATGAAAAAATAAAAATTATATATATATATATATATATATATATATATATGTTCATGTATCCATAGATAAATTGCACAAATATATATCAAAATACATAGATCCATATACAAAATGTTGCTAATCATGACATTGAAAATGAGTATAATATCAATGTTTTTGTATACAATGTAGTATATGCCATCTCAAAATGTCTCATGACGCATCCTATGATAATTATACTATCATATGGGTAAAAGCAAAAACTTGTGTCACCCTTTTGTAAAGGAAAAGACTAACAAAAGTATAACTATTTATCTTCAATGACATAAATTTGGTATTATTATTTTAAATTTGAAAATGAAGTAAACTAATGAAATGTATAGAAATTGATGAAGTTTAGGATTATAATTTTTTATAATTATTTGGAATAAGAATTGATATATTTTCCTAATTTTTTAGCTATTGAAAAATATTGAAAATTAGGGGTCTAGTTCCCATCACAAAACTATATGAAAATAGACTTATTTCCATTTGATCTCAAACTATGTTATAGATAACATATATCTAGAACAATCAAAAACAAAAATTGGCTTTAGACCTATATTTTCTCTTTTATAATGATTCAAATTTTAACTCACCTAAAATTGATAGTTTTCATCTCCTATCACATTTTTGAAAACAAATCTATTTTAACTAGGAGAAAAATTATATATTCTTGAAGAGTATTCTCTCCTCTAGAATGTCATATAATTTTAAATTTTTTTTTTGTTATTTAATATTTTTTTTCTTTCTCAAAATCAACATCTTTTTGAGTGTTAAAATATGTGCTTGTAGAATTTTTTAATTGCAATATACTATATATAATTAAAACACTATAAAATTTATATGAGAATATTATTGACTTTGAGATCTATAAAATGTTGTTTATATGTTATTAAAAAAATAACATAAAAACTAGTAAGAGTTACTGTAATGCCACTTTTCTAAAATAAGTTAATTGTTTTAGTAATTGGATACAAACTAGTGTAAAAAATGCATTTAATAGACATTTCCAATTGGAAAAGTGTGAGACCATATATAACTTATCTAGAATGAATTTATCTGGATTATATATTTGAAAGAAAACAAAAAATTAGATAGAAATACTCAAATCTAGTCATTTAGATAAGTTAGCCTAAAAGGTGACACAACTTTGTACTTTTAGATGCTACTGGTGGATGATCAAAACGTAGCCTCTTCACTAAACTAGGTGGATCAGATGCCTCCTACACAAACAAAAAAGGAAAACCCAAAGTTAGACTACTAAATTTGTATGATTCTATGTATCTAACATCAAATTACTCAAATGCATAATGATCCATTTTTTAATGAAGATTTATAGTATTAAAATTTCATCATAAATACCTCTCTCATCAACCTCTTATGCTAGTTAGGAGTTCTCTCATATGTCAAGATGCTTGGAACCTAGTTGGTTGTGACTTGTATATGTTCAAGTATGTTTGTCAAATGGATCTACAACTTGAAATATAACATTATAATTTATAGGATACTAAATTTATAACATATAATCAAGAATTCAAACTAAAACTTACCTCTATCAACTCCTCCTCTGGATATAATGGTTGCGTGAGTATAGTTACAAAACTCTGATGTCTAGCCTCCTGTGCACTAGGTGTTTCCTATGAGATATAAAATCTAGTTGTTAATATAATGGAAATCAGTTTTGAATTTTTTTATGAAAATAAAGAAAATAAAAAATAAATGATACTTATACATATGATGGGGTTCTCACTATGAATGGAAATGCCAGAGGGTTTGTGATGCCAAATCTTCTTGGACTCATCACTAGTAGCCACAACCTATACAATAAAGAATGTAATTAAATTTCATTAGCAATGGGCTCTACCTCACCTCCCACACTCTGCTCCCCGTTGAGAGGTGATACTTGTAAGAGAAAATAAAGATTGTATGCTCCAATATCAAATCGAAAAACAATGAGAACACAACATAATCTAATGTACATGTCTCAAGGCCAAACGAAATAGCTGAGAGCGTGACATTAAAAACATGTCTAAGATCCTCCTTAGTCATCAACTAAACATGAATGAAGATCACATAAACATATAAGTTAGTATGGGTTAAAATTACTCTATTATAAAGATTAACTTTAAATCACATATGCCATAAAAAAAAAGATTAAATGTACTGACATAGAAGAATTCCATGCATTTACATGCCCCTCCTCTTTGACGTCAGGGTGTGTAGGCTTTGTATGCAAGTTAGGTGTATCATTCTCCTCAAATAAAAATGAATACTTTCAAAGATCACCTATGGGATCCAAATAAATATTCTTGCATGTTATGCAAGTATGACGCACACAAATATGTGATGAGCTTGTTGATGATGAACTTGCACCAACATCATCAACATAGGGAGATAGCACTGACCTAACATGGGATATTAACAGGCTACTCAATCTATGCATGATTCTAATAGTTTGAGAGCTAGCCTCTACAATGATATTAGGATGTTGCACTAGAGGAGGGGGGGAGACATTAGTAGGGGGGACAAATGTGCCAACTTTCTTCTGCTAGGCAAATTATCTCCTCCTACACCCATGTTAGGCCTCATGCTCTAGTAGTTCACCTTGAGGTGCAATATAATTTTGACTTAAAGTTTTTTAATGAAATAGAATGAGACCTCTAAATTATTGTGTGGAGGTTTGTCAAAAACCATCCACCAATGATCCCAAAATTCTACACACATAGCCTCATTTGTGCAACATTTAATTAATGATTTGGGATTTTTGCAGTCTACTATTTTACTAGTTTTGGGTTTGAAAAAGGTTAACTATACCATCTTTAGTTATGAGCAAAGCTACAACCTCATCATAGTCCAACTCATCATCAAACATGGCATGCATTTTCTGATTCTAGTGTTTGGAAAATATGGTGTTTAACATGGATAACATGGGAACCAATGCAAGTGTATTATTATATGTGGTTTGTAAAACCCTTAGTTTGGTGAGATTTTCTTCTATCAAATGTTCAATTTGAGGAAGATTTTGTGGGGGTAGGGGATCATTTGGTGGATGGTTTTGAGGGGGTACTAGATCATTTGGTGAAGGATTTCAAGGAACACTATTTCCTAGCTTAGTGTCATCATTTGGGTCAACCATATCTATTAAAATGAAAAACAACATTTCTATTTAAAAAAAACCTAATTTTTAACTATTTCTATTAAAAAAAACCTAATTTCAACAATTTCTATTTAAAATACCTAATTTATTTTACATATCATTCAAAGTCATAAAAAAAAAAAAAAAAATTGTTACCTATATCATGTACCCATTCCTATATCTGATACTTGAAATGAAGGCAACACAAACCAAACTCAAACACAAATACATTATTTGCTCTCAGATTTTCTTCTTTAATTTGAAGTCATAGGTTTTAGGTATGCAATCTCATATAGGATACCCAATAATGATATCAAATACCTGATAATGGATTGGATATTTTATAAGGTTTGGCCCAACCTTTTTGCCTTGGTATTAGAATGTGTGAATAAAAGTTAGAGCAGATTTTGAAACTCTCTAAAGACATTTTCAAACTCCACTTTCTTCACATTGCCACTTTTTGGCACACCATGATCCTACACATACCCTCAAACTTTATGCCATTGAAATTTTCAATGTCTATTCTCGATGTACGCACCATCTCAATTTCTAGATTAACACTTTGTAAATGCCCACTAGATATATCTTCACACAAATGACCAATAATACCCAAAAATGATAACACAAATCAATATGGATTTGATAACATTTTTTAGGAAAGCTACATGTCGAAATGCCTTTCTAATGTCAATTTAAAGGGGAAATAATAAAGAGTTAAAATCCACTTCAGAACATTGAGGTGAACAAAATAAATCGGAAGATAGAAAACACAAACAACCAAATTTATGTGGGAAATCCTTTTAGGACAAAACCCACCACCAAAAATTCCATGTCTTCTTTGTGTTATAGTAAATAATTTACACACAGCTGATAATGGATTTTTTAAACAAGCCCACAAGCTCGGATTTGGTTACAATCACCTTGATTTTTACCATACAAGTCCAATGAAACATGCAACAATATAGGCAAAATGTAATTCATTATACAATCTAGTGCATTAAATGTCATAAAAAAATTAGTTACTATAGCCTTGACACTCCTCGATTTGATATTTCCAAAGGCCACTCATCCATCTAAGAGTCACTCTTCTAGTCAATGATCCTAATGGTCACTCTTCTATCCAAAGGTCTCAAATTGTGTGCAGACATCATCGTACAGTTCATGTTATTCCACTGGCATCACTAAATGCTATGGTATCACTATATGCTCTAGAGGTGTTAGAACACCATCTATATAGTCTTCACTCTGACACAACCCTTATAGTAAGTCCACAGATCATATTGTATATCATTATATGAACCCTATGATTCAAGTGAAGCACCCCTAGGGTTTCATTCAAAGTCATGGCTCTAGGGGCTTTGTTCAAAGCCCCTTGTGCCAACTGCCATGAGTTTTAGGGCTAATAGGTGGCCAAAATTGTTAGAGTAGATAATTAATTATTAATTATTTATTCTATTTGCTTAAGCTTACTTAGGCCATGCATTTATTTAATATTTTGTATTTAATGCATGTAGTGGTTAGTTGTTGACAACATGGGAGTTTGTTCCCTTGTAGTTGTCACACTTATCTCCTAGCACCTTCCAGCTTATTCTACAAGCTTCCATGAGCTCTTTATAAGCAGACTCTCTCTCATTGTATTTCATAAGGCATTGTGCATATTGTAAATACATTTTCATTGTGTTTGCATTCATGTGGTCTCTCATGTCCATTTAGGGTTTTGCCCTTGCTCCATGCTCTTCCTCTTCATGGCTTCTCTTTGACAGGTTTTTGCATGCAGGTGATCTTGGGCATTTTTGGAGTTGGCTTTCCTCAACTCCAACATGGTATCAGAGCCTTCCTGTTGCTGCTTTGTTGAAGAAATTTTGAAGCCATGATTTGGAGTCACAAACCCTAGTTTGTTTGTGCAATTTTTCTTCAAATTGGAGGATCAAAATTTTTTCAGAGAACTTTGGACCAAATGGACATCACCATTGGATCCAGAAGGCCATTTGTAGTCAGGATTCATATAAAGCTTTTTGATTTTGGACACAGGGCATTTTTGGGGATTTTTTGAAGCCTCCAGGGTCTTTCGTATGGATCGTACGGACGAACGACGATTTAAAAAATTAAAAAAAAATTAAACGAGGCACAGCCATCGCACCACCGCAGGGCCACCACTACGCCACCCGCGCACATCTCACTGCAGCTGTAGCCGACAGTGTCGCCCAAGCCACTCGGCTCCCCGACCTCCCGGTGGCACATCAAATTTCTGCCACCTCTGCTCGGTGGTTCTGTTGACAGCTCTGCCTATTCTCTGCTCTGCCCGTCTCCAGCGTTGCTTGACCTGATCCTCGCCACCAACTTAGTGCTTGTGTCCAGCTCAGTCGCATAGTAAGTGCCAGTTCTGCATAACAGTCTGCGTCAGCATTTGACGCCCTGTCAACAGTGCCTGAGCGTAACACATGGCAGGCGTGCCTTGTGGCCCCTGCCACGTTGTCATCCATACATGCCACTTGGCGATGCCACGTGGCAACCTTTTTTTGTGGTGACGACTATCTAGCTATCAAATTTAATCACATTACTTGCTGACATCAGTGCTGTGTCATCAACCTGCCTTGCACCTCTCCTGATTTCATTTTGGACCTACTTGTGGTTTTTTGGCCATAACTTTTGCATACAGAGGTATTTTTCCGATCCGAAAGAAGCGCCAAAAAGCTGGTTCCAAGACAGAGATTTTGGTGTAGGTATTTTTAGGTTTTGATTCTTTTTTATTGCCCATTTTTTCAGTCAAATTCCAAAGTCCTATTTTTGACTCTAGCATGCATATCTTTTGCGTCGCATGTCATTTTTTGAAAACTTTATATTTTTGGAAAGATGGTTTTCTCATCTTTCCAGAAATGTAGTCTTTTTCCTTAGTTTTTTGGCCTCTGCTCTTTCTATCATAGTTTTGGCATTTTTGCTATATGGTGGATATTTTGAATGTTTTAGGCCCGAGGATCGTTTTTCTGGCATGGACTCTCTTGTTTTTGGCTGTACTTTCCTTTGTTACAGATCTTTTTCAGTTTTGATCATTGTAGCTATCATTTTGAAGCACTTTTTGTATCGCACTGAGATAAAGTGTCACTTTTGCATTCCGAGAATCATGAACGTTGTTTTGAGTCAATTGTACTTGCACTATTTTCATAAAGCACCATGGGGGGGATTATTGTTTTTGCTGTTTTAGGCATTCTCCCTTTGTCAAGTGAGTGTCCCTTCCATGACATTAGCCCCATGCAAAGTCAGTTTGACCATGTCTTTATCGGTGTTTGTACCTCTTTTCCTCTCTCCTCGTTCTTGGTTCGTTTGCAGGAGATTTTGGGCCATCTTCTCAGTTGCCTGTCATCACACCCCGTCTACATTAAGGGGGGGTTATGCTGTTGTTCTAATGCATCCTTGGTTTGATGGTTTGATAGTGTGAACTATGTATTTAGTGGTTGATCCTATATACGAGGCGATTGCAGTGGCTGGCTACCTATGCATTTCAGTGAGATGGATCATCTACCATATAGACATGCTCGGTTCATGCCTTCTTCTTCCATGGAGGTTCTTCTGATCAGTAGTTTGGTAGATTTTGTGGCTTCTTCATACTTCAGTGATGCTCTTTCATGATCACTCCTTGTTCCTGTTTTAGGGGACAATTTCCCTAGTTGGAGACTTCTTCAGTTCTTCACTAGGTTACCTCTTTTTGGGGGAGGGCTTTTCCCATTTGGTTTTCTCTCTTTCTTCATTTTACAGAGGTTGCATTTTATTGCATTGTACTTGGGTACCTAACATGGCCTCGTTGCCGGGACCCATTATGCATTCATCTTAGTTTTTTGAGCTTAAGGCATTTGCCTAAGTTGCACTTAAGGGGGGGTGTTAGAGTAAATAATTAATTATTAATTATTTATTCTATTTGCTTAAGCTTACTTAGGTCATGCATTTATTTAATATTTTGTATTTAATGCATGTAGTGGTTAGTTGTTGACAACATGGGAGTTTGTTCCCTTCTAGTTGTCACACTTATCTTCTAGCACCTTCTAGCTTGTTCTACAAGCTTCCATGAGCTCTTTATAAGCGGGCTCTCTCTCATTGTATTTCATAAGGCATTGTGCATATTGTAAATACATTTTCATTATGTTTGCATTCATGTGGTCTCTCATGTCTGTTTAAGGTTTTGCCCTTGCTCCATGCTCTTCCTCTTCATGGCTTCTCTTTGACAGGTTTTCGCATGCAGGTGATCTTGGGCATCTTCGATGTTGGCTTTCCTCAACTCCAACAAAAATGTGGGCTAGGGGGCTTCATTTGAACCCCATATGGGCCACCCAAATTACCCCCTAGGGGACTTCAAATGAATCCCCTTCATTCGAAGCCTCTCCAAGGGCTTCATTCAAAGGTCCCAAAATTGGAATTTTCACAAACTTACTAAAATATTTGTCACTATTTTCCCTTTTATGGGATTAAACAAGGGCTAAATAGGTCCATATTCTAAAACTAAATATAGAAAATTATTTTTCTCTAAATCAGTTTTCCAATGACTATATTTTTAATATATATTATGTTTATCACGATGTTTTATTTTTATTTTATTAAGTATAACTAGCTTAGCCATTTCACAAATCTCAATTTGAAGCTTTGGGAAAAATAGAAAATGAGAAAATAAAAAATTGCAAAAATATGTCCATAAAAAATATTTGTGTTAAAATTCTGTAAAATCAAGAAAAATTTCATTTTGATAAATAAAAATCAAATTATATTGATAAAAATCAACCTATGTCTAGATTATCGTTAGCATCACTTTGCTACTAAATAAAATCTAAAATGTTTAATGAAATTGAATGAAACTAACTAAAGTTACTAGATATTGATGTTAATATTCTAGCTTTGAAAGAATTTTGCCATTATCATTTAAAAAAAAAAAAGTTATCTTGATCAAAAGACCCATCACTCTTTGAAAATGTCAATGTTCATATAAACCACTTTTCAAAGGAGATGGAAAAATGGACTTCAAATGAATTTTTAAAAAATATAAAAAACTATTGTTGGAAACTAGAAAGAAATGCTAAAAATCATTAGTTTACATCCTCATCAAATTCTCTACATTTTTTTTTTATTAATACACATTTGAAAATGATTTTTTTTTAAAAAAAATATGTAATTCAGTATCAAAGTTGGAAAAAAAGTGGGAATCATTACTATACCCTGACCCCACAAAATAATTGAGGGTTTGGGGGTAATTTTGTTGATAGACTCTCTAAAAGGCATGGCCTAGATGTCCCCTAGAAACCTCCCTGATTTAGAATCTCTTCTCATGGGACTTATTATTCCAAGGACTTAGAGTTTGGACATTTCTCAAAGAAAATACATGATTTTGATAAAAAAAATTACGAAATTTTAAATCTTCTCAATGGGCTCAAAGGTGGTTTAAAAAAGGTGGAGAAGAATATTTGGAAACCAAGAAAAAAAGTAATGCAACCATCTATTACTAGAGAGACTCTTGTAACCAGAAAGAATAGGGTGGTGGATATCTGTAGTAACTCAGAGGCTTGGAAGGATTCAATTAACATGTCAAGATCTAGCAATTTTTCCATGAAGTGGAGTGGGAGATGAGCTCCCTATCCAAATATCCAAAAAATGGATCAATGATTAGTGGGGGCCTCACTTTGGTCTAAAAACCCTTTCGTGCACTGAGTGACAAAAATTTAGAATCTTATACAATGGTCCATTTTTTATGGAAAGAACATGATTTTACATTAAAGACTAGGTACCCAACATCAAACCTAGATACTCATACAATGGTCCATTTCTGGTTGGAGGAACATGCTTTTACAGTAAAGACTACATACCCACATCAAATCTAGGCATAATTTGATTGAGGAAATCTCAATCTAGATCTAGCTATTAAACCTTCATCATGAGTATTGGAATGAAGATATCTTCAAAGCCATTGGTGCTCGATTGGTCACTTATATCAAATCAGATTGAGAAATTGTAAAGGAGAATTTTTGCATGTATACATGAATCTGCATTTTATGGAAGCCATGCCATCTTCTTTGCAAAACTATTGAGATTCACACCTTAGATAGTTATTGGTGGAAAGAACTGGAGGTCAAAGAGATAATGGAAAAGTGTGAGGAACGTAAAGAATAGGGGCATAATGAAAAGTAGTGCACACATTTGCTGAAATGAAAGAGAAAGCATGAATGATCTCTGATGGAGAATCTTACGATAGTCCTAGAGAACTTAGATGGAGATGGGATAGCTACAAAGCTTGTACATCATGAAATTTTAGGGAATGAGCCCAATCTCTCAAATCTATTGAGATAATGGGTGTTTCACACATTGCATAATATTGTTATATTGTATTATTTTATTTTACTATGTAATATTGCATCTAGATGGATGTGCAACATGTAAAGATTCCCATGGGATATACTTGATGAGTTGTATTGTAACATTGTGATAATATTTAATATAATTATTTAATATTTCAGAAAATAATTAAAATTCCAATATTAAATGTGGGGTCAATGGGTCAGGTAGCACATGGTTTATGTAACACCACTTGGTGGTTTTGTGGGACTTACTACTATATAAGCAACCACAAGGGTAGTTGTTGTGTGAGAAGAGAACAAGATAGAAGGCAAAAAGATAAGAGTTATACCAGGACAAGGCTTGATAGGTTAGCCAAGGGAAGATTTGTGAAGGTTGGAAACATGGCATGGGATGTGTGGATTCATGCTTGTTTACATAAATTTCTCGGTTGTGGCTTATGGCTTTGAAGGCTTCCATAGTTGTATTGCAATGGTAATTTTTTCTGAATAATAGATAGTGATGGAAGCTCTACCAAAGAGATAATATGCATAAAAAATCCTTTCTATTAGATCGATTGATTTCTCTATTTTAAAGAGTTTACATCTGATTAATTGGAAAGCTATCAATTTCTTTTTTGAGATTTGGAACCAAGATGACACTAGTTAGGGTAGAGCTGAAAATGATTTCTTGAGGGTTACTCCTAATCTAGTGTGTAGAATGGATAATAAAATGCTGGCTAAGCTAGTTTTGATGAATGAGCTTAAGGAAACAGTCTTTGGAATGGGAGGAGACAAGACTCTTCGGTTAGATGGTTTCTAATTTTTTTTTTTTTATTATAACTTTTGGGAGGTGTTGAAAGAGGATCCATTGGGGATTTTGGTGGATTCAAGGGCTAATGAATTCATTTTGAAGGATTTCGACAACATGATGGTAGATTTGATTCTAAAATGGGACAAACTACTATCTTTTAAGGATTTTAGGCCCATATCTCTCTACAACACCATCTATAAGATAATCTAAAAAGTGGATGCAAATAGATTTAAAATTGCATTGGACAAACTTATTTCTATCAAACAAAGTGACTTTAGTGCAAATAGAAACATAGTAGATGGGATCATTGTATAATAGATGGGATCGTTGTTCCACATGAAGAATCTCTCTCAACCATAACTAGTAGACAAAGAAGGATTCTTTTGAAATTCGATATCAGGAAAGAATATGATAGAGTAGATAGACACTTCCTCCTAAAGGTACTTGAGAAGTTAATTTTTCATGTCACTTCATTAAGTGGTTTTGAAGTATGTTCTCCTCCTACAGGGCTTCTATTCTAGTGAATTGACACCTCCAAGGATCTTTTACATCCTCTAGAGGTCTTCATTGATGAGACTCCTTTTCCCCCTTTTTCTTCATTTTATTGGTGAAAATTTTAGGAAACATGATTTTGAGGAAGAGAGAGTAAGGCTCATAGGAAGGCATTGAGATTGCAAGGCGTTTGTCTCCTACATCCCACTCACAATTTTTAGAATGATACCTACTTGTTTGGGGTCACTTCCATGAATATGGTTATGGTTATGAAGAAGTTTTGGACTCCAATAGTACAACTACCGATCATAGTCATTATTGGAAAAAGTTATATATTTTCTTATTTAATATAGAAGTTTGTTCACAATAGGAAATTGGGATTCACATTGGTGATGTACCAACTAAATGTATTGGGAAACCTCTGTCTATTAGTGCTGATAAAGACAATCTATGGAAAGACTTAATTGATGGGTGTGTGACCAAGATAGAATGGTGAATGTGTTAGTGGGTTACAATTACTGACCACATCCTTATATTGAAAACTATGATCTCAACAATGGCACTTTACTCTATGGCGTGTTTAAAGAACCCTAGTAAAGTTATCAAAACAATTTAGTAGACGATGAAAAAATTCCTTTGAAATGGATCCCAAGAATAGGATAAAATTAACTAATGACATGGGACATAGATTCAAATTTAAAGTGGGTATTGGTGATGGGTACAAAAATTATTTGAAAAAAATACCAATTTCTCGATCAGGGGTGGATTCATATTTTATGGTATAAATATTTAGATTAAGAGGACAACAAATGAGTTTTCACTATAGGAGAATGGGCTTTATAGGGTTGGATAGTGTCAAAGGATGGGAATCTTAGTTTATTCTGAAAGGTTCATCAACTTTTTCTTCGATCTTACATATCCTTCTATCAACAACTTTGTGGGAGATTTGGAGGGAACATAACTGGAGGGTCTTTCAAGACAAGGATGAGCCCTTTACGAGATTTAGTTTGAGACAAGAGAAAGAAGTATTTGAAATAGTTTCTAATGCAACATCACAAACTATTTATTTAAAAACTTCTTTTAGTTAGTTTGATTCTTAGGTTTAGGGGAATTGGTTTATTGTGATATTCAAGCTAATTAATGGGATTTATAGGGCTAAAACTCCATTGAAGGGTGATCATAGGGGTAAATAGAAACCACCCAAAGGGTGGGGTGGTGGGGTTGGTGCAGGTGGATCAAAACCAAGTTTGACGGGGCCTCCAGAGGTAACCTAGTACTGTTAGGGAATGGATACATGGAATATAATGAGGGTGGTTACATTTTAGCTCTTGGATCCAAAAGCTTGCTCGACATGAATAATAATGATGTCAAATGTCTGGTAGTAGTTGGTGTTGTTCTATTGGCCGAGAAGTTGGGGATTTTGAAGCTCCACCTCAAAGGTGACTCTGAACTTACTATGAATGTGATTGTCAAAGGCTGAATGGATATATGGTACGTTAGCAAACATATCAAGAGGATACATACCGTGCTAGAAGAATTTTAAGATTTCAAGGTGACACGAATTCTTAGATAAGTAAACACTATTGTTGAAAAGCTATCCAACATTAAGATAGATGGGTCCTTGACAAACTATTTTGAACTTTTTGAGGATGTACAATATTTGGAGTGCCTAGATCTATCTTGTTAGGATGTACATTTTTTAAGTTGATCATTAATACTCACTAGCCTAATGTGAGGTATTATTTTTAGATAATGGAGATAGATATTGTACTATACTCATACCAATACAAATAGAAAGGATGATTAGCTTGTTGGTGTTATGTGTAGGAAGTACGTGGAGGGATTTTCTTAGATCAAATTTATAATGTGTAGAGATTTAAAGGCTTTCCAAATAACTTGCATGAGTAGAGGTGATTTTTCAGGTATAGGTTGGCCTTCAACTAGGGATGTGACTTGTTTGAGTTCACAAATTCTTAGTTTGTGTACTTCATTGGGTTTGTGGAATTTTTGAGGATAGAAGATAATTTCTACTTAAAAACATAGGCCAGATTCCTAGTTTCATAGGTTTTATTTTCATCTACAAGATGCACAACATCTTGAAAATTTATTACTTTGAATTTGGGATGTAGACGTAATATTGAAATTGGGGGACAAATTCATCAACATGAATTTGAGGTCAAGGACTAATCTCAACATTTATCCCTCTTCCTAGCCTCGTCTTTGATTTAAGGCTCATCGTGTGAGGAGGTGACGAGGAAGGCTCAAGTGCTCTCAAACCCAAATGGTCTCGCATGCTAGCGAATATTGTGTTGCATGAAGATGTTAGAGTAGGGTTGGATATGAATCATCACCCATGTAGAATCATTGGTGGATAAAATAGTAAACTCGAGCCATTAGTTTTCTTGTCATCCTCTTGCCGTATGGAGATCCACATGGTGAATGTGCAAAAAAGGTAATGAGATTTTTTATCGTTCCTACGAAAATTGGAATCAGATAGGTCTATGGTGGCTTCTTAATGTAGAAAGAAGAGCAAGGTGACCTCAGTGAAATTCTTGGCACACTGGGGAGGATGGTCATCATGTTTCTCATCGATAACTTCAGCACAAGATGAAGTTCAATGGAGCTTCTGGTAAAAGCGCTCCATCTCGGGGTGCTAGTGGTGTGGCGCAAAGAAGTCATGGTGGTATGATGCGAAGTGGTATTGAGGTTGGTGGTGCCCGTTGTGGCTTGTCTTCCCTGAAATTCTCCAAGGAAGAGGAGGCTAGCTAGTCTCCTCATTATGCAATATTTTCTATAGCATGGGCTAGTTCTCTAGGATTGTTTATGTGTTTTGGTTCTATAGTCCGTTGGCATTCTGTTGTCGTCCAATCAATGGCTTAATTATATGTACTAAAAATATATAAATAAATAGTTAACATGTTCTTTATATTTAAAATAAGCTAGATTTTTATAACTTTATTTATTTTTTGGTCTATGGGGTTGCTCTTGTCGGCATGCTTCCTCTTTGCCTGTCCACTTGGGTACTGCTCCCTCCAAGTCTTCTTTTCTCCATGCTGCTTGGATTGCTGGCCCATCTTTTATGCTTTGGCATATCTGGTTGGAGAGGAATCGTCACATATTCCAAGATGTTCAGCTTGGTGTTTTGCATCTTTGGTGGAAAATATCACATTCTCTTCAGGAAACTATTCTTGTGAAGTGTGAGCTTGATGGGGGTATGGATCCGGTTGATCTTGCTATCTGTAATCGCCTCAATTTTCATCTGCAGGATGGGGCTGCAGCTCATAGGTTTCCTTCTATGTCCAGGAAGCTTCACCATCAGAGGAAGGGTCGGGTTAACTGGGATGGGCACTGGACTCCTCCTCCCTGTGGAGTTCTAAAAATTAACACTGATGGTTCTTCCCGTGGGAATCCTGGTTCGGCTGGTATTCGCGGAGTGGCTCGTTGTAGTTCTGGGGATGTTAAATTTTTCTTCTCAGTTCATAAGGGTGATTATACTAACAATCTCATGGAAGCTCAGGCTATTTTATATGCAGTGGAACAATGTTGCTTGCGGGGATGGAGTAAGATTATCTATGAGTCTGATTCCCAGGTGGTGGTGAACATGCTTTCTTCGCAAGAGCTGGAGGATGTTAGTTGGCAACTGGCCACTGTTGTTAAGCAGATTCTTTTCTTCTCTTCCTCTTTTCAGTTCATTAGGTTCACGTATATTCCTCGTGAATGGAATAGAACTGCTGATTGTTTAGCCAAATGAGCATCTAGTCATGATCTGGGTTGGAATATTAGGGATAGGAGGCAATTGTCCTTTGAGATGGTGCAAGAATTTGATGATCTTGTTGCTTAGGATCGAGCTCCTTGTTGAGCTCTCCTTGTTGTATTCCTTTATGTCTTAATAAATTTTTACCCCTCTTTTTGCAAAGCTATGTCATGAGAAAAATGGTGATGAATATAGAGAACATATTAGTTATTAGGAGCCACAACATATATAATACATTGATTAAATTAATTAATAATTAAATATAATATATTTTTATTAAAGAAGATTTAATATACTAAGAGATTTTATCATGGTTCCGATTAGAGAATCTATCTAGGTTAGGCTTAGGGTTAAGGTTTAAGGTTAGGTTTGAGAATATAATAAGGGGTATATGGAATACATGGGGATTATGGTTAGGGAAAGGCCTAGACTATGGATCTGTGGGATGTTGTACCCAAACTCAAAGATAAATTTGTTGTCTCTTTTAAATGGCTGTTCAAATTCGAGCATACACTAGATGGTAAGTATTGAAAAATACGAAGGAAGATTTGTAGTTTGTGGATTCTCACAAAAAGAAGGAATATATTATGAAGAAAATTTTGCTCCAGTTGCTAGTTACACTTTTGTTAGAACCATCATAGCCGTTGCAACATCTAAAGGGTGGAAGATACATCAAATGATACATACATTATATGGTCTTTAGGGTAGAATTTTTCTTTAGGTTACATCAAGAACCATCATGTACCTTGACAATTGGTTATGACAATTTTAAAAACATCCCCCCATTCTCCCATTTTTTACTTTCAACTCCTCAACTAGATTGTCATTGTTACTCTTCACCTCATCGTTCTCTTTCAAAGCTCTTTCATTCACCCTGCTCTTAAATTTCAATTGAGAGTCTTGAAAGAATTAAAGGTCCATTTCTTAAGTTTGAAATTGTATAAAAAGAAATAAAATATTAAATTAATTGAAAACATAGAAACTATTGTTTTAAAAAATTTAAAATAATTAAATATTTATATATGATAAGTTAAATAGAAGAGATCCTAGACAAAGCTACATGTCATGCTATAGATTCAGGAGGCATAGATGACCTACTATTATGATACAACTGAACAATCATTTTTTTATTAAATTTAAACAAATGCCCAAACACCAACTTTTCAAGAAAGTGCTTGCATGTGGAGCAGTCGTGGTTTTTGAATGTAAATTTATAGAGTTAAAACTATGTAATGCATTAATTCACATCCAGCGTTTGTGCTTTCTCCATCCAGGCTTCATTAAAAATTAAAGCAAGCTTAGGAAATCATATTTTTATTTGTTGAATCTGTTACAATTTGTAATAAGGTTTACAATGCGACATGTCAAAGCGCATCTGGAGGAGGGCCTAGAATTTCTACATAGTTGTGCCAGGAAAGAAGGCCACGAGGAGAGAAAAATTTGAAGTTTGAATAGCACAAATACATATGAGAGCTTTTAAGAAGTACTTCTTTCCTTTGTGAAATGTTGTTAAACAATATGTATTTTTTTATTGCTATAATTTTTATGGAATATGATTTTTTTAAAATTTGTAAAATAAATTTGATTTGTTGAATTTTCAAGTCTCATAAAACTTCTATCTATTAATATCAAGGCATAGTATATATAAAAACAAATACAACACTTTATTTCATTTGAATACAATATTACTAAATTTATATTAAGTCTTTTGAAATTAGATATCTCTTAGCTTATTTTACAAAAAAATTGAATTAATTTTTTTGATATGTTAGTATTTATTATTAGATTGTGCCCAACTAAATTTAACTAGTGATTATTATTTTTTTTCTAAATGAATTGATAATTTATTTTAAAAAAACTAAATCAAATTTCTGTATATATACATGCATTTTTTTAACAAAATAAAATTTGATTTTTTATTTTGATCTTGTTACAAATCACTTCTAAACTAACATTTTTTCTCCATTTTTTCTTGTTCATTCTAAAGTTTTTAAATACTTTCTTGTTGTTCTTCAAATGTATCTTTACAAAATTATTCATTCAAATGTGTCTTTAATCTTGTTGTTACTATTATTTTATATTTTTCAATATTAATTTTTTGTAATACTATTTAATGTATTATTATACAAATTTTCATTTTTTGTTGTTATTATTTCATGATTGTACACCTATTTAGGTGTTCAATTTTAAATTTGGGAAAATTCTTTTATTTCAACTTGTAGGCATTAATTTAGATGTTAAAAGTATGAAACAAACTAATCAATCAATTTTAAAAATAAAAATTAAGATTAACATAGACTTTAAATTTGTTTTGTTTAAAAATATTATATTTAGTATTTTATTTTATTTAAATTACAATTATGTTTTGGAAAACTTTAAAAAAATATATATTTGAAAAGTTCTATTGAAAAATATTAAAATACTAATAGATTTAATTTTCATTTAGTTTAACATTAATATAAAGAAATGTTTAAATTTTTTCTTAATTAAAAAAATAAATATTTCAAAAGTTCATGAAAAAACATGAAAATATTAATTGATACTTATTTGTGTCAACCTATTTTAATTAGAATTTTTTCAAATTACAATTATAGTTTTATTTGATTTAGTTAGAGATTATTTTATGTACAAATTCTACCCAAAACCTATTTTAATTAGAATTTTTTCAAATTACAATTATAGTTTTATTTGATTTAGTTAGAGATTATTTTATGTACAAATTCTACCCAAAAACAATTATATGATAGTATTGCTTTTTACTATTGCTTAAAATTTTAAAAAAACAACATGAATATACCATTAATAGATCCACCCATATATGGTACGTTCTCTTATAAAAATATTAAAACAAAACAATATAAATTTTTGAAGTTTTTGAAGTGTCGAACACAGTATTTACAGATTTAAACAAGTGTCACATAGTGGCTAAGTACTATTAAAAAATATATAGTAATGTAAAATATATTAATAACATTAGTATAGTTAAATTTCAAGATTGAAAATCTAATATTTAATTCTAAAAAGTATTATGTTCATCTTAAATGTATTTTAGTTAAAGAATCAATTACATAACTATAATTATTTATTTTACTATTGTTATAACAATAATTAAGTTTTATTTTCATTAATTAAAAAATTTATAATTTATAATTGATTTGAAAAATTCATTTTAAACTTATTTATATTATTTCTTAATCTTAGTTTATTTTATTATTATGTTTTTAAATTATATATGATCAATAAAATTCATATTTGAAAAAAAGAACTAAAATGTATAAACAAAATAATTTGCTTCTAAAAATATTAAAATACTATATATTTAAAACTTTAACAAACAATTAATATAAGACTAAAAAACTTTTAGATAAAAACTACTGTAAAGTGGAAGGAATAATAAAATTCTACACAGTAAGAGCTCAAAGAATTTAGCCAGTGAAGTGACTAATAAATATTTTTTCAAGATTATGAATTTAAAAAGGTTGCTCTTTCATATTATAAAACATAAAATATATAATTAATAGAAAAGTTAGAAATTGTGGTTTTATATTTAGATTTAATCACTAGTTCCAATAAGTTTCACAATAGTACTTAGCTTACTGACAAGTACTAATAAAAATGATGCTTTGTAGCAAGAACTCCTTCATTCTGGCCATGTTGAGTCAGTGTCAAATCTTTGTGCTTTCAACTATTCCATCTTTTCAGCCACTCTGTCATTTCCACTCTGCAGAAATTTCTTTTAGGTTATCTTTATCCAGTTTTTTTATGCTTTAAAATTTGTTGGCTATGAGAAAAACATTGTGCGATGCTTCTTTCGAAGTTTGAGGTATCGTTGTGCCCTGTTTTCTTTCTCTAATATTTTTTCACTCTTTACAGTGCAATTCCATGAGATGCTTGATAGGCTTTTTTGTTGAAATATTATTTGCTTATTTTTTTTTAAAGGTTATACAACACATAAATACCATCACTGACCATATAAGGAGGATTATAGTGTTGGATTCCCAACAAGATAGGTTCTAACCTATCTCTATTAATAGAAATAGGTTAACCATTGCCTGTGATTGAATTTAAACTGATTAGTGTGGCATTTGGAGCTTTATTTTGTGATTTTGAATCAAAATAGTTTTAGAGGAGCCTATGCCGTGATCTTTGAGCCCTCTTCCATTTATTTTATTTTTCATTATTTATTTCATTGAACCAAAGAATGAATATAAATTAGATAATTGCATAGTGTTGCCTAGATATCAAAGTTGCCTCAATTGCTACATTTTTGAGCTATGGTTATTCTCATAATATGCCTCATTTTAAGCATTAAAATGGTCACTTACTCTTAGAGTTTTTGAGAAATTTCACCCTTCAAATATCTCTAGCTCATTGCCAGCTCCATCTAGCACTTCAAATTTTTAAAATTTAGCTCCTGAGTCAAAAGTTGTCACAGGTTAATGGAAGGAACCAAAATACATACTTTCAATCAAACTATTAATCATTAACCTTTAAAAGGTTAAGATAAGTTTGCAAAATTGACCTCAAAAGAGGTTAAGATTAATTGTCAAAACACATATTTTACTTTGAAAGCTTAACTATTAACCTCTCCATCAAAAGGTTAACATAAGTTTGCAAAATTAACATTTTAAAAGCTTAAGGTTTCGGGGTCAAAATGCGTGTTCTAAACCAAATGATTAACTAATTTTTTTAATTTTAAAAAGAGGTTAATGTTTGAGTCCAAAATACATGTTTCTAAGACGGTTATTAACCTTTCAAATGATAAAGTGAAGGAAATGAAAGGGAGAGGCAATGAGTATAATGTAGAGCCAAAGAAAAGGTGTCCAAAGTTTTACAAAGTTCTCAAATCGCTGATTGCAAATATATTGAAGAGTTCCCACTCTATAATGGTGCTTTGGCAAGAGACATAAGAAAAATAGATTGAGCATGATAATTATCAAAATAAGTAACTTAACTTCTAGCCTGTGAGACATTGGATGGTATTATTAATAAATCAATTTCAAATGAATTGAATTCACTATGTGAAGGAATTTTGGAGTTTGTGGCATCTTGATCATACATGAAGAAGATGACATGATAATTGCTTGATAAAATGAATATTGATTGGCCCAATCATAAACAAAATGTGTGGAATATCAGACCAGTAATTCATCCAAGCTTTATAACTCACATGCAAAGAAGGTCACCTGTCTACTAACAAATGAAGGGCAACAACATGCAACTCATGTGATTCCTATTGAAAATCCCAAGCACTCAAATGAAACCAAAGGAAGCAAATAGAAAAGAGATTTGATGGAGAATGTTCTTCTGTGCGAAGATAGAGCGGAGACAAATGAGGTTATGAATGGTGGTGGTATCAATAGTCTTTTTGTGGAATAATAGGTGAAGAAGTCTAAATATATTTTAAAGAAAATGAATAAATAAATTGTGTTATCAGGCTCATTGTAAAATTCGAGCATGTGGTATGCTTTAAAAACTCCTCTATACACTCTAGTTTGCAGCATATGAGTACTAATAAAGATAAAGAATGCAAATTGTTTGATATCATTCCCTTGGATATGCACAAAATGGTTTTGTCAAAAATTCCTTGGACATGTTCAGGGAAATGCAGTTAGTGGGTGTAAATTTGAACTTGACTACATTTTCCACCATTCTCTCAAGGCATATTAATCATTTGATAAAATGTTTGTGTGTCAGCCCAATCATAGACAAAGAACATGAAGTGTTTGACCATCCTCACTGCATCTTGTAGCCTAAACACTTGGAGATCAGCGATAGTTGTAAACAAAAATGAGGCACATGAATTGTTTGGAGAAATGCTGTCATAGTTCTAGCCAACAACATTAAGTGATTTTCAATTTTGCAACCTTTCTCAACTTAGAGTTTGAAATATAAGTAGATGTTCCATAAAGAACATGAGAGGTGATGTGTGTAGCATGAATATCACAATGCCATAAAACCAAGATGGAGTTGTAACAACCTTAAAGAAATTCAACTTGTTTGATCGAGTGAATTAAAGGCCATATTATCACTATTTGAAAGAATGATGTAGAGATTTATAAATTTTATCAAGAATTCCTCTTGGGAGTTTCTAATGATGGAAGAGTTGAATTAATGTTCATGCAAAGAAGATAGTGCCAACTCTCTTGGGTTCCAAGTGTTGAGAAAATGCCAACTATTTCTTCTAACAATGTTCTCTATTTTGCAGATTCAAAGACATAATCCCAATTGAATTAGAAAGTTCATGGTCTTACATAGTGGGGACTTATCTCACTAAAGAAGAGGGATCCTCTTGTACATGCCATTTTTGATAAGGCCAAGACCTTATCCTTTATGTGGTGTAATGGCTTTAATTGTCTATCTTTTCAATTAATGACTTGTGTCATTTTGGGGTTAATCTTAGTGAGGTTAATTAACCTCTCCAAAATTATGTATTTTGGAGGTAGTTATTAAACATGAAGAGGTGGGTATTAACCTCTATTTCTATATAAGGATTTAGTTTTGGCTAATTTGTAGGGGACTTTTTTTGGATTTTAGAAAAAGGGAACACTATGCTAAAATTTTGATTAGAAGATGATATTTGGAAAGTGTGTAGAAATTTTGTCTTTATAATCAAAAATTTCTCTTAGGTTCTTGGTGCAAGAAAATAAAGGAATGTGCAATTGGAGTTCTCTCCTTCTGAATCTAAATTGTAGAAATGTTGATTCTCTTTACAATGATAATTCTCATGATATTGTTCAGATGTTTATGAATCTTTGGATCAGCAAGTAATAGTTTTCAAGCATAGATCTTGATTGTTGTTATTAGTAGTTTTAAGTTAGTCTAGGAAATCTTTGAAGTCACGTGGTGCATTCATCATCAATGGATTTCTAATTATCTTTTAAAGTTTGATTTTACTTTTATTTGAAAAACTTTAAAATTATATCATACAAGGGAGCTACCCCTCTAAACACAGAGAAAGGATGCATATCAAGGGCCTATCCAACTGCTATGAATGGTTTGCCACATACACTCTGTTGGTCCATTTTTACAGTGAAAAATCTATTTATCAATAGATTTTTGGCAACTCTACTTGGGATCAAAAATAGAAAGATTAATCAATCACTTGTAATGAAGGAAGATGGTGTTTCCCCATGAGAATGTGCTTCCAGTTCTCCAACTGAATCTTGGTTTCAAAGACACCTAGGAAGATATTATTTTACATTTGAACATTCTATCTTGGAGTTGTAGACAAAGTGCTCAGCAATATAATCAGGTGAATCGAGTTCTAGAAGAAGAAGAAGAATTTAGGGAAATCTTACAAAGATCTCCTATTGGTCAAAATGTTATAGTCATTGAAAGAATAGTTGTTATTCCAAGAAGGAATAGGAAAAATCTTGGTCACATCTAAGGTCAAGTAAATAACAATTAGTAAGTTGGCTGATGAAGGTACCTTCCCTTGAGTGAAGGTTGGAAACTCTATTTAAAAGATTGAATTATTGGCAACTGTATTAGAGGTTTGAATTCAAAACATGGTTTGGTACAAAGGGAAAGTTTAAAGTGAGATTGATAGCGATAGTGATGAGGAATACTTTTCATACTCAAAGAAACAGATTCCTAATGAGCCTCTACAAGTTGAATTCTTGAGAAATTTCTATGGTGGCATGGGGCTAGATCCTAAACTAGTTCATCCCTGCTTGTTACAAATTTTTAAAAATATTGAAGAAGACGATGGAAAAGATTATGATTTTATTTCTCATGATCAAGAATAATTTTTAGAAAAAGGTTCAACATATAAAGATAAATAAAGTCTTTTTGAGAAATCTCTTTCATTTAAATTAGAAATGAATAATAACAGGAATGTATCTCATTCACCCGTCTCTCAACAAAATTAGATTTGTATTGATCCTAAGAAAGCTAGCTTCTTGAAGAGTTTCTATGGTGGATAGAAACTAGATCCAGAAAAGATTAATCCATCTTTGCTTTGAACCTTGAAAAAGATAGATGAAGAAGATGGTAAGGATAATCAATTTTTCTCTCACAAGCCAAAATCATTTTTAGAAAGAAGTTCCACATGTGAGCATAACAAAGAACTTGATTAGAAAAATGGCTCATGTGAATTGAGGATGGATAATGGTGGTCAAAATGGTGTCCCCATGCCTGCACCTATTGCTCATCAAAATTGTACTTCCTTTGATCCTAATCAGGTTGAGTTTTTAAAAAGCTTCTATGGCAATGCATGCCTAGATCCTAACAAAATTCATCCTTATTTAATTTAAACACTGCAAGAAATTGAGAAAGAAAACCCATGCAAGAATTATTTCCTTGATAATAGAACATCTCCCCACTCAAATGTTAAAAGGGAGTCATCTAGATCTACATGAATTAAAGAAGAAAAAGATTCTATGTCTAATGAAGGAGAAGGTCAAAAAATGGAGTCTATAGGAGAAGTAGGGTCTACTAATGTATCAAAGCATCACTATGAAAATTTCAATACTTAGGAGAACATATTCAATCATCTCAATCATAATGAGAAAGAAAAAGAAATATCAAATGTTTCTGAAAAAACTACACGACATATGATTAAAGATGAGGGAAATGTGGATTACGGTGAATTTCATACTACTTTTATTCCTACTTGGTGCCTCAATGCTTCAGATGATGACTTCCTCTATGGAGAAGACCTTCCTATTCATTCATCTCAAATCATTAATGATGAGAACTCTTTCCTTGAAGTTGATTCTTTAGAATATTTTTCACAATCTTCTACCATTTCCACTAATGAAGAAATAACCTCAAGTGAAATCTTGTAGACATATTCATTATCTCCTAAGATTGAAGTCTTTACTTTTGAGGATGTTGAGGAGTTTTGAAAAAGTGGTATGATCATCACAAGAGTAAAAGATCAGTTTCAAGAGAAAGATGATGAGTTTTCAAGAAATCCTCTTCAAGGTTACATGCAAGTGGAATATGAAGCTTTCCCATTTGTGAAGATGGTCATCAAGAACAATCAATGAACCAAGTTTGTGAAAATATTGAAGAAAAATTGATAATAGGTATGATGGAAATGGGAACTGAAGATAGGCTTCAAGTAAGAGAAGATGACACATCAAGTTCTCACTCTTCCTCATGCATGAAACTTGAATTCGAAGCATTCAAGTTCATAAGTGGAAACTACAATGAAGAAAACATTGTGCTAGTATCTCGCACTAGAGAAGTACTTGGCCTTGAAGAAATGTGGTGTGATCTAATGATTGAAAAATGTGAAGATGAAGGCATAGATGATGATGCTATTTTGAAAAGAATTTACCTTACATCAATATCAATTGATGACTGATTCTCCTAATCAAATAGACTCATTAGAGAGTGTGCACACCAAAATGGAAAATATGATTGTTTCTTATTTGAGCGATCTGATGGAAGAAAAAGAAGAAATACATAATGGGAAGATTCAATGTGACAAGGATGTGCATTCATATTGGAATAATTTCATAGAAAATAAAAACACAATCATCCCCATGAAAAAGAAAGAGTGTCTAGTGTCAAAAATAAGTTCAAGAATTCATGATGACCAATCACTAGAATTTCAAGTAGAGAAAAAGATCATAAATGCATTCACGAACTTGAGAGCCTTATACTTCAACTCTTTTAGAATGAAGCCATGAATGGCATGCAACATGAAGCAGATTTTATTCCAAAGTTAGAGATTTTTGATGAAACATGGTTATTTAGATACATTCCTTTATCAAGTGATGTGAAGTGTACAAGGAATCTTAGAATTGGAATTCAAAGATAGAACTTATACTTGAGTTCATAGGAACCTAAAAGTTTCCACATGTTAGTACACCATGGTATTTATTTTCCCTAGCCAGTGAATGGATTTTCATGATTATACCTTGAGTCACTAGAGGTAGGGAAACCTGCCTTGTATATAGTCTAGATAGGAGTTTTTGTTGTGTTGTTTTGTTGCACCTAGTCTTCCTTTTAGTTCTCCTATTTTTGGTGTTTGTTCCCCCTTTTGCAAAGTGGTTCCTCGTGTGACTCTATAGCCTAATGAATAAGGCACTGTTATAGTTTCTTTGGATTTGAGCTTCGTCCTTATCAAATCCTCATCCCCAGATAGAGCCATCTATTGCTCGGATATCAAAATTGCCTCAAATCCTACCTTTTTGAGATATGATTATTATCAGATTATGCCTCATTTTAAGAATTAAAATGGTCACTTACTCTCAATTTTTTTGAGAAATTTCATGCTTTAAAGATCTCCACTCATTCCTAGCTCCATCCAGCACTTCAAATTTTCAAAATCCAACTTCCAAGCCAAAAGTTGTCGATGGTTAATGGAAGGAACCAAAATACATATTTTCAATCAAAATCTTAACCATTAACCATTAAAAGGTTAAGATAAGTTTGCAAAAATAACCTTCTAAAAGGTTAAGATTAATTGTCAAAACACTTATTTTACTTTGAAACCTTAACCATTAAATTCTCCATCAAAAGGTTAACATAAGTTTGCAAAATTAACATTTTAAATGGTTAAGGTTTGGGGATCAAAATGCATATTCCAAACCAAATGATTAACCATTAACTTTAAAAAAAGAGAGAGGTTAATGTTTAAGTCCAAAATACACATTTCTAAGATAGTTATTAACCTTTAAAATGATAAAGTGAAGGAAATGAAAGGTAGAGGCAATGAGTATAATGCAGAACCAAAGAAAAGACTTCCAAAGTTTTACAAAGTTCTCAAATTGCTGATTGCAAATATATTGAAGATTTTCCACTCTATAATGGTGCTTTGGAAAGAGACATAATACAAATAGATCGAGCATGATAATTATCAAAGAAAGTAACTTAACTTCCAATCTACAACACATTCGATGGTATTATTATTAAATCACTTTCAAATGAATTGAATTCACTATGTGAAGAAAGTTTGGAGTTTGTGGCATCTTTATCATACATGAAGAAGAAGACATGATAATTTCTTGATAAAATGACTATTGATTGACCCAATCATAAGCAGAATGTGTGGACTGTTAGACCAGTAATTCATCCAAACTTCTAACATATGTGCAAAGAAGGTCACCTATCTATTAACAAATGAAGAGCATAGTATGCAACTTATGTGATTCCTATTGAAAATCCCAATCAGTCAAATGAAACCGAAGGAAGCAAATAGTCAATAGATTTGATGGAGAATGTTCTTTTGTGAAAAGATAGAGAGGAGACAAATGAGGTTATGAATGTTGGTGGTATCAATAGTCTAATTATGGAAGAATAATTGAAGAAGTCTAAATATCTTTTAAAGAAAATGAATAAATAAATTTTGTTACCAGACTCATTGTAAAATCCAAGCATATGGTATGCTTTACAAACTCCTCTACACACTCCAATTTACAGCATATGAGTAGTAATTAAGATAAAGCATGAAAATTATTTGATATCATTCCCTTGGATATGCATCAAATGGGTTTGTCAAAAATGCCTTGGACTTGTTTAGGGAAATGCAGTTGGCAGGTGTAAATCCAAACTTGACTACATTTTCCACCATTCTCCCAGCTTGCGTCAAAGCAAGAGCTTTGGAATAGGGTTTGGAAATCTACCGAAGGATAATTGATGGCCAATTTTTGTTAGATGTTATGGTTGTTAATACCCTGATATCCCTATATGAAAAGTGTGGAATGTTACACAAGGCATGCCAATTGTTTCATAAATTACCCTAACTACAAAAAAATGTGGTCACATGGAATTCAATGATAGCAGGATATACACAAAATAAGCTTGATGGAAAATCATTAAAGCTATTTAACCAAATGCAACTGGAAGGTGTAAAGCCAAATTCTTTAACCTTTGTCAACATTCTTTCAACCTGTGCTAAAATTGGAACTTTGGAAAAAAGAACATAGAGATCCACACAAAGATAATCGAATATGGAATTCTATCAAATATTGTAATCATGACTGTGATGATAAATGCTTATGTAAAATGTGGAAATATACAGAAGGCATATGAATTGTTTGACAAACTCCGTCAACAAAATGTGGTTTCATGGATAACCAAAAGCATAACACATTATCTATTTTGACTAAGTAATTAAATGCTCCTACTAGTGGCTTCCAATGGAGAACATTGGTATTCACCATAGTCAAGGCATATTAATCATTTGATAAAATGTTTGTGCATTAGCTCAATCATAGACAAAGAACATGAAGTGTTTGACCATACTTCCTTCATCTTGTAGCCTGAATGCATGGAGATCAGTGACAATTGTAAACAAAGGTAAGACACATGAACTGTGTGGCAAAATGCTCTCATAGCTCCAGCTGACAACATTAAGTGATTTTCAATTTTCCAACCTTCTTCAAATTGAAGTGTGAAATATAAGTGGATGTGCCATAAAGAATAATGGAGGTGATGTTTGTTGCTAGCACAGTGCCATGAAACCAAGTTGGAGTTGTAATAGCCTCAAAGACATCTGACTTGTTTGATTGAATGCATTGAAGCCCATATTATCACTATTTGAAAGAATGACTTAGAGATTCATAAATTTTATCAAGAATTGCTCTCAAGAGTTTCTAACGATGGAAGACTTGAATTAATGCTCATGCGAAGAAGATATTGCTAACTCTCTTGGGTTCCAGGTGTTGAGAAAATGCCAACTATTTCTTCTAACAATGTTCTCTATTTTGTAGATTTGAAGACATAATCCCAATTGAATTATAAAGTTTGTGGTCTTACATAGTGGGGACTCATCTCACTAAAGAAGAGGGATCCTCTTGTACATGCCATTTTTTATAAGGCCAATACATTATTCTTTATGTGATGTAATGACTTTAATTATCTATCTTTGTAATCAGTGACTTGTGTCATTTTGGGGTTAATCTTAGTGAGGTTAATTAACCTCTCCAAAATTACATATTTTGGAGGTAGTTCTTAACCTCTATGTTTATATAAGGAGTCACTTTTAGCTCTATGATGGAGGAGCATCCAGTGGTGTAAGGGAAATCCTATGTCACCCATAAAAATATGCTTAGAAATATATTTTTTTTAATGTGATTTCATTTTTGGATACCCATTTGGGTCAAATAAAGGTTCCAACTCTGACAATTCCACTATTAGTGTTCTGGGTTAGAGTTTTTAAGCACCTTGGGGGATTAGGTAATTGAGCCATAATTATGGTGAGTAAGAAGATGTAAATTGAAGGGATGATTATATTTGTAATTTAGAACACTCTAGAAAAAGAATTAGGTCAAAAGGTTCCACGGTTAGAAAGTTATTGCAATTTTTTGATTTTTAGAGACCTCCTTAGAATGCTTTGAAGTCATATTTGAGGCACTAAATGACCTTGTATGGGCTTGAAAAATTTCATAAATGGGCATGTTATAATATTCTAATCTATTGGAATCATGTAACATAACTTCATGCTTTAAAACTTTCGATCATGCTTCTTGACATGGCTGGCCACTATACTCTGTTTACCATGATCTCTTCTTTTAATACACTAACTCAATATTTTAGGGTTATGGGGGGGGGCGGGGGGCAGGTGGGGAGGGCAGTGGCTAGCTAGATCAAAATCAAATTTGATGGGGCCTCTAGAGGTAACCTAGTATTGTCAAGGGATGGATACATGACATATAATGAGGGTGGTTATATTTTAGCACTTGGATCCAAAAGCTTGCTCAACATGAATTATAATGATGTCGAATGTCTAGCAGTAGTTGGTGTTGTTCTATTGGCCAATAAGTTGTGTATTTGGAAGCTCCACCTCAAAGGTGACTCTCAACTTACTATGAATGTGATTTTCAAAGGCCAAATGGATATATGGTACCTTAACAAACATATCAAGAGCATACATGCCCTGCTAGAAGTATTTTAAGATTTCAAGGTGACACACATTCTTAGAAAAGTAAACATTATTGTTGAAAAACTCTCCAACATTAAGATAGATTGGGCCTTGAAAAACTATTTTGAACTTTTTGAGGATCTACAATATTTGGAGTGCCTAGATCTATCTTGTTAGGATGTAATTTATTAAATAGATCATTAATAATCACCAATGTAATGTGAGTATTATTTTTAGATAATGGAGGTAGATATTGTACTATACTCATACCAATACAAATAGAAAATATTATTAGCTTGTTGTTGTCATTTGTAGGAAGTATGGGGAGGGATTTTCTTAGATCAACTTTTTGATGTGAAGGGATTGAAAGACTTTCCAAATAACTTGCATGAGTAGAGGTAATTTTTTAGGCATGGGTTGGCCTTCAAATGGAGATGTGACTTGTTTGAGTTCACAAGTTCTTAGTTTGTGTACTCCATTAGATTTGTGGAATTTTTGAGGATGGAAGATCATTTCTATTTAAAAACCATAGGCCATATTCCTAGTTTCATAGGTTCCATTTTCATCTATAGAATACACAACATCTTCAAAATTGATTACTTTGAATTTTGGGAGGTAGAGGTAATATTGATGTTGGGGGAAAAATTCATCAACATGAATTTTAGGTCAAGGACTAATCTCAACATTTATTCCTCTTCCTAGCCTTGTGTTTGAAGTAAGACTCATTGTGTGAGGAGGTGACGAGGAAGGCTTAAGTGTTCTCAAACCCAAATTGTCTTGCATGATAGCGAATATTATGGTGCATGAAGATGCTGGAGTGGGGTTGCATATGAATCATCACCCATGGAAACTCATTGGTGGATAAAATGTTAAACTTGAGCCATTAGTTGTCTTGTCATCCTCCCATCCTATGGAGATCCACATGGTGAATTTTCAAAAAGGGTAATGAGATTTTCTATTGTTCCTACAAAAATTAGAATCAAATAGCTCTATGGTGGCTTCTTAATGTAGAAAGAAGAGCAAGGTGACCACAGTGACATTCTTGGTGTTAGTTTGTGGTGACTGATCAAGAAAGTACTGTATATAATTCATAAATTCTTTGTGGCTTAGGGCATCACCTCAAGACTGTTAGTTTGTGGTGACTAATCAAGAAAGTAATGTAAATACTTCATTTTGGGCCCTAAAAAATAGGCATGAAAAAAATTTTGGGCCCTATTTTTTTGGGGCCTATTTTATCAGGTCCTATTTTATTAGGATTTTGGCCAACATGTTGTAACCCTAGAGCAGTTTAATACTTGTATAAAAGGGCTTAGGGTTAGGTCTTATTTTATAGCTGTGATGTGAAGTTGGTTCTTGCAGCGGTATTGAGCTATAAGAGATTACAAATTGTAATCAGGTTGTAATCAATGGATCATAAAAATATTAGACTTACTATTTGGTGGATGTAGCCCAAGGATTAGGTGAACCACATTAAATCTTGGTGTCTTGTGTTCTTTTCTGTGTGATCTATTATACTCTATTATTGGTTATATTTGCATGTAATTGTTATTTCTATCTATGGTTTAATCCTAACAAGTGGTATTAGAGCGAGGTTCTTTTTCAGTTATCCTTTGCAGGAAAGTCCCACAATTGAGTGGAAGTCTCACAACCAAGTGGGAGCGATGGAAGACGAGGGTAAGCTAAGGGTTGACAGGTTTAATGGGTAGAACTTCTAGTTATGGAAGATGCAAATGGAAGAATATCTTTATCATAAGGATTTATGGGAGCTATTAAAAGGAAAAGCCAAGAATCAGGGATCTATATCAAATGATGAATGGGATCTTTTAGACAGAAAGGCACTTGGAAGCATTCGATTATGCCTAGCACCATCAGTGGCATTTAATATTGCAAAAGAAAAGACAATAGAAGATTTGATGAAAACCCTAGTGACATTTTATGAGAAGCCCTTTGCTTCAGAAAAGGTATTTCTCATGAAGCATTTATTTAATATGAAAATGGTAGAAGATGGATCTGTTACAGATCATTTAAATGAGTTTAATACTATTACTAGTCAGTTATCTTCTATGGGTGTCAACTTTGATGAAGAAATTAGGGCTCTCTTGATTTTTTGTTCTTTTCCTAAAAGCTAGAATGGCTTGGTAATGGTTGTGAGTAATTTTGTTCCTAGATCTAGTACCTTAAAATAGGATGATGTGATAGGTGTTATTTTGAGTGAGGAAACTCGTAGGAAATCCTTAGGTGGATCTACACATGGAAATGCTTTGAATGCACAAAGTAGGGATATAATGACTAATAAAGGAAGTAATTTAGGAAATCATGGGAAATCAAGAGGAAAGTCAAAAGGGAGGAGGTCTCAATCAACAAGACTGAATGACTGCTGGTACTGTGGGAAACTAGGGCACAAAAAGAAAGATTGTTGGAATTGAAAGAAAAATGAAGCAGATAAACTAGATGGAGACAAGGAGGCAAATGTGGTAAGTAAAAAATATGATGAGGATGCTTTGCTTCTATCTTTAGAAAGTGTTGATGATTCATGGGTTTTAGATTGTGGTGCTTCATTTCATGCTACACCTCATAGAGGTTATTTCATTGATTATGTCCAAGGGGATTCTAGGCTTGTTTATTTGGGAGATAATGAACCCTGTCAGATTGTTAGAAAGGGAAAAATTAAGATTAAGTTGTACAATGAGAATCATTGGCTACTACATAAGCTAAGACATGTTCCAAGGCTGAGTAGGAATTTAATTTCACTAGGGCAACTCAGTGATGAGGGTTGTGCAGTTACTTTTAATGATAAAAATTGGAAGGTTTCAAAAGGTTCCCTTGTAGTAGAAAAAGGTGTGAAAGTAGGAACCTTATATCTTTGTATAGGTCATATTGTTCCTTCTACTTTAATTATTTCAGAGAAAAATGAATGTTTAGGAGCAATTTTTGTAGTTGAGTAGGGAGAACAAATAGTTGTTGTAGATTCTGATAAAACATTGTAGCACAAAAAACTTGAGCGCATGAGTGAGAAAGGTATGAAAATACTTCATTCATACAAAGTTTTACCAGGTCTAAAATGTGTTAATATGGATTTCTATGAAAGTTGTGTGCATGGAAAACAAAAGAGAGTGAGTTTTGTAAAGAATGGGAAGGAAAACAAAAATGAGAAAATAGAGCTTGTGCATACCGATGTATGGGGACCATCTTACATATCTTCCCTTGGAGGCTCTCATTATTATGTTACATTTGTTGATGACGCAACTAGAAAAGTATGGTTTTCTTTCCTTAGATAGAAATATAATGTATTTCAAACTTTTAAGAACTAGAAATGCTTGGTTGAAAATGAGACCGGTAAGAAATTAAAATGTCTCAGATCTAATAATGGTGGTGAGTATTGCAATCATGAATTTGAAGATTATTGCTCTACTAATGGTATTCGTAGATAGAAAACTATTTCAAGGACTCGACAAGAAAATGGAGTGGTTGAATGCATGAATAGGACTACAATGGAGCATGCAAAGAGCATGAGGTTGCGTGTTGGGTTGCCCTTACACATGTGGGTGGAGACTATCAATACTACTATATATTTGATTAATAAAGGTCCCTCTACTCCTTTGGGTTGTGGTATTCCAGAGGAAGCATGGATTGGTAAGAAGGTGAGTTATTCTTTTCTCAATACCTTCAGTTGTGAAGCTTTTTCTCACATAGATTTTGAAAATAGAACCAAGATAGAAGCTAAAATCAAAGAAATGTGTATTTTTTGGATATGGAATTAATGAATTTGGTTATAGGCTTTGGGATTTTGAAAATCATAAAATTATAAGCAGCAGGGATGTCATATTCAATGAGAAAGTGTTGTGCAAAGATCTGTTGTAGCAACATGAGAAGAAAGAAGATGATTATATAGTGCTGGATGATACTCCAAAAGATGATGTTCTAGCCATTCCTCATGATGTGCAACAACAAAAACAAAAAAAATACCACATACACCTGTGAATGTTAGACAGTGAACAAGGAAAATTAGACCTCCAAAAAAATTTTCTCCCTCTTTGTATTCAATTTTACTTACTGATTCTGGTGAAACTGAGTGTTATGATGAAGTTGTGTAGGTGGATACTAAGATTCATTGGGAGTCTACAATGAAAGATGAAATTGACTCTTTGCTAAAGAATAAGACATGGGATTTGTGCAACTTTCCTGGAGGTAAAAAGGCTTTATAGAATAAGTGGGTTTATAGGTTGAAAGAAGAGGAAGGAGGTAAGAAAAGATTTAAAGCTAGCTTAGTTGTAAAAGGATTTGCATAGAAAAAAAGAATTTATTTTGATGAGATATTTTCTCCTGTTGTTAAAATGACTTCTATCTGTACTGTTTTAAGTCTTATAGCCATTGAAGATTTGCATTTAGAGCATCTTGATGTTAAAACAAGCTTCCTTCATGGTGATTTGGATGAAGAGATATATATGGCTCAGCCACAGGGATTTGAGGTCAAAGGTAAGGATAACTTAGTGTGTAAATTGAAGAAAAAATTATATGGCTTGAAGCAAGCACCTCAGCAATGGTATTTGAAATTTGATAGGTTTATGCATGAGCATGGCTATAACAGGTATCATTCAAATTATTGTGTTTTTTTGAAGAGGTTGGATGATGAAAACTACATTATTCTATGTTTATATGTTGATGATATGCTTGTAAATGTGTCTAACATGGATCATATTAAGGGGTTGAAATTCCAGTTAGCACATGCATTTGCTATGAAGGATTTGGGGGTAGCAAAAAAAATCCTTGGTATGAAGATTTGTAGAGATAGGAAGAACAAAACATTGACTCTATCTTAGGCTAATTATGTAGAGAAGATGTTGCAACATTTCTCTATGGAGAATGCTAAAGTTGTTAGCACACCTTTACCTAGTCATTTGAAGTTGACTAAGGAGATGTGTCCTAAGATACAAGAAGAGGAGGATAAGATGTCCAAGGTACCCTATGCTTCAACTATAGGAAGCTTGATGTATGCTATGGTATGTCCTAGGCCAGATATTGCACATGCAATGGGAGTCATTA
The DNA here is from genome assembly GCA_028749045.1 of Cupressus sempervirens. Lineage (NCBI taxonomy): Eukaryota > Viridiplantae > Streptophyta > Pinopsida > Cupressales > Cupressaceae > Cupressus > Cupressus sempervirens. Next base: position 700,540,147 of record CM053791.1, on the reverse strand, counting down.
GTAGGTATATGAGTCATTCAAGAATTGAGCATTGGAATGCAGTCAAATGGATTCTTAGATATTTGAGAGGGACATCCAATAAGAGTCTAGACTTTGGGGGCTCTACTATTGATTTATAGGGCTATGTTGACTTAGATTTGGTAGGGGATATTAATACTAGGTAGAATACTACAAGTTATGTCTTTACTGTTGGTGGGGTAGCCATGAGCTAGATTTCTAGGTTATAGAAGATTAATGCTCTATACACTACATAGGTAGAGTATGTTTCTGCTACAGAGGAAGCCAAGGAGATGATATGGCTTCAATTCTTCTTAGAAGAATTGGGATATCCTTAGAAGGATAATTATTTGTTCATAGATAGCTAGAGTGGCATTTATCTTGCAAAGAATTCAGCTCTGCATTCAAAGATCAAACACATACAGTTGTGGTACCATTTCATTTGGTCAGTTTTGAAGGATGGACGGTTAAAGCTAGCAAAGATACATACAAATGACAATCCAGAAAATATGTTGACAAAGATAGTAAAAGAGGAGAAGATAAACTCCTCTTCAGCTTCAGTTGGTCTTCTAGACTAAACATGCATCAAAGAATAAAAGAGTCCAGGGTGGTTTGATCTAGTGGGCACCCCATGGCATAGTGGCATTGCTATAGAATTAGTCTCCAAGTGGGAGATTGTTTTTTAGTGTGGAGCCTAATCAGTCCCCAAGTGGGAGATTGTTAGTTTGTGGTGACTAATCAGGAAAATACTGTACATACTTCATAAATTCTTTAGGGCTCAAGGCATCACCCCAAGATTGTTAGTTTGTGGTGACTGATTAGGAAATTACTGTACATACTTCATAAATTCTTTGGGGCTTGGGGCATCGGCCTGAAAAAAATTTGGGCCCTATTTTTTTAAGGCCTATTTCATCGAGCCCTATTTTATTGGGATTTTGGTCGACATGTTATAACCCTAAAGTAGTTTAATACTTGTATAAAAAGGCTTAGGGTTAGGGCTTGTTTTATAGTTGTGATGCGAAGTTGGTTCTTGCAACAATATTGAGTTGTAAGGGATTACAGATTGTAATCAGGCTGTAATCATTGGATCATAAAAATATCGAACTTGTTGTTTGGTGGACATAGCCCAAGGATTGGGTGAACCATGTTAAATCTTGGTGTCTTGTGTTCTTTTCCATGTGATCTATTATTTTCTGTTATTGGTTATATTTTCATGTAATTGTTATTGCTATGTGTGGTTTAATCCTAACACTTGGCACCCAGGGGAGGATGGTCATCATGTTTCTCATCGATAAATTTAGCATAAGATGAAGTTTCATGCAGCTTCTAGTGAAGGCACTCCATCTCAGGTTGCCAGTGGTGTGGGGTAGAGAAGTCATGGTGGTATGACGTGAAGTGTTATTGAGGTTGGTGGTGCCCATTGTGGCTTGTCTTCCCTAAAATTCTCCAAGGAAGAGGAGTTTATCTAGGCTAGTTCATCTAGTTTGCGAGGGTTTCTTTAGTCTCCTCATTACGCAATATTTTCTATAGTATGAGCTAGTTCTGTAGGGCTGTTTATGTGTTTTGGTTCTATAGTCCTTTGGCCTACACTAAGGGTTGATTCCTAGAGAAAAAGTGTTAAATAGTCAAAGTTTGACTTACTTTTCCAAGTTTAATTTCTTCCTTAGTATGTGATTTTTAAGGCTAGCCTCCTTTGGCATTTTTCTATCATCCAATCAATGGATTAATTATAGGTACTAAAAATATATAAATAAATAGTTAACATGTTCTTTATATTTACAATAAGCTAGATTTTTATAATTTTATTTTTTTGTCTATAGTAAAGCTATGCCATAATGAAAATGACATTGAATATAGAGAACATATTAGTTAGTAGGAGCCACAACACATATAATACATTGAGTAAATTAATTGATAATTAAATATAATATATTTTTATTAAAGAAGATTTAATATACTAAGGGATGTTATCATGGTTCCATCTAGAGAATCTATCTAGGTTAGGCTTAGGGTTAGGGTTTAAGGTTAGCTTTCAAATTATAATAAGGGGTATTTGGAATACATCAGGATTATGGTTAGGGAAAGGCATATACTATGGATGTGTGGGATGTCGTACCTAGATTCAAAGACAAATTTATTGTCTCTTATAAGTGGCTATTCAAAATCAAACATACACTAGATGGTAGTATTGAAAAATACAAAGGAAGATTTGTAGTTTGTAGATTCTCACAAAAGAAGGAATATATTATGAAGAAAATTTTTCTCCAGTCAATAGTTACACTTTTTTTAGAACTATAATAGCCATTGTAGCATCTAAAGGGTCAAAGATACATCAAATGGATGTTAAAACTAGATTCTAAAGTATGTAATTGGAGAAGAAGTATACATTGACACCTTGAAGGATTTATCACCCATGAGAAAGCTTCCTATGTATTTAACCTAAAGAAAGCATTAAATGGTCTTAAGCAAGCCCCAAGGGCATGGCACAAAAGGATAGACAACTAAATTTCAAAATTAGGTTATTCCAAAAATGAATCTAATCCTAATATATATTTCAAAATAGTTCATCGTGATATGATTATTCTTGTACTATATGTTGATGATTTACTAATAACATGTGAAGATCATCTTTTAGAAAAATACAAACATGATCTGGCAATAGAGTTCAACATGAAAGATGTAAAACTTCTTCATTACTTTCTAGGCTTAGAAGTATAGAAAAGGAAGAACTATATCTTTCTAAATCAAGGAAAATATGTTGTTGACACTCTGACTAAGTTTGTGATGATGGACTGTAAATCTTTAACTACTCCTATGGAAGTAAATTTACTTAAACTGAAGAATGATGGATTTGATTCTATTAGCCACATCCTTGATCACATTTTTATCAGATCAAGCACAACATCGTAGCTTCCATTAAACGTTGGTAATTGTTCAGGACACTTTTAATAACATCCCCCATTGTTTCAATTTTTCCTTTTAACTCCTTGACTAGATTGTCATTGTTACTCTTCAAAATTCTTTCATTCACCCTGCTCTTAAATTTTAAATTGAGAGTCATGAATGAATTGAAGGTCCATTTCTTAAGTCTGAAATTGTATAAGAAGACATAAAATCAAAGCAAACAGATTTCCACAATCCATGAATATTGAAATGATTTCTGGGGAAGATTGTGTGAGAGTTTTTTCATCAACGTTTCGGATCATACTGTATGATCCATCATCAGGATGCCACTGAGTCACTGAGAGCAAAAAATGGAGTGCAGATCTAGGAGAGGGGATAAAAAGAGGATGGAGAGGAGGGAAGGGGCACGGAGACCGATGAGGCACGGATGACGGAGGGGGAGAGAAGTCAAAAGAAGAAAATGTAAGGAAGAAAGGGTGAGAAATGAAAATGATGAGGAAACAAGAAGAATATAAAAATGAGAATAAGTGTATATATATATATATATATATATATATATAAAATCAAAAATTCCAAAACAGAAAACAAGGACAAGCAATCAATAAATTAAAGTAATAAATAACAAAAAATAATTAAAAACCTGAGCCAGTAACCACGCAAAAACCAAGAAACAAAAAATTATATAAATATCAACGGGGATAAATGAGCAACTATACGAAAATAAATATCTATGAGAATATATGTAAAACAATATATAAATATGAAAGAAAGTCTAAATGAATGAATAAATCAAGGTGAATAAATTCGTATAGATATATATACGAATATATATCTATATGAATGAAAATGTCAATAAGAATATATATATATATATATATATATATAAGCCAAAAATACCAGAAGCGATAGAATACGAACGCAAGAAATTAAAAAACTAAAAAATGAAACGAACAAGAGAAACAACAAATAAAAATGAAAAAAAGAAAAAGAAAATGGAGCGAGGCAATAAAAAACAAAAGAGTTTGAATAAAAATAAAATAAAAATAAAACAAACAAAAATAAAAGTAAATAAATAAATGGAAGCGAATAACAAGAAAAAATAATAAATAAATAAGTGTAAAAAGTTAGAAAAACGAAAAATTATCCCAAGTGTATAAGAATATAAGTATAAAGACCAAAAATAAGCAAAACGAAAGAAAAATAAAAAATAAATGTAAAAAACAAAAACTAATCAGATAAAATCGGAAAGAAGAAAAGAAAGAGAAGAAAAGAAATCAATCCAAAATAAATTACTAACTGAAAGAAAGATAACAAGGAAAGAGAACAGCGAAGCAAACAAAAAGAAAAAATAAAAATTGGAAAAGAGAAATAAGAAAAGAGAAATTATATAAAAATACAATAAAATAAAAATAAAGAATAATAAAAATAGAAAAATAAAATAAAGAAAATAAAAATAAAAATAAAGATGAGAGATTAAGAAGAAAAAGAAAAAAGGAAAGAGAAAAGAATCCAAAAACTAAAAAATAAACGGGAAGGAATACACACATAAATAACTGTAAAGAAAAGTGCAGACCGCAGCAAGACCGAGGGTGACGAAGAGGGAGTGAGAGGGAGAAGGGGGGAGGAGACATAAAATATTAAATTAATTGAAAACATAAAAACTATTGTTTTGAAAAATTTGAGATCCTAGACAAAAGCTACATGTCATTTTATAGATTTAGTAGGCATATATGACCTACTATTATGATACAACTAAACAATCATTTTTTAATTAAATTTAAAAAAATGCCCAGACACCAAAGTTTCAAGAAAGTTCTTGCATGTTGTCGGGACTAAAAATTGCAAGGTCAATTTTGAGTACCATTGAGAAAATTGAGCCCTATAAATGCTTTTTGATGCACATGTACCTGGCCATTAGTTTGAGGCCTAAGAGGTGTTCAATGCTTCCAACACCTTCCATTCAGCCTTTGTAAGTGTTCCATGAAGTTAAATTGCTATTCTGAGCCATTTCGTAAAGTCCTATTTTGAGCAAATGTCAATTCTACATTTTCACAAATAGTGACAAGAGGCTATGTTTGCAATCAAATAACTTCCACCTAGAAATTTTTCTGGACTCACTGCTTTGAGAGTGCCTAGTATCTATACCTAAGAACCTATGTTTCATATTTCAAACTGTTTTGAGTTCGTTTGACTAGGTTTTGAATCCCTCAAAGTTGGTAGTTTACTGTTTTCACACATTTGCAAATTGCACACATTTTTGGAAAGCCTTGTTTGACATGTTATAACTTTTAACCAGTTGACTCAAATGCTAAAATTCCTTTTTTGTTGCATTGTATATGTTAGAGACTTGTTATGTTTCAAGTTTTAGCTCTTGAAAAATCCATTTGATCATTTTTCAAACGCGATTCCAAACACAATTTCTATCTTTTTACTGGTCTCATAAAGTGCAGATTGATTGGAACCCCTGTTCGTGATGTCATAACTCCTAACCCATGATTTCCTAGATCAAATGGATTGTACCATTGTTTTTTCCTTCGAAAATGCTTTAAGTGTGCCAATTTTCAAGTCATAACGAATCCATTCGCACACTTTCTTAGGGCAATTCCATTTGCAAAAATCACTTTTTTGTCATGGTTTCTAGTTTGCAAATTCCAAGTAGCCCACTTTGATTGCTTGCCATTTGCACCCAGTCATTTTTCATGAGCCCAAAATGACAGATTCATACTCACCTCATGATAGAAAATCAATACCCCAATTTTCATTTTGCCATGTGCTCATTTGCCCAATTTTCAAAGCCAAATCCAAACCCAATCTAATGTTTTTTGACATGTTTATTTGTAGGTGTTTCTAAGAGGTCAGCTTTGACAATGAATATATTTTGACTAGGAATTCATCATGAGACAAGATTTGACAGTGTGCAAGTGTGTGGTACAAAGAATCAATGGGTCAAATTTTAGAGCCTGGTTAGGTTATGAGGCAAGTCAACGAACCTCCTGACATGAAATTCATAGTTTGAAAATCTATGGTAAAATGAGTTTCAATTGACATAGTAGTGGTTGAATTTTGTTTCAAATCAGTATCAAGTAGTCAGTGAGCCAGCTTTAAGATTCAGTTGCCTGGAAACATAATTTTTTTTAGCTAGACCCACTTCTGGGTCCGACTAATCTTATCAGAATGATAGGAAGTTAGGAAAAATGGTGATCAAGTTGAAGATGGAGCTTGGATGGGTCATGTACACCAAACTTCCAAAAAGTGAAAAGACAAAGAGTGAACTAATTTTAACAACACATGAAAATTTGAAATGGAACTAATTGTTCAAACCTACTACAAGGCTTCCTTGATGCCTCTCACTATTGTTGTCTAGCCCTACAGGTTCTGAAATATATGAAGAAATGCTAGTGAAGGGGTTGGCCAATCATTTTGATGTAAAATTTCTAGCCTATGAAAATGATGCAATCCCTCAAGGGTCTATCTTATGGTGATAGAGGATCAATATTTGAAACCCGTTCAAAAGAAAATGGAATAAAGATTGGCATAAGATTTGACAAGCCAATTCGAGGGGGCACTGACCTGAATGGCCTATTCATGAAACTACAAATGAATGCTCTATTTAAGGTGGTTAGCTCTAAAAGTAGAAATGGTCTAATCATACTTTTCATGAGAAATATTGAAAAGTGGAGAGACTTTGCAAAATTTTGGAATGAATTGTGAGGCAAGTTGGATACACTCATGGGTTTCGTCGTGGTTATCTTTTCATACATTCTAGATGACAAACAAAAGATCTTGATGTTGCAGGGTAACATGGAGAAGGAACTTTCTGCACTCTGTGAGACCAGAAAAAAATTAATTGTGGAACCACCTTGGTAGGGTGAGGAACTCAATGATTTGAAAATTAAATTAAAGAGAGATGAGGAATCACTCAAATTGAAGGAAATAGTGTGAGTAATGAAAAGGGATATTTATTGGAATAATATATACTTTGATGGAATCAAAGAATTGTGCCCAAAGGACCAGTCTCTTACATTTGATGATGCATGTCAACTCTTCTACTAGGTAATCACTTAACATCAGATGAATAAACCTAAAGATGGAGATTTGAAAATGCTTGTAATCTCTCCCGAGAGTTTTCAATATGGATGGAACAAATTTAAGGAAGCTAAAAATAATCCACAAGCAATTCAAATCAAGCCATATGAGATTACTACTGAGGATAAGTTTGAGAAGAAGATCCTAGAGAATGTGATTTCACTAGGTGATATTGGAGTGAGTTTTGAGAACATTGGATCACTGGAAAATGTGAAAGAATCTCTTAATAAAACTATTTTGCTTCCTTAACAAAGACTAGGGCTCTTTAAAGGACAATTAACAAAGTGGTTTGGTGAATTTGAGAAGTACATTAGAGCCTTGTTTTTAGTGGCAAGTAAAATTTATCCAACAGTGATATTTATTGATGAGGTGGATAGTATGTTGGGTAAAAGGAATACTGAGGAAGATAATTCAGTAACATGTAGGGTGAAGAATGAATTTATGGTAAACTAGGATCGATTGCAGACCAAAGAAGAGGTCGTTAAAGTCTAAAGCCATAGGGAACCCATAGTCAGCATAAAGGAGAGCTCCTACACAAGGGGCAAGGGAAGGCATTAGAGGAAGCCGACATTAAATGCACGAAGCCACCAATGTAAGGAAGAGTAGCGGCAGGGGATTAAGGGATTGATAATATAGTCCATATTAAATCCATGCAAGCGATAGAGTGATGCAAAGCGACAACAACATGTGAAAAGCCCAGGGGTTCAAGCTAAGTTCCCTAATCCCACATGCAACAAGAGAAGGTTTTTTGAGGTATTTAAATATAAGTCCATGTGTATAGTGAAGTGTCTAATGACAAGAGTCTTTTAAAAAGCCAAGCGCTAAATTGGTGGGACTTGTGCACAATGAAGACAATTGGCATGTAAACTGAGAAATTTTTTCAACGAAGTTACACACGCGATGATATGGCTTGGTGCAATGAGTTGATGCCACATAGCGAGATGAGTAGAGGGTGTATCCTGCAAGATAGACATGCACTCTAGATAAATAAAGTAGGATTGCGAGATTGCAACAAGTGGCAGCGGGTCTCACAAGCAGTGAGATAGCAGTGACAATGACAAGTTTAGACGGATGCATAGGATGCTACCATATGGTAGATCAGATGGAGTGCACATTCCTACAAGACAAAGATGCATGCTGGTTAAATAATGTGGGATCGCAAAAATGTGACAAGTAGTGATGAGTCCCAGGAAGTGTTGATGTGGCACCAAAGGAGCAGCTCAAATTAAGGAGGCATTACATCATGCCACGTGGTGAGATGGATAATGGGCACTTGCCTACTATATGAAGATGCAAGGTGGTTAAGAAATGTAGACAAGCGGGTGAGTGCGACGTGGTGATGAGGTGGTAGGTTGAGGTCGACCAATCAAAGGCTGCCACATGAAACTCGATCAAAGAAGAGTTGACCTAGATGGGGAGAAGGGGAAAAATGAAAATGTTTAGAATATCAAAATTTTATCATTTTTCCAAATATAAAAATGCATGTTGAGGCATTTTAAAATTCAAAAGAGTTATTTCTAAAGTTTATACTTTAGAATTTTTCAAATTTTTGAATTTAAGAGTTGCAGACTTGATTTTTTCAATAGAGGAGGAGGTTTTTCAAAATGAGATTCTAGAGGTTTCTGGTAGGCTACATATGCAATATTATATATTTCTAAAATTGGGAGAATTTGAATTTTCTAATTACATAGTTAGTTTCTACACAGGAAGCAATTTGTTCAAGCTATAGGAGATTTTCTTCTCGATTCCTATCTTGCAACTGAATTTAGGTATCAAGGTTTAGTTCTAATCCTTGGCATGGAAATGACCTGAATATCAGTAAAAGACAGTGAAAATATAGTTTGGGTTGATTTTAACCACATATTTAGTAAGAACTAAAATTTCACTAGCATTTTCATGAAGTTTTCAAATATTTTGATAACTCAAGAGTCTTCATCATTTCATCAAAGATATTTACAAATCAGTTACAAGATAATGATGAAACAAAATCAAATCAGATGGGTAGATAGAGGAAAGAGGTTTCGCAAATGAACAAGATGAAATTCCAAGTGGACACATCTTAGGCATAGATCAGATCCAGGAATTCTTTCTTTCCTATATCATTTTGTCTCTCATTCATTGTAGGGGTTGGCAGTTTTCTCTAGGTAATACCAGCAGGGTTCTAGTGTTTTACTGTGAAACCATTTTCTTCAGCATATTCTCTCTTGTATGAACATCATTAGGAAGGTTAACATAGATAGTTTTGATCTATTAAGTATTTCCATGTTTTCATTTTCATGCATATGAATATATTGTTTCAAGGAAATTAATACAAGAAACAACGGATGGTTGAGTTTCATCTTGAATCTTGTCTCCTTTATCAATGAGCTTCAATGTTTTATGATCTTTAAACAAAAAGCCTAGGTCATAGTTGCAATCCCTTAAGACTGTATGTTTTTTCATTGTTTTTTATAACTCAAGGGGTTATGTAAATGCTTCAGAGAATTCAATAGGGTTGCAAGTTTATTGATGGGGATATCATGTAAGAATGAGGTTCAGATTGAGTATAGGTATCTATTTACAAGTTAAATAGATAGATCAGATATCAAAAGATACAAATATGTCTTAGATATTCATATGTATGTTTTTGATTCATGGATTTTCCCAATGGTTAAGACACTGATCATTTATAGGATCATTAGGTCTTATTGCTGCATATGAGGGATTTTTTGAAATCAACATTATTAATCAAACATTCTTTACCTTTCATGTTGAAGGACCTAAATGTTTAACCCTCACTCAGCTTATGAGATTCATAGATTTACATTTAGCTATAGTAGATCTATGTCGCTTCATGAGTTATTAGGAGATATAAGGGTTTTCATCTGCATAATAGATTCAAGGATATGTTTTTGCATTGGTATGGTATCAATTGAATTTGAGGCTTACCCGCTTAGGTTTTGCAGAGTCTAAAGTGAAGAAGGAGTTATGCCTTATAGTTGGCCCAAGACTACAATCTAGTGTATATGTCATAGGAATTTGCTAGCCTTAGATGCATTGGTCTAGTTTCTTGGTCATTTTCAAAACTGTTAAATTAGGAGCCAACACATGTGAAGCAGATGTGGTCTTTGAATGCAAATTTATAGAGTTAAAACTATGTAATATCTCATGTTTGTGCTTTCTCCATGTAGGCTTCATTAAAAATAAATTGAAGCTTAGAAAATCATATTTTTATTTCTTCAATCTATTACAATTTATAATTAGGTTTACAATGTGATATGTCAAAGTGCATCTGGAGGACGGCCTAGAATTTCTACATAGTTGTACCAAGAAAGAAGGCTGTGAGGAGAGAAAAATTTGAAGTTTGAATAGAAAAAATACATATGAGAGATTTTAAGAAGTTCTTCTTTCCTTTTTAAAATGTTGTTAATCAATAGTTAAAATGGCCATCAAGGAGCAACACAACAAAATAGACATAAACTTATAGAGAATACAATATGTGAAATGAATGAAATATTTTGATTTACCTATAAGCCTCCATGAAATGTATCAAAGCCAGATGTTAATTAATACTCTACAAAACGTAGAATATTTGACAATGTGTAGAGGGTGATCCAAATAATGTAGCAGGATAGTTCTAGCTCACTTGAAATTCACTTATTTTGAATAACATATTTCAGATGATTTTTATAAAAATATTAATTTAATTGTTGAGATCTACAATCTAAGAAGACTCGAGTACAATTAGGTTTGTATGATCACTTTTTAATTGAAAGGTGAACATTTGTTTCCCCGACATCAAAATTGACTCAATCATCACCTTTCTAAGCTATGGTTATTTTCGGAATAAGCCTCATTTTAAGCATTAAAATGGTCTCTTTCTCTCAAAGTTTTTGAGAAATTTCACCCTTCAAATGTTTTTGGCTTATTCCCAACTTCATTCCACATTTTGAATTATTGAATTCTGATTCCTGAGTGTCAAATTATCAATTGTTAATGAAAGACACTGAAATGTATATTTTTAATCAAATCACTAACCATTAACCTTTAAAAAAGTTAAGGTTCAGGGTCCAAAACACATATTTTGAACCATTAACCTTAACCTCTTAACTTTTAATAAGGTTAAGGTTTGGGGTCTAAAACACATATTTCGTACCATTATCCTTAACCTCTCATCCAACAAGGTTAAGATTAGAGGCTCAAAACATGTATTTTGAATACAGTTATTAACCTCCTTCTCTAAGTGATAAAAAATAAGAAGTGAGAGCTAGGAATCATCTCAAAAGCAAGCATAAGATGGATTTCATATCAGAAATGGAAGGATGGGATCAATGGTTTGATGAAAGTCACATAAGCATGACTATTCACAAAGATGATTTTGATTTTTGATGAAAGCAAGGGAATGATAGCTTTTGACTTAGACATTGAAAAATTGAAACTTGAAACTATCCAAACATTAAGATAGTTATTTCTTTTGTTTTAATAGAAATCTTTTCTATTAGTATTCAAGCCCGTGGGTTCTTCAATAAGAAACAAAGCTAAATGGTAAGTTCAAATAAATGTTGGAAATTGTTTGAAAATATTGTGGAGTTGTTTTATGTAATGATATATCATCTATTTCAAATAGGAATCCTATAAGTTCAAATTCAGATGCATCAAAGTTATTAAAGCATATGATAATGACATGGGAACATTATCCATACTTGTAATGAGTTACCAATCCCATGTTTTTATGATCAACCAAATCATGAACCAAGCACGTGCACCAACTATTTGATAGAGGGGGAAGCTTATTTTATGTATATTTTCAATGAGAACTTATCATCTCAATACAGACATGGCAGTCATGTTCGGTAGAGCACACATGAAGATCCTTCAAGCCATTCATGGGAAAAGCTTACAAAATTAGGGAATACATACAAACATCCCATACACACTTCTTGATTCCCAACATAATTACATTGGTGGCAACCATGAACAAAGTATGTAAACTATTTAACAAAATGCTAAGTTTGAAGATGATATTGCCTCACCAATAGAGACATGTGAGTTATCTATTTTCTCTCAAACATATTTTCACCGACTGGTCATCCAAATTTAGATTCTCATCCTTGTCATCCTTGGTAATTGACAACCTACATAGAGAATGGGGTGTTGTATATGCTATCCAGAGCCTGGAGAAATGATAGATTGGACATGATAAAATAATCATAGGGTAGCAATATCAAAGCATTCAACAATAAAGGTAACTAATACACCAAGGTGATGTCAGACGAATTACACAAAAATATTTAACTCAATATAATTTTTAGGTGTAAATGAATGATCTTCATCAGTATCCTTATGAACACCTAGTATGAGCTCTAGAACATGGTGATTGTCAGGTAAAATGCATAGTGGGAAGTTGCATATATGAAAATGTGGAATTATAGAGAATGTGATCAAATTTTTTGATCAAATGGTAGTCAAGGATTAACTAAGATATTATATAGTAGTTTTACAAGTCTATTTGGTAGAATGTCTAGGTCATCACTTTGAAGTTGGAATGATGACTGCGTGAAAGAATGCCTCAAGGAGATTTCTTCACATGGGATATTATGTTTGTCAAATTCTTGGTGAATAGTATTGGTTGGTAGCATGTTATTTTAAATCCCAAGCATATAAACTTGGTGCTCAATGCACGATTCTATATTCTTTGCAAACTCTTACCTCTAACCTGAGCACATGATTTATTTTACAGAAAGCCAGTGACTTACCTTCAACTCATAGGAAAGAAATATTTGAAATGTGACCTCAAAACACAATGTTGGGTATCATTCTTGATAAAAAGGGGGTAGTGCAAGAGTTTAAAAAATTTAGTGTGATCAAGGGAAGGATTAGGAGATGAATCATGAAATATAAATATCAAAGGCCAAATTATGCTCCCATTTTAAAAAGTACACTTCTTGACATTGGTGATACCATCTTAGGAAGTGTATACCTTCAAGATTTTGGGTCATCTCTTGAGAGTGAGGATATGACCCCTTAGCCATATAAATATTGGAAAGTGGCATGGCTCGAGAAAGAGGGTACCCCATCTGAGCACAATGCCCTAATCTAGTGTTGGAATGCATGAAAGCCTATCTTCCAAATACTAGGGAAGTCATTTCATCAAATAAAAAATTGATTATCTGTCTGGATCCTATTTCTATTGCCATTGCTTTTCAATTACCTACTAGAGTGCAATATGCCAACATCAATTCAAGAACCCCCAAGGAGTATAATTTGAAAAATCAAACTTAGTGTTTCAACATTGTTGCCAGATCATGGCTCTCACAACCAAGGAGAGGTAAATATCAACTAGCCAAGTCCATCCATAGATCATTGTTAAAATAAGATATAGAAAATATGGTAACTCTATTAAGAAGGATAATAGGACTTCAAGATTCTCATGGGTTGAAAGGTTAGATGTTCTTATTTATTAACATGGTCTATGAAGGGAAGCAACACATTGATTGGGCTGAAATTATTAGTGACTCACTACATAGACAACTCATAGAACTTCAAGCAAATGATTATTTCAACATGACTTCTTATCTTTTCTATGCTATTGAAAGCACCAAAAGTTGGCCAGGGCTTAACTAGCAAGGTATATATGATGATACGACTATTATTTACAATCATCTTCCTCTGATACAATATGACAGTAATCTGCACTAGTTTAGAAGAGTGAATGATCCATTCACAATGTTGACTGTAAGAGAAATTTAGGGAAACATTAGGCTCAACATTACACTAGAAGTAGCGATGAAAATACAAAAGTATGGAAGTGTTTTCATAAAATTCTTGAAGTTCACTTATACCAAGTTAGCCTCCTATGATGGGTATCCCCTTATGCTACTTAGATTTGTCGATGATAAATTGGTCTTGATAGAAATGTGCAGATAGATTAGTCAAATTAATAAGCTTTTCAAATATATAGGAGGATAGATGAAATACCTTTCCCTATTGACATTGGAAATTATAGTTGTGATACTACATTAGATGCAAGGAACATAGAGAGATCCATCACCACAATTAATTTGTATCCTTATACTATGTGTTTCCCTTATGATAGGAAAGGCTATGTACTTAATGAGTTAAATCTAACCCCCAACCTTGGTCACTTTCTAACTCTAGAATATTTTTGGGAATATTGTGAAAATGATTTTGAAAACAGGAAGAGAGATTGGATGTGACTTATTATAAGGTAGGTGATAGAATTCAAGGTGGATATCGATGTGACAGGTATAAATGATAATGATTTTTCCTTGGTTGATCCATTCTACTATGAGAAAATTGAATTATTAGATCTTCCTCCTACTAATTGGTCAGTTCAAGAATTAAAAATCCTAAAGGAAAGAACTTCCTATGTCCTTAAAAGAACAAGGGAATGAGTTAATAGAATGAGGGCAGAAAAAGTGACTGATGAATTCCAAAGTAAAGAGAGGAGCAGTAATCAAGGAGAATCATCTCAAATGGAATTGGAAGTAAGTTCTAGTGAGAAAATGCAGCAATTAGATACCAGTGATCTAGATAAAGATGAAGATTTAAATCAGCCAACTAAGTTTACAATCAAAAGGAGAAGAAAATTGAAAGGTAAATTTGATAGAGTAAATCAGGAAGGAAATGAACCTAAAGAGAAGGATCAAAGAACCCCTCAAACTATGGAATGAAACATTCTAGTCACATCCTCACATGATGTAGTAATTTCTCCTTTGAGTCTCTCTCCTCCTGAGATATCGTTAATAGATATCAAATAGTTAGATATTCAATTATCTAATTTAGATGACTTGAAGATGATTGCTGAAAATAAATAGGAAACATGCAAGTTCCACTTCCAACTACTACACATTCATGGCTCCAAACCAATCTCCAAAAGAAGAAGAAAGTTGTCTAGATGATTCTGCCTCCATTTGATGTAATCTCTAGTTTCCTTGAAAAGCCTCCTAAAGTGAAAAAGAATAAAGTGATGTCCAGGTTGGCCATTGATAAAACTTTAGGCATCTATACATAGAAATAGCAAATCCCACAATAGAGAAGAATGATGATAAAACACTTGAGTTGAATTTCATTTTGAATAAGATTGATCTTGGTCCATCTATTGTGGAAAGCAATTTTCAAAATTTTGAATTGACTACTGCCCAAATGTTACAAAGAGAAAAGAAAGAGAAAAGATTCAAGGAGAAACTCAAAGAGAAAGTTTAGATGCTAGTGTTTTACATCAATTCGGTTAGCAATTATTCTAATATGAAGGCAATAGTCACTTCACCAACCTTAGCAGGGCCTGGTGGTATTCTTGATCATGTTGTTGTTGAAAGAGTAAACAAACACAAGCCACATAGTATTAAGATCAAAGCTTGGATAAACAAAATTATAGAAGATGCTTCAAAACTCATAATTGGAGTAAAGGAAATATATGGAAAAGTCATCACATAGATACAAGAGATGTCTAAAGAGCTAGAAAGCAACAAAAAGAAGAAAGTCACCTGGCAAAAGGTAGCTGATAAACTACAAGAAATGTCCAAGTTAGATACAAACACCTTGGTTCTTGAGAAAACTATTGTAGATCCAAATGAGAATCAGACATGTATCTAGAGTAAAAGTATTAACTAGAAGATGATAAATATCAGCAAAGGGATCACTGAATTTAAAAAACTACTAGCCTCATGTGAACAGATAAAAATGAAAGTTACAGATGAACTAGTCTCTATTATCACAAGTGGAGCAGCAGTAAATGATCTTCAACATATTGATTTCCAATTTCTTCTTGATTCCTTTAGTATCAAAATTTATGAAGAAATAGAGAATCGAGCATTAGATGCCAAAACTATGATGAAGCTCAGTCTAGTCATAGTCACTCTAGAAAATTGTAAAATTTCAAGTCAAAAGAGATCGAAGATAAATATTTTACGACCAAACTCAGGATGGAGAACATGTTCATTCCCAATTATGATTCAATGGTGATCATACTTGATGCTTATAGGACTTTCTAGAACAATTCAATCATGTCTAGATAGATAGAGTCCATAGCTAGAAGACCAGTGATTGGATGTATATGCATTCTTAGTAATTCTAGTTTAAGTTATGTTTTTGGAGTTTTCCTTTTATAGGTTAATTTTTGCAAGGTTAATTAACCTTTCCAAAATTATGTATTTTGGAGGTAGTTATTAACTATAAAGGGGTAGTTCTTCACCTCTATGCCTATATAAGGAGTCATTTTTGGCTTTGTAAGGGGACTCTTTGGACTTTAGAAAAGGGAACCCTATGCTCAAATTTTGATGAGAAGATAATATTTGGAAAGTGCATACAAATTTTGTCCTTGTAATCAATAATTCCTCTTAGGTTCTTGGTGCAAGAAAATAAAGGAATGTGCAATTTGAGTTCTCTTCTTTTGAATCTAAATTTTTAGAAATATTGATTCTCTTTGTAGTGAGTATTTTCATGATATTATGTGGATGTGTTGGTATCATATAGGGACACAGTTTTAAATTTTTTAATATGAGATCTTGAAACTCTTTGAACTAAGGTTCAAAATAGTTTGAAGTGGTTCGACTTGATTGGAACAGGTTCAATATTTCTTTATTTCAAAAGGGTCCATCTTGTAGGTTCATCTAGTTATCAATGTTGAAGTTTAGCTTCTAGTTTCCAATCTGAATTCAAGTGCAATAGCTTTAAGACTCAGCCAAGCTATGGGTTCAGACTCAAAGGTGTAGTTCCATGGTCCAAATTCTCAAAGTATGGAGGTTTCAAACTAATTTAGATCCCATACTTAATTTAAAGGCTCGTTTTACCTTGGTTCAGAAAGGTTCTTGCTAGTGTCAACATGGTCTCCAAAATCTTAACCCAATTCAAAGAGAAGCCTTTTAATTTCAGCTTTGGATTTAAATTGGCCGTAATAATTTAGACCAACCAGGTAGATGTTTGTAGATGGACATAGATTCATTTTGTGGCTTCTTAATCTCTATCATACCCACAAGACTACCAAATTCAAAGCAAAGCTGAACATGAAAGGTTGCCTCTCTGACCAAATTCATAATGAAATCAAATATACATATATAGATTGTGGGTATAAGAAAAGGAATGATTCAACTATTTGGTAGGATACCTCAGGGAATTAACCAAAGTTATTCTATAGAGAAGCCCTGAGACTCAAAACTGATACACATATGAGCAATATCTTGACTTGTTTTGAAGGAAATTTTTGACTCAACTTCAAGAAACCAAGATTACTTTCTAGAAGTTACAAGGAAGGAAATAGTGAGATCACAAGAATTGAATTAGTAACCAGAGTTCAAGAAACAAGAATTTCTGCCGAGCCCGATCCATCTCTGTGTTCACAAATCATGTTCGATGAATTAATATAAACTTTCCCCTGGGTCAAACAGAATGTTATATAAGGAAACTTTGGAAATGAAAGTGATCATTTGGCCATAGAGATATAAATGTTAGCAGTAAAATATCTCAGCCCAAATTCTCCTCTAATTTAATATGGAAAGTGAACTTTGTCACAATATTAGTTATTATAGAAAATATTGATCTTGATCCAAGGAGTGATTGGCAATTGTTAGTGCTTTAAGATTAATGGTATAGTAGTCAAGGCCATGGGTCGAATGCTGATTGTTTGACATAGTGTTGATTTGGTCATTAAGGATTCAAGAATCTCAAAAATCCTCCAAATGTCATTCCTCCTATCATTGTTAGGAAACAACATCTCAAATACAACTGGTGATTGATATATTTGAGGTTGAAAATGACATTTATATTTGCAACTCAATGGAAGACATTGAACATGCTAAAGGGAGAATATGGTTTTCGAAGAGAAGATGTATGCTTGGTATTGGTAAACATTGAAATGAGTAGTGATAAATGCTCGACACCTGCAAACATGGACTCCACATGGCTTAGTGTCATCAATTAGAAAAGGAGAAAAAAATAGAAAGATTATTGCTAGAGGTTTTGAGCTCATGTACAATGTATCAAAGAAGAACTATGTTTGAAGTGTTTGACAAAATATGGAGGACATGCCTTATATTTCTCCTTGACAGAGCTCCCCAAGCAATGATCATTCATCATAGAAACATGCAAAATTGAGGAATGGGCCCGATGTGAGCATACCAAAAGGAATCATCCTAATTTTAGTTGAATGCATGGAATTTTATATTACACACATTATTAAAATAACCTCATGTACCTTAAAAAATATGTAACAAAGGAGCATGATATGAAATAACTCATCTCATAATGATAGATGGCCAAATAATGTGGCAATAAATAATTTATTTTATTAGTGTATGCTCCAAAACTCATCAAAATTGCATCCAAATAGAGGGAGTTGAGATAAGAAAGGAACTAATTCCCAAGAATCATTTATTAAAACTGAATGAGAAACTGATCAACGGGAGGAGTTAAATATGTGAGAGAAAGAGAAATTGGGGGTTCCACTTTTCTTTCTTAGAGGAGAGACTTTGTGTTATATCAGAGGGAGTTTTAGTGGTGCTAGTTCTAGATTTATTCTAGTTCCTTTAAAGGAGAGAAAGAAAACTTTAGGGCTGCAGGAAAGTAGAGCTTGTATTTTTCTAAACTTTGTGTTAGGGAAAGGGAGAAATTTTGATTTTTAATGTAATATAAAGGAAGAGATTTATGTTTTCTTCTAGATAGTGATTTAGATGCATACATGTAATAAGATCCATGTTATCTCTTACACTTTAGAGAAGGGAGATTGGAAGAGAATATCATATCAAAACTTTGAGTTTGGGGTAGTTTCTTTCCACTAGTCACAATCTTTGTATAGCTTTCAGTTTTCTCTAAAATGCATTTTAATATCACTATTTTCTGATTATGTTATCATTTCAAGTTATCTTTAAAAGCTATGATTCTTCATTTTCTTAGGGGCATGAAAGATTTGTTCTTTGTTTTCATTCTCTTCGTAATTCAACATTTGGATAAATGAACTATGGGTCATTTGCCATTCATTTTCTTTTTAGTCATTTAGTCTTTACACATCTATGCTATGTTTATAGATAGATGTTTGTATACCTTTTGTGTTTTCGAGTTAAAAGCATTCATATTTACATTTCTGTGAATTCATTGTATATCCTACATGGGGAGTTGTACCTAGATAGATTTAGAGGGCACTTATACTTTTTAGTAGCGAAGTGACCCAAATGTTAGTCCATATTCAACCTTCCTACTTAGATTTTTGAGATTAATTTGTATTTATTTCTTTGGAGAAGAATCTGTTCATTAACAGAATTTTGGCAACTCTACTAGGGATAGAAATGGAGATTTAAGTGCCTAATATTTGTTTCCTTAGTTTTATGATTATCCCTATGTGTAGGAGATTGGTGACTCTATTGCAAAGTTCATGCTAGATATAGAAGCCATGAGAAGATTAAGGCCAAACCCTTATCTCCCTAAACTTTATCAAATGGATGATAAAGTGTTCTTTGAATTTGTGGACAAATTTAAAGAAAGCATTTCTCGGGCTATCTGGAACAATATAAGTTTAGAAGATGATGCTACTTCTTCATTGCTATGGAAAAGTCTCTATGTGAGATTTTACAAGTTGAAAGACTTGAAAGAACTTGAGGAGAAAGTTTTTTGGTTGAAGAAGCATTTGGAGGTGAGTGAAGAAGAAGCTTTGGTTATCTCAGTCTCATCCTTCTACTTTAATCATCTTATCATGAATGACCAAAAAGAACAACCAGAGTTACTCCAGCCTTATGTTGATCTAGTTTCAATGGATGAGAGTATATGTGACAACAATAGAGAAATGGTAAGCACTAATAATGAAATCTTGCCTTAAGTTTCTTTTTCACCTTTTGTAGAAGGTTTCATAGTTGAGGATCGTGCCAATTATCTTTTTCTTAAAGATTCTACTAAAATGCTTTCTAGCAGTGCCTTATCAGAAGATGAATCTTTAAATGTCATGAGAGATTGTGAGAATAGTGGCTCTTTGTATGGGAATTCTTAAAAAGGCCCTATTCTAGAATCCTTTCACTTTAGAAATAATGCAGTAGTAGATATTATTGTTAATGCTGATTTTTAAAAAGATGCTGAAATTTTTCTTGAAAGAGATTCTATTGTGACTGAATATTCTGCCAAAGGGCTAAATCCAGAAACAAAATTGGTGCAAGAGACTTTCTTACTTCAAGAAATATTAAAGCCTCACAAAGAATAGACGGGGCTAGACAAAGAATTTCAAGTTGAAAGTGAAAACCATGGCACCACTGACCATGAAGATAAAAAGGAGCTGTTAGTTAAAGAGGAAGAATTTGTGGGCAACACTAATGAAGGTGATCTTGAACTCTTTTCCTCTCTAGTTTTAAAAGGCTTTGTGTTTGAAGTTCCTATTTGTGCAAAAACTACCAATGATGTGTTACCAGAGTTTGAATCTTTTTTTTTCAGTGAGAAGCCTGAAAATAAAGAAGTGAAATCTTTTTCATCATGCATAGAAGATGAGAAAAGAGAAGATTCTCCTACTATTTTTGAGAAGAAATAATCACCATCTAAATTTAAAAATGGTAAGTTTCAGCATGAGATATCTTTTCAAAATGATGAGAATGTTGAAACAAGGGTAGATCTGCTCACCTTTGACTTGGGCAATTTTCAAGAAGATGATCATGTTGCACTTCAAGTGGAGGCAATTTGGTTTCAACCAAATATATCAGCAGCAAAGGAGATTGAAAAAGAGTCTAAAAATATGGAATATAAGGTCATCTAGAGTAAGCCTAATCTGTTGATCTTACCAATGGGGTTTTGTGAAGACATCACTATTAGAGATAACCCTTTATTTCAGCCTTATGATTCACCATTAAATGATGGAAATCTATTCTCAAAAAATGCTAAAAAGTTGATGGAAATAGGAAAGGTTGGAGTTGGTTCCTATTTGGTTGGCAACCCTGTTGAAATATTAGGTGGTACTCGCATATACGAGGAAGAAGAAAACATCATATGCAGATTTCTATTTTCTCTTAGACAAGAAGATTTCTCTTTAGACAGTCAAGGTATGCATACAAAACAAATAGGTTGTGAGAGTTTTTTTGATGATTCATTTCATTCTTTGGGGTGTGATTCTATTCAAGATAATATTGTGAAATCTAAAGATGCATTGGGACAAAAGAAAGATCAAAGATTTTACATATTTGTTGATGCCCCGATTCTTGATAGAGTTGGAGAAATTTGTTTTGATAAATTTGATCCCATGTTATATGAATTCTATTTTTTTGATGATGTGAAACATGATTCTCATTTTTATGATATAAGTAGGTTGTTGTAAGCAATAGTTGGGAGGCTAATGAAGAATTTACTGAATATTGTTCATCCCGGAGACCTTTCTTTATTTGGAAAATGATGTAGAAAGGCCACTTAAAGATGAAGAATATTACAATGAGCTTTGGTTGTTCGGGATAGAATGTTGGGATGCCAAAATTTTGCATACTATGAGCTTGGGTTTCACCATTGAAGAGATTGCTAGAAGGCAGTGGTCTAGAGCTGCTCTATTGAGGCATGGTTTGCTGATGCAAAAAGGCTGCTACTTCTCCTAGCCGATAAATGGATTCACACGATTCTTTTCTTACTACTAGCCTTGTGGTAGGTTCTCTTCCTACCTTTGTAAATATTTTGTAAATATGTTTTTGGTGTGTGTAGCATTAGTTTGAATAATGTGCAAGCTTTGCACTTGCTAGTAGTTTAGGTTGGTTGGCTTTGCCCTACTCCCCTCCACCCTCTCTGCAAGCAGCTCCTAATTTTCTTGTTGACTCTATTTTCCCATGGATAAGATACTTGTCTTTTGCGAAAGATTGTTGGAGTTCTCTATTTTTGCATAAAAAAATAGTCTGCAGTTATAGCCCCTATTGATATTCAATAGTGAGATAGTTTTAAATTTTTTAATGTAAGATCTTGAACCTCTTTGAACTAAGGTTCAAAATAGTTTGAAGTGGTTTGACTTGATTGGAACAAGTTCAATGTTTCTTTTTTTTGAGAGGGTCCATCTTGCAGGTTCATCAAGTTATCAATGTTGGAGTTCAACTTCTAGTTTCCAATTTGAGTTCAAGTTGAATGGTTCAAAGACTCAACCTCTATAGATTCAGATGCAGTTTCAGATTGAAATCTATTTCAAAAATCAAAGGTGCAGTTCCATGGTCCAAATTCTCAAAGTGTGGAGGTTTCAAACTAATTTAGATCCCATATTTAGTTCAAAGGCTCATTTTACCTTGGTTCAAAAAAGTTCTTGCCAGTGTTAGCATGGTCTCCAAAAATTTAACCCGATTCAAAGAGAAGCCTTCAAAGTTTGGCTTCGCATTTAAAGTGGCCATAATAACTCAGACCAAGTAGGCAGATGTTTGTAGATGGACATAGGTTCATTTTGTGGCTTCTTAATCTCTATCATACCCACAAGATTGTTGCATTCAAAGTAGAGTCAAACATGAAAGTTCACCTCTCTAACCAAATTCATAATGAAATCAGATATACATACATAGATCATGGGTATAAGAAAAGGCATGACTCAAATTTTTGGTAGGATACCTTAGGGAAGTAACCTGAGTTATTCTATAGAGAAGCCCCAAGCCTCAAAATTGATATACATATCAGCAGTAGCTTGACTTGTTTTGAAGGAAATTTTTGACTCAACTTCAAGCAACCAAGACTACTTTCTAGAAGTTATAGGAAAGGAAATAGTGAGATCATAGGAATTGAATTGGTAGCCAGAGTTCAAGAAACAAAAATGTCTGCCGAGCCCGATCCATCTTCATGTTCACAAATCATGTTCGATGAATTAATATAAAATTTCCCTCGGGTCAAAATTAATGTTATATAAGAAAACTTTGGGAATGAAAGTGATCATTTGGCCATAGAGATATAGATGTCAACAGTGATATATCTTAGCCTGAATGCTCCTCTAACTAAATACAGAAAGCAAACTTTGTCAGAATGTCAATTGCTATAGAAAACATTGATCCCAACCCAAGGAGTGATTGGCAACTGTTAGTGCTTTAAGATTAATGGTACAATAGTCAAGTCTACGAGTTGAGTGCCAGTTGTCTGACGCAGTGTTGATTTGGTCATAGAGGATTCAAGAATCTCAAAAATCCTCCAAACGCCATTCCTCCTATCATTGTTGGGAAATGAAATCTCAAATCGAACCAGTGATTGATATATTTGAGGTTGAAAATGACATTTATATTTGCCTCTCAATGGAAGACATTGAACATTCTGAAGGGAGAATATGGTTTTCGAAGAGAAGATGTATGCTTGGTATCGGTAAACATCAATATGATTAGTGATAAATGCTCGACACCTACAAAGATGGAATCCACATGGCTTAGTGTCATCAATTAGAAAAGGAGAAAACTTTATAAAGATTATTGCCAGAGATATTTAGCTCATGTATAGTGTATCAAAGGAGAACTATGTTTGAAGTGTTTGACAAAATATCAAGGACATGCCTTATATTTCTCCTTGACAAAGCTCCCCAAGTGGTGATCATTCATCATAGAAACATGCAAAACTGAGGAATGGGCCCGATGTGAGCATACCAAAAGGAATCATTCTAATTTTAGTTGAAGGCATAGAATTTTATATTACACATATTATTAAAATAACCTCATGTACCTAAACAAATATACAATGAAGGAGCATGATATGAAATGACTCATTTCATAATGACAGATAGCCAAATAATGTAAGAATAAATAATCAATTTTATTATTGTATGCTCCAAAACTCATCAAAATTGCATCCAAACAAAGGGAGTTGAGATAAGAAAGGAACTAATTTGCAAGAATCAGCTATTAAAACTGAATGAGAAACCGATCCATGGGAGGAGTTAAATATGCGAGAGAAAGAGAAATCGAGGGTTCCACTTTTTTTCTTTCTTGGAGGAGAGACTTTGTGTTACAACAGAGGGAGTTTTAGTGGTGTCGATTTCAAATTTATTTCGATTTTTCTGAGGGAGAGAAAGAACACTTTAGGGCTGTAAGAAAGAAGAGCTTGTGTTTTTCTGAACTGTGTGTTAGGGAAAGGAAGAAATTTTGATTTTTAACATAATGTAAGGAAAGAGATTTCTGTTTTCTTCTAGATAGTGATTTATATGCATATGTGTAATAAGGTATATGTTATCTTTTATGCTTTAGAGAAGGGAGATTGGAAGATAATTGCATATCAAAACTTCAAGTTTGGGGCAGTTTCATTCCACTGATCACGATCTTTGTATAGCTTTCAGTTTTCTCTAAAATGCATTTTAATATCACTATTTTCTGATTATGTTATCATTTCAAGATATCTTTAAAATCTTTGATACTTCATTTCCTTAGGGGGATGGAAGATTTATTCTTTGTTTTCATTCTCTTCATAATTCAACATTCGGTAAATGAATTGTGGGTCATTTGTCATTCATTTTAGTCATTTAGTATTTCCACATCTACATTGTGTTTATAGATAGAGATTTGTATACCTTTTGTGCTTTTGGGTTAAAAGCATTTGTTTTAGGTATCTTTATCTAGGTTTTTTATTCTTTAAAGTTTGTTGGCTGTGAGAAAAATATTGTGTGATGCTTCTTTCCAAGTTTGAGTTATTGTTGTGCCCTATTTTCTTTCTCTAATAAATTTTCATTCTTTATAGTGCAATTCCATGAGTTGTTTGATAGTTTCTTTTTGCTGAAACATTATTTGCCTATATTTTTTTAAGGTTATACAACACATTAATACCATCACCAACTAGATAAGGAGGATTATAGAGTTGGATTCCCAAAAAGATAGGTTCTAACCTTGAACTTTATTAATAAAAATAGGTTTACCATTGCCTATGATTGCATTTAAACTGGCTAATGTGGCATCTGGAGGTTTCTATTGTGATTCCAAATCAAAAATAGTTTTAGAGGAGCCTGTGCCTTGAGCTTTGAGCCCTCTTCCATTTTTTCCTTTTTCAGTATTTATTTTATTGAACCAGAGAATGAATATGAATTAGATAATTGTGTAGAAATGTTATAACTTTGAAATTAAGAGCCGTTAAGAAAGAGCTAGCTCAATCATGTATTTGGTACCATGCCTTGAAGGTTAAAATCATAGTATTTGATTTGATGATATTGTTATGCCCCCTTTTGCATTTGTTCCACTTTTTCATTACTAATCCATTCTTGACTATCTCTGCTTGCCTACACACTTCCCTCTGTGCCTTTTTGGATGTCAAAACAAATAAATCATCTGCCTTGTCACAATGTGGACTGTCATTTTGTTGGTTACGATTTGTAATAATTTTGATATTAAAGAGTGAAAGGAAATAGGTATAAAAGGCTGAGAGGGTGAATTTTCTTTATAATCCTTCTTGGCTAGTCATGAACTTGCTTAGGATGGCTATCACAACACTGCCATGATAACAAATCATATATTAACTTTACTTTAATCTCTTCCATTACCCACATTGTCACTGCCTCTACTATTTGTGGAAGTCCAATACGCTTTTGAGGGCTTTCATCCTTGAATTTGATACTTGGTGAAGAGTAAAGATACCTTTTATAATTGCTTGGTAGGAATAGGGTATGACCTTCTTATGAATTTTGTTAATTATGATCTTGTGAACACTTGCCCAACTTAGGACTATTTTTACCAATGGAACCCTATAATCATCCTTTTAAACTCATAACTTGAGATTTCTTGTGGTTTCTCTCTTCTATTTATCCACTCATCATCTAACCTGCTATGCTCTTATCCTTAAAATGGCAGTCCTCAGCTTTCATGCTATAGTCACATTTTATGAACCCTTGACTGTTGGTTGTCCCTACTTTCTCCCTGTTTTATGTTTATTGATACTGACTAACATATATGTATAAAAATGACCAGTTATCTTTATGGATAATGGTATGAGCTTATTTTGTCACTATCTTCAATGACTGCTATTTGTCTCTTCTTCTTGAGTATCATTATTGACTTTCATCTCTACATAGATTATCCTTTCTTAGTCCTCATCTTTAACATTACCTTCACTTCATGGTATGATTATAAGGGTTGGTAGAGGGTTTAAGTTTTAAGAAAATCCTTCATCCCTTTTCTGTTGGTCTAAGACCATAAACATTTGTTTCACTGTCATTTTGTAATATTTTGAGAAACATATAAATACCTTCATCAATATCCAAAATTCTTAAAAATTGAAACGTAGAAGGAAATTTTATACTATTCAAAATTAAACCTATTTCTTGTAGTCCTAAACCACTGTCTCCAAATTTAGAAGGTTACATGGAACCTCTGAGAGCATGTTTTTATCAAATGAAAGATTTAAGGGTAAAGCATGAAATTTCCCATTTGATCTATATTTTGAGTCATCAAGCTTCTTGTCACTACTAGTTGCTCATTATGTATTACCAACATAGAAGTAAAATAGTTCTTCTTGGAATGTCAAACATTGTCTTTTATCTGGATACAAAGGAAACAAGTCCAAAGTTCTTATTTTAGATACATCTACCAAAGAATTTCTATGGGCTGTGCTAGTCTCCTTCTCTCTCAACATATGTAAAAGAAAGATGTTTGACTCTCATTCATAAAACATATATTTGAAAGAAAAGTATTGAAAGAGGTTTCATACCTATACAACACTCTCTTTAAATGATTTCTTTGAACAAAATAAAGAAGGCCACTTTTGAGGCCTAAATATAGAAGGCCATTTCATCATTAAAATATACATTTAAAGATTAGTTTTTAAAACAATGTAAAGAAAAACAATTAAAGTATACATTTAGAGATTTGTTTGTAAAACAATGTAAACAAAAAAGATGGTAATAATTTTTCCTTCCAGTCAAATGATTATGGTTTATCTCTCTGCTGCTTCTATCTGGTAGTGACATTCTAAAACTAGAACAAGACATTCTATGTTCCCTTTATGTTCCTATGATGGATTTCTTATTCCACTCACAAAAAGGGATTCTAGTATTCTCTTCTGAGCATCTATTGGCTTCCATTTGCCACCAGATGTCATGCTTTCCACAATTCTAGAAGACATAGATAGCATGGAATCTATGGAGGACAAAATAACAAAATTATTTGACATGAACTAAAAAATGAGATTTACAAAACCAAAATGACCCATCTCGCTTGGCTGCATCATATCCACGATACATTTTTTTCAGAGGCCCTAAACTTGAAATAATGCAACTAATTTTTGTACTAGAAACATAAAGATCTTACCCACCTAAGAATCACAAGTTACTTGAATTCTAATGGTAGGAAGGGAAACCAAAGGGTAGGTATTAATAAGAAGAAAGACAATGGAGTCGGAGAGTTCTCTAGGAGGGTTTCAATTTTTTTTGTGGGAGGGAAGATTCATATGCAATGTAATATTAATAGTAGGTCTTTGAATGAGTTAGAGGTAGTTTGTTCATTGTGTGTCATATTCACAATTTTGAAGGTCATTTGTTAGTTTGGGATGGTTTTACTTTTAAAATTCTGGTTTAAAAATTATGTGTGCTTTATGTTAGTTTTAGATTCCATGTTTCATTGAAATAATTAAAAAGTTTTCTATTTATCACTTTTAAAAAATATATATATAAATAAGGGTTAAAATAAATATTTAGCTGCATAGTGTACATTGTTTTAGTTCATTTAATTGATTGCTATGATATTTTGACATGTGTGTGGCAATTGGGAATTAATTCACAATGGAGTAGACAACAATTTTCCATCATTTGAGGTATACATCATTCTTGTTGTTTTAGGAAATCCTTACTTATTTTTCTAACTTTATTTAATGGAATTTAATATCTTTATTAGTACATTTTCTATGTGTTTTAGTCATGAAAAAATTTACAAACTAGATAAAATTGGACTAATATTGTTACATTACTTCTCTATTCATAATTTGTTTACGAGAAAATGAAAGAAAAAACTCACCCAAATTTTTTTAACATATAATGATAGGTGTGGAGAAATATGAAAAAATGTCTACAAATATACAAGGGAAAATCAACACCATACTAAAAAATCATAACTTGTTCAGGATAAGCCACAATGTAGGATATTTTCTTTTGGATTCTCTCCAACTATTATTGCACATGTGCTATACTACTTTGGAGTCACATAGGTGAACCATTAACCATTTCATACATTTTCTTGAAAGAAATGAACTTGAAGCTTTATTTTCACATTCACATTCACATGAACTATATATTGACACTTCAAATGAATCACATGGTGTTAGAGATATTGATACATATCTACAATGTATAGTATTCTCTACTACTTCAAGAACAAATAATAATGAATGTGGCCTTTTGATAGTCATATTCTATATCTAATGGATGGAAAAGTGGCTAAATATTGAAATTTATACTTTGTCTTTGACTAGAAAAAGAATGTACTTACATCTCAATGAGTATTTACAAACAACCATATATTCTATCTTATTCGATGACCAAAATCTTTTGTATGGCCACTTTGAACCACTTATATAAACAAAAAATCAAAATCATTTCAAACTATACTTGCCTTGAAGAAATGGTAAAAAAAAAATGTAGTTCAAAGAATGGTTCATAAAGCATTAGCTTGAAAGGTGGAATGTCCAATTTGTGTAAGGAAGCATTATCAAAAACCGAATGTGGTGATCACATTTTTCATAGCATTTCCATTTTAACAAACAATGATTCTAATAGCTAATGTATTCTCTAGTACATGACTTAGTCCTTTTTTCACCATTGATTCATTTGTTCATTGTGATGCAATGAGTTGGAAAACATTTATTGGAAAAATAGGTAAGACATATGAAGAAAGAATAATAGAAGGTCATGCGTTTTTTTTCCAGTGGTTGTCTTAAATTTTTCAACTATGAAAAATAAACAATGACATAATTACACACACAATTATAGTAGAGTATTGCAATTGCAAAAGGCCAACACAAGTATACGAGATCATGTGTTGGAAAGTGAATGATAGGAATATACATTACAAACCACTTAGAGTGAATATTATAATATCAGATGATTCTAATCTAAAATGGTCAGAAGAATTTTCAAATTAAAAGTCTCAAAAAAATGCATACTTGCACAAAATAAAGCATTTTCTTCGAAACAATTGTGGTAATGTTAAACAATCACAAACAATGCAAATTTTGCGCAAAAAAAAAAAAAGAAGAAGTTTGAAGTAAAAAAGATGTAGAAAATGCCAATCATTTACAACCCACAATGTGCATTAGTAGATTTGCTAGCAAATCACTTCACAAAATAAAACAAAAATTGTGCAAACAAATCACTATTCATGAAAAGTAGAAACCAAAAAAATAAAAATAAAAATAAAAAATTGAAATGTATATGAAAAAAAGTTCAAGACATGCCTAAACATGTATGTGCAGTATGTCAAAAAATAAATTTTAAAATGAACACAACAAACTTTACTCAAAAAGTTTTAAAAATTTTGAATTTTTATTATCAAAGAGAAATGTATTTGTTGAAAATAAGATCTATAATTTTGTAATAGGAAATTGCAACTAAATAATAAACCACGATATGGATATGTAGAATTAATTAGAATGAACAAATCATTAAAATACACAAGTAGCTTGACAAAATTTGAAGAATGACCGGTGTCCCTTTGAGTTGTATTTTCATAAATTTTGCAGCCAAGGTACAAAATGTCTCAATTTATATTGCATGAAACTAATATCAATTTTCCAACATACATGATTATTATATAGACAATGTTGCCATGATAAACAAGTGAAAATTCCATTGTTGCTATTGCACTAAAGAGATACTTGTAATATGTGAAGGCATACCAAAATGGATGGGTGCGATCAAATGCATAAATGAATTCTCTAAAAGAGTTAGGAAAAAGAAAACTATGCATAATGCAAAACACTAAAATAAATAATGAATGACATAATCAATTGAAGAACATGGAAGAAGACAAGCTAAGTCCTAAGTCTTATACTAATATTGACAATGACTGTGATAGTGCCATGGAACTTGAAACAAATACTTTGATGCATGGGTTTAAAGAAGCAAGAACTATACATGCCATCCAAGACAAAATTATTGAAATTGCATCAGCTTAAGGAAAACAACCTCTTAGTATTTTAAAAGATAAATAGGCAGAAGAGGTGAACTTTCCAAGATTACTTTATAGACAACCAAGGGATGATAAAATAAGAAAAAAAAATTTCTATGAAAAAAATTCTACAGTGAGTATTAAAAAATTTAAATCGAGCCTTTTCTTATCATACAACCAACCTATTCTTCAAAGCCATCAAACCACTTATTCAACAAATCTTCTCTAAAAAGATGCGAAACACAAACCATACCTTGAAAAAATATTTTAATAAGATATTATATACATTGATTTCAAGAAAATATGAAATTATTAAAACTATTTGTAATATCTAAAGAAAAATGTCTTTCAATGATATGACAACTAGGTTGACTAACATTATTTGCAAAGTTCATTAGTGCAAAAAAATTTGGGAGTCATTGACTAAAACATTAAAATAATTGTACAACTTGCATCAAACCAAATCTAAAGCATATGAAGAAGAGGAAACTTATGATGCTAACATCTAATCTTTGATAAGGACAAACCTTGTCACTTGTAGTCATTACTAGAAACACACAATTAATGCCATGAAAAAATAAATTTACACAGACGATTCATTCTTTGGAATAGTCGTCGATTATTTCTTTAGTCTAAATTTTAAAAATCAAGGAAATGATCATGAAAACTTCATGATATGGGTTAGAGATGCATCATCATATGGAAAGGATAATAAAATTTCTCTTACATATTTTGTGAACAAATATTTGACATGCAATACTGAACCTTTAGATAGTAAAATAAACAAGTTTCATAGACATCACCATACAAAATAATGTATAAAGATGAAAAAAGGGTAGATGTTGCTATTGTTTCCCACAACCTCCTATGAGGAAAACCAAAATTCTAGAACCATATGAAATTGTAGACAAAAATATCATGCCTATAAAAAATCAAAACTAACTTACAATGTTTGGAGTATGAAAGTTCTGCAACATTTGAAGAATTCTTAGTCAACATAAGAATGACTAAAGATGAATACATTTTGGTCTTTAGATATACAATATTTAAGCCAATGATATTGTTGACAAGAAAAATAACTCACATTTGGAAGAATAAATTTTCAAAACACATGCCACATCTATGGAAAGTAAACATAGATGCACATTATATTATTAAATCATATACAATTGCAATGTATATATTTTCCTATATGAAAAAAAATAAAAAATTCAATAACAAATGCCTTCAACAAAATAAAAATTGGTTATAAAGTACATAAAATTGATGTAATAAACATGATAACAAAATGCGACAATGCCTTGCTCAATCTACAAAAAATGTCTACTCAACAAGAAGTCCACATTATTCTTTGACCCTCTTAGCTCTAGTTCAAGGTAGTGTACATTTATAGAAACTTTTGCTACAAATGATCTCAAAATTATATTAAATAACCCAATGTTGTTAAACAATGAACCAAATGAATTGCCAAATGTATCTTACAAAAGTTTAATTAACCATTATATTGCATGACTTGCAACCTTGATCCATATTTGTCTTGCAGTCTTTATTTCACAATACAAAGTACAAAAGGTAAGGTGATACCAAGAAAAAGACTATAAATAATTACATTTGTAAGGCACAACAAACATCTTGATGTCGATAATCACTATATAGAGAGAAATTGTTGCTATATGTGCCATTCACAAAAGAGAAAAATAATTTAAAAAATAGATTACGAACATGGTAAGAAGATTTCTACCACAACAAGAATGCAATTCAATTTAACATAGAAAAATACATATATAATGTAAATAAACTATGGGCTGATATCAACAATGCAATTAAAGATGAAAATATTTAGGCTGACATTTTGAACAATGAACATAAGATGCATGGTTTAGATAACACAAAAAATGGGAAATACAATTCGGGATTTTTTTTAAACATAATGCGACACAATATCTACAAGAACCACACAAATAAGCCATTATTTTGTAAAGTAACATAAACAAAAAAAGATGGTAAGTATTTTTCTTGCCACTCACATGATTATGGTTTATTTATCTTTCGCTCCTTTCTCATAGCAACATTCTAAAACTAGAAGAAGACATTCTTTCCTACAATAGGACTATAGCACAATAGCTCTACAACAATCCCATTTGTATAATCCCTCGATGGTTTTCTCATTCCACTCGCAAAAATAGATTCTAGTATTCTCTTCTAAGCATCTAGTGGCTTCCATCTGCCACTAGATGTCCCACTTTCCATAATGCTAGAAGACTTGGTTAGCCTAGAATCTATGGAGGAAAAAATAATAAAATTATTTGACAAGAACTAAATAATGATATTTACAAAATCATAACGACCCAACTCACTTATCTGCACCATATTTGTGATTTATTTAATTCTACAGCTCTAAACTTAAAATAATGTAACTGATGTTTGTACCAAAAATGTAGAGAGCTTACCTAATTAAGAATTGTAGGTTACTTGAACTCTAATGGTAGGAAGGGAAACCAAAGAGTTGGTATAAATAAGAAGAAAGAAAACCTCGATCTGGAGAGTTCTCTTGGAAGGTTTCAAATTTTTTTATAGGAGGGGAGATCATACAAGACATAATATGAATAATAGATATTTGAGTGAGTTACGAGGTACTATATTTCCAAGTACTCAAGACCCCCCCAAAAAATCTTATAGGAAACTAAAAAGTAAAATCTTTTCTTATTATTATAAGAGGTTTGACGCAGTGCACATTACTATAGTCAAACCTTATTTTTCATATTGCTTCATTTAGCATCATCAATAATCTCCATAATGGCATTGTACATTCCTCTTTAAATTGATAGAATCAATTTACCTCTCTAACAATAATTTAATTGTAGTGTGCCAATCAACACAAACTCAAAGGTTCTTAACAACTGTAATAGTTGTTCTAAGAGCTTTTTTTAACAAAAAAAAATGTGATTGCTAACTTTTCACTATGGTGATAGAGGAATAATTATTTTTCCTCCTCTTCCACATCATTAAGTGAATGCTTTGAACCTAAGCATTACCTTATTGCCTTCATTTCCCAAGCCAATTCTTCTAACATTATATAGATATCTTGTGTTTATGGGTGTGATCTATCTCCCTCACAAAAGGAATGTACCTTTTCATGGTCTTCAATCCAAGTACACGCATGTATCTTTTTAATTCCTTTATCTTTTATCAATCTTAATAACATTCACATACTAATAAAAATAATTATTCTTCTACCATTATTGATAAACTCTATTTGAAAGAAGAAATAAGAACATGATAGAAAGGAAGAAAATGATGAGGTAGAAGTAGTGAGAGATGATATCTCATGGGTTTTTCTATAGGTAGTGGTATATAAAAGTGTTTTAAAACTATCAACCTCTAAAGTTATCACAAATTAATTTATATAAACTAAAAATTCAATCAAGTATCAAAGGTTTCTATCAATAAATAGAAAGAAAAATAATTAAAGTGTAATGAACATATGGATCTTCAATTGGTGTTGAGAAGGGAAATACTAAGAAGTTAAATACAAGAATTAAATAACATAACTAGATTACTTCTCACAAATGGTGACAATTGCATGAGATGTAATACGTACATATGTCTGATACATAGGAATCTGTAACTTTGGCCCTTTAGAGAAAAAATTTCCATTATAGAATTTGATTCTATTCTTGCAAGAAAATAAAATATTTTTCTAGCATTTCTTAATAGACCTTTCAGAATGCAATTTTTCAGGCTCATTTCTAGTCCCTAACATTCCAGCTCACAATGTTGAAGTTCATTTGTTAGTTTGGGATGGTTTTAAAAAAAAAAATCTAGTTTAAGGATTTTGTTTGCTCTAGGTTAGTTTTAGATCTCATGTTTCATTGCAGTAGTTAAAATGTTCTCTATTTATCACCTTTTTATATAAATAATGTGTGAAATAAATATTGTGTTGCATAGTGTATATATTTTTAGCTCATTTAATTAATTGGTATGACACCTTGACATGTGTGGCATTTGGGAATTAATTTGCAAAAAAGAAGACAACAATTTTCCATTAGTTTTAGGTACACATCATTCGTTGCTTTAGGAAATCCTCACTTATTTCCTACATTATTTAATGGAATTTAATTTCTTTATCAACACATTTTTTTTCATGTTTTAGTTATGAAATTTTTTATAGACTAGTTAGAATTGGACTTGTATTACTCATATTGTTACATTACTTCTCTATTCATTTGTTGATGAGAAAATGGAAGAAAAAATCAGCAAAAAAATGATTACATACAATGACAAATATCGAGAAATATAAAATAGTCACTACAAATATATAAGGGTCAATCGACAACATACTAAAAAATAATAAATTGTTTAGAATAAGCCAGTTTGTATACACTATAAGAGATTGTCTTTTCATTTCTCTCCAAGTATTGTTA
Organism: Cupressus sempervirens; assembly: GCA_028749045.1. NCBI lineage: Eukaryota > Viridiplantae > Streptophyta > Pinopsida > Cupressales > Cupressaceae > Cupressus > Cupressus sempervirens. Next base: position 700,505,709 of record CM053791.1, on the reverse strand, counting down.
TACATGTGTACACTTCTTTGGAGTTATGTAGGTCAACCATTAAAAATTTCATAGAATCTCTTAAAAGAAATGAACTTGAAGCATTATTTTCACATTCACATTCACATGAACTACATCTTGACACTTTAAATGATTTACTTGGAGTTAGAGATGTTGATATGTATCTATGACATATAACATTCTCTATAGCTTCAAGAACAAAGAATAATGAATGTGGCCTTTAGGTAGACATATTCTATATCAAATGGATGGTAAAGTGGCTAAATATTAAAAGTTGTACTTGGTCTTCAACTCGAAAAAAAAGTAATTACATCTCAACAAGCATTTATAAACACCTATATATTCTATCTTGATCCATGACCAAAATCCTCTCCATGGCCATTTTGAACCTCTTGTATTAAAAAAAATAAAAATTATTCCAACCTATACATGCCTTGTCGAAATGGTCAAAAATAAATTCTAGTTCAAAGAATGGTTTGGAAATCATTAGCTTGAAAGAATGGTTCAGAAATCATTAGCTTGAAGAAAGTAGAATAAAAGGTCACGTGTTTTTTTTTCAATGGTTGTCTTATATTTTGTGAATAATTATACAACTATGAAAAACAATATTGGCATGATTACAAACACAATTATCGAAGGGCATTGCAATTGCGAGAAGCCATTAAAAGTGTAGAAAATCATGAATTGCAAAGTGAATGATAGGCATAGACATTACAAATGACTTGGAGTGGATATTATAATGGTCACATGATTCTAATCTAAAATAGTCACAACTAATTCCAAATTAAAGTCTCAAAGAAATATAAATTTGTATGATATAAAGAAGTTTATTCAAAATAACTGTGGTAATATTAAACATTCACAAACAATATCCTTTTTGAAATCCATCGAAAATTCAAATTTCCACAAAATAAAATAGTTTATTTGAAATTAAAAAAAGATGTAGAAAATGACAATCATTTACAACTCATAATGTGCATTCTAGTAGATTTTCTAGCAAATCACTTCACAAAATAAAACAACAAATGTGAAAAAAAATCACTACTCATGAAAAGTAGAAATGAAAAAAAAAAAGAAAAAAAATTAACAATTGAATGGTATATGACAAAAAATTAGGACATGCCTAAACATGTATGCACAGTATGCCAACAACTAAATTTTAAAATGAACACATTAAACTTTACTCAAGAATTAAAAAAAATATTAATTTTTGTTTTCAAAGAAAAAACTACTTGTTGAAAATAAGATATGTAATTTTTGCAATAAGCAATTGCAACTAAAAATAAACCATGGTATGAATATGTAGAATAAATTAGAACAAAAAAGTCACTAAAATCTGTAAGTATCTTGATAGAACTTGAAGAAAAGTGTCCTTTGAATTGCATTTGCACAAATTTGGTAGCTAGGGTACAAAAGGTCTCAATTTAGATTGCATAGAACTATTATCAATGTGCCAACTTAAATGAGAATTATGCAAATAATATTTCCATGATCAACAAGTAAAAAATCAACTGTTGCTAGATTACACTAAAGAGACAATTGTAATATGCAGGTGCATATCAGAAAGGAAGGGTGTGATCAAATGTAATAACTAATTTTCTAAAGGAGTTATATGAAAAAGACAACTATGCAAAATGAAAAATGTCAAAATGAAAAATGAATGATATAATCAATTGAACCATGTGGAAGAAGACAAGCTAAGATCTACTTCTTCTATTAATAGTAACAATGACTATGATAGTGCTATGGAACATGAAAAAAACACTTTGATGTATAGGTTTACAAAAAGCAAGAGCTATCCATGCCACCCAAGACAAAAGTAATGAAATTGCACTAGGTGAAGGAAAATAACTTCTTGGTAATTTTGACGATAAATACATAGAAGAGATAACTTTCCAACATTATTTCATGGGAAACCAAGGGATGATAAAATAATAAAACAATTTTTGTGCGAAAAATATATGCACAATGAGAGTTAACAAATTCAAATCAATACTTTTCTTATCATACACTCAACTTGTTTTTCAAAACTATCAAAATACTTATTCAACAAGTGTTCTCTACCATTTGGGTGTGAATCAATAAAGCAACATGAAAAGGTATGCAATAAGATATTGGATACACTAATTTTAGGAATATATGAAATTTGATAGAATATTTGCAATATCTAAAGATTTTTTGTTTATTTGTAATGATATGAAAACTAGGTCCATTGGTATTCTTTGCAAAATTTATTAGTGCAAAACAAAATTGGGAGCCTTTGACTAAAACACTAAAATAATTGTACAACTTGAACCAAACCAAATCTAAAGAATATGAAGAAGAAGAAGAAACTGATGATGTTTTCATCTCATCTTTGATAAGGAAAGACCTTACTTGTACTTGTTACCCCAAACACATAATTAATGTCATGAATTTTTTTTTGTACATATGATTCATTGTTCTGAAAAGTCATTAATTATTTCTCTATTATAGAGTTTAAAAATCAAGAAAATGAACATGGCCACTCCATCATATGGGTTAGAGATGCACCACTATATGGAAAGGATAATAAAATTGATATAAATTTTTTTTTGGACAAATATTTGACTTGCAATATTGAACCTTTGGATAGTGAAACAACCAAATTTTATAGCCATTGACATGCACAACAATGTAGAAAGATGAAAATAGGTAGATATTGCTATGGTTTCCCACAACCTCCTATGAGAATTTCTATTTATTTTAGAGCCATATGAAACTACAAACCAATATATAATGTCTATTGTTGAAAAAATCTTAACCAACTTACAATGTTCGTAGTATGAAAGTTTAATGACATTTAAAGATTACTTAGTCAATGTAAGAATGACTGAAGATGAATACATTTTGGTCATTAGGTCTACATTGTTGAGGCAAACAATATTGTTGACAACAAAACAACTCATATTTGGAAGAATGCATTTTAAAAAGACATGCCATATCTATGAAAAGAAAATATAGATGCACATTATATTATTAACAAATATGCAATAAAAATGTACATATGGTCCTACATGACAAAAGAAAAAAAAAAAAAACACAATAAAAAATGCCTTCAAAAAAATATACACTGATTGTAAAGTACATAATATTGATGTAATAAACATGATAACAAAACTTGACAATGCCTTTCTCAATCTGCAACAAATGTCTACTCAACAAGATGTTCACATTGTGCATTCACCCCCTCTTAGGTCCAGTTCAAGATAGTGTAAATTCATAGAAACTTCTCTACAAATGATCACACATTTATATTAAATAACTCAAAGTTGTTAAACAATGACCAAATGAATTGCCAAATATATCTTACAAAAGTTCAATTGACCATTATATTGTGTGACCTTTAACCTTGCTCCATATTTTTCTTACAAACTTTATATCATAATACAAAGTAGAAAAAGGTAGGGCGATGCGCAGAAAAAGACCATAAATAATTAGATTTATAAGGTACAACAATTTTTTTGATGCTGATAATCACTATAGAGAGCAATTGTTGATATATGTTCTATTCACAAAAGACAAAAATAATTTAAAAAAGAATTTTCAACATGGTAAGAAGATTTCCACCACAAAAAGAATGTCATTCAACTTAACATAAAAATATACACATATAATATAAATAAACTATGAGGTAATATGGACAACACAGTTAAATATGCAAATATTCAAGCTAAAATTTTAAACAATGAACTAGATGCATGGTTTAGATAACACAAGCAATGAAAAATATAATTTGGAATGAAATTTAAACATAATTCAAAATAATATCTACAAGAACCACATAAATAAGACAATAGTTTGTAAAATAATGTAAACAGAATAAGATGGTAAGAAGTTGTCCTACCACTCACATGATTCTATTTTATCTCTCTTCCACTTTTCTCTCACAATGAAATTCTAAATCTAGAAGAATACATTCTTGCCTTCAACAAGACCATAACACAAAAGCTATACAGTAATCCTATTTATATGGTCCCTTGATGGAGTTCTCATTCCACTCACAAAAAGAGATTCTAGTATTTTCTTCTAAGAATTTATTGGCTTCCATCTGTCACTAGATGTCCCACTTTCCATAATACTAGAAGACCTAGTTGAATTGGAATCTATGGAGGAAAAAACTATAAAATTATTTGACAAGAGTTAAATAATGAAATTTACGAAACTAGAACAACCTAGCTTGCTTACTAGCACCATATCTATGATTTATTTTACCTTGCAACCCTAAACTTAAAATAATGTAATTGATGGTTGTATGAGAAAGGTAGAGAGCTTACCCACTTGAGAATTGTAGGTTACTTGAAATCTAATGGTAGGAAGGGAAACCAAAGAGTCAGTATAAATAAGCATAAAGACAAGGGAGATGGAGAGTTCTCTCAGAAGGTTTCAAAAGTTTTTATAGGAGGGAAGAGTCATACACAACATAATATGAATAACATATATTTGAGTGAGTTATGAGGTATTATATTGCTAAGTATTCAAAACTCCAAAAAAATTTACAAGAAACTAAAAAGTAAAAAATATCTCATTATTAAAAGAGGTCTGACATAATGCACATGTTATATTCAACTCTTATTTTTCAATTTTTTTGTTTAGGATCACAAATAATCTCCATAATAAAATTTTCTAGGGGCTCTTTAAAATGATAGAATTAGTTTTCATCTTTGACAATAATTTTCTAGCAACAATATGGAGGATTAATTTAGTTGCACTATGCCAATCAACACGTACTTGAAGGTTCTTAACAACTGTAATAATTGTTCCCAAATATTTTTTTTACAAACCAAATGCAATTGCTAACTTTTCAATATGGTGACAAAGGAATAATTCTTTTTCCTCCTTTTCTACGTCATTAAGTGAATGCTTTGAACCTAGAAAATACCCTATTACCTTCATTTCCCAAGTCAATTCTTCCAACATTGCATAGATCTCCTATGTCTCTAGCTGTGATCTAGATCTCCCACAAAAAAAACATGTACCTTTTCATGGTCTTCAATCCAAGTATATCTATGTATCTTTTTAATTCCTCCATCTTTCATCAATCTCAATAATATTTAGGTACTAATAAAAATAATGGTTCTTCTACTATTGTTGCTAAATTCCATTTGAACGAAGAAACAAGAACATGATACAAATCAGGAATGTAATGAGGTAGAAGTGGTGAGAGATTATCTATCACATATTTTTTAGTAGGTTATGGTATATAAAAGTGTTTTAAGGATACCAATATCTAAAGTTATAAAAAATTAATATAAAACAAAAATTCAACAAAGCATCAAAGATCTTTATCAATAAATCAAAAACAAAATAATTACCTTTTAATGAACATATGCATCTTCAAATGGTGTTGATAGGGAAATATTTAGAAGTCAAATAAAATAATTAAATAGCATAACTAGTTTACTTTACTTTTTACTATTGTCATTTTTGCTTAAATAGTGACATTGCATGAGACATAATACACACATCTATTTGATACCCTATAATCTGCAACTTTGTCCCTTTAGAGAAAAGTATTTCACCCTATAATTTGATTATATTCTTGGAAGAAAATTAAATCCTTTTCTAGCATCTCTTAATAGGTCACCAACCTCTAGCCATAAATTTTCATGCCCATCTCTACCCCCTCACATTCCAACTTGTAATGTTGTTGAAGGTCATTTGTTAGTTTGGGATGACTTAAAAAAAAAAAAATTCAAGTTAAAAAATTATGTGTGCTTTATGTTAGTTTTAGATGGCATGTTTCATTGTAACAATTAAAAGGTTTTCTATTTATAACTTTTTTTAATAAATAAGGTATAAAATCAATATTTTGTTGCATAGTATACAAATTTTTAGCTCTTTTAATTGATTGGTATGAAACTTTGACATGTGTGGGGAAATTGAGAATTAATTTGTAGAGTAGACAACAATTTTCAATCAGTTTTAGGTATCCATCATTTTTTTTGTTTTAGGAAATCCTTAATTATTTCCTATTGTATTTTATGGAATTTCATTTATTTATCAATGCATATTTGTGTATGCTTTAGTTGTACAAAAAATTACATACTAGATAAAATTGGACTTGTATTGTTAAATTACTTCTCTATTTATTTGCTAATGAGAAAATGGAAGAAAAAAATTAGTGAAAAAATGATTACATACAATGATAGATGTCAATTATGAAATAGACTCTACAAGTTTACAAGAGACAATGGACACCACATTGAAAAAATAATAACTTCTTCAGAATAAGCCAATCAGTGTACACTGTAGGAGATTGTCTTTTCAATTCTTTCAAACTATTGTTACATATGTGCTACACTTATTTGGAGTTATGTAGCGGAACCATAAGCCATTTCATACAATCTCTTGAAAGAAATGAACCCAAAGCTTTATTTCCACATTGACATGAACTACATGTATTTTTACACTTAACATGGAGTTAGAGTTGTTGATAAATTTCTATGACATATTGTGTTCTTAGTGCCTTTAAGAAAAAAGAATAATGAATGTGGCATTTAAGGACATATATTCTATATCAAATGGATTTCGCAAAATGACTAAATTTTGAAATTTTGAAATTTGGTCTTTGACTAGAAAAATAAAGTACTTATATTTCAACGAGCATTTACAAACCACCATATGTTTTATCTTTTTCCATGACCAAAATGCTCTCCATGGCATTTTGAACCATTTATATTAAAATAATCAAAATCTTTCCAACCTATACTTACCTTGTTGAAATAGTCAAAAAACAAATTGTAGTTCAAAGAATGGTTTGCAAAGCATTAGCTTGAAAGATGAAATGTCCCATTTTTTTAAAGAAGCATTATCAATAAGTTAATTTGGTGATTTCCTTTTCTATTACATTTTAATTTTAACAAACAATGATTATGATAGAGAATTTCTTCACCATTACAAGTTTCATTCCTTTTGCAATTCATTTTTTTTGTAATGACAAGGTAGAAATGACTTGCCTTCAAACGTCTCTCAACATTGATTCACTTATTTATTGTGATGAAATGAGATGGAAAATATTCATTGGTAAAATAGGTTACAAGCCATATCAAGAGAGCAGAATAGAAGGTCATCAGTTTTGTTTTGAGTACTTTTCTTATATTTTGTAAATAATTATACAACTATTAGAAAATAAACAATGGTATGATTACAAACATAATTATGGCAAAGTATTGCAATTGTAAAAGACCAACAAAAGTGTACAAAATCACGTGTTACAAAGTGAATGATAGGAATACACATTACAAACCAATTGGATTGGATATTATAAAGTTACATGATTCTAATCTAAAAGAATCACAAGCAATTCCAATTTCCAAAGAATGCAAATTTGTACAAAATAAAGTAGTTAATTCAAAACAATTATAGTAATATTAAACAATCACAAACAATACCATTTTTGCAATCTACAAAAAATAAAATTTATGCAAAACAAACCATTCTATTTGAAATAAAAAAGACATAAGAAATGACAATTATTTACAACCCAAAATGTGCATTAGTAGATTTACTAACAAATTAATTCACAAAATAAAGCAATAAATGTGTAAATAAATCACTACTCAGAAAAAGTACAAACCAAAAAAAATAAAAAATTGATAATTGAAACGTATATGACAAATATTTAGGACATGCCTATACATGTATGCACAGTATGTCAACAACTAAATTAAAAAATTAACACCACAAACTTTACTCAAATTTTTTTTTAAAAATAAGAAATTTTATTATCAAAGAATTTTCTTTTTTTGAAAATAAGATCTGCAAATTTTGCAATAGGCAATTGTAACAAAATATAAAATCATGGTATGGATATAAAAAATAAATCCAAACAAAGAAGTTATTAAAATACACAAATATCTTGACAAAACTTGAAGAAAGCCTCGTGCCCCTTCAAAATGCATCTACACAAATTTGGTAGCTAGGGTACAAAAGGTTTCAATTTCAATTGTACAGAACTATTAGAAATGAAGCAACATGCATGAATATTATATAAATTGTGTTTCCATGATCAACAAGTGAAACTTCCACAATTTCTATTGCACTAAAGAGATGATTGCAATATGTGAATACACACCTAAAATGAAGGTTGGAACTGAATGTAATAATGAATTCTCTAAAGGAGTTTTGTAAAAGAAAACTATACATAATGAAAAATGTTAAAATAAATAGTGAATGAAATAATCAATTTAACCATGCGGAAGAAGACAAGATAAATTCTACCTCTTCTACTGATAGTGATAGTGATAGTGATAATGCCATGAAACTTGAAAAAGACACTTTGATACATGCATTTACGGAAGCAAGAACTATCCATGCCATCCAAGAAAAAAAACATTTAGATTGTACCAACTGAAGGAAAATAACCTCTTGGTATTTTTCAAGATAAATATGTAGAGGAGATGAACTTTCCAACATTATTTTATGAACAACCAAGGGATGATAAAATAACAAAACAATTTTTGTATCAAAAAATTTTCACAATGGGAGTTAGAATATTCAAATAGAGAATTTTCTTATCATACAACCAACTTGTTCTTCAAAACCATAAAAACACTTATTCAACACATATTCTCTACTATTTGCGTGCAAATTTTTAAAGAAAAGTTAAAAGGTAGTAAGTTACTGGCAAAAGATGTGAGGCACAAACCAAACCTTAAAAAATTATTACAAATTCAATATTGGATACACTAATTTGAAGAAAATACAAAATTCTTTAGACTATTTGTAATATCTAAAGAGGACAAAACACAACCTCCTATGAGAACAAACCAAAATTCTAGAACCATATGAAACTATAGACAAAAATATTATCTCTATCGTTGAAAAAATCAAAAGCAACTTACAATGTCGAGAGTATGAAAGTTTTGTGACATTTAAAGATCTCTTAGTCAACATAAGAATGAAGATGAATACATTCTGGTCATTAGGTCTATATTATCTAGGCCAATAATAGTATTGACAAGAAAACAAACTCACATTTGGAATAATACATTTTCAAAATATATGCCACATCTATAGAAAGGAACTATAGATGGAAAATATATTTTGAATGCATATGTAGTAGTAATGTACATATGTTCCTACATGAAATTAATAAAATCAATAACAAATGCCTTCAACAAAATACACAATGACTATCTCAAGGTATAAGGGAAATCATGTGTCACCCAAAAAAATGTACTTAGACTTAGTTTTTGTTTCATGTCTTTACATTTTTGGATACCCATTTGGGTCAAATAAAGGTTCCAACTCTCACAGTTCAACTATCAGTGTGCTAGAAAATCTCAAAAAAATAGGAGCATGAAATCTGGCCATCATTTTGGTGACCTAGAAGGTGTGAATTTTCCAGATGAATGTAATTGTGATTTAGAGCATTCTAGAAAAATAATTAGGTCAAAAGGCCCCACGGTTTGAAAGTTATTGCAGTTTTTCGAGTTTTGCAGACCTCCTAAGAATGCTTCAAAGTTGGGTTAGGGGCATTAAATGACCTTGAAAAGGGCCAAAAAATGGGGGATGAGCACAACTTGTCCATAGGGCTATAGAGTGCTTCGAGATCTTTCTAAAAATGTAAACGGTTCATCAATCAGAGCTACGGTTCAAAAGTTATGCCTCCCGGAAGTTCGGTTACCATTTTCGGATTCTTCTAGATTTGCACCGACTTCTAATGTAGCTTCTGAAACCTTCTATTTGGTTGGTGGATGCCTACTAGCACTTTCTAGAATGTACTCCTAGTCCTTAACCCTTCGAGGTCTATTTAAGGCAATTTCTGGCATTGTAAAAGGCAGTTCGGAGTGGAGTTTGAGAGGAGGTACTGAAAGGAGAAATTATCTCCAGATTTATGCTATTGTAAGCCCTTAGGGCATGTTTTGAAGTTTATTTTCTCTGTACTATTTGTACTAGCTTATTTTCTTAGTTAATATAATTTTCCGTTTCTGTTGTGTCCATTCTGTTCTTGGGTTGTGTCCCCATCAAGTGGTATCAGAGCTGGTTTTCCTGAGTGTGTAGACAGAGCACCGACTGTGAGGCAGTTTGCACCAGGACTGTGTGGTTGTGGGTTTGAGTTAAGAAGATGCCTCCATGAAGAGAGCATGGCAGAAGGACTAGAGCTATTAATCCTGAGGAGGTTAGAGCCCTCCAAAGATAGGTGTAGGCATTGCAAGAGGAGCTCCGTAGAGGAGCAAATGTTGCTACAAGTGATGATAGTGAGGATGACAATGAAGAAGAAGTAATTGGACCAGAAGGGGAATTTGACAGGGAATTTCTGAATCATGTAGAGGAAAGGCTTTTTAGGGCCATTACTAAGTTTGGGAAAAGACCCACAATTGAAGTGGGTATATTTTCAGGAAATCTGAAACCAGATGAGTTGATCGATTAGATCAATGAATTGGAAGAATACTTTGAGTATGAGGATATAAGGGACCTAGATAGGGTTAAGTTTGCAAAGGCCAAACTGAAAGGCCATGCCAAAATCTGGTGGCAAGAGGTCCAATTGGAAAGAAACAGAAGAGGAAAGGAGAAGATCACAAGATGGGATCGCATGGTGGACAAATTGAAGAAGCAGTTCATTCCTGTAGACTACAAGCTTGATTTGTTTAAGAAGATGCATGGGTTAAAGCAAGCAGAAAGATCAGTCCAAGAATAGATAGAGGAATTCTACCGAATCTTAATTAGAGCAGGGCATGCAGAAGCAAATAAGGAGAAGGTTGCTCGTTAGATCAGTGGGTTGCAGCCTAGCATCCAGGAGGAATTAAGTCTGGTAAGAATGACCAGCATTGAAGAGGCATACCAGTTTGCAATATGAGTTAAAGAGAAGCTGAATAAAAGGTTTGAAGGAAGACAAAGTCGGCGCGGTCAAGGAGGAAGGGGAAGTGATAGATCATCTGGAGGACGCAATGAAACCCAAAAGAAAAATGAAGATGTGGGTACTAGCAGGAACCAGAGGAATGAGGGTTTCAACCGCTCCCATGATCAAGACTTTGGAAATCAGAGATGAAGAGGTAGAGGACGTGGACAAGGAAGAGGAGGCTTCTGTGGTACCTATTTCCATTGCAATGAATAAGGTCATTGTGCCTTTGAATGCCCTCAATGACAAGGAAGGACAGATAGGAGAGTTGAGGGCCAAGCTAGGGTTGCTCATGTGGATGAGGATGCACAATCATCACATTCAGAGGATGCAGAAAGAGGAGAGACCTTGGTGAATGAAAGAGTCCTACTAAGTAGTGAGATTGAACTAGGACAATGGAGGAGTTTGTTCCATACCAGATGCAAGTGTGAGGATAAATGTTGTGACATGATCATTAATGGTGGTAGCACTAATAACTTGGTATCAGAAGAGATGGTCTCTAAGTTGAAGCTCAAGAGGGAGAAACATCCCCAACCCTATCGGATTGCTTGGGTAAAAGATGATCATAAGGTCTTGGTAAGTGAACAATGTTTAGTGAAATTCAAAATTGGGAGTTACCATGATGAAGTTCTCTGTGATGTTATTTTGATGGATGTTTGCCATCTATTGTTGGGTAGACCATGGTAGTTTGATAGACATGTAGTACATGATGGACATGCAAACACATACTCTCTGACAAAGGATGGAGTTCGCCACAAATTGAAGCCCATGAAAAAGGAAGGTGAAAAGGTATGTAGCAGTGCTAGGATTTGTCTTGTTGATGAAAGGAAGTTTTTAGATGGCATGAAACATCAGCATATGTGCTATGCTTTGATTCCTAGGAAAGATAAAGAAGGTAGTAGTGAAATACCAATTGAAGTTTCAGATTTACTAGGGGAGTTTGGAGATATTATCTCTAATAATGTTCCAGATGGATTGCCAACAGTAAGGAAAATTAGTCATCAGATAGATCTGATTCCAAGAGCTAGTTTTCTTAACAAGGTTGCTCACAGGATAACTCCTACCAAAACAAAGGAGCTAAATAGACAGGTTTAGGAGTTGTTGAGGAAGGGCTTGATTCAAGAGAGCCTGAGTCCATGTGCAGTACCTGCAGTACTTGCACCAAAGAAGGATGGAGAGTGGAGGATGTGTGCAGATTCTCGAGCTATAAATAGGATCACCATCAAGTACCAATTTCCTTTGCCAAGGATGGATGATATTATGGACTGCTTGAGTGGAGCTCAGTACTTCACAAAGATAGATCTAAAGAGTGGTTATCACTAGATACGGATTCGAGAAGGAGATGAGTGGAAAACAGCCTTCAAGACCAAGGAGGGTCTTTATGAGTGGTTAGTCATGCCCTTTGGATTGACGAACACCCCAAGCACCTTCATGTGGCTCATGAATGAGGTACTTAAGAAGTTCTTGGGAAAATTTGTTATCTTTTATTTGGATGATATTTTAATTTTTAGAAAGACTTTGGAAGAACATTTATTGCATATTCGTAGTGTCCTTGAAAGGCTAAGGGAAGAGAAATTGTTAATTAATCTGAAGAAGTGTAACTTTGCAAAAAAGGAGTTAGTCTATTTGGGGTTTGTTATATCACCTGAAGGTCTCAAAATGGATCCGAAGAAGGTAAAAGCCATCTTGGAATGGCCTACTCCAAGGTCTGCTACTAAGGTAAGATCATTTCATGGTCTGGTTAGTTTTTACAGGAAGTTTATTAGGAATTTTAGTGGCATATGTGCACCCCTAACTGATACAATAAGAGGGGATAGAAAAGAGTTAAAATGGATTGCAGCAACTGCAAGAAGTTTTGAATTGCTGAAGAAGAAGGTAATAGAACAACCTGTGTTGGCACTTCTAGATTTTAGAAAAGTGTTCCAGGTGGATTACGATGCTAGTGGCTGTGCTATTGGGGCTATATTAAGCCAAGAAGGTAAGCCTATTGCATATTTTAGTGAAAAATTGAATGATGCAAAGAAGAAGTATTTTGTTTATGATCAAGAGTTCTATGCAATAGTTTAGGCCTTAAAGAAATGGAGGCATTATTTATTGCCAAAGGAATTTGTTTTGTATATTGATCATCAGGCATTGCAGTACCTAAATAGCCAAGGTAAATTGAATCAGAGGTATATGAAGTGGGTAGAGTTCTTGCAGAGCTATACATTTGTGTTGGATCATAGAAGTGGAAAATCTAACAGGGTTGCAGATGCACTAAGTAGGATATAGTTGTTGCTTACAGTAATGCAGGTTGAAGTAGTTGGGTTTGATGAACTCAATAATTTGTACCCTAAGGATCCTGATTTTGCTGAAGCCTAGAAAGCTTGTAAAGAACCTGTTGCTATAGATAGAACCAAGTGGTTAGACTATTTGATTTAGGATGGTATGTTGTTCAAAGGTAGTCAATTGTGCATTCCAAGGAGTTCCATGAGGGAGAATTTGATTAAGGAGAAACATAATGGAGGGATGGCAGGACATTTTGGTCGAGATAAGACCATTTCCATTCTTAGATAACATTATTTTTGGCCTCAAATTTCACAGGATGTGAAGAAGTTTGTACAGAGTTGCCAGGTTTGTCAAGTTGCCAAGGGGTTTAGTCACAATACTGGCCTATATTAGCCATTGCATATTCCATCAAGGCCATGGGAGGACATAAGTATGGATTTTGTTCTTGGATTGCCAAGGACACAAAGGGGTAATGGCTCAGTATTTGTGGTGGTTGATAGGTTCTCCAAAATAGCACATTTCATTCCATGCCACAAAACTCATGATGTTGTCCATATTGTAGACTTGTTTTTCAAAGAGGTGGTAAGACTACATGGTCTTCCAAGGAGTATAGTTTCTGATAGAGACACTAAATTTGTGGGGTATTTCTAGAGGACATTATGGAAAATGTTGAGAATAGACTTGAAATTCAGTTTCATGCATCACCCACAAATTGACGGCCAAACAGAAGTGGTAAATAGAAGTCTGGGCAATTTGTTGAGATGTTTAGCTGGGGATAAGCCCAAGGGATGGGATTTGATTCTACCACAGGCAGAGTTTTCTTACAATAACTCTATAAATAGGAGTATTGGAAAATCACCATTCCAAATTATAAATGGGAATAGCCCAAGGACTGCACCAAAGCTGAGGAAGATAGAATAAGGGGAGAGGACAAGTCCTGAAGCTGAGGAATTTGCTAAACATATCAAGTGTCTACATGAGGAGATTCAGGCACACATTACCAAGATGAATCAAGAGTATAAAGCTAGGGCTGATCAAAGGAGAAGACATAAGGAATTCCAAGTAGGGGATCTAGTCATGGTGCACTTACAAAAAGAAAGATTTCCAGCCGGTACTTACAACAAGCTAAAAATGAAGAAATTTGGCCCCTACAAAATTCTGAAGAAACATGACTCAGGAAATGCATATGAGGTGGAGCTGCCAGATGCTATTCACATTTCTCCCATTTTTAACATTGCAGATTTAACAGAGTATCATGATGATGGTGCAGATGAGGAGCTGGTGTTAGAGCCATGTCCAATTCCTGCTTCTAAGAAGGAGGAGATAGAAGACATTCTAGATCATCAAGTGGGTAGGAGCACCAGAAACAGGCAGTATGAAGAGTATTTGGTCAAATGGAAAGGACAACCAATCGAGGACTCAACTTGGATTTCAGCAGCTGAGCTTTCCCATTTGGGATTTCCTGTACCATTCATAAAGTGACAAGGTCAATTTTCAATCCACCCTGGTTGTCTGATGTAGGAGCATCCAGAGGTATAAGGGCAATCCTATGTCACCCAAAAAAATTTACTTAGACTTAGTTTCTATTTCATGTCTTTACATTTTTGGATACCCATTTGGGTCAAATAAAGGTTCCAACTCTCACAGTTCAACTATCAGTGTGCTAGAAAATCCCAAAAAAATAGGAGCATGCAATTTGGCCATCATTTTGGTGACCTAGAAGGTGCAAATTCACCAAATGAATGTAATTGTGAGTTAGAGCATTCCAGAAAAAGAATCAGGTCAAAAGGCCCCACGGTTTGAAAGTTATTGCAAATTTTTAGGTTTTGGAGACCTCCTAAGAATGCTTCAAAGTCAGGTTAGGGGCATTAAATGACCTTGAAAAGGGCCAAAAAATGTGGGACAAGAAAAGTTTTTCCATAGGGCTATAGAGCGCTTTGAGAGCTTTCCAAAAATGTAAATGGTTCGTCAATCAGAGCTATGGTTCAAAAGTTATGCCTCCCAGAAGTTCGGTTACCATTTTTGGATTCTTCTAGATTTGCACCAACTTCTAATGCAGCTTCTGGAACCTTCTATTTGGTCGGTGGATGCCTACTAGCACTTTCTATAATGTACTCCTAGTCCTTAACCCTCCGGGGTCTATTTAAGGAGATTTCTGGCATTGTAAAAGGCAGTTCAGAGTGGAGTTTGAGAGGAGGTACTAAAAGGAGAAATTATCTCCAGATTTATGCTATTGTAAGCCTTTAGGGCATGTTTTGAAGTTTATTTTCTCTGTACTGTTTGTACTAGCTTATTTTTTTAGTTAATATAATTTTCCCTTTTTGTTGTGTCCCCATCAATGACCATAAATCACATAACATTGATACAATAAACATGATAACAAAACTAGGCAATGCCTTGCTCAATCTACAACAAAATGTCTACTGAACAAGTCATCCACATTGTTTAAAACTTTCTTTTACCTTTAGTTCAAGAATGTGTACATTCATAAAAACTTTTTCTATAAATGATCACATATTTATATTAAATAACTCAAAGTAGTTAAATAATGAACCAAACAAATCATCAAATGTATCATGCAAAAGTTTAATTGACCATTATAGTGCATGACTTGCAACCTTGATCCATATTTGTCTTGCATACTTTTTTTTCTAATACAAAGTAGAAAAATGTAGGGAATTTAAAGAAAAATGCCACAAATAATTAGATTTATAAGGTACAACAAATATCTCGATGTTGAAAAATTCTATAGAGAGAAATTATTGCTATATATTCAATTAACAAAAGATGAAAAAAAATTAAAAATTAGATTCCAAACATGGGAAGAAGATCTCTACCACAACAAGAATGCAACTCAACTTAACATAGGAAAATACACATACAATGTAAATGAAGTATGGGGTAATATGGACAATTCAATTAAACATGCAAAAATTGAGGCCAACATCTCAAAAAATTATGCTTGGTTTAGATAAAAATAATAATGAGAAATACAAATTGGAATATAATTTAAATACAATACAACATAACATCTACAAGAACCACACAAATACATCATTTGAAATAGGAAATAAAATACACTTATTACACCATGCTAAGTACTAAAGAACAAGCAACCATTGTAAAGGACATATTAGAGATTAAAAAATAAAAACAACCTCAAACCACTTCATTTATTCTTAATAAGAGGTGCTGGAACATGAAAAATATTCATAGAAAAGGTAATATGCTAGGGCCTAGTTCACATTTACAGCAATGAAATCGAAAATAATGAGAAAAAATAAAATATCTTCTACTTGTGTATATAGGAAAAGAAACATACAATATAGAAGAAACAACTTTGCACTCTACACTCCTTATACCATTAAACAATTCCATTTCCACTCCACTGAGCTTAGTAAGATTGGATGCATTGAAAAACAAAATCAAGAACTACAAATAGTGATTCTAGATGAGATAGTTTTGATTGGATGAAACTATTATACCATGTAAACAAGAAATTACATGAAATTATGCAAAAACCAACAAAACATTTTGATGGTCTAGACATTATTTCCCGTGGTGACTTTTACCAAGATGAAGGTCTATACATGATTGTCCATTATTTCAAAATCCAAAATTAGACACTAAATTGCAAGCATATAATTTTTGGCAAGAAGCTATAGCTTACAACAAATAATGAGATAGAATAATGAAATATTTATTGTCATTCTTATTGAATATGTAGAGGATCTCAGAAAAATAATGACATAACATACTTGAATAACAATTGCCCACATCACCCACCGATAGACCCATCATTCCCATTTAAATTTTACTAAAGAAAAGTTGTAAATGTACACAATAAAAATATATTATATTATCTTCCTAGATAACTAATCACAGTAAATGTATTTGATGAATAAGTTAAGTTAGCTATTATAGAACATTTGAACAAAGACAATCCAATATTTAGAGATAAAATAATGCTCAAAAGTGACATTGTAATTGAGATCTATGGATTAAACCATGATATTCAAGATGAATTGGTCAATGGATCAAATAATATATTTAAAGCATCCATGAAGAATGGTGAGATGGGAATTCTATGGATTCATTTCAATGATCAAAAGATTGGTATAGTACAAGCCAAAGAATTGGAAATTTGAACTAATGGATGGATGAAAATTCTTTGAGTTGCAAGACCAACTAAAAGGGTCTCCATTAAAGAAAATATTACTATAAGAAAGAAATTTCTAATATAGTTGGTATGTGCTCAAAAACTACATAGATCACAAGGACTTACAATGCATGGTGTTGCATTTGACCCTTTAAGAGCCTTCTAACATGGACTAACATACATAGCTCTCTCTCACACAAAAAATATTAAATCATTATTCTTGTTGAATCCACTAATAAACAATAATTTTAGATTAAAACAAATAATTAGTGAAGAGATTATGCAACATCAAACATGTGCTACTTGGATTTTACAAAATGATACTCATTAGAAAATAAAGAAAATATGTACTACCATAACAAGCTTGAACACTCGTTATTCCCAATCTCACTTAGAAGACATATTACAATATTATGAAGACTTAATGTCATTAGATATCATTTCTCTACAATAAACTGACTACAAAACATCAATTACAAATAATGCATTGCTAGATTACAATTATTTCATATTAAATCAAAACTATAGTATTATGACTTGAACAAAAATATTCATCCAAATATCACGTTGAAGTAACTTAGTTCTTGAGAATGTCAAAGAAATTTTTCTTTCGCTAATTTTTTCCAATAATTTCTTTTAGATTTGTAGGGTAAAAGCACAAAAATGCACCCTTTTGTAAAGGAAAAGGCCAACATAAGTATAATTGCTCACCTTCAATGACATAAAACTAGTAATTTTATTTAACTTTTGAAAATGAACTAAACTAATGAAATGTATAGAAATGGATGAAGTTTGAGATTACAATTTTTAATAATTATTTGGAATAAGAATTGATATATTCTCTTAATTTTTATAGATAATTTTTTTGTTTTTGAAAAATGCTAAAAATTAAGGGTCTAGTTCCCACCACAAAACTATATGGAAATAAACTTATTTAATTTTGATCTCATACTATGTTGTAGATAATATATATAGATAGAAGAATAAAAAACAAAAACTTACTTTAGATCTATATTTTATTTTTTATGATCATTCAAATTTCAACTCACCCGAAATTGATAGTTTTCATCTCCCACCACATTTTTCAAAATGAATCTATTCTAACTAGAAGAAAAATTGTACATTCTAGAAGAATAATCTCTCCTATAGAACATCATATAATTTTAAACCTTTTTTGATATCATTTAATATTTTTCTCATTTTCAAAATCAACATCTTTTCGAGTGTTAAAATACATGCTTGTAGAATTTTTTATTTACAATATACTATATCTAATTAAAACACTATAAAATCTATATGAGAATATTCCAGACATTGAGTCTATAAAATGGTGTTTATATGTTATTAAAAAAATATCATAAAAAATAGTAAGAGTTATTGAAGTGGGAGTTCTCTGAAATATTTTTTATTTCTTGAGTAATTGGATACAAACTAGTATAAAGCATGCATTTAATAGACATTTCCAATTGGAAAAGTGTGTGAGACCATATATAACTTAGCTAAAATAAATTTACCTAGACCATAGGTTTGAAAAAAAATGATTTTTAGATAGAAATACTCAAATTCTATCATTCTAATAAGTCAACCTAAAAGGAGACACAACTTTGTACTTTTACCCTATAATATCTATGTATGGCCAGTGCCAAAAATTATAAATATCATACACATTGCTGATGATACAATGTCATTTCTACCCCATAAAACTCTACTCTACATAGTAGGTGACTTAAATGTTAACATATTGCAATCCTCCAAAAAAAATGCTTGAAGACATGATGCAAAAGCATAAATTGCACTTGTTACTTGAAAATCCCAACTCTTTGTCAAAGTCAATTATTGATCACATTTGGATGAATAATTAAGAGAATACAACCATAATTCACAAATTATAATCATATTAGACCGATCATGATATTAATTTACCCGTACAACTGCAACTTTCTAGTAATGCTATCACTCTTAGAGAAGGTGATCATCTAGACTCTACTAATTTAAAGTAATCTAGTATTCTCAAATTTTGTTAATATGCATTCAACTTAATGTTGTATTATGAATTTTTAGTTGAAAATTCATTTCTCAATTATATAAAATATTTATAATTTTTTTTTTTCACAGGTATCTTTAAATCATGGAACTCAGTCAAAGCAAATCATCTGATTTAGTTCCTTTAAAATAGCTATCTGAAACCTACAAAAGGTAAGTCATTTACATAGCCTAGTAAAGCTTCTCTTTTCATAACTCTTGTGCAATACAATTT
This sequence comes from Cupressus sempervirens, assembly GCA_028749045.1. Lineage (NCBI taxonomy): Eukaryota > Viridiplantae > Streptophyta > Pinopsida > Cupressales > Cupressaceae > Cupressus > Cupressus sempervirens. The sequence continues at coordinate 700,486,161 of CM053791.1, read as the reverse complement.
TTACCATTAAAACATACCTAATATCGATCATAAATATAACTTTAACTTCTTTTTTTCTTACATGCTATAGAATTTACAAAGCATTCAATTGAAAGAGGCACAATCTTATAAGTTAGGCACAAAAATTGAGCAAAAGAAACACAAGCATGTTTAAAATACATTCGTCTAACTTTCTACTTTCAATATTTATAATTAGTCAAACATTGTGCATGATTTCTATAAAAAATATTTTTAAAAATGACTTTAATAATTCTAAGGTAGATCTTAGATAGTTTGAACAATTTTAGAAAGAAACATATTTAATGCTATTACTTTAGGGATCTTTCAAAGAAGTTAACAATGTTCTATCTTTTATCACTCCAAACCTTGCACGTGAGGAAGACCACAATAAAAAATGGTATGTCATGTCAATAATTTAACACATATAATAACAAAAAATTGATATTTTGAACACTTAACTAACTTATTATTCCAAAATGAATCCTTGTAAAACCAATTACCAATTTCTAAATTAAAAAATAAATTATCCAGTAAACACAATATAGAAGTTGGCCAAACCAAACAAAGGTATTGTTGGAATAACAAATAGGAAAGTAATCTTTTGAGAGGGAGAGGGTGCATTCAAATTTCAAACTTTAGAAATTAAAACTTTCACCATTCATTAGATGCATTTAATATATGAACTAAAATAAAATCTAAAGTAGATGCATCACACACACACACACACACACACACACACACACACACACACACTCTTGACACCATATATGATCATCCAAAAACCCTCCAAATGAGAAGGTAAAACTGGGGTAGGGATGACACCCACAAATCTTTACTTAGCAATAAATTGTAGCCAATTAAGGTTACAAGAGGTTGACCATGAAACATGATCCACTCTATGAAAGGCCTACCTTGTTGAATGCTTACAAAGATTGACCAGTCCCACCTTGTTAGAGGATTCTAACACCCTATTGGAAGTGGGCCTAGTTAAAGGAATTTAGGACATTCACTTGGAATGCCACCTTGTTAAAGGATTTACTATAGTTTGTTAGGAATATTCCAACTAGTAGATTTTACTAAAATCATCTGTTAAAATGTCTGAACATAGATCTTATGAATGGCATTGGATTTCTTGATCAAAGATCAAATCTGCACATTGTTCTTCTTGATCCTTTAAGATCTGATATAACAATTCTATGTCCTCTATCCTCTATTCTACACTTAACTGATTTTGTAATTCTTTAACACTACTAAGTATCCTTGAATACTTACTAAACAATTGAATCATTCACCCCTATTGTCTTTCATCTTTCTTTGTTCTCTGAATACAAAAAGTTTGGGGCTTTGTCTTCCTTATAAAGACTTTGGTGACTTAAGGTTAGGTTTGGATCCATGACTAAGATTCATCCATTTTTCCACTTTAAACCTTCATTTTTTTGATTGGTTGCATGTAATTGCATAGGGAATTTGCATGTAGATTTGTCCTTATCTCCAAAAGATCGAGATCTATCTTAAAGTCATCATAAGAATAGTTTACATAGTGTTTTGTGCCATAATAAACAAATATGTCCAATCTGTGTTACTCAACACTTAAAGTTACTGATGCTCAACACATACTATAATTCTCCTTTTGGATCCACACCTAAACTACTCTGCATCAAAAATATTACTCAACATGTGAATCACTCGACATGGTTTATCTGCTTGGTACTTGAGTGACTCGACACTCATTGTAACTTAGCATGGTCTATATTCACATGTTGTACTTGGCTTGTATTACTAGTTTCACATGAACTAAGTAAATGATTTAAGTGTGTTGACACTTGATTGCCAAAACCAATCTAAGATCAAATGTCTCCCCCTTTGACATGAGTGTCAAAAACACTTGAATATGGCTAATCAATCCAATCTTCTAGAGTATAACATTTCTAAGACTCAGCTTATATATAAAACTTCAAAATTTTCAAAGTTTTGTAATAACCTTTATACCTCAAAATTTATAACTCCCCCTGAGTTAATGTGTCTATTCTGTATCCAAAATTTGTTCTCCATTCTGAGTAGATTTGTCTCTGCTAATATTCTAACTTCAATGCACTTGTGCTCTTTCATCTAATATGCTCTATTTCTGCTTTGTGTTATCTTCATCTTTTGGCTAACTCCCCCTTTGTTTATTCTCCCCGTTTTACTTTTTTCTTTATCTCCCCCTCTAAATATACTTTATCTCCCCTTGTATATTTCTTTATCTCCCTCTTTTAGACACTTATGTCAAATAGGTTATATACTAACTGTGTATTTTTCCAAAAAGGTTTTATGATTTCCATTAATATTCTTAGAGTTGCATCCCAATTTTCACATGCAACATCCAGTGGCTTGAGTTGGATTGCCAACTCAGCTGCTAGGTGCACTAGGCCATCTAGTCTAGAAAGATTAGGATCTTTCTTCAAAAAAATTTCTGCATATCTTAGCTCTTTATGGAGTATTTCCATATGGGGGGTAAGGGAGCCTTGGATATTGGTCAACTTGGCTCTTATATTTGACTCTTCTACTATTAACACAACTAGTTGACTATGTGACTGAAGCAATGCATGAAAATGCTTCTCACTTTGAGCTAGGTTTTGAGGTAGTTCTATACCTAACATGTTTAAATTTCTTTCCAAACTTAGAATTCTATGTTTGGTCTCTTGGGTGAAGAGTGTGGGGTCACACAATTTAGTGTACAATGAAAAAATATTCTCAAGTACCTTCTTCACATCCTACACCATTGTAGATAGTGCAACTTGAGTAAGTGGAATCTAACCAGATATCTTCTCATTCACTTTACTCTGGAATTTCTTCTCTGACCACTCAAGAAGTTTTGCACTTGTGTCAACATCTTCATTATTGACCTTTTTAGCAATTTTTGACAATCATTGTAATAGAACCTTTGTTTCTTCAGGTGTATGAAAGATGAATGCATCCAAGAAGATTTTCTTAATGTCTTGCAATGCTTACTTTTTCTTAAATTCCTTTCTAAGCACTTCTTGGTATTTCTTCTTTTCCAAAGCTTATTGTAATATTTCTATTTCCTCTATAGTCATAGTATCATAATCAAGGAATAATTACCTCTTCATCTAAAGTGAGATCTCCATAGTGAATTACCTTATCAACCTTAGAAGAGCTTGAGCCTGTTGCTAAGATCTACAGGGGTACAACTTTAGTGCTCGACTTTTGAAGGATATTTGTAGGAGCACTTGATGTTGGTAATGTTATCAATGCTTGTATGGCTTCTTGCTCCTTTTGCTTTGGTGTATCCTTGCTCTCTTTAGATCTTCTCTTATCAATCACAATGATTTGAGTTGCACCTTATTTATGTGCTTTAGGTACAAATGCATCTTTTTGTCCTATTTGTTCTTCTATTGTCTTCTCTTCTCCTGCTTGCCTCTGTTCAACTAAATCAATTGTAACCTTTGTAGATGTGTCTATTAATGTTTGAATTAAAGATTGAACATTAGTAGCTAAAGGGATAATAGAAGGTGGTTCTTGTGTGTTCACCTTATCCCTTGTAATGTTAGATACTACCTTTTGAAGTTCATCTACACTAACCAATACTATATTTTCACATAATCTTTCTTGGAGTGTAGATTGATCAATTATCTTCTTTAGATCTTTTGTAGTCAAAGGATTGATGTTTTGAGATGAAATATCAAGAACATCCTTAATAGTTATGGTGTCTATAGGTATACTAGTGTCATGTAGAAGGCTCATACTCAGAATTTGTGTGTCTTGCACACTCTGTTCTTCCTACTGCTAACCAACTATAGCCATGTCATCATTTTTATTTTATGTCTCCTCCAAAATATTATCCTTTTCTTTATCTTCTCCTTATCATCATCTTCATTTCCATTATTTATTCCCTTAAAGGGATCTTCTTCTCCTTGTTTGGCAATTGTCAATCCATAAGTCAGTTTCCACATTAGGGTGGATTTCTTGACAACATCTTCAATGTTATTATGAAGAATGTTGAATGCTTTATATTTTGGTTCAAATCTTCCACCATATTTCTTGTTGGACTTGGTAATCTATCCCCTTTTTTAATTCTGGCATAACATGGGCTAATTTAGATTCTTTGATTTCTTTCTCTAGGTTAAAACAACAATGCCTTTTCTATTTAGTAGTGTCATATAGACTCTTGGACATAGTGCTATCTAATTCAAGTGGGGTGTTCTTGAATTTTGACATAATTACATATATTGACTCTTCAAATAAATTCTTCTCTTTTCTACCAAGTTTTTTAAAATAAAAAAATTTCAGACCGGATAGATTTGCATTGCTCCTAACATTTTCATAGATGTTCTCAAGATCAGATTGTGGTGTATGACTTAACACGCTAAATTAGCTTGTATCTTCTGATTCTATCCTCTCATCATCATCATCTAGTTGTGTAATGTATTTCCTTCTTTGTTTCTTCTGCACTGGGCCTTTTTGTTTTGTAGCCTTAGTATTCTCTTTGGGTTTCTCCTTGGCCTTTTGTGTGGTGGCTTGTGTGCTTTCCTTGGTTGTTGGTGTTGTTGGCTTTTTTGGGTTGTCTTAGAAATCTTCTTTGCCATTGTCTTTTCCATAGGTTGTGTCTTGGCCTTTCTCTTATTTGGCTTTGTTTTTACTAGTGCTTCCTCTATTTCTAATTCCATCTTAACTTTAGACTTCATAACATCATAGTTTTTAAATATTTTAGCACTTTTATCAATCTCCTCTGCTAGGAGTGTTGTGATGGTTGTTGAGGCTTTATCAACATTAGCCTGTATATATGCGTAATCAATATCTATAAGAAAGCATATATCATTGTAATATTGTGTATGATAGTCTCAAAATATTCATTGATTTGCACAACTACTGACCTATTTGTCTTCCAACCAACTATACCAAAGGATGGAAATGTATTTTGTACATAGAAAAATATGTAGACAAGTATTGATCCAAACTTGCACTATGCACTCTTGGTTTTTCTTATTGCTCCAAGGTTCTTAATCAATTGTTTTAATTGAAGCTTGGGCACTAGATCATAAGTATGATCCTTCTCTACAATATTGTTTCCCACATCCACTGCAATATAGGGTACACTATTCAATCTACTTGATTGATAAAATTTATGAGAAATTAACCTTATGGAGAAGTCCAGTAGTGGGTTTGTGATGGTATCAATTGTCATTCCATGTTTGTTCCATTTGGCTTCTATGTTTTTCTCTATAACCTCCTTTGATTCACCTCGTAGAGTCTTTGATTGATCTAGGGTTGGATATCTAGTTACCTTATGAACTATTCTCTTTGAAATTTTGATTGGTACATCTTCCAGCCATAAGCATCCATCGTGTATCTTGCTTAATACTATTTTTATCCATTCTATTTTGAACACTGTGGGGAAGTCTAGAGCATGAGTTAAACCCTTTCTTTCAAAAATCTTGAATTCTTCTTTTAGAATACCATTTTCACACAATTTGTCATAGGCTTTCCTTATTTTCATGTCACTTGTTCCTACTATCTTACAATTATAGCATTTTCTAACATCGTGAACCATTATGACTTTTGGGGGAATCATGGAAAGTGTGTCTAAAAGATCTTTCTTATAAGCTATATCTAGGATGGCTTTGAAAATTTTTTGTTTTACCTCATTACTGACTAGTTGGACATCTAAAACCTATTTTTCTTTTACATTCTTTGAACTAGAAGCCATTTTGTAAAACTAGGTTTATACAAATTTCAAACTGCATAGCTTTGCTTATGAAGAAGACCTTTAGAATTTTGAAGAATTGGAGTGTAATAATTGCTATGATCTTTGTGGACATTTTAAATAGGTTTTTGAATTGTCATCTTGTTCTGCTTGCTCGTGCTTGAATTTTTTATGACAAAAAATGAGTAAATATCGACCATGTACCCTTTAGAACTTTGCATTTAATGCTTAATGCTTTTACAACTATAAACTTGACATCAATGTGATTTCTTTTCCACTCGACAGCTATTGATTTTACCCTCACTCAAAAACTACTACAGACTTGGCAATAACTAACTTTGTCTAGCAACTCAACATTAAATAGTATTTTGCTCAACATCTATAGAAAACTTTCCATACTTAGAAAAAACATGAAAAATTGAAGATTTAACCTTGAACTTTTCACAACATCTTGCATCTTTATTTATGCTAATCTATCCTTTTTCAGCGCTATTTTCTTTTGGAACTAATGTAAGATATAACTTTGAGTATCAATCCCTTATACCTCTTATTTTCTAAGTTTGATGAGGTGTGACTATTTGACCTATTAGGTGAAGTGATCCCTCTATTTGATGTAATGCATCCATCTCTCTTTTTCCATGTCTTGTTCATCTCTCCTCTGATGTGTTCAACATTTGCCTTGCCTTTTCCTTTGTCAAACTTAGAATTCGGTGCCTTTGACCTAGTTGGACAATGTTTACTGATGTGACTAGTCTTTAAATAGCAAAAGCATGTAGTTTGACTTAACCATCTACTGTAGTTGCCACTGAAATTTGTCCTAATGCAATTCTCAGGGATATGCCCATATTCTTGAGAATAATGACAACTTTTTCTTGTGTTGTAATCCCAATTATAAAAGTGCCCATGGCTTCTTTCTTTTGCTGACTTGTTTGGTGACCAAATGGATTTGGATCTATATTGAAAGGCTCTGTGTCCATATTTCTAACAATTGTAGCAGTAACCTTCAATTCTTGATGCATGTACAATTTTGGTTTTGTATTTATGTGCCTAATGACCTTTCTTATTACACTTATGATAGTGAGTCATGTTCTTAGGTTTGACATGCCAATTTGTATTCTTTTGCCTACACACATTAGCAATATGTCCTTTCTTACCACAATAATGACAAGTGGGTTTGGAGTTCTTACCTTTGTTATTCCTTTCTTCAACAACTTTGGATGATTCTCCTTTTTTAGTACTTGTGTAGCCTAGCCTTGATGTATCATTGTTGGATCTAGGGGATTTCAGTAATTTCTCAAAGTACTTGATGGCTTCATTTGGCTTGTTGAAATTTTCAACAATCTCCCTTTCTCATCTTAGGTCATTTTGCAATTGTTCATTCTTTAACTTCAATGCAGTTATCTCAATGTCTTTTCCATTCAACTCATGATTAGCATTCACCATCTAGCTTAGAGTATATAATTACAGGTTGGAGATTCTAGTTAGCTATGTTGACTTCTCTTCTAGTCTATTTGCTAGTGTTCTCTTGTCTTCTTCAATCATGGCCTTGTCTTGTATGACTCTCTTCTTTTGTTTAGTTATCTCACATAGCATCATGGCTTGAGATTCTTGTTCTAGCTTGAGATTTCTTATCTCTTCAACTTGTACTCTATTCTTTTCCATTAGATCTACAATTACTGCATCGAATTCATTGGAGTCTCCATTGGCAAATAGCTTGGTGGTGTCGATCTCTTTGTATTGTGTGTCATTCTCTACAATGGCTATTGCTTTCCTTCTCTTTAAGAATTTCCTTAACTCTTCTTTGGCGTCATCAAGTGAATATAGAATGAGTTGTATCTTAATTCCTTGGTTCTCAATAATCTTTCTTAGTTTGTAGAATTCCATTTCAAGATCTTTTCTCTAAGATCTAAAGGTTCTCCTTCTGAGAACTCAATTATGATACCAATTATTGGAATTAAAAATAGGAAAGTAATCTTTTGGGGGGGGGGGGGGGGGGCTGTGGGGGGGTAAATTAGAAGTTCAAACTTCAACAATTAAAACTTTCACTATTCATTAGATACATTCAATATATGAACTGAAATAAAATGTAAAGAAAATTCATCTAACACACACACTTGACACTAGATATGATCACTTAGAAACCCTCCAAATGAGAAGGTAAAACTATGGTGGGGATGACACCCATAATATTTTACTCCTATAGCAATAAAGTGTAGGCAATTAAGGTTACAATAGGTTGACCATGAAACATGATCTACCTGGTGAAAGGCTTTCCTTGTTAAATGCTTACAAAGACTATTAGGTCCTACCTTGTTAGAGGATTTTAAAACCCTATTAAAAGTGTGCCCGGTTAAAGAACTTTAGGATACTCACTTGGAATACCACCCTACTAAAGGATTTACCACATCCTATCAGAACTACTCCTCCTAGGAGATTTTACTAAAATCACCTACTAAAATGTCTTAGCATAGATCTTATGAATGACATCGCATTGCCTGATCAAAGATCAAATCCACATGTTGTTCTTCTTGATCCTTTAAGATTTGATATAACAATTTTGTGTCCTATATCCTTTTTTCTACACTTAACTGATTCTATAATTCTTTCACACTACTAAGTCACCTTGAATTCTTACTAAACAATTCGATCATTTAGTACTGTTATCTTCATTCTTTCCTTGATCTCTCAATAAAAAAAAAGTTTGGGGCTTCATCTTCCTTATAAAGAATTTGGTGGCTTAGGGTTAGGTATGAATCTATGGATGAGATTCATTTATTTTTCCACTTTAAACCTTCCTTTTTTTATTGTTTGCATGTAATTGCATAGGGAATCTGCATGTAGATTCATCCTTATCTCCCGGAGATCGAGATCTATATTAGAATCAGGATAAAAATGGTTTACATAGTTGTTTGTTCCATAAAAAACAAATATGTCCAATCTATATTACTTGACACTTAAATTTACTAATGCTCAGCACATACTATAATTCTACTTCTAGATCAACACCTAAACTACTTAACATCAATTGTCTTACTCGGCACTTGAATCACTTATCATGGTCTATCTTCTTAACACTTGAGTGAATCAGCCACTGAGTGACTTGACACTCATTGTAACTTAACATGGTCTATATTCACATGTTGTACTTGGCATGTATTACTATTTTACCATGAATTAAGTAAATGACTTAAGTGTCTTGATGCTCAATTGTCAAAACCAATTTGAGATCAACAGGTATTGCTTTGAAAACTAATATCTACCAGCATACTTCCTTTACCTACCTCATATTCTAGATTAAATCACGTTTACCATTTATGATTTATTATTTAAAAATATATATAAAATAAATAATTTATTTCTAATTACTAGTTCAAGATCATTGCCTCCAAGGACTAGTTCTATTTTTGATATCTGTGTACACTATATGAGGTCTCTATTTGAAGGGGATGTGCTTATTTTTTATATTAAGAAAACAATTTTTGAAGGGTCCTTGAAACCCTTTACAAAAAAGATTTAGAGATTAAACATTACAACCCACAAATAAAAAAGTCAGCAAAAAAGGCGAGAAAACAGAATGATGACACAAAATAGCCAAAAACCAAAAAAGATTTTGAAAGAGCTAGGGGGAAACAAGAAATTAACCTATTATTTTCATCATTTCTCATGCTTTCTCCTCTAGCATATCCATCTTCTCAACAATAAATTTGATTTGTTTGATCTTAGAGGAAACCATGGTTGTCATCTTCTTAGTAGTAGCCCTAGTCCTTCTACCCATTCCTTGTTTTTAGCAATCAGTCTAGCATCCTTCATCATAGAAAATAATGGATTTCTTCTTTGGTGTTCCCTCCATATTATTAATAATAATATTTATGTGTTGGTTGGAGGCTTTAAGAATGTTATAGCTTTGTTCAACTATACTCCAGAGGGTACTATCAATAGCATTGACTTTGTTTTCTAGCTCAATCACTTGGGCTTCCACCCTATAGAATGTGGCCAAGTCAATTAGGGACCTAGTGGGGGAATTATAATTTTTTTCTCCATCCTACCCCTTTTTGTCATTAACCTTCTCCTCAACCATGGATATCCTATCCTTTAGACCCAAAATCAAATAAAACATCCATTTTATTGATATGAAGTTATCAAGCAGGTTGTTCCTAACATTGTTTACGAGGTCCATGTCTTCCTCTTTATTGGTGTCAATAAGGATGACCAATGAAGGGTCAATTAGATTCTAGTGGTCCACCTTACCTAGATCTATTTATTTGACCTTTAATTTTATTATTTCTCTCGCAATCCCCGACATCACAAATTTTAAGGACATATTTTTCTAGGTAAATTTTCTTGCTTTGCCTTATGGATGAGGCTATTGTTGGCATATATTTTTTCAATAGATGAAGGGGCAGGGATTGAGAGCCACCATACTAGTCCTTGATGAGATCTAGGGGGAGTAATCACCTTGGTCATCTTTTGTGCTTGCTTTCCATGTAGTTTTCTTCCTTAGCACCACCTTAGAGGGCACACCCTTCTAGCTATCAATATCCATATCATCCCCATCCTCCTCATAATCATTATAGAAAATGACCACCTTAGCTTTTTTATATGTCTTACAAGATTTGGCATTCTAGGAAGGCTTTCTCTTCTTGAAAGTCTCCTTTTATTGTATCAACTCTATATCTTCCTCTAACTCTACTAAGTCTTCCTCATAAATATTCTCTTCTAACTTTTCCTTCTTCTATTTTTGGAGGCATATCTACTTTTACTTGGTGATTTACTAGGGGTATTCTTAGTGGAATGCTTACCCTTTCCTTTGGAATTCAACCCTAAATCATCATCATCAGAATGTATCCCTTTACTGTCTTTGGTATCAAAAAAACCTTAGGAATCCTTAGTATCACTATCCACAGTTTCCTCCTCTCCCTTCAAGTTAGGAAATTTCCCTATTGAGTGGTCTTTTATATGTTCATAAATGAGTAACATGAGACCCTCATTTAAGGGAGGATTGGCAAAAATTTCTCCCTAATGCCCTTAATACTAGCACTTAAAGAAGATAACAGGTAAAAAGGAATAGAAATCTTGGTATTATGTCTAAAATGATTCAACAAGATAAATTGATATAAGGAAATTCTAGAAAATATGGTATCCAGAGTAACATAATAGATAATAGCTTGCATGAAAAATCTCCAAAGTATACATTTTGGCTGAAAGTAGGTGTTACCTTCATCTTTCACAAGAGCCTCTCTTTCACTAGGTTCCATGGGGAAATCATCAATAGCTACACCAAAAATCTTATAGTCTTTTCAAAACTTCTTCCCATCCATTGGTATACTAGTGACAGTAGAGATAAGCTCCTCATTGATGATATAGTTTCTCCCTTCTTGGCTCAAGGACCCATCATTACATTTCTTCTAGAAAAGATTGGTACCCTCAAGGTTTTTTGCATCAAGTTTCACCATGAAGATGGTAATATTCTCACCCTTCAAAATTTCCCAAATCCTTGTGTGTATTTTCTATTTTTCATAGTTGTATGGTTCTTGTCTCTAACTTTGGCCTCACACCTTAGTTATGTGATTCTTGATTATTAAAGAAAAATTGCTAAAACTGAACAAAAAAAATCACCTCCAAAAAAGAAGAAGTGGTTCTCATAAGCACCCAAAAAGAATGTAAATTGACATGAAGATTATAAAACTTTCCTTTTTCATAAGTTTCCTTACACTTCAAAACAAGTGAATCAGTCTTTCTAGGCATGTCAATCTCTATTCATAATTATTCCTACCTTGTCATTTATGAAGTAAAAAATAATGTAAGACATGATAGTCATCTCATCACCCTTCCAAGTCATGGTTCCTTGAAACCTAACCACATTATTAAAAATCATGTCACCCAACACATTATATTCATGATAGACATGATAAATATGCTGGCGTTCCATGGAATTAAGAATAATTTTTGTTTCCATTATAATTTTTTCAATAATCCAAGAGGGCCTAGTTTTTCCTTTAAGGAAATTGATAATGTTCATTGAATCTCTTTCTTAAAAGATTGGAAATGCCTATTGGTAATATGGCTAGGTAGATATGTGAGTGTTTTCATTTATGGAAACATATATATTTTGGTATTCCATTGGACAATTTGTAACAACACAAAGATAGATTCGGTATGTATGGATGACAGAGTATGAGTTGGCATGCATGTAGTTGAGGATTGATAGTTGATAGTATCATGATGTTGTATGTCAATGCATAGATCAATATGAATAGTATGGTGAGAGTTATAGAGGAAGTACTAGTGCAAGTAACTAACAAAGAAGCATAGAGCACAATAGTAAAATGAATTGTATAGGTTAAGGAATTATTTTGGTATAGCTATGATCTTGGTGAGTGCTATTCACTAACACTTTAGGGTTTTGGTGAAAAGGTATGTACCATGTGGTATTAGAGCCTCCACCCAGGTTTGAGTCTCAGAGCAGGTGGAAACACTAGTATTGTATGTTTTTTTGGGGCTCATATGGCCAAGGGAGGGACCACTATATGGGTGCACATCCAACTCAAAGTCTGGACCACAGAGCATGGTTGGATGTTATGATCTTGATGGGTGGACTTTACTAGTACCTTGGGATTTTGGTGTAATGGTTCATACCAACTATGATAGACTAACATCCTAGACATTAATCCTAAGTTATATTAATAATTATCCAAGTGTGTGGAATTTGTAAGGCTAATTGATCGAGAGTTTTGATAAATTAGCAAGATATAAGTAAAGATAATACCTTGTGCAACTAAAGTGACATAAATATGTGATGCAAACTATTGTGAAGGAAGTATATGTGATATGTGAGATTTATGTGATACAAAATCTAATTAATGTTTAGAGAAAGTGTGAAGTATGATAGTGGAATAGTATTCTATACATATATCTATAATTATGAAGAAACTTATTTGTCTATTGTATGTTAGGACAGTGGGATCTTCTTGCATACATTATAATTGTTCTGCCAACTCTTAATAGGGCTGAGGATTTTAAAAGGGCAGATGCTTCTACCTAGTCCTCTAACAAGGACTCAAGATACTATATGTATTTGATAGAGTCCTAACAGGGTCAATATCTCTAACACGATTCTTTTTTTTAGTGGATCATTTAGTGGATACCATCCCCACTAGGGTTTTCCATTGGATAGGGTTTCCCTCTTTAACAAATAATGGTGTTATAAGTTTACTATGTGTATGGTTTTATTTACTATTCAACACTATTGGTTTACTTTCATATGCATGTCACAAAGTTACTAATAATATCTAGTTGTGGGAAAAAAATTGTAGAATACTGATTCACCCCTCTTAGTATTATCTATTTCTAACAATTGGTATGAGAGAATAGTTACTCAAAAGAGACAAAATAGCTTGATTAAGATCCCAATGGATATGAAGTAATTAAAGATAAGTGTTGAACAAGCTCTTGAGAAAATTGACCTTCTTACATAAGATAGAGATTACCTAAAAGATAAGTATAAAGATGCTAAAGTTTACATTAGTAAATTTAAAGATAAGATTGATGATCTAAATTATAGGATGAAATCAAAAGAGAATATTAGTGATAATGATGAATTAGGAACTCTCAAGAAAGAAAATGAGATATTGAAACATGAGTTGAAAATTGTTGAACTTGAGTTTGAAGAAGGATGATAGAAAAATTGAACTAGATCTGAAATCAAAGAATTCAAACCTAAGATCTTAGTTCTCTTAAGTAGCATCTGAATTATATTATATTAAGATAGAGCATGCAAAATTAGAAAAGTACAATAATATTTTGAAATGATAATTGACACAAATTAAACAATAGTTAGAGAATCTTTATTTTACTAGTGAGAAAATTGATGAACAACTATTTTACCAGACATTGGATGATAAGAGAGGCCTTGGATTTCTTATTGGAGAAAAGTCAACCAAGAAAACTAAAATTGGGAAAGAACCAAATCTAGTTGTTGAAATACCTAAGCCTAAGGAAACTGATTAGAGTATGATAGAATCAAGTATATCAACAAAAGTAACTAAAGAAATTAAGAAAGTTGATTTGTTTGAGAAACATGACAAACCTAAGGAAACAAAGAAAATTAATCCATCTAAGAAACATGATGAACCAAAGAAAATAGAATAGTCACCTAAGGAAGTTAGACATAAATTTAGAGGTAGATATTTTATATGCAATAAAGTTGGTCATATTAAGAAAGATTGCACAGATAAGTCTTTTAAACCTATCACTAATTTCTTTTGTTATAATTGTCATCGTTATGGTCATAAAGAAGTAGATTGTAAAAAACCTAAGTTTGATAGTAGTAATGGAAATAGTAGAATGTTTAAGAATACTAACCTTGTAGGTAATGAAAGAGGGAGATCACAAAGTAGATCCAATCATGGAGAAAGACCTAATAGAGGAAGGAACTAGATTGTATGTTACAAATATAGCAATCCTAGACATATTGCAAGGAATTGCAAAGAACATGATAGTAGAATGAACCAATCAGAGAATTAATGCAATTGTATGTTAGTTATGTAATAAATTTTGAAACATAACAAGATTTTTTAGAATGGATAGAAGTAATTTTAATAAGAATCCTAATTATAGAAGGAACAATAACGAAAATGATAGAAGAAATGGTAATGAAAGTAATAATAGTCTAAAGGAAACACTCAAAGATCATGTTGATGAATTCAAGGAAGTATTTGTGAAAGATACCAATCCAAAAACAATTCATAAAATTTTAGAAGTGTATTATTTTGATGCACTTAATGGAAGATTGAAGTCAACAAATTTTTGTGACTAATCGCTTTTGAATTAAGCAGTTCTAGTAGAAGCAAAGCATTAGTTGATCAGAATTGAGGTTATAGAGAGAATTAGATGTTGTGTAGGACATAGTGAGGAAGCTATGGTTAAGTGCACATGAATTTTTATGATCATAGTAAGTTGTATAGAAGAAAGAAGTCTTACTAGTAATCAGGAACATATTTTGAAGATAAAGTAGATACACATTTAATGCAAAGTTAAATTTGAAATGATACAGGGTTAGCAAAAAAGATTTCTAAGTACCATTTGTTAGCGTAAATAGTTTGGAGAATTTCTAAGTGATTTGAATTTTGATTAAGAGAAACTTGAAGCATTTGAAGTGCAAAGTTAAAAGAAGCTCTAATACTTAGTAACAAAGGTATTTTAGAAAGCTTTCAGTTGGAATTTTTAGCATAGTTAGTTAGCATAATGACAAGCTAGTGTATATTTTTGATTTATGGAGGAGTAAACAAGATATTTAGAGGGGGTTGGTAGGTGGGGTGAGGTCAGGGGAGGGTGAATCAGAATCTATAATAATTCTTACCATTTCAAAAATGCATCCACATCCAATAATAACGAATGTATGCAATACGGTAAATGTAAACATTTTGTAACATGTAAATCAATTAAATCACATGCATGAAATTAATAACACATAATAAAATATTTGTTACCCATAAACCCAACAATGTGAAGGTAAAACTAGGGTGAGGTTGACACCCGCAAATCTTCACTACTATACTAATAAATTTAACCAGTTAAGGTTCCAATCTTTGACCATAATATATGATCTACTCTATGAGGAGTTTTTCCTATTAAAGACTTAATGAACTATTAGGTTTCACTTGATTAAAGGATTTGACAGTTACAACTAAGGACTTTATTAGGAGATTTACAAAGAGCTATTAAGACCACTTTACTAAGAGATCTATACTGATTCAAGTCTAGTAAAACTAACTCAATACCAGACTCTCAATTTTCTCACCAAGCTAATTTCGAGACTTGTCCTTGCTAATTGATCCTCTCCTTTGATTTGATACTCTTTTCTTTTCCTTCCACTTTCACTACTTATGAATAATTCACTTGTTCTATTAGATGATAAAAAAACCCTTTAGTGACTTCTGATCTCCTTCTCTTTTCTTCACATGCATGCATATGACCACTTTCTTAGCTCTCATATCCTCTTAATCTAGGTTTTTATCATCACTTTATAAAGAATCCATGAAGAGTCTTCTCAAAGTTTCCATGTTTTGACTCTTCATCTTGAATGTTGAATATACACATCGAGATATGTGATCTGTGCCATGTAAATGTTCTATAACAACCTCAAAAAGTATTAAATGTTCTATAAAAGCCTCTTCAAAACTTTAATATACCTTCCAAGTCAGTCTGATAATCATTTTGCCTAAAAATCTCTTTCATTCTTTACTTTTATATTAATTCTACATTGCTCAACCTCTACTATTACTGGTAGTCATAATTTCTATTTCTTGGTCTTTATTAAATTCTAAATGCTCAACATATATTGTGCTTCACATATACTATATCACTTGGTACTTGTATACTTGGAATCATACTTGGTCATTAATAATTTTCTCAGTCGCTATATGAGCTTGGTCTATTTACCATACTTTACTCAGCTTATGTAGAGTAGCTCGGTTGCAGTGATGACCATATGAATTTTCCTTGTGGATGACTAAGTGATTCCCACTAATAGACAAGAGAGATTAAAGATAGCAACAATCTCCTCCTTTGACATTAGTGGGAAAAAACATTGTTTCATATTTACACTTTTTCATATCAATACAAAAATGAATGAGCTTGCCCCCTAATTCTTATGACTTGTGAAAAATGATTTAAAAAATTCATTGCAACCTTTATTCATTATCTTTACTTGATTCTCCTTATATATAATCTTCTCCCTTGTATACATTTCCCCCTTTTTTTTTAACACTTGATGTCACTACTGCTAGGGTTGAAAGAGTTGAAGTAATCCATATATTTCAATGAATTCCTTGCAAACTCTGGTAATCATGGCCACTACATGATTCCATTTAGTCTTTCCTACCTCCAAAATTTGATTCTATAGTTGTAATCTTGCAACTAAATCAATTAAACTCTCAATGATTGATAAGTTATGATCTTCTATAGTAAGATCTTGGGTTGTTTTCAATTCTCTCCACATTATCTTCAATGAGTTACCAACATTGCCTAAATTAAGATTGACTTGAATCTAATGATGCTATCAGTTTCTCAAAGCTCATCCATTGAACCTTGATCATTTAGTAGAACATTGGAGTGATCTATGCTAAATCCTATTGACTCTGAGATAACACTACTAGATGTCATCATCTCAGCGTAAGTCTTATCTACCTATTCCTGAATATCATTTGTAAATCTTGGCACATATGAAGAAATTGTTTACACCTATTGTACCTTCTATACAATATCCATAATTACCTTTTAATTTTCCTATAATAGCACCTTCTTCACTTCTATGGTCATGAAATCTTTATCCTAACCTTGGTCTCAACTCTTCTTGCTGACCAATCCATCAACTTATTATTAAACTCAAAATTTTATGCACTAACTTGATCAATGATATGTGTAATTTGATTAATAGTAGATGAATCTTCATCTATGTTCTACATGTCAAAATCTTCAATACAAATATGTTTTACATCTTGTAATGTTTGTTGCTGCTTTAGCTCTCTCAAGAGATCTTCCTATCTCCTTTTTTGTTTGAGAATTTCTTGTAGCAAAAGGTTTTGCTGCAAGGTTATATTTGCTAGATCAAATTGTGGCATCTCAATATGCTTATCCTAACTAACTTCATTATTTGGTGACATTTCCTTTATTTCTCCTCTCTTCATTTTCAATAAAGGAGTGTTACTGCTCAGAAATGCCTTAGGAGTTGGTAAAGGGATATCACCACTCGATCTCACTTGGGCATCTATGCTTGAGAAAAAATTAGTAGTACTTGGTTCAACCTTATTTTATTCCATGTTTACCTCAAATTGAGGTGTTGAAATAGTATTATTATTGTTATCAACTTCTTTATCTTCAGCATCTTCTTCTTCATTCATGTGCCTTGACTTCTCAAGTTCTAGAGTATCAAGGGTGTTAGTATGTATATGAGACACGTTGTCTTGTAGACTCAACACACTTGAGCTATGTCCACTATTGTTTTCATCATCAATATTCATAATTTATACCTTCTTTTTTGTAAGACCAAATATGCTTTTACACAATACTTCACTATGTTTTCATATAGAATCATCTTTATTTTATAAAATCAAGAACATTTTTTATTTAGAAACAAATCTTCGCCTATGTTGTTTCATAAATTTATCAGTTTGTTCTTGAGATAAATCAGGCATAACTCTGATTAGTGTGTTAGTTCTTATTTGATTTTTTGTTACTTCAATCTGTTTTCATTTCCTCTCTAATCTATCAAATAGATGCTTGGGTATCTTGTTATCTATTACACTAAGAGTTAGCCTTTGATTTGAAATCATTTATACCATAGCTTCATCCAATTTATTATTATTGTCTAATGTATCATATTTCACATGTTTGAAACTAGTTAAACCTATAGATCTTCCTATGATGTACATATCCCTTCAATAGTTTTGATCTATCTTATAGGTGGTCCTCTAACCAATCTCCTTCTCCTAGTTTGAGGTTCACTTGATTCATTATCCTTTTCTACTTTCATTTTTATAGACTTCTTGACAATAGTAGTTGCCATGGTCCTTGGCTTAGTTGGTGGTGGAGGTGTTGTTGTCTTCTTCTTCTTTGACCTTTGAGCCTTCTTTCTTGGTAGCATAACAATAGCTAGGGTTTTACCCTTCTTCCTCTCTAGCTTCTCCTTCCTCTTCATCACTATCCTCTTCTTCATCTTCACCAAGACCTTGACTCAATCGCAATGGTTCTATACCCTTGCCTAGGTGCCTAGTTTAGCTTCTATGTATTCAATCATCTTCTTCCTTTCATTTTCTTTGGAAGCTATCTTGATGCTTACTATAATCCTTGCCTTTTCTTCTTCATATCTTCCAAATGGTTCTACCTTGGTATCTATTTCTTCCTTCAATAATGCATTAATGTCTGTACTCACATCATCACTCTCTATTTCATATCCAAAAATTTCTAAGCATGCCTTCCTTAGCTTTACCGCTTTCACAAATGTGTTATCCATAGTAGCAAGAAAAAAATGTCACTGCAATATGTTTTGAGCAATTCCTCTAGAATTCTCATTCTTCTTTTAATTCTTTACTTGAATTCATAAAAATACATGTATTCATTGCATTAGCAAAATTGTCTTCCAACTGAGTAATAAACTCATTAATTTTTTTGTTATTAGTTTGTCTTGTTACCATACAACATTTCCTATTCCAGAAATAACTTTTAGATATAAAAGAATGTATAGACAATTAGGGAACCAAACTTACACATTGAATTATTTTCCTTTCTTATTGATGATAGGTTTTCTACCAGTTGTGTCATTTGCAACTGAACAAGACCATACTCGTGATCTTTCATCACAATCTTCCATGCTTGGTCCATAGTCGTACACAAAACACTATTTAATTTTCTAGATTGATAGAATTTGTGAGCAATGATTCTCACTTAAAATTCTATAAGTGGATCATAAATTCTTGTAATGGGAAAACCATACCCATTTTTCTCAACTCTTGTATTAGCCTCAAATTCTCCTTGGCTCAAGCATCACATGGTTTTCATCCTATCTAGTGTTGGATATCTAGTAAGCCTATGCATCATCATCTTTGTGATTTCTACTGGTCCATCCAATAGCTGATACTTCATATCATGAACTCCTTTTGAGATGAATTTAATACATTCTATTCTAAAATTTCCTAGTAATTCTAGGGCTCGATTTAACCCTTTCCTTTCAACAATTTTGAACTCATCCTTTACAATTCCTTCATCACACAACTTCTCATAAGATTCTCTAATTCCTAGTCTCTAACATCTCTAACTTTACACATGTCACAACTTCTAACATTGTGAATCATGATGACTTTAGGTGTTGTTGAGCATAATGCAGCCATTGAGTTTCCTTTAACAACAATTTCTAGAATAACACAAAATTTAGATGGAGGACCAGTGTCACTCAACACCAATTGAATTTTACTAACCTTTTGGCTCATTCTAGTAGTTGATGAAGCTACCATGATCATAACTAGGATTTTATGTATTTTCTTCTTTTGATGCTCGACACTTGATCATGCTCTTGTTCAAGCATTTTGATTAATTCACTTCTTGAGATCTCTAATAGTTTCTTGAATTTGCTTGATCATTTGATCACTTAATCACTTTGAGCTCTTAAAAGAAATTTATCCAAGGAATGAAATAATTTATTTGAATTTTTTTATATACCTTTCCTTTTGATCGATTAGGTTTTTCATAAATTCTTGTGTACTTCATTGAGTGGAAGCCAACTAACACAACAAATTTGTCTCTTCTATGGCCTTTGGTCTCTATTATAATTCTTGGTCTATGTTGCAACACTTGATCAACATAGAAAAAATATTGATACTCAGCAACCATTTACAAAAAAATTTCTCTTGCACCTTACATATGTAGTTATGAACATCTAGCACACATTTATGTAAGGAACTGATGTACGATGTACATTTTAGGTGTTCAGTTCCATACATACCTTTTTTTCTTTGTTAGAGATGATATCACCACCTTATCCATTGGAATGGGTGACCTTAGGTCTATTAACTCCACTATTTCCATCTTTTGGTTTTTTTTAAAATTTTTGGTTTATTAAATTCCTCACTTTCTCAATATTTCCCTTATCCTTTTTATTTTTATTTTTTGAATGTACTTGATTTCTGCAATTCTTGCTTTGACATCCAAACTTGTGACATTTGGAACATGCATTGGTAGGTGAATAATTCTTCTTTCTCCAATTTGGCTAATAGGATAATTCTCTCTGATTTGCATTCAAATGCTCTATGGCCATATTGTTTATAGTTGTAGTGGTACCCTTCAAATCTAAGTGTAGTAGGCACATTCCACAATCTTGAATTTCAATCATGTACTTGATGTCCTTATTTCTTATAGTAAAAAAAGTAACCAATAAACCTAGGTTTATATTTTTTCATACCATTTTTTCTTTGATAGATATTTATAGTATGATAAACTTTTACATAGTGATAGCAAGTTGGTTTGTCTTTTGGTTTTTAATTTCTCATTTCTCCATTCCTAGATGATTCTTCTTTCTCAATGCATGAATATCCTAACCCATTGGAACAACTTGATGACTTCATAAGTTATTCAAAATATTTAGTTTTTTGCTTTGGTTTGTTGATTCTCCATAGATTCTTTCTCATTCTTCAATTAATTCTTTATTATCTCATTGTGAGATTTTAGGTTGGCAATAGCCATATCTTTGTGATTTAGTATCTAATTTGTAGTATTATTTGATTCATCAGATCCATTTGTGTATTTGTGAGCTTTTGCACATTTGATAACCTTTCCTCTAGTCTGGTGACCATTACCCTCTTGTCATCTTATGCCATTTTTTTGTCTTCTTCAACTTTCTTTCTTTGTTTATTCACTTCACATAGTGTTACTGATTGGATTTCACATTCTCTCTTTAGTTCTCATATCTCTTCATTGTGGAGTTTTTTATTGTCTAGAAGTTCAACACATGCTTTGTCATTATGATTGATTGGTTAAAATAATCCTTCAGTTTCAACTTCTTCATAAGATAATTTCTTTATCTATATGGAAATTTCCTTTCTCCTTTTTAGGGAATCCTTCATATCTTGTCTTGCATGTTCTAACTTCTATAGTGAGAGTTGGATGTTCATCACTTGATTGACAATAGTCTTATCTAGTTTGAAAGCCTCCATATTCCAAGCCTTTAATCTTCCTTCAAAGAGCCAATTATATGATACTAATTGTTGATGTATAGAGAAGTAAACTAGATACTAAGAGTAGGGTGAGTTGGGATCTATAAAAATTTATACCTTTTCACAAATTCATCCACATCCAATGATAACTTATGCACGTAATACAATAAATGTAAACTTGCCTTAACATGTAAATTAATTCAATCACATACATGAAAGTAATAACACATAACACAATATTTGTTACCCATAAACACTCCAAGGTGAAGGTAAAACTAGGGTGGGTATGACACCCAAAAATATTCAATACTACAGTAATAAAGTTAACCAATTAAGGTTACAATGTTTGATCATAATGTATGATCTAATCTATGAGGAGCCTATCCTATTGAAGACTTAAAAATTTGTTAGGTTTCATCTGGTTAGAGGATTTGACACTTACAACTAAGTAAGGACTTTATTAGGAGATTTGTAGTGATCTATTAAGACCACTGTATTAAGAGATTTACCTTGATTGAAATATGTTTAAACTAACTCAATACCTAACTCTCAGTTTTCTCTACAAGCTAATTTCAAGTCTTTTCCTTACTAATTGATCCTCTCCTCTGATTTAATACTCTTTTATTTCCACTCCACTTGTTAAGATTTAAATATGGATAGAAATAAAAATTACATGTAAATATAAACAATATCAAAAGATAATAAATCTCATAAAAAAGAACACAAGACACCAAGATTTAACCTGGTTCACCCAATCCCTAGGTTGCATCTACCAAACAACAAGTCCAATATTATTACGATCCAGTGAAACTTGATTACAATCTGTAATCCCTTAAAGCTCAATACCTCCACAAGAACCAATATACACATCACACCTTATGAAACAATCCCTAACCATAAGCCCTTTTACACAAGTATTTTTCTGCTTTAGGGTTAAAATTAGTTACAACATGTTTGCCATAAATTGGTGAATATAAACAATAGCCAATTGGTGAATATTAGCCATTGGAAAATTCTTTTTGGGGTAATGTCTCAAACCCCAAATATTTATGAAGTATGTATAGTACTTCTTTGATAAATCAACACAAACTAATAATCTCACACTTGGGGACTGATCCGACTCCACACTAGACAACAATCTCCTAATTAGAGACTAATCATGTACCAATAATGCTACCACATGAGGATCCCACTAGATAAAACCACCCCAGACTCTGCTATTCTTTTACTCTATTTAGTCTAGAAGACCAATTGAAGCTAAAGATAAATTCAATTTCTCCCTTGTTACTACCTTTGTAAACATATTGTTACTACCTTTGTAAACATATCTACTAGATTTACATCTATATATATCTTATCTAGATTTAATTGTCCATCATCCAAACCTAATCAAATGAAATAATACTACAAATATATGTGTTTTTTCTTTAAATGCAGAGAAAAATTCTTCGCAATATGAATGGCACTTTGACTACCTATTAACAAACAATTATCACTTTGAGGGTGTCCCAATTCTTCCAAGGAGGACTAAATCCATATCATCTCCTTGGTTGCC
The DNA here is from genome assembly GCA_028749045.1 of Cupressus sempervirens. Lineage (NCBI taxonomy): Eukaryota > Viridiplantae > Streptophyta > Pinopsida > Cupressales > Cupressaceae > Cupressus > Cupressus sempervirens. Next base: position 700,463,198 of record CM053791.1, on the reverse strand, counting down.
TCTATAGCAACAACAGATTTTTCCTTTGTAGTGGATAAAGCATTAACCTTTTTTAACCTAGAAACCCAACTCATGACTACCTGACCACCAACAATAAATATATAACCTATAGTACTCCCTCTGGTATCAATATCCCCTACCAAATATGAGTCAACATAGTCCTTTAAGTCAATAATAGAGCACCCAAAATTTAAAAACTTACTAGATGTTCCTCTCAAATATTTGAGAATCCATTTTATTGCATTCCAATGCTCAATTCTTGGATAAATCATATACCTGTTAACGACTACCATTGCATGTGCAATATCTAGCCTTTTGCATACCATAGCATACATAAATCTTCCTATAGCTAAAGCATAGGGTACCTTGGATATCTTATCCTCCTTATCTTGTGTCTTTGGACACATTTTCTATCTAAGAATCCATTTAATTTCATTCCAATGCTCAATTCATGGATAACTCATATACCTGCTAATGATTACCACTGCATGTGCAATATCTAGCCTTGTACATACCATAGCATACATAAAGCTTCCTATAACTAAAGCATAGGGTACTTTGGACATCTTATCCTCCTCATCTTGTGTCTTTGGACACATTTTCTATCTAAGAATCCATTTTATTGCATTCCAATGCTCAATTCCTGGATAACTCGTATACCTGCTAACGACTACCACTACATGTGCAATATCTAGCCTTGTACATACCATAGCATACATAAAGCTTCCTAAAACTAAATCATAGGGTACCTTGGACATCTTATCCTCCTCCTCTTGTGTCTTTGGACACATCTTCTCGGTCAACTTCAAATGACTAGGTAAAGGTGTGCTGACAACTTTAGCGTTCTTCATAGAGAAATGTTGCAACACCTTTTCAATAGAATCAGCTTGAGATAAAGTCAATTTCCTATTCTTACTATCTCTAAAAATCTTCATAACAAGGATTTTTTTGGCCGCCCCAAATCCTTCATAGCAAATACATGTGCTAATTGGCATTTCCTCCCCTTAGTGTGATCCATGTTAGACCCAACTACAAGTATATCATCGACATATAAACATAAAATAATGTAGTTGTCATCATCCAACCTATTAAAGTAAACATAATGATTTGAATCATGCCTACTATATCCATGCTCATGCATAAATGTGTCAAATTTTAGATACCATTGCTAAGGTGCTTACTTCAAGCCATATAAACTTTTTTTCAATCTACACACTAAGTTCTCCTTACCTTTGAACTCAAATCCATATGGTTGTGCCATATATATCTCTTCATCCAAATCACCATGGAGGAAGGTTTTTTTAACATCAAGCTACTCCAAATACAAAAATTTAGTAGCCGCAATACTTAATACAATGTGAATAGAAGTCATTTTGACAATAGGAGAAAATATCTCATCAAAATCAATGCCCTTTTTCTACGCAAATCCTTTTAAAACTGAATTGGCTTTAAATATTTTCTTACCTCCATCATCTTCTTTTGACCTGTAAACCCATTTATTCTATAAAGTCTTTTTACCTGTAGGAAACTTGCATAAATCCAATGTCTTATTTTTTAGTAAAGAGTCCATTTCTTCTTTAATTGCAGAATCTCGCTAAATCTTTGTATCCACCTGCATAGCTTCATCATAGCATTCGGGTTCACTAGTGTTACCCATTTTTCCCTTTCCTCCAAAATTTGAACTTTGAATGCTTAACCCCACCCAAAAACTACTTCCATGTTTAATGTTATTTAAATGCTGTGGAGATATTAAAATATAAAATTATAAAACCTTATGTTTTACTCTGTCGGCCTGCATTTCTCCGCGTCGTCAGATCAAGCCAAATCTAATGGCGAGTGCTTTCCTGCATTCTCCAAATGCATGATCTTTAAACATAATGAGAAACCCTATTTGTGATGTGTGATAGGTGGGTTCATTTCTCTTGTGGGCTGTAGAGGGTGGATAGGTGGCTAATGAGCTAGCAATTTGATTGGTGCCTACTTTCCTACATTCTGAGCCTCATCAAACCTTTTGACAATGTGAGAAAGCACTTTGGAGACATGCATCTAGATGACATCATGATGAATATCCATAGAGGTACAGGAAGTGCATGTTATGAGTATCATCAGATCTCTCGAGATCAAAAGCTGGCGCACACCCACAAGAACAAGATTCAAGGTAATTAAATAATGTGGGCATGCCCCCTTGTGACACCTGTCCCATGATGTCGCATGTTCCCAATTTTACCTTCCACCATCAAATTTAAAGAGATCCATAGATGGTGCATGTCTGCAAGAATAAGATGCAAATATTTTAAATGATGTGGGCATGCCCCTTTGTGATGCATGGCTGATGTGATGTCACAGGCCCGAAGAGTAACGATAGCTTGTCCTTTGTGGCAGTAGTCAAGTGAGTCAAAGTATGAAGGTGAATATCATTGGCCCATATAGCTAACCAGGTATGTAGTTCTATAGGGTTTTGATCACCATAGATTCAAAATAGATTGACGATTAGCATGCTCGCAAGATAAAGTTGCAAGGAAAATAAATAATGTGGGCAAGCACCTTGTTGCTGCATGTCCCTGTGGGGCTAGGTTGGTTCCATAAGCCACAAGGTGACATTAGGGTGGTTCTAGTTGTGTGCTAGGGTGATGCCAGATGGGGCCAGGTCAAGCTGAGTCAGCTGCCAAGTGCTTCAGGGGTTCAGGAGTTTGAAGAGCAGCACAGTATTATCGGGATCTTTCATGATCGTTGATCTCATGGGGATTAATGATTGGAACTTTCCCACATTATGAAGATATGAGGACTTTAAATATTATAGGAAGTGCCTAAACAACATGTATCTTAGTTGGCCTAGTGGAGGCATTAATAGTTAGATGCTAGCTGTTATGTGATTGTCATGGTTAGGGTTCCGAGGAAGTGGTGCGGTTAGTTAAAAGGCATGGTCAAGCCCAAGAAGACTTTGTAGGGTGGTGAAATGAAAAGAGACTATTGGCCCACGTGGCTCATCCTGATACCAAATTTAGGTTGACCTACTGATCATGCTAATTCATGGGCTAAAAATAAAGGAATTTGAGTTTTTGCACAAATCTGACCCTCATGATCGATTCCAACCACTTTCAAGTGAATGCTAATCTCAACAAATGTGGGAAAATAATCTATCCCTCCCCAGTCAATCCATCTACATGGTCAAAGTTGTTTAATGGCATCATTTCTATCTTCTCAGGGCCCTGTTGCAACCAATATCAGATATCATTGCATCTGGATCCATGCTTAGATCAGATTTTCTTTAGACCTCCATGATTATTCTCTGTAGGACTTAATGGTAGTAGTTGTAGAGTAATTTCAGTAGAGAAATATCTCAGTTATGCCTAAACTATAAAGGCAATTTTGTAGACTTTGTTGTGGTCGAACCTTCTCTGATTTCTCTGATATTGCTTTGCAATTTCACTATAAATTCCCTTTGCCTCTAAACTGTATGATATTCTACCTTATCTCCTTCAGCCATTGATGTAAAGTGCAAGAAATATTCACCTCTCATTGGTGTTTTATAGAGATCTATAATCTTCATGAATATATCTCTCCTGGCCTGTGAATGATAGATAAGTGAATCTCTCTTTCTTTGTGTCATTCAATCTGGTTTTCTAATCTGCATGTGATTGTTAGATTAAAGCAATTCTGAATGTGTATATCTTTGGTGTCATGATGGTTCAATAGTGCATGTATGTGCATAGATTGGTTTGAACACTCTATTTTGGTGCATCACCCCCTTAGATTAGAACAGCTAGATTTTCTTTTCATGCATTCCTGCTCCCTTTTCCTCTCCAAGAGTAGTTAGGTGCACCTTGATAGTAAGAGGAAGTAAGCCTTCTCTGAAGATTCAACCTCATAGTTCAAGTCCCACAGCTTGGAGGTTGTTTCCATGTTTCACAAGGTTGTCCTTAGGTAAGACTTTGGACAGGGGTGCAAATCTTTGTGACAATAGTTTTTGGCACACCCGGTGGGACATATATCAACAGATTTCAAGTCTATTGGTGTCAAGAAGAAAGATTTTGAGATTAGTACTGAGGAGATAGTTCTGGCTTCACTATTCAAGCCTTCAAAGGGTTCATTCTTCAAGGAACTTGGCAACTTTGAGCTTCAAATACATCTGGTTCTAGACCAAAGTTGCAAGAATTCATGTCCAAAGTTGAAACAAGGGCATCTTCTAGAGGTAAATTTCAATACCAAGATCATTCACTCTCAAACCCTAGAAGAAGGAGGACTAGAGTATCTTTATCACTAGTTAGGAGTGCAATAGTAACAAGTACACCTACAAGATCTATTTCTACTCCTCCTACTATTAGATCTCAGCCTAAATTGTCATCAACACATATCAATAGATCACTTGTTTATATGGTGCAGCCTAAAGCTCATGCTTTTTCCACCTTTAATGGTGGAAGCCCTCTCTTGTTGGTGCAAAGACATGACGTACCAACAGCCACACTTAAAAGTATACCAGAGTTTACTAGTGAAACATCCATTTCTCCCTTAGAGCACATTCAAGAGGTTTCAAATGTCTATAATATCCATGGTATTACAGAGGATGATGTTGCAGTTAGGCTTCTAGCCTCATCCTTGAAAGGAAAAGCATTATAGTGGTATAGAAGTTTGGCTCATGGTTCTATAACATATTGGGATGGTCTAGGAGTAGGACTATGTAAACACTTTGAGGACAAAAGTGATCATCTATCACTTTTGGAATAGTTGACTACCATAAAAATAGCCCCCCATGAATGTATGACTGATTTCAACTATAAATTCCAAAAAAAATGTGATAGAATACCTATTTCAGTAAAGCCTACCCCTGGTAATGCCTTCTTGCATTACCTTAGAGCCTTTAATAGTGACATTGCCACTACAATCCAAACAATGAGAGGGGATACCTTGCCTAATGCTTATGATAGAGCAATAAGGGTAGAAAATATATTGATACAAGGAGGGAAGTTAGCTCCAAGACCTCTTATGCACTTTTTCCCTGATGTCCCAAACCATCAACCAACAATGGCTCCTCTTCCCATAACTTCTACATCACAATCCCTTACCCTAACCCCTCAAGCTTCTACATCTTCAAATGGGATAGAAGAAATTAAGGAGATGATGCAATCTATGATGCTAAACATGGATAAAAGATTGCAAGGCCAAGAGAGGAAGCTCGAGGATAGTCTCTTTGTGATGAAAAAAATGAGCAATAAGATGGTGACTTTAGAGACACGGCAAGCTCAAGATAGCAAGGCTCATCAATTGCAACATCAAACTCTAAATAGTGGTAGGCCTCCAAATCATAACTATGGGAATAATTCTTTTGATCATAATAGGTAGAGTAGTCATGCTTCAACCTCAAATGTAAACCAAAGTAGGGCCATAGTCCCTCAAAATAACATGGCTCATGACCAAGATTTGTGTCCCTCTTGTAACTACTCCTATGCTCGTTGCCTATGTTAGAAGGCTGAATCTTATTTGGCTTTGACCATCCAAGAGCCTGCAGCAAGACAATCATACAAGGAGGACCAATTTAAAGATCCCTCATATATGCAAGGGCAAAGTGATTGTTCCTTTATGAATCATCAAGTGGAAGAACATTGTAATGTAAACTAGGATTCCATTGCTCACAATAATAGGAGAAAAAGAAAGGCTATTGAAGATGCTGCCCCTCCTCTTCCCAATCAGGCATCAACTTCAAATGCAACACCTCATGAGCAATCAGTAGTAGATGATCAATCAAATGTTCTTCAATAGCAAAGGCAAAGTAATGTTAGAAAGGATGTGAGTGACCCTCTAGTTGTTCCATCTCAACCTCCTACAAGGACAACTCCCAAGGCTTCTACCGAAGTGCCCTCTACTCCATTTAGTGTGGTAGAACAAATGAAAAAAATAAATGTGAATATTTTCATGTGGGATGTTGTTGCTACTATACCCATCCAAAAGAGGTTGCTGCAACAAAAAATGGAAAATATTGAACCAAAGGATCAAACACCTAGCATGGAAAGTGCCACAAGCCTAGTACAACCATCAAGGGAGGAAGAAAAAAGTAAAATGGTTAGACCCCCTCCATTTTATGTTTCTCTAATTATAAGGGATAAACTAGTCCACAATTGCTTGACTGATTCAGGGGCTATTAGTTCAGCGATGCCTAGGTGTGTTGTTGATGCTTTAGGAATGAAATATGAGCCCACTATTAGGGATTTGTTACAATTGGATGGTAGTATTGTCAAGACTATAGGGATCCTTAGGAATGTAGAGATGGCCCTACATGCATGCCCTGGTTGTACTATAATTCAAGATATATCGTCCGCTAAAGTAAAGCCACATTTTGCTATTTGTCTGTCAAGAGATTTCATTGCCAAAATAGGTGGTTACATATCTTCTGATTGGTCATATATGTTTTTTAGAACAAGATATGGAGCCAAAGCGTTAATCAAAGTAGAACCTCTAGCCCTTCATCATACTGAACCCTACACCCCTAATCTCATCAACATGAATTGCACTATCCTAGAAGTGGATGAGAATGACATAGTGAATGAGGCTGCTACTTCCCTGGCAGAGATGCCTGATTTTCTCTTAGATGAATATGATAATGCATATCAATTTGATCCTATGTCAAAAACCCTTGAGAGAGGCCTTAGTACATACTGTATATTAGAGAAAGATGCTCTAGTTCCCAATCTTATGGAAACTAAAGAAGATATGACTGGGATATGGAGTATGTACTTCGATGGATCAAGGAATAATAATGGATCAGGAGCTAGTGTAATGTTGATTTCTCCTGCACAAGTAAGGTACTACTTCTCTTTTAGGCTCCAGTTTAGTTGCACTAATAATGTGGCCGAGTATGAATCCTTGATTTGGGGTCTCCTACTTGCTCAAAAATGAGGAATCCAAATCTTAAGTGTATATAGAGATAGTGAGTTGGTGGTCAATCAAATAAGAAATTAGAATATCACCAAGAATGGTTTGCTCAAGTCCTATAGACATAGGGTATGAGATTTTCTTGAAAGTTTCAATGCATTTAATATTCAGAGCATCCCTAGAAAATAAAATAGACATGTTGATAGGCTTGCAGCAATAGGTGCATCTCATGATGTGCCAAGGAATCTTGAGGAGAAGAAGAAGCAACAAATCAAAATGGTAGTAAGGCCTACCATCCCTAACAATAACATAGATTGGCAAGTGTTTGAATCTAATGAACAAATCGTAAGCTTCTTGCAGAATGAAGTAGATTTTTTAGAGAGACACCAGTCAAAATTGTAGGATCAATATGGGGACCAAATCATTAATCTTAGCTCCAAAAAATTGCCTAAGGGTCTCATTACCTTAGAGAGTGTTTTTAATTCTAATGACCAAGCAAGAGGTAGAGTCATGAACCTAGCTGCTGACGAGGATGATCACACCCTAGTCATGATTGCTGATGGAAAATTCTTAAACATGGGGAAGGTATGTTCTAAAATTGAGCAAGAAAATTTTATTCATCTGTGTCAAGAATTTAATGATATATTTGCTTGGAGATATGATGATTTAAAGGGTTTTGACCCAAGGTTGTTTCAACATACCATAGATTTAATTGATGATGTCAAGCCAGTAAGACAAAAACAAAGGCCAGTGAATCCTAAAATTGAACCCTTAATGAGAAAGGAGCTATCCAAATTGATTGAGACCAATATAATTTTCCCCATCAAGCACTCATCATGGGTAGCAAATCTTGTCGCCATTAGGAAGAATAATGGAGAAATTAGATTGTGTGTGGACTTTAGGGACCTTAGCAAAGCTTCCCTTAAAGATCACCATCCTCTCCCTTCCATGGAGCAGATTTTGTCTAAGGTCAATAGTTCAAAGAGGTTTTCATTTCTTGATGGATTTTTTTGTTATAATCAGGTGTTGATCAAAGAGTTTGATAGATACAAGACTGCATTCACTACCAAATGGGGTACCTATGCTTATTGTAAGATGCCATTTGGACTAACTAATGTAGGTGCTACATTTTAGAAGGCAATGGAGATGGACCTTAAAAGCATGATTAAAAAGTTTGTATTAGTTTACCTTGATGATATCATAGTATATTCAAAGAATGTAGAAGATCATTTAAGGTAGGTGTTTTCAAGGTGTAGAGAATTTAGGGTATCCCTCAACTTGAGAAAGTGTGTCTTTGCTACCAATCAAGGGAAATTATTAGGACACATTGTATCTGAGGATGGTTTAACTATTGATCCAGAAAGAATAAAAGCAATACTTTCCCTTCCCCTTCCTAAACATAAGAAAGGGTTGCAAAGTTTCCTTGGTAGGATAAATTTTGTGAGGAGATTTATCCCTAATCTTGCCACCATGGTAAAACCGTTTACAGTTATGCTCAAGAAAAGTATGGTATTTGCATGGACCAAGGAAGGGAGGGAAAGTTTTGAAGGGATCATGGTAGCCATAGCCTTAGCCCCTACTCTCATTAATCCAAACTTTGAAAAGGATTTCATCCTTTATACCTTGGGTGGTGAGTCAATTATTTCTTTTGTCTTGACTCAAACAAATGATAAAAATGAGGAGTAGCCCATAGCTTCTTTAGTGAAGGTCTTAAAGAATATGAAGAAAAGAATAGTTTTGTAGAGAAGAAAGCTCTTGCAGTCATCAGAGCTTTGAATAAATTCAGACATCTCCAGTCTCCCAATAAAATTCATCTATTAGTACCCCATGCTAGTGTGAAGGATTTCCTTTTGAACAAAGATATTAGTGAGAAGAGAGGTGGTTGGATTACTAAAGTAATGGAATATGATGTTGACATCCAGATTACCAAGCTAGTAAGAGGGGAAGGGTTATGTAGACAGATGATATCACCTCAAGAATTAGATGAGGAAGTTGCTATGATACTAATAGAAAAACAAGAAGCAAGAAATGATGGCCCAAGGAACTGGATGGATGATATGAAGAACTTCTTATTAGGTAATGAATAGCCTCAAAGATTTGATAGAACCAAAAGGAGATAGTATAGATTGCAGTCAGTTCCTTATGTCTTAGTTGATGGTATTCTTTTTAGGAAAAATTTTAATGGAGCCCTATTAAGGTGCATCAACACAAACCAAGCTAAAAGAATGATCAAAGAACTTCATGATGGTCTTGATGGTGGTCACTTCTCGGCAAGGACAACTGCAATGAAGATAATGAGGGCTAGTTACTACTGGCCATCCTTGTTTCATGATTGTCATAAGTATGTAAGAAAGTGTGAGAAATGTGCCTTCTTCTCTGGTAAGAAAAAGCTTGCAGCCCTTCCTCTTCATCCCATTCAGGTGGACCAGCCCTTTGCTCAATGGGGACTTGATTTCATAGGCCCTATCAACCCTCCTTCCAATTCTAGTCACAAATGGATCTTAACTGTTATAGATTACTTCATTAGATGGACAGAGGTAGTTGCATTGAAGTATGCCACATAATATTTAGTTGTTGAGTTTCTTGATGGAATTATAACTAGGTTTGGTGTTCCTTCAACCATTATTTTAGATAATGCAAATTCTTTTGTAGGAGCTCAGATTTGTGCATGGGCAGTTGAGCATAATATCTATTTGAGCACATCTTCAAACTACTATCCTCAAGATAATGGCCTGGCTGAGTCATCCAACAAGAATCTAACCAAGATCATAAAGAGGACAATAGAAGAAAACAAAAGGTGTTGGCATAAAAAATTGAAAATAGCTCTATGGACTGACAGGATAACACCTAAGAGATCAATAGGGAATTCAATATTTATGTTGGTATATGGTAGAGAAGCAAGGCTTCAAATTTCTTTAGAATTCCCATCCCTAGAGATAGCTCATCAGTTGGAGCTAATTGAAAATGATGCCATGATAGTGAGAATGGTAGAACTGATAGAGCTGGAAGAGAAAAGAGACCAGGCCATATAAACCCTAGAGGCACATCAGCAGCAAGTGAAAAGAAGCTTTGATAGAAAGGCTAAGGTTAGAAACTTGAGAGAGGGTGACTTGGTCTTGAAATGGGATGCAGACAAGGCAAAACTAGGGAGGCACTCAAATTTTGATGTAGTGTGGAGTGGTCCCTATGTGATTGTAAGTTGTAAGCAAGCCAATAATTTTCAATTGATCAGGCCTGGAGGTGAAATTTTGCCCATCCCATTCAATGGGATCTATCTCAAACCATGTTTTTGACAGGGCTTGAATTTTCCTATACATAGTTAGAGTAGTTTCCTTTCTATAGTTTCTTGCTTTCCAAGAAGTGCATGAGCACATGTTCTTTGCAAAAGGTTTCAGTCTCTGGTTTTAGTTGCAAAGGGTAGGTTTTCTAGATTTTCAGTGTTTTATTCCTGAAAAGGTAGGGTTAGGGTTCTACAGTGCATAGATCCACATATTTCATGACCCTATACCCTAATGGATTCTTTAGGCCATTGGTCATATGCATAGCTGGCTTGCATCCCCTCTGAGTTACCAAAAATGTTACCCATTTTACCCTCCCTACCAAAATTTTAACTTTGAATGCTTAACCCCACCCAACGGCTACTTCCATGTTTAATATTATTTAAATACCATGGAGATATTAAAAAATAAAATGATAAAACTTTATGTTTTGTTCTGTCAGCCTGCAACTTTCCACATCATTAGATCAAGCCAGATCTAATAGTGGGCACTTTCTTGCATTCTCCAAATTGACAATTTTAAAACATTATGGGAAACCCCCTTTGTGACATGTGGTAGGTTGGTCCATTTCTCTTGTGGGCCGCAGAGGGTGGACAGGTGGCTAATGAGCTAGCAATTCAATTGGTTCCCACTTTCCTACATTCTAAGCCTTGTTAGACCTTCTAACAATATAGGGAAGCACTTTGGCAACACACATCTAGATGGTGTCATGATGAATATCCATAGAGGTACAAGAAGCGAGTGTTATGAGAACCGTCAGATCTCTCGAGATCAACAGCTGGTGCATGCCCGAAAGAACAAGATGCGAGGTAATCAAATAATGTAGGCATGCCCCCTTGTGACACCTGTCCCATGACATCCCACTTTCCCAATTGTACCTCCCACCATCAAATTTAAAGAGATCCATAACTGGCGCATGCCCGAAAGAATAAGATGCAAAGATTTTAAACAATGTGGGCATTGCCCCTTTGTGACATGTGGCTAATGTGACATCACAGGCCCACTTTTCTCAGAGAGTAATGACAGCTTGTCCTTCATGGCAGTGGTCAAGTGAGTCAAAGTATGAAGGCAGATCTCATTAGCCCATCCAACTAACTAGGTATGTAGTTCTGTTTGGTTTTGATCACCATAGATTCAAAACAGATTGATGATCGATGCATGCCTACCAGATAAAGTTGCAAGGAAGATAAATAATGTGGGCAAGCGCCTTGTTGTTGCATGTCCCTATGGGGCTAGGCTAGTTCCATAACCCATAGGGTGATGCTAGGGTGGTGCCAGTTGTTTGCTAGGGTAATGCCAGATGGGGTCAGGTCAAGCTGAGCCAGTTACCAAGTGTTTCGAGGGTCCACGAGTTTGAAGAGAAGCATAGTATTATAGGGATCTTTTGTGATCGTTGATCTCATGGGGATCAATGATCAGGATTTTCCTACATTATGAAGATATGAGGACTTTAAACATTGCAGGAAGAGCCTAAACAACACGTGTCTCAGTGGGCCCAGTGGAGGCAGTAATAGTTAGATGCTGGCGGTTATGTGAATATCATGGTCAGGGTTCTGAGAAGGTGGCATGGTTAGTTAAAAGGCATGGTCAAGCTCAAGAAGAATTTGTGGGGTGGCAAAATGAAAAGAGACTATTGGCTCACCTGGGTCATCCTAGTGCCAAAGTTAGGTTGACCTACTAATCATGCCGATTCACGAGCTAGAAATAAAGGAATTTGAGTTTTTGCATCAATCTGACCCTCGTGATGATTCCAACCACTTTCAAGTGAATGCTAATCTCAGCGAATGCAAGAAAATACTCTATCCCTCCCTAGTTGATCTATCTACCTAGTCAGAGTTTTTTAATGGCATCGTTTCTATCTTCTCAGGGCCCTATTCCAACCAAGATCAAATATCATTGCATTTGGATCTATGCTCAAATCAGATTTTCTTCAGACCTCCATGATTATTCTCTATAGGACTTAATGGTAGTAGTTATAGAGTAATTTCAATAAAGAAATATCTCAGTTATGCCTGAACTATAAAGGCAATTTTGTAGATTTTTTTATGATTGAACCTTCTCTGATTTCTTTGATATTGCTCTGCAATTTCACTATAAATTCCCTTTGCCTCTGAACTATATGACACTCTGCCTTATCTCCTTCAACCATTGATGTAAAGTGCAAGAACTATTTTCCTCTCATTGGTGTTTTGTAGAGATCTACAATCTTCATGACTGTATCTCTCCTAGCTTGTGAATGATATATAAGTGAATCTCTCTTTCTTTTTGTCATTAAATTTGGTTTTCTGATCTACATGTGATTATTAGATTAAAGAAAGTCTGAATGTGTATATCTTTGGTGTCATGATGGTTCAATAGTGCATGTATGGGTAGAAATTGGTTTGAACACTCTATTTTGGTGCATCACCCCCTTAGATTAGAATAGGTAGATTTTCTTTTCATGCATTCCTTCTCCCTTTTCCTCTTCAAGAGTAGTTGGGTGCACCCTGATAGTAAGAGGAAGCTGGCCTTCTCCAGAGATTCAACCTCATAGTTCAAGTCCCACAGCTTGGAGGTTGTTTCCATGTTTCATAAGGTTTTCTTTAGGTAAGACTTTGGACAAGGGTGCAAACCTCTGTGACAACAACTAGCATTAGAAAGTAAAATAGAATACAAGGAAGGAGAAAATGTTTCTGGAGGTCTACTTAGCCTTGTTGATTTTCTAATATTCATTGGTGTGTATGATAATTTTTGTTACAATTTTTGCACATGATGAGGAATCATTGGAACATCATCTTGTGGAGTATAATCTAACACTACCTAATCATCTTCTTTCTTCTCATGTTGTTGTAATAGATCTTTGTACAACTCTTTCTCATTGAATATGACCTCCCTACTTCTTACAGTTTTAAAATTTTCAAAATCCAAAATCCTATAACCAAATTCATTAGTTCCATATCCAAAAAATACACATTTCTTTGACTTAGTTTCTAGCTTGGTTCAATTTTAAGAATCTATATGAGAAAATGCTTCACAACTGAAGGTTTTGAGAAAAGAACAACTCACCTTCATACCAATCCATGCTTCCTCTAGAATACCATAATTGAAAGGAGTAGAGGGACCTCTATTAATCAAATATACAACAAGATTGATATCTCTACCCACATGTTTAAGGGCAACCCAAAATGCAACTTCATGCTCCTTGCACACTCCATTATAGTCTTTTTCATGGGTTCAGACCCTCCATTTTCCTATAGAGTCTTTAGAATAGTTTTCTATTTATGAATACCATTAATGGATAAATAGCCTTCAAATTCATGACTGCAATACTCACCACCATTATCAGATCTAAGATATTTTAGTTTCTTGCCAGTGTCATTTTCAACTAAGTATTTCCATTTCTTAAAAGTTTGAAATACATCAGATTTTTTTCCAAGGAAATAAACCCATACTTTTCTAGTTGTATCATCAATAAATGTAACATAATAATGAGATCCACCAAGAGAAGAAACTTGAGCTAGTCCTCATACATCTGTATGCACAAGCTCTAATTTCTCACTTTTATTTTCCTTCTCGGTCTTCACAAAACTCACTGTCTTTTATTTTCCATACACAATTTTTACAGAAATCCATATTGACAAATTTTAGACTTGGTAAAACCTTCTTTGGATGAAGTACTTTCATACCTTTCTCACTCATGTGCCTAAGCCTGTTGTGCCACAACGCTATGTTAAAATCTATAGTAGTAAATTGTTCTTCCTGGTCAACTATACCAAATATTCCTAAACATTCATTTTTCTCTAAAATATTAAAAGTAGAAGGAAAAATATGACCTATACAAAGATATAAGGTGCCTACTTTCACACCTTTTGCTACTACAAGGGAACCTTTTGAAACCTTCCAATTTTTATCATTAAAAGTAACTACACAACACTCATCACTGAGTTTCCCTTCTGAAATTAAATTCCTACTCAGCCTTGGAACATGTTTTACCTCATTTAGTAGCCAATAACTCCCATTCTACAATTTAATCTAAACTTTTATCTTTCCAGCAATTTGACAGGGTTAATTATCTCCTAAATAAACAAGCTCAAAATCTCCTTGGACATAATCAATGAAATAACCTCTATGAGGTGTAGCATGAAATGAAGCACCATATTCTAAAACCCATGAATCATTAACACTTTCTAAAGATAGAAGCAAAGCATCCTCTTTAGATTTTTTACTTACCACATTTTCCCCTTTGTCTCTATCTTTCTTCTCCCCTTCATTTTTCTTTTGAGTCTAGCAATCTTTCTTCTTATGCCTTGGTTTCCCATAGTATCAATAGTCATTTGGTCCTCTTGGTTGAGACCTTTTCCCTTTTGACTTTCCTCTTGATTTTCCATGTTTTCTAGAATTACTTCCTCTCTCAATCATTCTTCCTCTACTTTGTGCATTCAAAGAACTTCTTGATATAATGCACTTTAGGTTTTTCTATGAGTTTCCTCACTCAAAATAGTACCAATCATTGTTGGATAGAATTGTTTAATTGTGTGTTGTTTTTGATGTTAGACAAATGTCATATCAAATGAAAATTAGTGTGTACTGAGCTCACTTGGTTAGCAAGATAGTTTTCCTTGTCTACTAAGCATTCTAAGTTTACTCTATGCAAAGGCAATGTCTATAGAGCTCACTCAGGTGTCAAAAGAATTATGTAGAAAATAGTGTTAACCAAGATCACTTATTTAATGAAGAAAATTTGAACAAAGTTAGTGCTAACCGAGTTCACTTAGTTACCAAAGAATTTTCACAGGTTCACAATGTTAACCAAGCCTTTATTGGTTAACACATGAAATCATCTCAGGACTAGTTTTTACTGAATAGGGTCAACTAAGGAAGAATTTCATTATTTTGGCATATGAAGCTTAATTATTTTAAGTATTGGTTCTATCTGACTAAGGTAATGAATATTGATCATTTTAATTTGTAGTTGAGCTTACTTGACAATCAGGATGATATAAGTATAATGTCAAGTTGAGATTTCAAATGTGTGGGCAAGTGTGTTGATTGAATTGAAAGAGAAAATAGAGCAAGAAAACCTAAAGGATAAGTAGGTATCCTTGTGGAGCAAAAAGGTAACATTCGATTAGGAAGGATCAAGTATAAATAGAACAAAGATCTAGATTCAGAAATTCATTTGCATCATAATTAGGTTGTTTCATTGTTACTCTTTTACCATTGTAGTAGTGATCGAAAATCTCTTAACCAAGTTGGTTTAACAACTAGTTGTAATCCTCTAACAAGGTGGCAATTCCATTGACTTGTTTTAATACCCCTTACAAGGACACTATTGACAAGGTGATTAAATCCTCTAATAGGGTCACACCTAATAGTGTATTTTGTAACCTTTAATTGGGTTAGCTCCTAACAAGGCTCACTTTAGAAGAGTGTAAAAGAAAGTACCTAGTAACATTGCTAGTTTTTCCCATATTGGGTTTCCATGTTAAATTCTGGTGTCTTATGCATTCATTTCTTTTCTCTCATGCATTCAAATTATGGTTACCTAATTACTGATAACATCTTAAAGATAATTGATTACTGAATTACAATAATTTATGTTTGTTTACCTAGCATCAATAGTAATGAATTTTACCTCAGTTACTTCTCTTATATTTCCAACAATTGGAATCATAGCTTTTGGTGCTTGTAGGAAAGGTTTCAAAGACCTAAGCTAAAGATCAAGATGTCTTACAAGAGAGAAATTCTAAAGCTTAATAGAGATAACTTTTTAGCATGGCAGGGACTTATGAGGCTTCATCTAGCTACCATCAGTGATTTAGGTTGCAAATACCTTGATGAAGAATACAAAACTCCTACTGGTACATTATCTGCTAGAGATCTTACTAAGAAAAAGAACCATAACATCAAGCATTGCATCTACTCTTAGCTATGATGAATTTGATGAGATCAAAGTTTGTAAAACTATTTTGATATGTGGAACAAGCTGAAGGATATTTATGGTGTTGATGATAATGTAAGGAGAACTAAAGAAAAAAGCCTTAGAGGACAATTTGATCAAATGAGGATGAGAGAAGATGAAAATGTTGCTAAATATGTGGAAGAATCAAAGTCAATGTTAGTGCAATCAGAGCATCTAAAGGAGAAATCAAAGAAGAAACTATTGTAAGTGAAATTTCTATAACTTTTCTTCCCATCTATGTAATAGGAGTATCTTCCATTCAAGAAAAGGGATGTGATTAAAATGGAAAGTTAGGCTTGGATGCCCTAGTAGGAATATTGACAACTTTTGAGCTAGACAACTTTGACAATTATGTTCCAGCTTCAAAAAATATTGAGTTTACATTTGAAGCTAAACTCTCTCTCAAAGAAAAAGGCAAGAAAATAAAGGACAATTAGTCAAAAAGTGAAGAGAAAATCAAGGAAAGTTTTGATAGTGATCTTGAAGTTGTTGAAGCTTTACTTGCAAAGAAACATTCTGAGTGTAAAGGAAAGTACAAAGGTAAAGTTCCTCTAATCTATTTTTCATGTGAATAAATTGGTCATATTTTGGCCACATGACCAAATAGAGATAGAAAGGATGAGAATGATAGCCACATGTACAAAGGAAAAAAGAAATTCAAAGGTCACAAATCCCACAAAGAAAAAGGTAAGAAAACTTTTTTTTATGACTAAGGATTCTAATAATAGTGAGGATGAAATAGTGTACATTGCTATAAAAGATGAATTAGATGATGAAGGAGATAAGATGGCACTTATCTCTCATGCTAGTAAAAAAGATACATGGATCATAGATAGTGGATGTACACACCAAATTACTGGAGACAAAACAAAATTTGAACATTTTGAAGAATATGATGGAGGTAATGTCAGGTTTGGAAACAATGAACCTTGTTGCATAGAAGGAAAAGGTCATATCTCATTAACCAATGAACTTGTATGTGAAAATTCTTATTGGTTTGAAGGACTAAAACATAATCTAGTAGTATGGATTCAAGGTAGAATTTATGCATGGCAAGGAAAGACTACTAGATGACAAAGGAAATCTCATTGGATTAGGAAAACAGACAAAAGGTAACCTATTTCATCTTTATCTTGGTGACTGCTCAAGTAGAATAAACTTGGTTATGGAACAAAAGGCTATGTCATGTAAAATTTGACAATATGGTCAAGATAAGAAAATTCAAAAAAGTAAGAGGTATTCCTAGTTTGAAGAAACCAGATGTTGGTTTATGCAAAAACTGCCAAATTGGTAAAATGGGAATGACTAGTTTTAAGAGCAAAAACTATCAATCTAAAGATGTCTTTGAAGTTGTGCATATTGAGTTATGTGGACCAATTGAAATAGAAAGTTATATTGGAGAAAAATTCTTTATTATTTTTGTTGATGAATACTTTACAATGATGACTATTATTTATCTAAAAGAAAAGTCAAAAGCATTTGAGAAATTCAAATAGTATCTGGCAAGAGTAGAAAAGGAAACAAGAAAAATATTGAAATGCTTAAGATCAAATAGAGGTGGTGAACTCATCTCCAATGAATTCAATATTTTTTGCATTGAAAAAGGATTCAAAAGAAAAGTATCAACCCCTAGTACTCCTGAGTAGAGTGGAATACCTAAACGAAGAAATAGATCCATCATGGATTGTGCAAGGACACTAATGATTGAAAAGAATGTTGCTATCAAATACTGGAAGGAATCTATCAACACTACAATTCATACTTTAAACCAAGTGTAGTTGAAGAAGGACTCAAATAAAACTCCCTATAAACTATGGTATGGCTACAAACCCAATGTAAGTTACCTGGAAGTATTTGGAAGTAAATGTTATATCTTGAAAGAATCTAGAAAAGGAAAATTTGATGTAAAAGTTGATGAAGGCATATTTCTAAAATATTCCTACAGAATTAAAGCATATAAATGTTTAAATTTGTCTACTCACAAGATCATAGAAAGTGCACATTTAAGAATTAATGAGTTTGTAGAAAAGATTGAAGAAGAAAGCAAGAAGGAACTAGAAGATTACATGAAATTTGTTTACTTCAAGCCTAATACATTGCTAGGAATATCTGACAATAAGAAGACTTCACCTCAAGAGCCCTCTATAGTTACCGAGTTGCAAGAAGTGCAAACCAAGTCACAAGGACCCGAGTCACATTCTAAAGCTATCGAGTTAATACCCACTGAGTCTGAAGGAGCCGAGCCACAAACTGAACAACCAAAACCTAAAGTGGAAATTCAAAATGGAGATAATGCAATTCATTCAAAAGGAAAAGAACCTATATTGGTTAAGTATGTTAGAAGGCATCATACACTTGATTAGATTATTGGACATAAATTAGATGAAACTATGACAATAAGAAAACTAAAAGGCACATGTTTACTTGCTAAACTTGAACCTGGAAGTGTTAAAGATGCACTAGAAAATGAAAGTTGGATTGAGGCTATGAATGAAGAAATAGAACAAATAGAAAAGAAAAAAACTTGGACTCTTGTATCTAGGCCTAAGCATAAAAATGTAATTGGTACCAAATGGGTATTCAGAAATAAGTTGAATGAAGATGGAAAAGTGTCAAGAAACAAAGAAAGATTAGCATGCAAAGGTTGCTCTTAAGAAGAAGGTGTTGATTATGGTAAAAAATTTTCCCCTATTGCAAGACTAGAAGATGTTAGGACCTTACTTGCATATGCAACACATAGAGGATTCAAAATATATCAGATGGATGTTAAATTTGCATTCTTGAATGAAATTCTTGATGAAGAAGTCTATATTGAAAAACTAGAAGGTTTTGTTGATCCTAAAAAAAGGGACATGGTCTGTGAATTACACAAAGCATTTTATGGTTTCAAAAAATCTCGTAGAGCCTGATATGAAAGATTACATAACTATTTGATATAGATTGGTTTTCAAAGAACAAATGATAATAGTAGTTTGTATCTCAAGGAAGGACTAGATAAGAAGATTGTGTTAGCATAAATATTTGTGGATGATACTCTATTTATAGGAAATGATGACCTATGAAAAGCATTTTTAAACAAATAAAAAAAGAGTTTGAAATGTCCATGTTTGGTGAGATAAAATTCTTTGTTAGATTGTAGA
The DNA here is from genome assembly GCA_028749045.1 of Cupressus sempervirens. Lineage (NCBI taxonomy): Eukaryota > Viridiplantae > Streptophyta > Pinopsida > Cupressales > Cupressaceae > Cupressus > Cupressus sempervirens. The sequence continues at coordinate 700,443,972 of CM053791.1, read as the reverse complement.
TATGATAGAACAAAAATGGTATATATATCACTCAATCTAAGTATATCAAAGAGATACTCAAGAAGTTTGGAATGGAAGATTCAAAACTAGTTGGAACCCCCATTTGTATTGGAGTAAAGCTTACCAAATATGATGAATCCAAAGAAGTAGATTAGACCTTATATAGATCAATTATTGGGAAATTATAGTATGTAGTTCACACAAGCCCTAATATTTCCTTGGTAGTTGGAATAGTGGCAATATTCTTAGCAAAACCCAAAGAAAACCACATGATGGCAATCAAAAGAATCCTGAGATATTTGAAAGGTACTAAAGACTATGGGTTATGGTAAAAAATTGGAGGAAATATAGACCTAAAAGTGCTTATTAATGTTGATTGGGTAGGAAATTTTGATGACAGAAAAAGTACTAGTGGTGGAGCTTTTTTTCTTAGTAAAAGGTTGATATCTTGGACAAGCAAGAAGCAAAACTACACATCCCAATCCACAATAGAAGTAGAATATGTGGTAATATTAGTAAGCTATTCTCACATTGTTTAGTTCAAATACTTAATGGAAGGAATGAAGGTTGAAATCAAAGAGCTAGTAGTCATGTATTGTGATAACACCAGTGCAATTAACATATCAAAGAACCTAGTAATGCATTCCAAAATAAAGCACATTGCTATAAACTTTGTCAAAGAATTGGTGTAGGACAAATAAATTAGATTGGAATATATCCATACAAAAGAATAAATTGCATACATATTCACCAATCCATTATCTAAGGATGCATTCTTGCATCTAAGAGGTAAGGTAGGGGCATTCCCCTATCTGAAGCTTACTAAATGAAGTTTAGTGATGGATCAACAAGAACCAAGTTGAAGAGTAATTAGTTGATATAGCTTAGTCAAGAGAATATTGCATATGAATCAGTACTCAAGGTACATTTATACTAATTTGGCATGTGTTGTCTTTGTCATGTGTTGTCAAAGAGGGAGAAGTTTACTATCATATCTTTCTAAAAAAAAAATTTCATTCCAAGAAGGAGAAGTTATGTAATTTCTTCATAAGGGAGATTACTGCAATAAATGAGAAACTTTTGGTGTAAAATAAAAGAGGGAGAAACTTTCTATTATAGGGAGTCTTATTCTCAAATTTCATTGTTCTATGACATGTTGAGTTGCCATCAATGCCAAAGAGAGAGATTATTGGATACAATTGTTTAATTGTGTGTTGTCTTTGACATTACAAAAATATTATATCAAATGATAGTTAATGCATTCCGAGCTCACTTGGCCAGCAAGATAGTTTTCCTTGTCTACTGAGCATTCTAAGTTTACTCTATGCAAAAGCAGTGTCTACTGAGCTCACTTAGGCATCAAAGAAATTATGCATAAAAGAGTGTTAACTGAACTCACTCAGTTAATGAAGGAAATTTAAAAGAAGTTAGTGCTAACTAAGTTCACTTGGTTACCAAAGGATTTTTTTGAGTTCGTAGTGTTAACCAAGCCTCTGTTGGTCAATACAAGAAATCATCTCAGAACTAGTTTTTACTAAGTAGGGTCAGCTAATGAAGGTTTTTATTATTTTGGCATATGAAACTTAATTATTTTAATTATTGGTTCTAGCTAACTAAGGTAATGAATATTGATCATTCTAATTTGTGTTTGAGTCAACTTGACAATCTAGATGATATGAGTATAAGGTCAAGTTGAGATTTCAAATGTGTGGGCAAGTGTGTTGATTGAATTGAAAGAGAAAAGAGAAAGTGAACTTGAAGGATAAGCAAGTATCCTTGTGGAGTAAAAAATTAACATTCGATCAGGAAGGATCAAGTATAAAAAGAATAGAGATCTAGATTCAGCAATTTAGTTGCATCACAATCAGGTCATTTCATTGTTACTTTCTAACCATTGTAGTAGTGATCTAAACTCTCTTAATTGAGTTGGTTTAATAGCCAATTGTAAATCCTCTAACAAGGTGGAAATTCCATTGAATTATTTTAGGACCTCTTATAAGGCCACTTCTAATAGGGTGGTTAAATCCTCTAATAGGGTCACACCTAATAGTGTGTTTTGAACTAGGTTAGCTCCTAATAGGTCTCACTTTAGAAGACTAAAATAATAGCCAGTTACATTGGTGGTTTTTTCCATATTGGATTTCCATGATAAATTTTGGTGTCTTATGTGTTCATTTCTTTTCTCTCATGCATGTAAATTATGGCTAACTAATTACTGATTACATCTTAAAGATGATTGCTTACTGAGTTATGGCAATTTATGTTTGTTTACAAAGCATAAAAAACAATCAATTTTATCAGTTTAAATTTTAAGTTGACATCTAATGGATCTAGGATTTATTTTAGTAGTAACTGATTCACCCCCCCTCTTAGTTACTTCTCTTATATTTCCAACAAATCACATCATCATATTTTAGGGTATTAGATCTAGGAACATAATTACACACAACCATTACAAAGCTATTCCAATTTTCAAGCAAAGAACACAAAATCAGGAGACCCTTAATTTCTTCATAAAAATTAATACCCAAAAAATATAACTAACTAATAACAATATTAAAATCATTTAAATGATTTTCAATTGATCCACCTTCTATGATTTTCATATTCAATAAACATTTCATGAGAAATACCTCATTTGAAGTGGAGGGATTTTCATACAAATTTGCTAGGGTTTTCATCATCTCTTTCGTTATCTTCACTTTTCTAATGTTAAATGTCACTAATGGTGCAAGACATAATTGAATAATTACAAATGTCTTTTTGTCTAAAATCTCCCAGTTGTCATTTGTCATAGTTCCCTAGTTCTTAGTTTTTCCTTCCAACAACTTCCATAAATCCTTCTAATAGAGATAGCCCTCCATTAGCATCTTCCATAACTAAAAGTTCTACCCATTAAACTTGTCAACCCTTATTTTACCCTTGTCTGCCATCACTCCCACTCAATTGTGAGACTTTCATATACACATCAGGATACATGATCCAGACCATGTAAATGTTCTTTGATAATCTCAACAAGTATTAAATGTTCTATAACAACCCCTTCAAAACTTAAATATACCTTCCAAGTCAACCTGATAATCATTTTTCCCATAACTCTGTTCCATTGCTGACTTTGATATAAACTTTATATTCTTCATCATCTACTATCACTGGTGCTTGAAACTATTGTTGCTCTACCTTTATTAACTTCTTGATGCTTGAAATTTACTATTACTAGAACATACTATATCACTTGGTACTTTTGTAATTGGAATTATACTAGGTCACTAATAACTTAAACTTGGTTACTAAATGAGCTCAGTCCATACCATACTTGACTTGGCTTCTATACATTTTCTTGGTACATACTAACTTATGTATGTGATTCAACCTATGTAGAGTAGCTCAGTCATAATGATGACCATTTGACTCTTCCTTGTAAATACCTAAGTGACTAATGCTAATAGTAGAGATTAGAGATAGCAACATGTATCTGATGTTAGTGAGAGATCAAAGTACAAATTTAAGAAATACCCATTTTCTTCTCTAATTGATGATACATTGAGAGAATATTCTCAAATCCCACTTAATGTACTTTAGGTAGAAAATGTTAGACGCTATATTCACTATAAATTCAAGAGTATTGTTGATGAAGATATTCATAAGGATTTAACTATTATGTCTAATGGAAATCTAACCTTGAAACCTGAGTTTGTATATTTGAATGAGTTGAACCTAGTCAAGTATATGTTTTATACAAATTTCAATAATCATGAATGTAGTAGGATTATGTTGAGTATATTACATGAATAAATGTTTTGGGTAGGATATATATATGTTATGATTAATAATGACTTAGCTCATAAGGTCACATGTTGGAAATAATCAAGACTTGCTAAGTTACTGAGAGGGGAGGGGTGAATTAGTAACTTCAAAAAATTTCAATAAATTCAGCATATAAAAACATAAAGCATTCACCATTAATTGATCTAATTTATTGCATGCATAAGAAACTGAAGGATAAACATTCATAACACATGAAACACAGTATTTGGTAACCCAAAAACCTTCCAAATCGAAAGTAAAACTGGGGTGGTGATGATACCCACAAAACTTCACTACTGTAGCATAAAGTTGGTCAGTTAAGGTTTACATTGACCACTTCTGGTGATCTGCCCTATTAGGAGAAAATAGGACTACTAGGTCCACCTTGTTAGAGGATTTACAAACATACAATGAAGTATGCACTCTGTTAGAATATTTAAGCAAAGACTATTAAGTCTACCTTGTTAAAGGATTTAAGACTGATTCACTTATTAGGATGAAACAAAGGATCTTACTTACAACCTTATTTGTTGATTAGACCCTTGAAGTATTGATCACCTCATGTGATAGATAAAACTCTTCTGCTCTTGAATTGACCTTGTTGTATTCCTTTCTCTACTGTTGATTCTCATTCACATTTATCAAAACATCTACTTATCATAATACATTACATACACTTACTTACATTCCTTAATACATTTAATGATACATTGATATGATACAGTACATTACATATATACCATCCTAATTCTTACAATAACAAGGTCAGCTAAAATACAAGTAAACAAAATATTATTGAGTTGGCCCAATAGTAGAAACTCGGGTTCTGTAAACTGACTTAGTGAACTTCTAATACTCGATGTCCACTAAATTACTTGGCATTGTCATGAACTCGATAGAAGTAGAGGCTTGATCCATACTAATCAGACAATATAGCTTCAAACTTGGTGACCATTGGAGACTCGATAGATATAGTGTTACTCGGTAGATAGAGAATACTATGTTTACCTTGCTATACTCGATAAACACTACTCATCCATCACTCGGTTTACATAGAATTCTCATCACACAAATTGAAGAGTCAATAAATAATGTGAAGCTTGGTAACAATTTAACTTCTCGGTGATAACTGCTGGACTTCACACTGTCTATTTTCACTTGGTGGCCTCTAAAATGCTTAGTGTGAACTGTAAGTCCTGGTTATCACTAGATTTCTTGGAAAACACTAGAAATTGATTGATGAGCTTGATAACCATATAGAATTGAATAATTTTTGTCACTAATGATAAATATAACTTAATGCCAAAAATCTCCCCCTTTGGCATTAGTGACAGAAATAGTTATAAGCCAAGACTTATGTACACTGACATACTAACATACTGATTTTTTATTTTATTTTTTTAAAATTATCTTTGTAATTCTTTTGTATATACATTTGCACATATCTCCTCCATACATAAGGCATAATGTATACATAGACTATACATAGTCTCTTTCTCTTTTATCCTATACATATATCAATCTATTCTCTCCAAAAAATACAAAATATCTCTTACTCCCCCTTAATCTATTCTCTCCCCAATTTTGACAATAATGCCAAAGAGTTATACAAGTTATTCATTAAGAGACACCACAATGTAAGAGAAACTCAGAGTGTACCTTGAGAATAAGAGCTAATGTCTTATCCCAATTACTTTGCAAAATTTTGTAGGTATGAAGTGCCACTTGAAATTCTGCTGAGATTTGTATCATATGATCTACAACTGAAAGATTGTTATCCTGGATCAATGACTTTGAATATGCAATATGTTTTTGCATTGTGTTCATGATTGGAAGGATCATATTTTGGATATCTATCAATGTGGATATGATCCTTGCTTCCTCTCTCAGTATTTTATCCTACATATCTGATAGAAATCTCACCTTAATGTGATGTGTTGAGCTTGAGCTAAGGTCAAGCTACAATCTTTGAGCACTTGCCTTCATATCTTCATCAATATTATTCAATTTCTCTTTAATCTCCTTAGTGAACTCAGTAACATCACATAGCTTAGCAAAATGTAATATTACATTTGTAAAATAATTTTCAATGTTAGCCAAAATGGAGGATAATTATACCTAATTTATGGCAATGTGCTCAAGCATCTTATTATCAAACTTTTTCTCTACCTTTTCAATTAACTTTTCCTATCTGGTAGAAGCCTCATTAAATTTATGCACTACCTCCTCTAACTATAAAAAAATGGGTTGAGATGAATCCACATCAACACCTATAGCCTCTGTTAGTATATTCTTTGCACTCTCAATTATTTTAAATTCCTTGTCCCGTTCATCTCTTAATTGCTTCTACCTTGCCTTCTATTCCAAAAGATGGCTAACCAATCTCATTTCTTCAATAGTAGTAGTGTTGAAATCTATCTTAGGAATCTAAATTTCCTTGCCCAAATCAATATCATCATCAATTTATTTACTAGTAATCAAAATTTTAAGTGATGGCTTGGGTTCTACTTCTGATATTATTGCCTTGGACCTTGAGATAGAAACAATTGTAGAGATGGTGGGGCTTGCAGAGAAAATTTGAATGGGGCCAACTGAAGAAATACTAGTAGGAGTGCTAAAAGAATCCAAAATTGAAGTGCTTCAAAAAATTGAAGTAATAACCAATGGAACACTTATTGAAGTACTTACAATGGAAGAACTTACTAGAACAAAAATTGGTGCAAGCGTAGCTGTAGTAGACAAAACTATAGAATAGGGTGTTGCACTTATTGTACATGTTGTTGATGATCCTAACTTGGGAGCTAAAGAAGAGGGTTGCAACTTGGTAGATGAAGTGGTTGGCACTTCCATTAGTGATTTCTAGAGTTGAGAAAGAGAAAAAAGTGGTTGATCAGATGATGTATCTGTTGTAGTTGCAACCACACTTGCTAAAGCTATCTCCACTGATGATACTGCAGATTTTGGTGGAGAGTGATGAAGGGAGGCAATAAATTTTGCAAAAATCCTTATTGGATCACTATCTTCATCTTCTTATTCCTTCTTATATTCCTCCTTAGCTTCATCCTCTTTTACCTCTTCTCCATCCTTCATTAGATCCTGATATTCTTCAGCAGTTACTGTCATAGAAGGTGTTCATCTTCTCCTTAAATAATTCAAAATAATTATCCATAACACTTTCAAAATTTTCACCCATTTCTGTAATGAACTCATTAATTTGATACAAAATGGGAGTGTCCTTTCCATACAATTGAACCTTTGTATGGGAAAAACTTTTGAACATAAAAGAAAAGACATGTCAGCAAAGAACCAAATTTATAGGGGTTTTTCTTTGAAGTCCTTATGCTATCCATGTTCTTATTTAATTGTTTCAACCATAAATCTGATAGATCAAATTCCAGGTTCTTCTTAACAATGTTATATGCCAGATCAATAGCCTCACATGACACATTTTTTAATAGACAAGAGCTATATATCTTGTGTGTAATGATATGAATTCCAAACCTAAGTTCCACAACAGATACATTATTAATCTTCAGACCTTTATCATCCCACTTGGCTAGGGTTTTCTTCTAAAGCTCTTCCTGACCTAGGGTTTTGGTAGTTTTGACTTTTTTGAGCATTGGGAGACCCATGATCTTCTGAATCATCTTCTTTGTGATCAAGACAGGTTGTTCCAACCATAACTGACCATTATGCACATGGCTCAGAATATACCTAATCCACTTTACTTGGAAATTCCTTGGTAGATGTGTGATGTGGGTTAACCCTTTGACCTCTAAATGCTTATGCTCAGGCTTCAAACACACATTTCTCCTAGGGCATTATCCATCTCTAGGTTCTAATTTCTTGCACAATACACTTCAAATGAGTGCAAATATCATTAATGAGGAGTACCTTTGGAGGAATTTGTGATTGAGGTTTGTTAGGGTCGAGTGACTCTGTAATTGCTAGTACCAACTTGAAATTTGGTGCTTTCCATTCCATGCCTTTTATGAACATCTTGGAACCTCTTTTTTCCTTGCTACTATTGCCACTTCCAGATGCCATGGTTGCTCGATAAATGATAAAATTCCTCAAAAATCTTGCTGCAAATTCTCTCAAGATTGCTTGGATGCACTATAAATCACTCTTGCTCTGGATATATTGAAGTCATAGTGAAAAATGAAGTCAAAGTTTTCCCTTTTTGATGAGAATTTTCTATTAATGCTTGGTGCCATAATGACATAGTGTGTGACAGACTGTCATCCACTGTCTATGCTTAGTAGAAGCTTGTAACTTGGTGATCGAAGAAAACTTTGTTACTCCTAGCCTCGCTTGATAGAGTCTATGACCAACCTTGCTCGGTAAGACCTTATCTTACTCAGTGAATGTTGAATTCTTGTGATCCTTCTGTATCTAAAATACTGATTGGATCTTTTGCTTCCTTTCATTGGAACTACTTGAGACATGACTTTGAGAATATAATTCCAGTTCTTCCTTAATAACTTAATTTGAAATGATGAAGTCACCTACTTCTTGAGTGAATTCACTACCATGGTTTGAACTTGTTTCATCAGAAGATTTAGGAATCCACTACTATCTCATCTATTTTTTGATGTTAATTACTCTTGGATTTTTTTCATCTTCAACTTTACCTATATTCATGCATTTTTAGCTATATGACCAAGTTCAATGTATGTGTAACATCTTATTGTGGTATCCTTCTTTCTCAAGTGGTGCCTTGCAAAATTTATGCCAATGTGTCCATATTCTCCACAATAATGACATCTACACCAAGTATTGTAGTCCCAACCAAATATTACTTTTACAAATTGTTTAGCTAGATTAAATGATTTAGATCTACATTCAGATGCCTTGTGACCTTGTTTCTTGCATTTATGACATTTTCCTTCAAATTTTGGTTTCTCCTTACATTCATTAGCCTTATGACCATGTTGATTGCAATTGTAGCACTTTCCATTGAATTTTTCCTTTCCATTGTTCTGACATTTATTTAATGTGTGACCTATCTTCCCACAATGATTGCAAGTAGGTTTATGATTCCTTTGAGAACCTTGTTTGGAATATTCACCTTCATCTTTGTATCCAAGTCGTACTTTACCTTTTTACCTATGAAGATTTTTCTCATTTTGCTGATTTAGCTAATTCATGTCTGCTTGGATTTTCATCATTCTTTCATTGACATATTTTTTAGTGTTTAGGTCATTTCTCAATCTTTCACTGATTTTCTTTTCAGATCTTAGCAAATTCCTTGTTCTTTCAAAATTCAGATCATTTCTTATTCTTTCATTTTCTACTCTTAGAGTCATGATTTCTTCATTTGCATTGGAGATTTGATCAATAAGGTCTTCATGTTGAAGGGATTGATTTTGATCTTCATTGTTTCTTGCCTATAAGTCTTCTTTTGGTTTGTTTCTTTGTTCCAAAATTTCACATAATCTTATTGATTGAATTTCTTGTTCTCTTTTGACTTTCCTTACCTCTTCTTGTAGAGATCCATTCTTTTCTAGGAGTTCTTTGATTGCATTGTTTACTTCATCTAAACTGCTTGAAGGGAAAAAATCTTCAACCTTTTCTTCAACATACTTAAGGTCATTCATTTGATTTTCAAGTTCTTTCCTTTTTTCAGGGATTGAGAAAGATGTTCCTTTGCTTCTTTGAGTTAAACTATGGTCATCTCTAGATCTAGTTTTTCATTTCCAATTGCTTTGTCAAGTCTGAATATCTCCATTGTACTTTGATCTTTTCTCAAGCTATTAAACTTTATCCTAAGAACCACAAAGCTCTAATACTAATTGTTGGAAATAATCAAGACTTGATAAGTTACTGAGAGGGGAGGGGTGAATTAGTAATGTCAAAACTTTTCAATAAATTTAGCATATAATAACAACATAAATCATTCACCATTAATTGATCTACTTTACTACATGCATAAGAAACTAAAGGATAAACATTCATAACACATGAAATATAGTATTTGGCAACCTAGAAACCATCCAAATAGAAAGTAAAATTGGGGTGGGGATGATACCCAGAAAACTTCACTGCTGCAGCATAAAGTTTGCTGGTTAAGGCTTACATTGACCACTTTTGGTGATCTACCCTATTAGGAGAAAATAGGATTACTAGGTTCACCTTGTTAGAGGATTTACAAACATACAATGAAGTATGCACTCTATTAGGAGATTTAAGCAAAGACTATTAAGTCTACCTTGTTAAAGGATTTAAGACTGATTCACCTATTAGGATGAAAGAAAGGATCTTACTGACAACCTTATTTGTTGATTAGATCCTTGAAGTACTAATCACTTCCTATGATAGATAAAACTCTTCTACTCATGAATTGACCTTGTTGTATTCCTTGCTCTGCTACTTAGTCTCATTTCCATTTATCAAAACATTTTCTTATAATAATACATTACATACTCTTACGTACATTCCTTAATACATTTCATGATACATTGGTTTGATACAATACATTACATATATACCATCCCAATTCTTACAATAAAAAGGTTGGATGAAACACAAGTAAAAAAAATATTACTAAGTTGGCCCAATAGTAGAAACTTGGATTCTATAAGCTAACTTGGTGAAATTCTAATACTTAGCATCCATTGCATTACTTAGCATTGTCATGCACTCAGTAGAACTAGAGGCTCGGTCCATACTAATCACACAACATAGCTTTGAACTCAATGACCGTTGGAGACTCGATAGATATAGTGTTAATTGGTAGATACTGAATACTGTGTTTACCTTACTATATTTCATAAACACTACTCATCCATCACTCAGTTTACATAGACTTCTCATCACATAAACTGATGACTTGGTAAATATTGTGAAGCTCGATAAAAACTGAACTACTCGGTGATAATTGCTAGACTTTATACTATTTGTTTTCACTTGGTGGCTTTTGAAATGCTCGGTGTGAATTGTAAGTCTTGGTTATCACTAGATTGCTAGACAAACATTGGAAACTGAATGATGAGCTTGGTAACCATACAAAATTGAATAAGTGTTGTCACCAATGACAAATATAACTTAATGCCAACAACATGACTAAGAAATGAAGGTTGTAATTCGATAAATGAAAAAAATGTTAGGAAGATTGTTGAAACAAATATGAAGACCAAATTTGATGTTAGAAATATGAGAGTTGGCATAATTGAGGATACTAGAGTTAGAGTTTTGGGAAACATTATTAGATACAAGCTCAATCACAATCAAAGGATAAATTTTGTGCTAGCAAGATCTCTACTTGTAACATATGTGATGGTTGTTGAAAAGAAAAAGGTTAACATGTATGATATTTTTAGATTACAATTTTTTTATAACATTGCAAAGATGAAGAAATATAAGAATTTAATTTTTAGATTTGAGTCTTTACTGACCTATTTTCCCCCATAAAACCAAGAATTTCCTTGGAATTACAAGTTGGCACAGTACTGAGTGCACAATGAAGATGATCACTTAGTGTTACAAGACTAGACTTGAAGATCTTAGAGAAGAGACATAGATGGAATGATGAAGAATTTTCAATTGGAAATGAAAAAAAATACATAATCCCTCCTACTATGGTAGAAAAGTACAAGGATAAATCCTTTTTTATGGTAGAAACTGTTAGAACTTGTATGGAGGCTTTAGAATCAAGAGTTAAACTCATAGAACATATGGGTTATGAAATGTGTGAAGAACTCGTTGAAGGATATGAAAACATTATACTTCAATATAAAAGAGACATTGAATTTCCTACATGGGGAACATATGAATAAAAGATGAAGGAAGTTCACTTTGTGCTTCACAAATAAGAAATCACCAAGAATGTTAACAAAAGGATAGAATCCATTCTCAAGGAATCAAGTATGACCAGAAAGGAATTTAATGATGTCAAGAGTATATCCTTGTAAATAAAGGTTGGACGACAAAAAAAGGTATTGGAAGCTACTCCTATTGTCATTGCAAAAAATTTAGAGGGAGTGATAGTAATAGGATCTACAAGATAGATACCTACTACACCTTATGTCATAGCTACACAAGTGTAACCTATTATAGAGAAATTAGAATAAAAGAAGAAATTTGATGAAGATGTGGTAGTCATAGCATATGTGTAGAGGAAATTTAAAATCTTAGTGAAGGTAACGAAAGAACCTATACCATCTCCTAGAAAGAGGACCCAGGAAAGAGGAGGAAAGCATTGTAGATTAATGAATCTGATGATTCTAATGAAGAGAATTAGGAAAAGACCATGGAAAAAATAGTTAGTGAAGACATAACATCAACTATTAAGAAATCCTAGAGATCTAAGGTTGAAAATTTGAATATGTAGAACATTGAGAATGATAATTTTGATCAATTAAATAAATATTATAGGCTATAAAATAACATGGATAGAAGGAAGTTAGAAAATGATATAGTAAGGAATATGTTTTTAAGGAATAAAAGATCCAATAGTATTTAGAACAAGATCCCTAAATATTTTTACAATAGGCTATTGAAAAGAAAGAGAAGAGTTGAAGAAGAGGGCATGCAACTGAGAACAAATCTGATTAAGAAAATATATGAAGAAAGCACTGATGACAATGTAGAAAGTATTTTTAAAGGTATTGAGCCTTTGTTGAGAAATAAGGAAACAAAAATTCTTGTTATGGGAGGAAATTATGGAAAGGTAAATAAGGAAACTGAAGAAGCCATAGTTAGCTGGCTTCTATGCCAAAAGTCACTAAGGAGAGTGTGCATCCAGAAAGAGGAAGCCTATGTATGTTAAGGATAATACACCTACTAATGCTAAATAAGAGATTGAGGGAACTCATAAAATTAACTCACCTCCACATATAGTTATTGGGACTGAATCCATGCAAGTGGATAATACTCACATAAAAATAGATGATAAGGATCCTTTTGCAGTGTATGGGAGCAATATTATTGGTAATATTACTTTCTACTCTAGCTTAGATGAAGAGGATGATGAGAAGAAGAGAAACATAGAAAATAAGAAGATTGAAGAAGAGGAAATGAAAAGGAAAGAGAAAGAAAGAGAAATGAAGAGGATTGAAGATGAGAAGAGAAAAGAGGAAGAGGAAAAAAAGAAAGAAAACAAGAGAAAGGAGGAAGAAAGAATAAAAGAAGAAATGAAGGAAAAAGAGAGGAAAGAAGAAGATAAGGAAATTACTAAACTACATGTTGTTACACCTATTGTAGAATCTACCTTAGTAGTAGCATTTCCTATAGTATTTGATCAAGATGATGATCAAAAGGGTTTGATGACCTCTTTGAGAAAATTGTTGGAGAAGTACAAGTCCATTATAACTTTAGAGAGAACTTTGGTAGAAGTTATGGAAAGAATGCAAATGATAGTACAAGACATTATTATAGAGCCTAAAATTCATAAGAAGAGAAAGGAAATGATAAGATCATTTCACATAGAGTTTACCACTTTTTTTGAAATTTCTTCAATGCAAGCTTAGACTAAGAATAATGTGTCACGATTTGACACAATATGCACAAATGTTAGAAATGACTTGCAGGCTCTGAATATTTGCATAAAGGAGACAAGGAAGAGTAAAGATGAAGGAAATAAATTGTATGGACAATGTAAAATGGCATACGATTACTTATCAAAATTTGATAACGTGTTCAAAGGAAGAATGAGTTGGGCTTCAAACACTCACTATCAATTTACAACGACCAAATGTGACCGTTGAGGATATTGAAGTAGAAATGGAGTTAGTTCACAATACTATCAAAGCCATTGAATTTGAGAGGGAGAAGGTAATCAAGAGGTTCTTGATGTAGGATCATCCTAGGTTTCTTGTAATCCTACACTTTTTTCTCATTCTATCAGTTGTTGTCTATTTCTTAGGTTGATGCCAAGCCTTTAGTTGCTGAGTGATCCTTTGGGTCTTGAGCGATTCCTTTTTTTTTTGAGTGATTGTTTGGTTGCCAAGAAATTCCTTTGGTTTCCAAGCTCCTTTAGTTGCCAAGAGATTCCTTTAGGTGCCAAGTTCTAAGTTGTTGTTGAGTGAATGCTTTGGGTGCCGAGCTCATATGGATGCCAAGTGCTAGTTTTGAAAAGCTTTCACTTGCCAAGTAATCTATGTCTGGTTCTAGTTTAGGCCAAATTTGCTTGCATTTAATTTTGGTATAGGTAGTTATATTTGTTGAGGTGCAACTTGTGACTTCTCTATGATCTAAATTTTTTTGTAAGCCACTTTGATAAGTATAAATAGAGTGTTTAGGTTTAGAGCTAAGCATGAAAATAGGAAGTAGAAGATAGTGAAAGAAAAAAAGAAAAGATCAAAAAGGAATTAGGAGAAAGATTGGAATGTGTAAATCTAAAGTTAGATCTTGGATCTAAATGTAATTATCTGGTCATAACCTAGAAGGCCTTACAACTAGGCATGTATATTGTTCACTTGATGAATCACTAAAAAATCTTGCTTTCTCTACTTGGTGTTGTATTTGTGTTGTCTTTTCCATTGTGTTGACTCTAGCAAGTTGATTTGGATAGTTGGGTGTGCCTTAGGCCCTAGCTCTTTTGGTCCTCCCTGCATCAGGTGGTATCAGAGCCTATGGTTCATCCTTGTGGTGATTGGATCATGTAGAATCCTAATTTGGATTTTTTAATAGGGTGGTAGATCTATGGATTTGACCTATAACTTGCAGAAGGTTATGATCTTGCAGGAACCTAATTTGCAAAGATGGTTAGAGGTAGAGGAAATATTGATAATGCAATATTGGATACATTAGGACAAATTGCAACTAGATTGGATGTTGTGGAGACAACATAGAGGAGAGAAGCACATCTTGATGATGTAAGTGATGATGAAGTAGTAGCACCAAACCCTAATCCAAAACCTGAAGAAGATCAAGATGAAGCAAGGTTGTTGAGAGTTTTGTCTAGGGAAAATTCAAAGCCTATTGTGAAAGTTACTCCCTATGATGGAAATTTGGATATTAATGCTATGTTGGATTGGATCTCAGATATGGAGAAGTTCTTTGAGTATAAAAATACTCTTGATAATAGGAAGGTGAAAATTATAGTTACTAGGTCGAAAGGACATGCCTCATTGTGGTGGGAGAATTTGCAAACTGATAGACAAAGGAGAGGAAAGGAGAAGATTAGAACTTGGAAGAAGATGGTAAGAAAGATTAAAAAAAAAATTCTTTCCTACTAATTACCAAGTCATCTTGTTGAGAAAGATGCAAAATTTGAGGTAAAGAGACATGAGTGTGAAAAAGTACACTAAGGAATTCTATATGTTGGACATTAGATCTAGACATGTAGATGATGATGTTGAGAAGATTGTAAGGTATTTGAATGGATTGAGATCTAGGATTCAAGATAAAATAGGTTTTGTGAAATTGGAAAGTGTGGAAGAAGTATATCAATATGCCGTGAAAGCTAAGTAGATCTTAACAAAGAAGCATGAACAAAGACAAAGAGGTAGAGGCAATAGATTCCAGAGAGGTAGAGGTAGATCTTATAGAGAAATTAGTAGCTCTAACAATTCTATGCAAGATAAAGGTAAATCTAAATGGAAGAATGATGACAGAGACAAGACCAAGTGAAAAGGTGGTAGTTCTTACTAAGGAGGTACTATTTCTTATCGAGGAAGAGGCAATTCTTATCCTAGAGGTGGTTTTCATGGTAATTGTTTCAGATATGGTAAAGAGTGACATAGATCTTTTGAATGTAGATCCTCTGAAAGTAGGCAAGGTAATAGAAATCATGTGATTCAAGAAAACATTGCGAGTTCACTAAGTGGACCTAAGGCTGGAGAAAATTTGATGGTGAGGAGAACCTTATGTAATAACAGAAGTGATGAGGAACCTATTTTAAGGAGAAGTATTTTCAAGACAAGATGTAAGATGGCTAGAAAATGCTACAAGGTGATCATTGATAGTGGAAGTTCTACAAATTTGGCATCATAAGAGTTGGTTAAAAAAATTTAATTGTAGAGGTTGAAACATGCCAAACCCTATCATGTTTCATGGATCAAAGATGAGCATAAGATATTGGTAAGTGAGCAATGTCTTGTGAAGTTTAAAATTGGACATTATTTTGATGAAGTTTTGTTTGATATTATTCCCATGGATTGCTGTCATATTTTGTTGGGTAGACCTTGGCAATATGATAGATATGTTGTGCATGATGGAAGATTGAATCAAAATACTCTTTGTGTCAATCAGAATTAAAAAAACATTGCTGCCTTTGATTGAAAGTCCAGATGAGGTTAGTTGTGCTGCAATAAAAGTTTGCATGGGTAATGGAAAGCAATTTGAAAAGGAAGTCAAGAAGAACCAAGTTTTTTTTGTCATAATTCCTAAAGGACCAAGTGTGAGTAGTAATGACTGAGTAGTAGAAGCTGGTAGTGATCAAGTGATAGAAAATAGTGATAGTCTAGTACCAGAAGAAATTGTAGAATTGATAAATGAGTACAAAGATATTTTTACTGATGATATTCCTAATGGTTTACCTCCAATAAGAAGTATAATTCATTTTATGGATCTGATTCCAAGAGTTAGTTTTCCAAACAAAGCACCATACAGATTGACACCTATAGAGAATAGGGAACTTAATAGGCAAGTGCATGAATTTTTGAAGAAAGGATTAACCAAAGAAATCCTTAGTCCATGTGTTGTACCTACTATATTAGCACCTAAAAATAATGAAGAATGGAGAATGTTTACTAATTTCAGAGCTATTAACAAGATCATATTGAAATATAGGTTTCCTATGCCAAGGATGGATGACATAATGGATTTTTTGAGTGGAGAAAAATATTTTACCAAGATTTATTTGAAGAGTTGCTATCATCAAATTAGAATAAGAGAAGGTGATGAATGGAAGACTGCTTTCAAGACAAAAGATGGTTAATATGAATGGTTGGTTATGCCTTTTGGTTTGACTAATGCATCTAGTACTTTCATGAGGTTGTGAATAAAGTTCTAAAAAGATTTTTGGGTATGTTTGTGATTTTTTATTTGGATGACATTTTGATATTCAGTAAGACTAAGAAAGGAAATCTTGAGTAGATTAGAAAAGTATTATAGAGGTTGAAATAAGAGAAGTTGCTGATTAATCTGAAAAAGTGTTCTTTTGTGCAAAAGGATATTGTGTATTTGGGATTTGTGATTTTAGCTAATGGTTTGAGGATGGATCCTAAGAAGGTAAAAGAAATTTTGGAATGGCCTACACCTAAAAATGTGGGCAAGGTAAGATCATTTCATGGTTTGGCTAGTTTCTACAGAAGGTTTATAAGGAATTTCAATGTTGTTTGCAATGCTATGATTGAGACAATGAGGGGAAATAAAAGGAATTTCAAGTGGACACATGAATTTGATAAGAGTTTTGAGACTTTGAAACAAAAGGTTGCTAAATTACCTGTATTAGCTTTGCCTAATTTCAATAAGGTATTCCAAGTTGAATGTGATGCAAGTGGTAGTGCAATAGGAGCTATACTGAGTCAAGAAGGTAAGCCTATTTCTTTCTTTAGTAAAAAGTTGAATGATACTAAAAGGAAGTACTCTATGTATGATCAAGAATTTTATGCTATTGTCCAAGCCTTGAAAAAGTGGAGACATTATTTGATTCTTGAGGATTTTTTGTTGTATACTAATCATAAATCTTTACAATACTTGAGGAGCCAACATAAATTGAATTAAAGACATATGAAGTGGGTTAAGTACTTACAGAGTTTCACATTTGTGATCAAACATAAGAGTGGAGTTACTAATAGAGTTGTTGATGCATTGAGTAGAACACATTCTTTGTTCACTAAAATGAGGATTGAAGTTAATGGTTTTGATGAAATGAAAGAGTTGTATGATACTAGCCCTAGTTTTTCTGAGGCATGGAGAGAATGCAGAGCACCAAATCTAATAGATCACATAAGTAAGTATGATGAGTATTTCATTCAAGAAGGTATATTATTTAAAGGTATTCAGTTGTGTATTCCTAGAAGTTCTATGAGGGTGAGTCTGATTAAGGAAAAGCATAGTGGTGGGTTGGCTAGACACTTTGGAATTGATAAGACATTGAATTTGCTGAAGGAGAAGTATTATTGGCCACAAATGTATAAGGATGTTGATAAATTTGTAAAGAGTTGTGGAATTTGTCAAGTTGCAAAAGGAGTGAGTCAAAACACTAGTTTATATACACCTATTATTGTTTTTGAGAAACCTTGGAGTGACATCAGTATGGATTTTTTTCTTAGATTGTCTAAGATAGTGAAGGGGTAAGACTCTATGTTTGTTGTGGTGGATAGATTTTGTAAAATGGATCATTTCATACAATGTAATAAGAGATCAGATGCTAAGCATATTGCTGGAATTTTCTTTAAAGAAATTGTGAGATTACATGAGTTACCAAGAAGTATTATTTCTAAAAAAGATAGTAAGTTTATTGGTTACTTTTGGAAGACTTTGTGGAAGAAAATGGGTAGCGAGTTGAAGTTTAGTTCTATATTCCATCCATAGGAAAATGGATAGATAGAGCTTGTGAATAGAAGCTTGGGTAATCTACTGAGATGTTTAGTTGGAAACATGCCAAGTAATTGGGAAATGGTATTGGCACAAGCTGAGTTTGCATATAATAACTCTGTGAACAGGAGTATAAGGAAGACATCTTTTGAGATTGTTACTAGAATGAATCCTAGAGGCATATCAAAGTTGAGAGATGTTGTTGATGAAGAAAAGAGAAGTGTTGTAGGAGAATAATTTGTTGATTTTATGGAGTCTTTGCATAAGGAAGTGAGTTTGATGTTAGAACAAAGTAATTAGAAGTATAAGGAGAATGTTAACCAATCTAGAAGACATCATGATTTTCAAGTTGGTGATGAGGTGATGATTCATCTAAAGAAACAAATATTTCTAGTTGGAACATATAGTAAGTTGAAGACGAAGAAGTTTTGACCTTTTAAAATCTTGAAGAAATTTTGTAGCGGTAATGCTTATGAAGTAGAGTTACCAGATGACATGGACATATCTCTTATATTCAATGTTTCTGATTTGTATAAGTATCATGAGTTAGATGATGAAATTATTGTATTAGAGGATTATCCTAAGAAGAATATTGAAGAAGTTGAATAGATATTGAATCAGAGAGTTGGCAAGAACATAAGAGGAAAAGATTACTATGGATATCTAGTGAAGTGGAAAATAGACCTTTGGAAGATGCTTCATGGATTTCTCAATATGAGTTGGATTCAACTCAGGTTGTGACATCTCAATGATTTAGGAGAATCATTTTCTCCAACCCTGGTTGTCTAATGTAGGACCATCTTGGGTTTCCTAGTAATCCTGCACTTTTTTCTCATTCTGTCAATTGCTACTGAGTTCTTAAGTTGATGTTGAGCCTTTGGCTTCCAAGTGATCCTTTGGGTGCTAAGTGATTCCTTTGGTTTTTGAGCTCCATTGGTTATTGAGTGATCCTTTGGGTGCCTACTAATTCCTTTGGTTGCCAAGTGTAGAGTTTATGTTGAGTGAATCCTTTGGATGCCAACTTCATATGGATGACCAGTGCTAGTTTTGCAAAGATTTCATTTGTTGAGTAATCTATGTTTGGTTTTAGTTTGGGCTGAATTTTCTTACATATAATTTTGGTATAGGTAGTTATATCTATTAAGGTTCAACTTGTGGCTTCTCTATGATATAGAATTTTCTGCAACCCATTTTGGCAAGTATAAATGGAGTGTTTAAGTTTAGAGCTAACCATGACAATAGGAAGCAAAAGATAGCAAAAGTATAAAAAAAAATCGGGCAAGATTGGAATGTGCAAATCTGGAGTTAGATCTTGGATCTAACTGTAATTATCTAGCTATAAACTAGAAGGCTTTACAGCTGGGCATGTATGCTATTCACTTGATGAATTAATAAAATCTCTTTTTTTTCTCTCCATGGTGATGTATTTGTGTTGTGTTTTCTACTATGCTAACTCTGGTAGGTTGATTTGGATAGTTGGATGTGCCTTAGGCCCTATCTCTTTCAGTCCTCCCCACGACACAAAAGCCCAAAGCCAACATTCTAAATGTCAATGCTTAATTTATATTTTAGTAACCAAATAGTAGGAAAAACCATAGACATAGATACAATATAAGTGAAATGAGTAGAAGGTGTTTGGCTTACAAAGTGATATACACTCACGAGAAACCAGGAAAGACTCCAAGAAGTTGTTAGAAACTAATAAACAAGAACCATAGTTAGAACTAGGGTTAGCAAGTGAAGTAGGAGAAATATCTCTCAATGAAGTTAGAAAAGTAGATCTAAAATCTCTAGAAAAAATGCACCAAAGAGAAAACAAACAAAAAATAAGTCAAACATTATTCTTTTAAGATTTAGGGTATGTGCACAATCATGGTGTACCAAAAAGTGGCAATCTAAAAAATATGTAGTTTTAAATATCTCAAACCATTTCAAAATCTATTCCAACATTTTTCCCACCCACCCTAATACTAAATGAAGAAAATTAATATCTTTATAAGGTCTACTACATCTTTCAATACCAACCCTATATGGTCAACTTTAAAAAATCCTAAAATGTGTTTTTGGCCTATTTTTATGTGGTTTTTACTTCAAACATGTAGCTGACGATTTTTATTTCACCAAAATTTGATAAAATGAAAAGGGTTTCTTAAGAATATTCTTATCTTTCCATAAAAGTAAGGTTTGTCAAATTATGAATTTAATAAGTAATTATTACTTATTTTCTAATGGATTTACATATAAAGTGCTGACTGACACAATACTTGAAAAAAAAAACTATAACTTTCAAATGGTACAACATTTTCTAAATCCAAAAGAGGCATCATGTTCTATGTGTCTTCTACTATAAGGGAAAAAAAAAAGAAAAATTAAATTATGTAGAATTTTGAATTAGTTAAGGTGGTCAGACATGAGAGTCTTTTATTTCCAAAAATACTAAAGTCAAAAATTAATTATTTATTATTTATTTAGAATAAAAATACTCAAAAATATGTGTCACATCCAAACATGAGTCTACTACTTATATCTAGAATATTATTAAAATATATTATCATTTGATTTTGATTAAGGTGGTTAGACATACATCTACTTATTTTTGTTCTAAATTTTTTGTAATATTGCATTAAAATTCAAAATTTTCACCAATCAATTTTTATTTTTTTGAGATAATCCTAGTAGTTTAGAAACTAGATTCAATTTTCTAGAGATTCTTTTCTCTCAACTTTTTGATGTAAAGTTAATAACAAGTAGAAAATTGCATGTCAAGTTGACATAACCCTAATTTTCTAATTTTTTATTGCAACTTAAGAGCATAGTTTCATTGACCATGATCTCACACATATCCTTTACGAAGACATAGCCAAATTTTTAAAAAAAATTTGTTGCTTTGGATGACAAAATATACAGATCACGAAGATCAAATGATGACAATTTTTAAAAAAAAAATCATTATATTTTTCTTTTTTTAAAAAAATTAGTCAATGGTGCAATTTCTAAAGAGGATAGCCACATCCAACTTAAAAATCACATCACACTAAGCTTAATTCCTAGACAAAAAATATTAAATAGTCAAAGTTGACCTTTTTTTCACAAGCTAAAATTCACATCCCCATAATAAAGGTGTCCAATGCTAGTGAGATTGCATCTCATATCAAAGTACCTAAACACAAAAAATTCCCACTACATAAGAAATAGCTAGTCAAATCAAGATTCCCAAGCCTTTTCTAGTTCAAATTGACTTCACTAGGACAACAAGTGAAACAATTGTTCAAATATAGATGCCAGATGTTTAGAATATCAATATTCAATAACTTGCACATGAGATAGAAAAGTAGGTTAATATTCAACCTCAATTCAATGTTAAAGAATTGGCAATAGAATTTTCTAGTAGAATTCAAGCTACCCATGGCTCAACAGAGAACTTTAGAAGTCAAGGTTAAGGTACCCACCGCTCAAGAAATAACAAACAATATCAAGTGTCTAGAATCAAAAGAAGGCCAAGTGATTAAAGAGATAAAGAAAAATGTTGATCTAATATTACTTAACCTCAAAGAAGATGCACAACCAAAAGCACGACCTGATGGAACAAATGGATGCAATTCCAATGGTGATAATCCCTAGTAGATTGATTTTCTTTTCTATTGGATAATGCATAAATAAATAGTTTGAAATATAATGTTGGAAGGTAGTAATGGAATTTTCATTGGTTCCTACAACATATTTATTTTATTTTTATATTAAGGAACAAATTTTATCTTACTAATTCATCTCTCTATTGAGAATTGTGTCTTTACCTTGCAAGTTTTTTTTCCAAAAACTCTAGAAAATTTTAAACAAAAAACTTTAGAATTTTTAAAGAAAAATCTAGAATTTGTTTGTGGTGTTTTCCACATGTTTATGAGTTTGAAAAATGTGTATGAGTTGTTTCTAGTCTCTAGAAAAATGTAAAAGGGTTCTTTTTAGAGTGTAAACAACTCATTATATAACTTTTATGCATGTCTAAACTAGAGGATAAAATTGAGGACAAAAATGATATTCTTGGAGTTACAAATCACAAGTGGAAAACATGTGGCATGGTTTTTTTAGCCATGGTTTTGTAGAACCAAAAATGGATTCCAAGTGGCAAATAACTATAAGAGGAGGGCTTGGGGAGGTTTTTGAATCATTGAGTTTAGTTTTCAAGACTGGTGTTAGAAGAAGTCTCTCTAAGTTTGAGTCTGAGTTTGAGCTATGGTGATGTGTTCCTATAAGAACTTGCATTGCAAGTGTATTGTAATCTTCAAGATTTGAGAATACATTGTGCAGGTTTTGGAGGGTGGGGTTTTTCTATTGGAAGGGTTTCCCCACGATAATCATTGTGTTATGCATTCATTGTTATTTTGATTAAGTTTTTATGTATTTTTGGAGATCTTTGCAATAGTTAGTTCAATTTGCATAATATTCCTCTCAAAGATTAGTGTAGGAATTGATTTTTTATACCTTAGTTTCCTTGTAAGTGGTATCAGAGTCTAGTTAGTTTTGGTTCTATTTATTGGGTATAGGGTTTTTTGAGCTAATCAAGGTTTGAGTTGGAGCTTTTGCAAAGATTTTTTATTTCTATGTTGCAAGATTGCAAAGATGGCAAACACATTAGGGAGGATTAATGTAGAGTAGTTTTCTAGTATAAAATTTGAAATGTAGAAGCTAAAGATGGAAGATCTATTGATTGATTCAAATCTATGTGATGCAATCGATGAAAAGAAGTTGAAGCCCACAAATCCAACTTCAGCCAAAAAGTATGATGTGAGATATAAAAAAGCTAAAAGTTTGATTACATTGTGTCTTGCACACTTTATACTAATTAATGTCCATGAAGAACCTACTACAAAGAAGGTTTGGAAGAAAGTAAGTGAGATCTATCAAGTGAAATCACTTGTGAACAAGATTTTCTTGAGGAATAAGTTGTATTCCTTGAGAATGGAAGAAGATGGATAGATTTTTGAGCATCTTAAAAGTTTTAATATTATGGTGACTCAGTTGACCTGAGTTGGGGTATTGATGGATGAAGAAGAAAGGTTCCAAATATTGTTATGTTTGTTGCTAGACTCATAGGATAGCCTTGTCATGGCCATAGGGAGCACTTCAATCATCTTGAAAATGAAGAACATTGTTGATTCTCTACTTTTTGAAGAGATGAGAAGAAAGGTCTCTTTGAATTCCAAAGAGGCTTTAAGTGTTTGAGGAAGACCAAAGGAAAGAGGAAAGAACAAGAAGAAGCATGACCATTCTAAGTCCAAGAATAAGGGGATATCAAAATCTTGTGGTAAGTCCAAGGTGATCTATTGGAATATTATGACAAACCTAGACACTTCCAAAAGGCCTACAAAGAGGAAAAGATAAAGAAGAAGAAACAAGATTCTAATTTTGAGTCTGAGAAGGAAGATGGAGATGCTTTTATCATAGCCTTGGTTGTTAACCTCATAATGGTTTTTGACACTTGAGTGCCAACACACTTAATCACATTCCACATTGGCGCCAAGTACACCATGCATGCCGAGCCACAACAAATGCTGAGTTAGGAAAGACTTCAGGTGTCGAGTGATCTTCATGTGCTGAGTAGTTTTTAGATGTCGAGTGAAGATTAGATACCGAGTGAAGTGTAAGTGCCAAGCAACATAAGGTGCCAAGTGATACAATTTTGTTTAGGTGCCAAGCTATCTAGGAAACAACATGTGCCGAGTATCAGCAATACTTCAGGAGCCGAGTAACTCAAAATATCAGCATAAGAGTTTGTAATAGCACAATCTATGATGCAAATAGTTTTTACAGCCGACATAAGGTAAATCTCGAAGGATTTAATGATGAGATCGAATATTTTATTTTTCCTATGAAATCAACATGCAACCAATAGAGAAAATGCAAATAATAAGTGGAAAATGAAGATTGAATATGGATTGTAGATCCATACCTAACCCTAAATCCTCAAATTTCTTTATAAGGAAGATGAAATTTCATTGTAAATGTATGAGTGGATATACAAGGGTGCACAAGGAAATTTATTTTCAGAAGTGAGGATTATCAGATCACAAAGGATCAAGATTAGAGAAAGTGGAAAAGGTGCCTGCATTCAGCAATCAAGGATTGTAATCTATCAGGTTCATTATACCTAATACTTTCTAGCAATTGTATTAGATTGAAAATCCTATGGTGATAGGTTAGCTTAATAGCTATTTTGTAGATACTTTAATTAGGTGATTAAATCCTTTAATGGGGTGACACTTCATGTAAAGTGTTTGTAAAGCCTCTAACCAGGTCACTATTAATACAGTGTAAAGCCTTTAACAGGGCAGACCATCAAAAGTGGTTGAACAATATTGCTGCAGTAATTTTTGTGGGTATCATCCCCACCCTAGTTTTACCTTCTTATTCTTGGAGGGTTTTTGGGTTACCAAATTCTAGTGTTATGAGTTGTTGATGCATGTGTTTAGTTTCATGTTTATTTGATGTATTTACATGCATGCAATTTACTTTCAATTAAAAGTTTTATTGGCTAAAGTGTGATACTTTTGATTCACCCCCCCTCTCATAAGTATTCTTTCCATATTTGAATATTCCAACATTGGCCACTCATGTAGGTGAAAATACATGGTTAATAGACTCAGGTGCATCTTTCCACATGACTCCTAATAAAAATTGGTTTAGTAAATAATAAAAGTTTGATGGTGGTAAGGTGTATTTGGGTGATAACTCAGTTCTTGATATTGTTGGTCATGGAAGTATTCGTGTGAAATTTTATGATGGTAGAATTAAAATATTTTATGGTGTCTTGCATATCTTTGGACTAGCAAGGAATTTTTTATCTTTTAGAAAAATAATAGATGTGGGTGTACATGTACAACTTTCTGAAGCAAATGTGAAAATGGTGAGAGGTTCTATGGTAATAGAAAGAGGAAGTAGATTGGGTACACATTGTACTAGCTTGATGCATGCATAATTGAGTGCAATAAAAATTCTAATAAGACTATGGAGAGGACTACTTTGTTGGAGAAGGAGATGGTTTCTCTTTTAATAGATAGTTGTAGTTTTAGGGTACCCAAGGGTGCTCTATCTACTAAATCAAAGTTACCTATAGAGAAGACTATGTTATGGTACCAGAGACTTGGCCACATAGGTGATGAAGGTCTACCAACCTTAAATAATAAAAACCTTATTGATGGGTTGAATGATTGGAATCTTGATTTTAATTTTTTTGATCATTGTATCTATAGTAAACAATATTGCATTTAGTTTTACTCAAGTTCTCATAAGTCCTTATATATTTTGGATCTAATCCATTTCAATATATTTGGTCCAATTGATGTTCCTTCTATTGGTAGATCAGTTTATTATTATTTTTTCATTGATAATTTTAGTAGAAAAACATGGGTATATTTTTGTAGGAGTAAAGTTGAAGTTTTCAATTGTTTCAAAGAATTTAAAGAAATGGTTGAATTGTAGACTAGAAAGAAGATAAAGCATTTGAGAACTGATAATGGCAGTGAATATTGCTCCAATGATTTTGATACATTTTTTAAAGATTGTGGTATTAAAAGAGAGAAGAAAACTTTTCATTCTCCACATTAGAATGGAGTTGTAGAAAGAATAAATAGGACCTCGATGGAGAAGACTAGGAGTATGTTGATTCGAGCTGGACTAGAACAAAAGTTTTGGGCCAAAGTTGTAGCCATTTCCTGCTACGTAATAAATAGGTCTCCTACATCCCCTCTTGTTAATAAAACACCAATGGAAGCATTTTTGGGTGATAAGCCTTCACTTAGACATCTAAGAGTTTTTGGTTGTGAGGTGTATGCTCATGTGCCAAAAGAGAAGTGGAAAAAATTGGACAAATAAGCTATCAAATGTATCTTCATCAGATATAGTAATGGTTTGAAAGGATACAAACTTTGGGATCCTATTGCACAAAGGTATTTTACTCCATAAGTGTTATTTTTAGAGAAATTGAGCCTTCTTTTGTTACACTATAGCTAGAATAGATAAAAGAAAAGAAAGATGTGTTTCAACTTCCTACTAAACTTGAGAAATTTGAATCAAGGCTCTTAGAAAGAGAAGTTTCTGAAGAGAGGTCTACAAATTTTGAATCATTAGAGGAAGAGGGAGAACCTAATCATGAACCTAAACTTGAACTAGATCTTGTTCGAAGGTCTAGTAGACAAAGGAAAGCACCAAAAAGGTATGGATATTCTGCTGATGATTGGAGGTGTATATTTTCTTTAAATGCTAATATTGGTAAATTGAAATCTATAGAAGAGACTCTTGGTATGAATGATTCAGAGTCCTAAAAAATAGCCATGGAAGAAGAGATGGCAACTCTTAAGAGGAAAGACACATGAGACCTTGTACCATTGCCTAAAGGATAGAAGTTTGTTGGTTGTAAATGGGTGTTCAAAAGGAAGACGTGTTCAATTAGAAGCATTAATAAGTATAAAGCATGATTAGTTACAAAAGGTTACTCCTAGGTTGCAGGAATTGATTGTGGTGAAATTTTTTCTCCTATAGAAAAAATGACATACATTCAATTTTTACTTTCTATTGCAGCAACTTATGATCTAGAAGTTGAGAAGATAGATGTGAAGACAGCTTTCTTTCATGGAGATTTGGAGGAAGAAGTTTATATGACATAGCCATAGCACTTTGTGGTGAAAGGTAAAAGTCATTTAGTTTGTAAATTGAAGAAATCCTTGTATAGTCTAAAACAAAGTCCTAGGATGTGGTACCAAAAGTTTGATACATATGTATTTAGTTTGGGATTTGTGTGATCCAAATCTAATCACTATATATACTATAAGTCTGACGGTGATTATTTCCTAGTTATTGCCTTATATGTTGATGACTTGTTTATTGGAAAACGAAAAGGTTTGATTGCATAATTAAAATTCCATCTCTCAACAAAGTTTGAAAAAAAAGATCTTGGTGCAGCAAGGTACATTATGGGCATGAAGATTATAAGAGATAGACAAAATAGAAAGCTTTGGCTAAGACAAAGTACTAAGCATTTTTGTACTATTCTAAGAAGATTCAATATGCAAAATTCTAGACTATTGAGTGTTCTTGTTACTATGGGAACAAATATTTCTAGCTCATAGTTTCATTCATCTCCATTGGAGATGGAAGATATGAGTTGAGTACCATATCAGAGTGTTGTTGGAAGTTTGATGTATGTTATGGTCTGTACAAGACTAGAGAATGCCCAAGTAGTGGGAGTACTTTCTTGTCATATGTCTAATTGAGGATGAGCACATTGGGATGTAGTAAAAAGAGTTTTCATATACTTGCAAGGTACCTTAGAGTACTCTATATATTTTCATGGAACAAGATATGAGCATTCCTTGGATAGTCAAAGCTATTTGGATTCAAACTAAGCTTGCAATGTTGATAGAATAAGATCCACTAGTGCATATGTGTTTACATTATTCTATGTTGTGATTAGTTGGATGAGCAAGCAAAAAGTTGTGGTTTCTTTGTCCACTATAGAGGTAGAGTATATGGCAACTACTCATACCTGCAAGGAAGCCATCTAGCTTAAGAGACTATGTTTAGATATAGAGTTCAAATAGGGTGTAGTCACAATTTATAGTGATAGTCAAAGTACAATCTTCCTAGTAAAGAACTTGGCATTTCATGTAAGGACCAAGCACATTGATGTATAATATCATATTGTGAGAGATATGGTTGAGGATAGCAAGGTGAAGTTGGAGGAGGTAGAGACTTTGGTGAATGTTTTTGATGCATTAACTAAGCCCGTGAGCATAGAGAAGTTCACATGGTGTTCAGAGTCTATGGGTCTCTCAACCCCTAGAAATTAAGACAATGAAACTGTGGATCCTTTGACTCTTACAAGGTGTTCAACAAGGATCCTTTGAGAATACATCGTGCAGGATTTTGAGGGTGCAGTTTTTCTCTCAGAAAGGTTTCCCCATGGTAATCATTGTGTTATGCATTCATTGTTATTTTGATTAAGTTATTATACATTTCTTGAGACCTTTGCAATAGTTAGTTGAATTTGCATAATTGTCCACTCAAAGATTAGTGTAGGAAGTGATTTTGTGCACCTTAGCTTCCTTGCACTCTTAGAATTTTCTTTGAATCAAATTAATATAATATAAATTTAAAAAAAAAATAAAAAATAAAAATTTATAGGCATTTCATTTATATTAATTTGTAATATTTTGAGTAGTCTTATCCAGCTACATAAATAGTTAGTCACAAGGAAATCTGCTAGTTTCAAAACTAAAAAGATGTTAAAAATTAATATTCAATGACCTACATTTTTTGATCCTATTGTTTGTCCTCTTCTATAGACCTTAGATTAAATTAAATGTCCTACATTTTTGGCATAATATCATCAGTATTGAATGTATTTGTAATTTTCTATAAAAAATTGTACAAAATTTCATTTATTGCTACTTACAAGTCATGAGTGAATGGTTTTATATCCACTAGAGCCAAGATAATGTTGATTGACCTTATATTTTCTAGCTTGTGGAGCCTTTGATATAACCTAAAGCCTATATATGCAAAAATTGAAATATGTTATAGATTATATAAATAAAAAGATCACTAATTTGTGCATAATTACATTAATACTACCACATACCTATTTTTTTTTGGTGGTGGTTTATATCTTTATCTTTTAGTTTTATCTCTTTTGCATCTTCAATGACTTCATTCCACTCTAGCTCTAGAACAATAGGAGGTACTTTGGGTTGACCTTTAGAGCCCTTATGTATTGGTCTCTCATAGTCTTTAGATGTTTGCAAGCTTTTTTAAGAATTTGGACTTTGTTTTATATTTTGACCCAAGAGATCCTCTAGATAGTTTATGAGTTGATATTTTAATTTAGAGTCTTGCTCATTCCACCTTTTAACAAAAAACAAACTTGTTAGATTAAAAAATTGGTTCAAGCTATTTACTTTGAATATATTACAAAAAATGGATGAATGTAAATGTGTAGCAACCAATTATATGAATCTATGTACCTTTTATGTAATGTGGGTCAAAATATCTTCAATGTTAAATCTTAAAAAGTTTCATAAAACAGATCATTTCCTACAAAGCCATCATGGAATTATTAGTCAAAAATGGGTTATGAATAAGTAAACTACAACTACACTCTAAGTAATTACAACATTAAAGTACCCATAAGATTAGGAAATCTTAAGGGTCCATTCATATCTTTCTCATCCATCAACAAATGCTTCCAACGATCTAGTAGAAGTGACATAGGTTGCTCTAGGAAAGACTGGTAAATTATCACTAGTACTGGTATTTTTTTATCATCATGAAGAGGTGTACCTATTAGTGCACAAAGTTAGTCAATGTTATAGTATGATCAAATGAACAAGAAAGTACAAATCATATCATATTTAAGAGATACCAAAATGTAACCAAACAAGGATTTACTAGCTCTAGTTGCATTAGACATGGATATTTTCATCCTCTTTATTGTTGATCTTGCACTCAAAAATCTTAGACTACTTGCTAGCCTCATCGAAGGGGGCATATGAACGTCATCAAAACCTAAAAAATAATCATATATACAATTTTTTGTCTTTTTAAAATATAGATTACAAAAACATAACAACTATAATATAAAATTGTCAATAATATTCATGAAGAAAATAATGGTGCAATTTTGACTATCAAGGGACTACAATAGAGAACCATTGGTGATTTTGATGATGTCCTTTCTGATAGTTGAAAATTGAAATCACATACCTGTAGGAGCTACACTGGTACCCTCATAGGCAAAACAACTCAGTGAGGTCTCAAAAAATGTTGTAACAACACAAACATATTTCATTTCATGATCCATAAATTAGTTTAAATATAAATCTTTATTGATCTATTGTTCTAGCTAAGGATCCATTATTGCTTACTTCCAAAAAATTTCTCTCCAATATAATTCATTTCTCATCACCTCTTTCTCTTCAATTGGATTTGGATCTATCACAAGCATAAGAATTTATAGATTGATGCTTTTGAGGCTCTTTTTAAACATTTTTACATGGTCACTAGTATATGCAATGTCATTATCACATAATATTTTGGTTTCCATATTAGCAACTAATTGCACTCTTGTGTAATTGGTTCTTTTCCCTTTCCCTAAGCATCATGTTGTGATGAAAACATCAGTAAAACAATCAAAATGAGTTCAAAACCTTAACAAAAATTACATAATATATGACATTTTGTAAAATTACAACTACACTAATTTTTATACAAAAGGTTTACCTATGTTGAAGAAAGGGTGGGAGCAACATCCCTACCTCTATAATCTGATGGATCAGCCATGTTTCCCTATGACAAAGAATATAAAAACATAAACATAATGAAAGGACTAGTCAACTTAGCAAAACAACTAATCAATAAAATGGTATATTGTGTATTGGAGTTATTAATTGGAAGTAATTAGTTTAAATATTATATATATAGTACTTAAAAGTCTCATGATAGTAAATTTCTTTATATCTGTATAATTCAAATTGTAATTTAGTATGAGCTCTTCCCCTACACTTATTGATTTTATCACATATAAAAACATGATTTCCCTCATGTGCCTCAAAAATGTAATTGGGTTACTTATTAGTTGACCTAGGATGCATACTATTTATAAAACTTGCAATGTCCCCTATTTCTTTTGGCCTTTCATCAATGTACACATATTTTTTTTAATTTGATCATTTTCTTTCCATTATAGATAATTTGCTGATAGTGCATACTTACACATATTTTTTTATATTGAACTATCCACATCCAATTATTGTGATTATAACAAGGTCATTTAAATTCCATCAATTCAACAATTTTTTTTATAACTGAACTTTATTCCATCCATAGAAAATAGAGCCAAACAATGTAATGATGATGGAGCTATTCAATATATCCTCTCGTTAACACAAAAATTAGTGTTAATTGGAGATAATTCCTTTGGTACCCATTTTTTTTGATGATGTGTGTACCTTAAGGGAACTTTGATGTTTCCCTTTGTCTCATCATCATAAGAAAATGAACCCCCTTGAGAAGGGAAAAATTGCATTCTTTTATTGAATTTTCTTCTAATCTTTTGACTCTAGTGTGTCTCTCTTTCATAGACCTACTACATGTCTCACTATCCTCTTCTATTCCCACATTTCTCTCACTTGAGGAAGACAAATCTGACAAATATTTATTTGGTGGTACATACAGCCCATCAAATGAGAGATAAAGTTGGAGGAATTTTTTTTCTATAAAATGGGGATAATATTGATGAAGTTGGCCTAAAGTTAATGTTGAGGGTAAACAAAAAGAAAGCACCTAATATACTTATACATCTCGATCCATGCCATTATGTATGATCCTCATTAAAGGTGTATAGATTCCTCCATATGTAAATCATTTTTCTTAAGTTAGTTAAACATTACATGTTACTTTTACTACAAATTACATAGAACATAACATGAACAATATGCATACATCATAGTCATTGTACACTTTTTAATTCATTACCTCTACAAATTTTTTTTTATAAGTAATTAGCATTGAGAATTGAGCATCATAACAAATGTTTGCACCTAATCAACACCTAATACATTTCCATTGATCTTGTCATTGATCATCTTCTTCATCCATCTCATCATCATGAACATCATTGTTATTGCCATCATCTTCCAAATTATCACAATGACCATCATCATCATCATCTTGATATCACCATCGTCACTATGACCATCGCCATGATCGTCATCATCATCATCATCACCATGAACACCATCATCATCATTTCCACTACCGCCACCACCACCACCATCATCACCATCACCATCACCATCATCACCATCACCACCACCACTACCACCACCACCACCACCATCATCATCATCACCATCACTACCACTACCATCATCAATGCCATCATAATAATCATTGTGAAAATATTTTCCATCATCATCTCCTTCTTCATCATTGACAAAATCATCATCTACTTTGTCTTCCACTTCTTTAGTATCTTCTTCTTCAATGAAATTATACTTTATCAGTCTTTCTCTTGGATCATGTCTAATGAAAAATGACCACCCCGATTTATGTGGAATGCCAAAGTAAAATAGTAGCTCACATTTTCTTGGAAGAACATAGGGCTCATTCCCAACTAGCTCCAATGACCTTGCATTAATCATTATAAATCTATTATCATGTCCAATAATAGTTCTGTTAGGCTCATTTTGATTCAACCATAGCTTGTACCATTTGACAATGAACATAACTATTTTAAATAAATTAAAGTCATAGTCAATTATATTGTCCAAAATATCATAGTATCTATTTTAATATTGTTGAAAATGCATCTCATTTTTATACAAAATATTGGTGACCTCAAAAAGTGCAGTTATCCCAAAATCAAAAGTTCTCTTAGTGTCATCCAGACCTTTTTTATGTGAAATTTATGGTTATTGTAGTACACAACTCTATATTGCTTGACCTGTTATTTTTCTAACATGTCAAAATTATGCATCCATCTATGAGTTGATATTAAACAAATGGGTCATGATAGATTAACTTGTACGTACCTTTCTACCTCTTAAACCATTTGGTAGATCAATTACCATTGGCATGAAATTAGAATCTCCATTACAATGGGCTTCTTTAACCAATGAAGTAACACCTTCCAAAGTTAATGAGTGACCATTTTGTTGAGATTGTTCAATAAATACCATCATCTAATCAAAGATTATTTGTAATATATAAATGAAGTGCATCCCACTCATGAGCAAGTGTATGAAATAAATCAACCAATTAGAAAGAAAACTTATATTGATGAAAGGATAAGAATTAATTAACTACAATAAAATCTTATAATTACCTCTCACTTTCCTCAATCTACCTTTCCTCATCGAGTACTCCCCTTCAAATCTGTTGATGGAGTTGGGATCTCAAATGTGATTTGCATATATCTTTGATGCAAACTTGGGAGGTATTCATGCTAATGTACACCATGGTCTGGTACATCATAGATCCCTTGACCATTGAACTCTATTGCCTAGATACCAAATTGCCTCAATTCCTACCCTTTTGATGCTATGGCTATATTCAAAATATGCCTCATTTTAAGCATTAAAATGGTCATTTCCTCTCATAATTTTTGAGAAAATTTTCCCTTTAATATTTCTGGCTCATTCCTAGCTCTACCCGACACTTTGAATTTTCAAAATCTAGCTTCTGAGTCCAAAGTTATTGCAGGTTAATGGAAGAACCAAAATACATATTTTCAATTGCATTATTAACCATTAACCTCTTAAAAGATTAAGGTTAAGCTCCAAATTACATATTTTGGAGGTGGTTAATTAACCTCTCCAAAATTACATATTCTCTCCCCCATCATTAACCTTTTAAAAGGTTAAGGTTAATCTTTGAAATACATATTTTGGAGGTGGTTAATTAACTTCTTTGACTAAGTTGATAAAGGTTGGAAATTGAAAGATGAGTCATATTTGCATGAAAACATGACAAAATTATGGTGACATCTATTGGAAAATCTTGAGAAATAAAGTTGGAAGGAATATGAAACCATAGAGATACAAAATGCAATCAGTTGTGATTGAACCAAAATATTTTGCCTTGGCATCAAATCCACACCCACTCTTCCTCTCCTAGAGTATGAAGTCAAAGAAATCAATGCCAAACAATGGAAAATGAAGACTGCACACAGGTAGATGGCATTTTTCTCACCACTATAATAGGATAATTTTATTAATGTGAAGCTCAAGCTTTTGAAATATGTATGCTAAATGAAGAATACTAGGCAAGCATATTCATAGTTATTCAATTAGGATGGGGTTTGACTCAAATGTTTTTGTTGGGACTGCCCTTGTTAACATGTATGGAAATTGTGGTGATATAAATAGTGCACATCTTGTGTTTGATAAAATGCCTGAAAAAAAATGTGGTGACATGGAATTCAATTTTTGCAAGGCATGCTCAAAGAAATTTTGTTGATGCCATGAAAGTATTCACTCAAATGAAGTGAAAAAAAATGAAACCAAATGTCTTTACACAGAGTGTTATGATTGCAAGATATGTACAAAATGGAGAGGTCAAGAAGGCCTCAAAATTATTTTTCCAAATGCAAATGGAAGGTATGAAGCCAATAGTGGTCTCATGGACAATAGTTTTTGTGGGTTACACTCATAGTAGCCAATGTGAGGATGCCTTGAAGTTCTTTTATGATATGTTAATGATAGGAGCAGAGCCAAATTGGGTGATCATTACCACTATTCTACCAATGTGTACCAGCCTAGCGGCATTGGAACAAGGCCTCACATGTAGCTTACGAAAACCAACAAAAATAACTTCTCTTTCACTCATAGGACCATTTCTCAGTGACCTTTTCTTAATTTAAGAGTGGTGATAGTGGTAGTGCTAGTTGAAATAGATAAGTTGGAAAAACAAGACGTAATTGCCTATGCATCTCTTTTGGAGATTTCTGCATCACTCAAATGTTTGGCCTCTGGTAAACAAATCCATGCCTCCATTCTAAAAACAAGACACAAAGAAGGCATTATAAAAGAAAAATTGGTTCTTATTTATGCCAAATGTGGTAGTATAGTATGTGCACAGTTAGTTTTTGATAGAATGCATAACCCAAATATTTACTCTTTTGCTACCATTATGGTAGAGCATTTTAGGCAAGGACACATTAGGGGAATCCTCATATTCTTTTGCCAAATGCATAAGGACTATAAGGCTAAATGATCTAATTTTTATGACTACTCTTGATTCCTATACTGGAATGGAGGTTTTACAACTGGGAAATTAGATTTGTGCTCTTTTGATAAAATGTAGGTTTGAGTCAGACCTCCTTGTGGTGAATTCTTTCATTTATATGTATGAAAAATGCAAGAGTGGGGATGATGTACGGAAAGTGTTTGAAGGAATGCCTCATGAAAATAGAACTTCATGGGATTTTGAAATTGCTAACCTTGCACAAATTAGTCTGGATGAAACCCTTAGAATCTTCTTTCATATGCAATCAGTTGGTGAGAAGCCCAATACCACTTCATGGACTACTATTATCTTAGGGTATAGAAAGCATAAGCATTGAGATGAAGCCCTAGGAGTCTTTTTGGAAATGCGAAATTGGAAAATGTAAAACCAAATACACACACCCTTGTCAGAGTTCTGCAAGCATGTGGTCACTTAAAATCTCTAGAAATAGGATATGCTTAGGATGGCCTTCTGAGTGATGGATTGGATCTTTTTGATCAAATGAAAACAACATGGTGGAAGCGGCTAAATGGGGATGGCAAGAATGCAAGGAAGCAATTGCAACATCATCAAGAATGCACCAATAAAAATCTTAAGGTAGCTATGGCAATTAATAATCAAGTCTTGTCAGAAATGGAGGTTCCTAATAGTTATTTAGAAACTCTCCCAAAGAATGGGAATGCTAGCCTCAATGATATCATGTATCAATATGTAGCAGCATGACAAGATAGAAATGCCTTCATTAATAAAGTGATGTAATTTGGATTAATGATCTAAAGATCACAAGGGGATCAATAAGGATTGATTATTCAATCTTCTTACCAAAGTATGTAAGGTCTAATTTTTAGGTCATATAGGTTAATTTTGTAGAGGTTAATTAACCCCTCCCAAAACAAATAATTGGGAGGTAGTTATTAACCATGAAGAGGTAGTTCTTAACCTCTGTGTCTATATAAGGACTCTTTTTGGCTTTGTAAGGGAGGACTTTTTGGGTTTTAGAAAAAGGGAGCACTATGCTAAAATTTTGATTAGAAAATGATATTTGTAAAGTATGTACAAATTTTGTCTTTGTAATCAGAAATTCCTCTTAGGTTATTGGTGTAAGAAAATAAAGGAATGCGTAATTTGAGTTCTCTTCTTCCGAATCTAAATTGTTAGAAATATTGATTTTCTTTGCAGTGAGCATTCTCAAATGTTTATGAATCTTTGGATCAACATTGTGCTAGTCATATTTCTCAAGCATAGATCTTGATTGTTGTTATTAGTAGTTTATGTTAAATTCAAGGAAGCTATGAAGTCATGTGGTGCATTTGTCATCATGAGCTTTCTCATCTTTTAGAGTTTGATTTCATATTTATTTGAAAACTTCAAAATTATATTATATGAGGGAGCTGCCCCTCTAAACACAGAGGAAGGCCGCATACCAAGGGCCTATCCAACTATTGTAAATGGTTTCCCACATACACTCTGTTGGGCCATTATTATAGCAACAAATCTGTTTACAATAGATTTTTGGTGACTTTGTTGGGGAGACTAAATGAGAAAATATTTACAGTCGAAGGTAATGAAGCATGATGGTGCTACCACATGAGAACATTTTTCCAGTTGTCCAACATAACCTTAGCTTTCAAGACACTCAGGAGCATATCATTCTAGACTTGAATACTCTAGCTTAGAGGTGTAGACAAAGTGCACAATAATATCATCAAGTAAATCAAGTTCTTGAAGAAGAAGAATTTGGGGAAATCTTGTGGAGAGCTCCTATTGGTCAGAACGTTGTAGTTGTTGAAAGAATAGTAGATATCCCAAGAAGAAAAGGGCATAATATTGGTCACATCCAAGGTCAAGTAAATAAAAATCAGTAAGTTGGTTGATGAAGGTACCTTCCCTTGAATGAAGGTTGGTGACTCTATTTAAAAGATTGAATTATTGGCAACTCTATATGAGGTTCAAATTCAAAACATGGTTTGGTACAAAGGGAAGGTTGAAAGTTAGAGTGATAGTGGTAGTAATGAGGAATACTTTTTATACTCAAAGAAATAGATTCTTGATGAGCCTCTACAAGTTCAATTCTTGAAGAATTTCTATGGCAGTAGGAGGCTAGATCCTAGAATTGTTCATCCTTGCTTGCTGCAAATTTTCCAAAGGATCAAAGAGGATGATGGAAAATATTAAATGGGTTTCTTTCTTATGATCATGAGGCTTTATTTGAAAAAGGTTCAACATATAATGATAAAGAAGGCCTTTCTAAAAAATGTGCTTCATCTAAATCAACAATGAAGAATACTAAAAATGTATCTCATGCACCTATATCTCAAAAAAATCAGATTTTCATTGATCCTAAATAGGCTAGCTTCTTGAAGAGTTTCTATGGTGGAAAAAAACTAGATCTAGAAAAGATTCATCCATTTTCACTACAAACTTTGCAGAAGATAGAAGAAGAAGAACGTAAAGATTATCATTTTTTCTCTCACAAGCCAAAATTACTTTTAGAAAGACTTTCCACGTGCAAGCATAAGGTATAACTTGATCATAAAAGTGATTCATGTGAATCGAAGATGGACAATAGTGGTCAAAAAGGTGCCCCAATTCCTAAACCTATTGCTCATTAAAATCATGCTTCCATTGATCCTAGTGAGGTTGAATTTTTAAAAATATTCTATGGCAATGCATGCCTGGATCTTGAAAAAGTACATCCTTCCTTACTTCAAACACTGTGAGAACTTGAGAAAGAAGACCCATGCAAGAATTATTTCCTTGGTAACATAACATCTCTTGATCCAAATGTTAGAAAGGAGTCATCTAGATCTGAATTCATGAAAGAAGATAGAGATTCTATGTCTAATCAAGGAGAAGGTCAAAAAAATGAAGTCTATAGGAGAAGAAGGGTCTACTAATGTATCAAGGCATCATTATGAAAATTTCAAAACCAAGGAGGATGTATTCAATCATCTCAATCCTAATGAGAAAGAAAAATAAATATCAAATGTTTCTCAAGGAACTACACAACATATGATTAAACATGAGGGAAATATGGATAAGGGTGAATTCAATACTACTTTTATTTGTACCTGGTGCCTCAATGCTTCATATGATTACTTCCTTTGTGGAGAAGACCTTCCTATTCATTCACTCCTAATTATTAATGATGAGAACTCTATTACTAAAGTTAATTCTTTTGAATATTTTTCACAATCTTCTAATATTACCATTGATGAAGAAATAACCTCAAGTGAAATCTTGCAGACATATCCATTAACTCCTCATATTGAAGTCTTTACTTATGAGGATGTTGAGGAGTTTTCAAAAAGTGGAATGATCATCGCAATAGTAGAAGATCATTTTCAAGAGAAAGATGAGGAGTTGTCAAGAAATCCCCTTCAAAGTTACATGCAAGTGGAATATGAAGTTTTCCCAATTTGTGAAGATGGTCAACAAGAAAAATTAATGAACCTATGAATGTGAAGTTTTCCCATTTTTGGTTCTTCCATTAACCTATGAGAAGATGACACATCAAGTTCTCACTCTTCCTCATGTATGAAACTTGAATTTGAAGCATTCAAGTTCACAAGTGGAAACTACAATTAAGAAAACATTGTGATGGTATCTCGCACTAGAGAAGTGCTTGACCTTGAAGAAATGTGTTGTGATCTAATGATTGAAAAATGTGAAGATGAAGGCATAGATGATGATTCTCTTTTAAAATATTTTTTCTTACATCAATATCAACTGATGATCAATTCTCCTAATCAGATAGACTCATTAGAGAATGTGTGCTCCAAAATGGAAAAGATGATTGTTTCTTCTTTGAGAAATATGATGGGAGAAGAGGAAGAAATACATCATGGGAAGATTCAATATGACAAGGATGTGCATTCATATTGGATTAATTTCATAGATAATACAAACAAAATCATTCCTGTGGAAAGGAAAGAGTGTCGGGTGTCAGAAATAAGTTCACGAATTCATGATGAACAATCACTAGAATTTAAAATACAAGGCTTTTCAAATATAGATCTAAGAGCTTGAGAGTTTTATACTTCAAATCTTTCAAAATGAAGCTATGAATGACATGCAACATGAAGTGGAGTTGATTCCAAAGTCAGAGATTTTTTATGAGACATGGTTATTTGGATACATTCCTTTATCAAGTGATGTCAAGCATACTAGGAATCTCAAAATTGAAATTCAAATAGTGAACTTATACTTGAGTCCAAAAGAACCTAAAAGTTGCCACATGTTAGCATGCCATGGTATTTATTTTCTCTAACCAGTGAATGGATTTTCATGATTATGTCTTGAGTCACTAGAGGTAGGGAAACCTACCTTGTACATAGTCTAGATAGGAGTTTTTTTTGTGTTGTTTCGTTGTGCCTAGTCTTTCTTTCAGTTGTCTTGTTTTTGGTGTTAGTTTTCCCCTTTGTAAAGTGATTCCTCATGTGACTCTATAGCCCAATGAATAAGGCATTGTTCTAGTTATTTTGAATTCAAGCTTTATCCTTGTTAGTCCTTGTCCCTAGTTAGAGCCAGTTGTTGCTCGGATATCAAATTGCCTCAATTCCTACTCTTTTGATGGTATGGCTATTTTCAAAATATGCCTCATTTTAAGCATTAAAATGGTCATTTCCTCTCAAAGTTTTTGAGAAAATTTTCCCTTCAATATCTCCGGGTTGTTCCCAACTCTACTTGGCACTTTGAATTTTTAAAATCTAATTTCTGAGTCCAAAGTTATCACAGGTTAATGGAAGAACCAAAAATACATATTTTAAATTCTCTCAAAAGGTTAAGGTTAAGCTCCAAATTACATATTTTGGAGATGGTTAATTAACCTCTTCAAAATTACATATTCTCTCCCCCATCATTAACTTTTTAAAATGTTAAGGTTAATCTTTGAAATACGTATTTTGGAGGTGGTTAATTAACCTCTTTGACTAAGTTGATAAAGATTGGAGATTGAAAGATGAATCATATCTGCATGAAAACATGACAAAATTATGGTGACATCTATTGGAAAATCTTGAGAAATAAAGCTGGAAGGAATATGAAACCATAGAACTACAAAACACAATCAGTTGTGATTGAACCAAATCTTTTGCCTTGGCATCAAATGCACATTCATTCTTCCTCTTCTAGAGTATGAAGTCAAAGAAATCAATGCCAAACAATGGAAAATGAAGAATGCGCATAGGTAGATGGAGTGTTTCTCGCCATCATAATAGGATGATTTTATTAATGTAAAGCTTGAGCTTTTGGAATATGTATGCTAAATGAAGAATAATAGGCAAGCAGATTCATGGTTATTCAATTAGGATGGGGTTTGAATCAAATGTTGTTGTTGGGATTTCTCTCATCAACATGTATGGAAAATGTGGTGATATAGATAGTGCACATCTTATGTTTGATAAAATGTCTTAAAAAAATTATGGTCACATGGAATTCAATTAATGTAGGGCATGCGTTTGATAAAATATCTTAAAAAAATTATGGTGACATGGAATTCAATTATTTTAGGGCATGCTCAAAGAAATATTGATGATTCCATGAAAATCTTCACTCAAATACAGTCAGAAAAAAATGAAACCAAATGTCTTTACATAGAATGTTATGATCGCAGGATATGTACAAAATGGACAGGTTGAGAAGGCCTCAAAATTATTTTCTCAAATGAAAATGGAAGGTATGAAGCCAATAATGGTCTCATGGACAATAGTTATGTGAGAAATTATATTAAAATCAAACTTAAACTCACAACCCTAAACCTAAAATATTTGCTCGGCACATAAAAGTTGCTCGGCACATGAAGGTGCTAAGTGCTAGTTTTACTCGGGACTTGATGATGCTGAGTGGCAAGTTTCTCAGCACTTGATGGTGCCGAGTGATAGGCAACAGGTGCCGAGTGAACTCGGCACAAAGAGGAGCTCAGCACTTGATAGGTCGGAAGCAATAGATGCTGAGTATGCTCAGCTCCAAAAGAAATGCTCGGCAACAATAGATGCCAAGTGAGCTCAGCTCCAACTAAACTTTATAACTTAAAAAATTCCAATGTGAATGCATTCACCATTAAAACCAGAGAGCCAAAGCTTTAAGCATTCAAACAAATTTCTTAAATGCAACATACAAGGGAAGATCAATAGATTCAAGTATGCTTGCTTTCTTGCTATTCAATCTTTCATTAAACTATTACAAAATTTGGGAGCATTCGGATTCAACTAGAAAATCCTAAAATAACCCTAAATTGATAATACTTCAAACTTCAATAAAATTTTAAACTTGCAACTCTAATGGCTGCATACAATGGTGCCTGCAGCAATTACTGCCTCAACAAGACAAAAAAAAAACAACAACAAACTCACAGAATGAACAGAGGAGACATGTGCAACTACAGGCACAAACTTCCTTCCTCTTCGTTCTTTGCTCAGCTCTGCAACTTCTCTCTGATCTGCTTGATCTGCACTCTATGCATGAATGAATGAAACATTCCTTTTGTCACATTCTAGTTTCCCCTTCTTTTCTAATTTCAAAATATCACCCACCATATTTATGTTTTTATGTCTGTTCTGCTGGTTGTCAGGTGGTAGGTGGGCGTTTAGCTCCAGGGGAAAATGTCAATTGCTGTATTAAATATTCCAACACTCCCCCTTTGCCCCGAGCCAAAAAAATAAGGATCATAGCTGATCCACATCAACTACACCAAGACACTCTCTTAGGTGTATAAAAGATTCAATGCCTAATGGCTTGGTGAAAATATCTGCTAGCTACTGCTCTGACTTGCAAAAATCCATCTTGATATCCCCATTCTCCACCAACTCTCTAATGAAGTGATATCTGATCTCAATATGCTTGCTTCTCCCATGGAAGACTAGATTTTTGGACAATGCAATTGATGAGATGTTGTCACAATAAATTGCGGTTCCATCCTCTTGCCTTTCATTCAAATCTATCAAGATCCTCCTTAGCCAAATTGCTTGGAATGCTATTGCATTTGCAGCTATGTATTTAGCCTCTACTGTAGATTGAGCAACAATAGGTTGCTTCTTGGATGCCCATGAAATTGCACCCAATCCCATATGAAACATGAATCCAAAAGTGCTCTTCCTATCATCTAAGCTTTTGACAAAATCACAATCAGTATAACCTACCAACTTGAAATCATCAATTGTAGTATACAAAATACCAAATCCCTTGGTACCTTTCACATACCTTAGGATCCTCTTTCCCGCTTGCCAATGGGAATCCTTTGGTGTTTTCATAAATTTGGAAATCAGACTTACTGCATGCATTAGGTCTGGCTGAGTTGCAATCAAATACATTAGACTTCTAACCATACTCTTGTATAATGTTGGATCCACTCTCTTGCTAGAGTCTTCCTTGCTCAACTTCAAACCTACTACTATTGGTGTGGGGGCTGCCTTACTGTTCTACTTATTAAATCTCTCCAAGATCCACCTTGCATATTTTTCTTGAGAGATGAAGATGCCATCATGCATTTGTTTTACTTCTATGCCTAGAAAGTACTTCAAGAGACCTAAGTTTGTCATTTCAAATTCACTTTTTATGGCCTCTTTGAACTCACCAATTAGAGCCTTGTCATTACCAGTAAAAATTAAATCATCTACATACAAGACAACAATAAATACATTACCATCTACTGCCTTGATGTAAAGAGTGGGCTCACCATTGCTTTTGCTAAAGCCATTTCTCATCAAATATGAGTCAATCCTACTGTACCATGCCCTTGGAGCTTGCTTGAGCCCATAAAGAGCTCTCTTCAACTTATATGCTTTATTCTCTTCACCTGCAACTTCATGACCAGTTGGCTGCTCCACATATACTTCTTCTTTCAATACACCATTAAGGAAGGAAGACTTCACATCCATTTGAAATACCTTCCACTTGTGCTGAGCTGCAATTTCTATGACAGCATGCACGGTTTCCATTCTTGCAACTGGGGCATAGGTCTCATCATAATCTCTCCCATACTGCTGTTTGTAGCCTTTGACTACCAGCCTTGCCTTATGCCTATCAATCTTGCCTTCAGCATTGCATTTGATCTTGTAGACCCATTTCACTCCAATCACATGCTTTTTGGGAGGCAATTTAGTTAGCTCTCATGTCTCATTTCTTTCTATGGCATCTATTTCCGCATCCATGGCATTACACCATTTCTTCTCCTTAATAGCTTCCTCAAAATATACTGGATCACTATGAGAAAATAACGCAAAATTAACACTCTCATCATAATCTTCATACCTTTCATCTTGGTATATCTCCCTAAGACTCTTGGTATTTCTTGGTAACAAGGAGGAGAGCATGGGATTAGAATCTTCACTGCTGTTGCTTTGTCGACTAGCTTGGTCTTCACTGGTAATCGACACTAATACTCGATCATGCCTAGAGGAGCTTGGCAATGTTTGAATTTGCTTGCCTTTTCTTCTATTTTCTCCTACTTCTTGCTGTTCATCACCATCTTCTTCACTCATAATTGGAACTTTACTAGAAGTGTTTGGTGACTCATTAATTGAACCATACCAAGACTGATTTTCAAGAAATTCCACATCTCTTGAAAGCATCATCTTTTTGTTCAATGGGTCATACAATCTATATGCCTTTGATTTTGGCTTGTACCCTATGAAGATGCACTTCACACCTTTGTCATCCAATTTTTGCCTTTTCTTTTTAGGCACATGTGCATATGCAACACATCCAAACACCCTTAGGTGTTCAACTATCCATCTTATTCATGACCATGCTTCCATTGGAATTTTGTCACGAATAGCCTTTGTAGGACACCTATTAATTAGGTAAACTGTTGTTGCCACAGCCTCTCCCCAAAATTTAGTTGGGAGACCTTTCTCTTTCATCATGCTCCTTGTCATTTCAACAATGGTCCCGTTCTTTCTTTCAGCCACTCCATTCTACTGTGGTGTATAGCTGGCTATG
This sequence comes from Cupressus sempervirens, assembly GCA_028749045.1. Taxonomy (NCBI): domain Eukaryota; kingdom Viridiplantae; phylum Streptophyta; class Pinopsida; order Cupressales; family Cupressaceae; genus Cupressus; species Cupressus sempervirens. The sequence goes on along the minus strand of CM053791.1, from coordinate 700,399,962 downwards.
AGTTCTTTCTTTATGCCATGTTTCCTGCAAAAATTTACAAAAGAATTGGAGGTATACTCCCCTCCTCTATCTAATCTAAGGATCTTGATATAGTGTCCACATTCTCTTTCAGCCTGGGCTTTAAATTCTACAAATTTATCAAATGCTTCAGATTTGTTCTTTAAGAAATACACCCATGTCCTACGACTAAAATCATCAATGAATGTCATAAAATAAGTACTCCCCCCTATGGAAGTAACTTGCATAGGACCGACTAGGTCGGTATGCACTAACTCTAATGGATATCTAGCCCTCCTAGAATTTCCAAAATTAAAGGGAAGCCTATGTTGCTTACCCAAAATACAAGCCTCACACTTGTCACGTGAATTTCCTATGCATGGAAAACCTTCTACCATTCTTTTATTTGACAATAAATTTAAACCAGCATAGCCAAGATGACCCTACCTGAGGTGCCATAGCCGTGAGGGGTCTTCAATCACACTCCTTAGAGCTGATTGTGTGTGAGGTGCAACACAAACTTGAGATAAGAAACATGTCTCTATCCTCAAGGGAAACATTCTATTCTTTATCATTTGAACTGCTGCAAGTAAATTCTTGCTCCCATCCTTTTCATGAATGACACATGTGTCATTCTCCATCAGCACTTTATATCCATTTTGAATGAGCTGACCAATGCTCATTAAGTTGTGCTTCATACTAGGGGTGAAATACACATTTTGTATTTCCCTTTTCTCACCTTTCTTGGTGTAGACCATAATAGATCCTTTGCCCACAACTGGTAGGGTTCCATTATTACCCATCTTAATTTTAGATTTGAAACTCTTGTCAATGAATGAAAACAAGGTTTCATTACCACTCATGTGGTTTCTACATCCACTGTTGAGGTATCAAACCTCAGGGCTTCCTTCTTCACCACCATTACACATGATGAGGGCAACAGCATTGGGTCCACTTCCCATGTTCACATCAGCCACATTTGCTTGTTGTGACTGATCATTATGCTTCTTCTAGCATTAATTTGCATAATGCCCATATTTATGACAGTAGTAGCATTCTACATTACTCTTATTTGAGTTGTAGTTTTTCTTACCTCCTCTTGAAGTATTTTGTGAACTACTTGCTCCATCTGCTCTTCTTGAGCTTTTTACTGCAACATTTCTTTTTCCTCCATTTCCTCGGCCTCTACCTCTAGAGTTTCTACCTAAGCCATTTCTTCCTCTCCCCCTTCCTCTTGGATTTGACTAAGCCTTGAATGCTTGCTCTTGGGAAGTAGAAGATGTAGATCTATTGATCCTATGCTCATGGGTTTGAAGAGAACCCATCAACTCATCCATTGTCAAAATAGTGAGGTATTTTGCCTCTTCTATGGTCATGACCAAATGGTCATATTTATGAGGTAAACTCCTCAATATCTTTTCCACTATCCTCTGCTCTTGATAGTCTTCTCCATTTGACTTCAATTGGTTAATCACATTGGAGGTTCTTGAACTGAAGTCTACAACTGATTCGTTCTCCTTCATCTAAAGGTTCTCAAATTCCCTCCTTATATTTTGTAGCTTTACTGTATGGACTTTATCAGTCCCCTTGAAGTTTGTCTCAAGGATATCCCATGCTTCCTTGGCATAATTTGTTGCTGCAATCTTGGGTAATATAGTCTATGTCATTGTTGCTTCAATCAAACTTAATGCCTTAGCATTCTTCCTCCTTGACTCTTTCAAATGAGTCTTCTGTGCATTTGTGAGGGCAGCATACCGAGTTGGATCAGTCATATCATTGAATCCATTAACCAAAAACTCCCACAAATCATTTGCAACCATTATGGTCTTCATATTCTTTGCAAATGTATCATAATTATGTCCATTAAATGATGGTGGCTGCTGCCATATCTTTCCTGCATCTCCTACCATGTCAAATATCCCAAGAAAAAACAAATGCCCTTACTCACTGTGGATGTGGGGCCTCAAAGCTCTGATACCATGTAAGAAATTATATTAAAATCAAACTTAAACTCACAACCCTAAACCTAAAATCTTTTCTCGACACATAAAATTTGCTTAGCACATGAAGGTGTCGAGTGCCAGTTTTACTCGACACTTGATGATGTCGAGTGGCAGGTTTCTCGACACTTGATGGTGTCGAGTGACAGGCAACAGGTGCTGAGTGAACTGGGCACAAAGAGGAGCTTGGCACTTGATAGGTCGATAGCAATAGATGTCGAATATGCTCGGCTCCAAAAGAAATGCTTGGCAACAATAGATGCCGAGTGAGCTCGGCTCCAACTAAAGTTTATAACTTAGAAAATTCCAACGTGAATGCATTCACCATTAAAACTAGAGAGCCAAATCTTTAAGCATTCAAACAAATTTCTCAAATGCAACATACAAGGGAAGATCAATAGATTCAACTATGCTTGCTTGCTTTCTATTCAATCTTTCATTAAACTATTACAAAATCTGGGAGCATTCGACTTCAACCAAAAAACCCTAAAATAACCCTAAATTGATAATACTTCAAACTTCAATAAACTTTTAAACCTGCAACTCTAATGGATGCATACAATGGTGCTTGGAGCAATCACTGCTTCAACAGGACAAAAAACAAACAACAAAAAACTCACAGAATGAACAGAGGAGACACGTGCAACTGCAGGCACAAACTTCCTTCCTCTTCGTTCTCTACTCAGCTCTGCAACTTCTCTTTGATTTGCTTGATCTACACTCTATGCATGAATGAATGAAACATTCCTTTTGTCACATTCTAGTTTCCCTTATTTTTTGATTTCAAAATATCACCCACCATATTTATGTTTTTATGTCTGTTCTGCTGGTCGTTAGGTGGTAGGTGGGCATTTGGTTCCAAGGGCAAACGTCAACTGCTGTATTAAATATTCCAACAAGTTATTGTGGGTTATGCTCACAGTAGCAGAGCCAAACTGGTGACCATTGCCACTGTTCTACCAATGTGTGCTAGCCTAGCACCATTGGATCAAGGCCTCACATGCAACTTACAAAACCCAACAATAATAAATTCTCTCTCACTTAGAGGACCATTTCTTAGTGACCTTTGCTCAATGTAAGAGCGGTGACAGTTGCAGTGATAGTTGAAATAGATAAGTTACAAAAACAAGGCTCAAATGCCTATGCATCTCTTTTGGAGATTTCTGCATCACTCAAATGTTTGGCCTTCAGTAAACAAATCCATGCCTCCATTCTAAGAACTAGACATGAAGAAGACATTCTAAAAGAAAAATTGGTTCTTATGTATGCCAAATGTGGTGGTATAGTATATACACGTTTAGTTTTTGATAGAATACATAACCCAGATATTTACTCTTTTTCTACCATTATGGTAGAGTATTTTAGGCAAGGACACATTATTAGGGAAAGCATCACATTCTTTTTCCAAATGCACAAGGACTGTGTAAGGCTAAACGATCTATTTTTTACGATTGCTCTTAATTCCTGTGCTGGAATGGATGCTTTATAACTGGGAAATCAGATTCGTGCTCTTTTGATAATATGTGGATTCAAGTCAGACCTCCTTGAGGGGAATTCTCTTTTTTATATGTATGAAAAATGTGGGAGTGGGGATGATGTGTGACAAGTGTTTGAAGGAATTCATCATGAAAATAGAACTTCATGGGATTTTGCAATTACTAACCTTGCACAAATTAGGAGACTGGATGAAACCCTGAGAATCTTCTATCACATGCAATCAGTTGGTGAGAAGCCCAATGCCACTTCATGGACTTCTATTATCTCAGGATATAGAAAGCATAAGCATTGAGATGAAGCCATGGGAGTTTTTTTTGAAATGCGATTGGCAAATCTGAAAGTGTCATGCACCAAAATTTATAGGGAAAAACACAACAAAAAATTTATTATTATAATATATATATATATATATATATATATATATATATATATATATATATATATATATATATATATATATATATATATATATATATAATTTTATTTTATTATTATTATTATTGGAGTTATTGAATACTTACCATGAAACCAACATGTGACTAAAGTGTTGTAGGGAGTTTTTTCTTATTAAATTATTTATTTAACAATTTATTTATAAAAGAATAATTTAAGAAGAGGTATAAAATCATGACTATACAACTATAATGTCCTAAGGGTCTTTATAACATTTCTCATATACCAACAAGTTTATTCCAATAATATCCAATTAAACTTCCAAGATACTTAAACATAGAAGAGGAACTCACACTACCTTACTTTTCCATCATTGAATATATATGTATTATCCAAACTAACCTTAGTTACGATTAATGAGTCTTGTCTTCAATTAACCTATGTATCTTGATCTGGAACATATAGAGAATGGAAATAAGGGCGACCTATCAACACTATCTCAACCAATAACCTTCAATAAAGCATGCTTCCTATTTGACCTCTAATACATTAAATTACATTTACAAAATAATTTTATCATATTGACTAAGGCTATCTAGCCTTTAAATCATTTAAATTTTAACTAACCATTTGAATCATATCCACTCACTAATTAAATGTCAATATATCCAAAATAGGACTAATTAAATGGCCTATGATGAGTATTCATCATTAACATCTATATTGATTTTTGACTCATCCTATACACCTTGAAGGCACTAACTATGAGTTAAGGAATGAAATAATTATATAAAAGAAAAGAATATTTATGCACATGTATTAAATTATACACACACACACACACACACACACACACACACACACACACACACACACACACACACACACACACTACATAACTTAATCTCTAGAATATTATCCTAATATATTACTACTAATCATAATCATTAAATCACTTTTATCCTAAACCATATTAGTCGATTCCCATTTTGACTGTTTTCCCCACACACATATTGTACTAACCATATAGTGGTACTAACTCAACCAATTCCTACCTTACCGCTACTTTTTCCCTAACACCGAGGTAATGGTTTATACACAAAAGATGTCAAACTTAACTCACTTGACTCCTAGCCATTTGTTATTATAGACTTCTAATCCCCACTTTTGACATACTCAACCTCCCCCCAAAGTTCACTCTGCATGCATTTCCAAGTTGGGAGCTATCACCAAGCGAATTACCTTTCTCGTGGCTAAACAGCAAAAAATATGCACCTGATGTGACTGTTTCTATATTTTATTAATTAATTTATAAATCACATAACAATGGTTTTATGATTTATAAATTAATTAATAAAATGCAAAAATAGTCACATCAGGTGCATATTTTCTACTAGATAGACATCGCCAATTACCTTCACAAGTGTATGACTAGATAGGATATTGGTGAGATGCCCTTGCATGTGACATGGTGTTGGGTGAGGTGCCAAAGGAACATGGTGTTATTACTTTAACATTTACCTAACACTAACAAAATGACTTTATCTCTTTCCCTAAACCTATTTCCTAATCTTTTTCCCCCCTTTCCTTCACGTGCCCTAGAGTCTTCTTAATCCCAACATGGCTAGGTGAGTTGCAGATCATACTTTACATGGGGAGGTGTGTGATTAAGACAATGTAGCTACATTGAATAGAAAGCTTGATGGAAAAAGGCACTTAATTTTGGGGAGAGTGGGTCTACTTCCCATTCCCTAAGGGTCTGTCTGGTTCATGGAAGATGACAGGAATTGGCTTTTTCAAAATTTAAATTTGAAAATCTGTGCATTTTTTGCAAAATTTGCAAAATGGAATTAGCATACGTAACTTCCAATTTTGCCTCAAAACCAGGTTTTCCAAATTCCTACTAGCAGGCAGGAATTGAAAATCAAACCCTGGTTTTGTTTTTTAAGGAGTGTAAAAACAATAGATTGGACTACTTTTTGAAATTTTCCTTCAACTCCAAGCTTAGGCACTTCACACGTATCGTCCGAGTGAAACAAACAGTTTTAGTAAAATCACAAAAATCGGAATGAAGATATGCAAAACCTTGATTTGGCTAAACCAAGATTTGTAGAAATTTGGGTTATTTAAATTCCATGAACCAAATGGACCCTAAGCGCTTTTGGATTCAGGCACCTATAAACCTAGTCAAGGTCAACCCATGATAGGGACTTTTTACACCACTTTGTTTTGAAAAGTATGATGGTTGAATCCTCATGGAATTTGGGGAAGTATATTTGTTAGGTTTCTTTTTTTGTTTAAATTAATTTTCTTTTGTCTTTTTTTCTTGTGGTGGAAAGCAACCCCTTAAGCCTAGTCACATGTTTTCTTTTTAAAGTGGAATTCCATCCCTTGCTTGTTTATTAAGTATGTTGATATTAGAGTATATCTTTATGGCTTATTAATTTATTATTTGCAAGAATCTTAAGAAGATTATGATTATTATTTTAATGATATATATTGGATAGTGGGGTATTTTCCATTGTCCATACAAATTCTAGAGAGACAAAATGCATCTATAGCATGGTTTTGCTAAGAGTTTTATTGCATTTTCTCCTATAATCCATTTGATAGGATATGAGTGTGAGTTTAATAGTAACTTAATTTGGCTATCCTATTTGTATTCAATTATTAGTTCTAATGAAACCACTTGAAATCATAAGTAAATAAACTCAATTCCTAAGGACTTTTCATCCTAATTGCTTGATATATTACATAAATCTTATAGCTTTCTTTGAACAAGATCCATTATAAAATCTACTAGTGCATTCCTTATTATGAGCTCTAAATGAAACTTCTTATCAACTAACTACAATATGAAACTTCTTTACATGAGCAACCACAATCGAATGCATTTTCCATCCATGAACTCAAAAATAGTTATGACTATTCTTTACATGAAACTCTCTCTTTCCTTTCATATATGATCAAGATGTTTGAAAACTCTTTCTATTTGAATGTAACTAAACACATAAATATAGATTCTTATAATTCAAATAGTTAAGAGAACATCCAGTTTACTTTCTTCTTGCATTGAAGTCATTCTTCATAGTTATATACACAAAATGGAGAGTTCCTTTTGTAGCACAATACATAGAACAAGAATGGAAACTTTGCCCTTACAAGTACAACATCTAATGACAAGGAGGAATATTTATCCCTCCAAATGCATTACATAATGACATATCCCTTCCTTGCTACCATACAATCATACATTGCTACAACATGAATAAGGAGGAGAGAGATTCCCTAGTACAAGTAAATGCACATTGACAAGTTTCTATTTCAAGAAACATCTAAACCTGTAACACATCACAAAAAACAACAAGAACCATGGAGGCTCACCTCCCATCCTAGGCTTCTAAAAAGCCACCCACCGAGTAGGGGAAACAAGATTTAAATAGGTTACACACATACATCACTTCCCATTGCATGAAACACAACACATAACAAAAACTAATCTCTCCCATGGCTTACAATTTGATTCACCATTGGAACCATTAAACATAGGGTGAAGGTGTGCTTTCGAAAGGAGGTTTTGCATATCATCGCATATCTGCAATAATTAACTTTCATGCCCTTTCGAGGCTTTCACAAACCAACACTTTCATGCCCTTTCAGGGCTTTCACAAATAAACAATTTCATGCCCTTTCAGAGCTTTCACAAATATCCTCCAACATACTACCATTAACTATAGCCTCCTTGAATGCCCATACTGCATAATCTTCCTTTCTACACATAATTTCCCTTATCACCCTTCAAGAAAGATATGAACAAATATGGCATACAATGGAGCCCATACTCCATGTCCTCAACTATATTGCAAGCCCAACTATGCCCTTCACCCTAGACTTCTCCTCCCTTCCCAAAGGGTGAGTGAAGTCCTCACACCCATAACAACACTTGACATTCAAATTAGAACCAAAAGATTCAAGAAGGAATAAAAACCAAGAAAATTGCATGAACACAATACACATTCTCACCATCACAACACAATATCAAAATCTACAATACCAAGGTTCACTATGCAATGCATGCTCCCAAAATAATTACTCCATACTTGTAGTTTCCTTAAGCTTTGCTAAAAGAAAGAACATGGTTTTGCAACACCAACCTTGGTCCAAGCTAAAATGCATGATAGTTGTTGTAGAGCTCCCTTAACCTCCCTCCAAACCCTAACTATCTCTAAACTTAGAGAGTGGGTGAACAACCCACTAATTTGACCAAGACTCCCTAATAAGGCCTTCTCACTAACTATTTTAGTAAAGACACCTAGCCACTTCCTCTTACAAAATTTTCTCCTCTAACTTTTCTATATTTGACTTAGTGGGAACATGGAAGAAAAATCATGTGACAACTCCAAATTCGAATTTATGGAAGAATGCATGGGTAAAGGGGCCCCCTAGGCTGTCTAAGCACTCACATGATCCAAATTAGGTCCCTAACTTGATATACTATCATATTCGTAACTTATTTTAACATAAAAGAGACCTTGGGACCACCTAATGACCCCTCAATACCCTAGTCAAGTCCAAATTCGAATTTTTTATGATTGAGACCCATCCTTCCCCTTGTGAAGTGGGTTTACTTACTTATTAATAGGGTAATTAGTTTTAGGGTAAATTTCCACCATGTCCATAACCCTAAATGACATGTCAATTACACGCAAAGTTCACAAGTGTCAAGTGTCAAGTGGCACACAAAAATACATTCACATTACCATGACATGCTCCTAATGCATCTTTATGATTTAACATTTCCACAAGCAAGCAAGGGATGTATACTAGAATTTAGTACATGCTACTGGTTTTGAAATATTGTCTTTTCTTATTGCAAAGGGAGGGTTGAACAATTTTTTTATCAAATGGTACCAAAATCTCATGAATTTCTTCATTGCATATGAACCCCCCAAATGATGCTTCCAAATAGCCATGCATGCCTATACTCCAATAGTTTTCTAATTGCTGATAACACAGTATCCACAAAGAGTGGTTGTTGTTGAGTAGAATTAAAACAAGTTTGGCTCCTATTACCAAATATGACACTATTGTTGAGATTCAAGGAACATACATTATTGATGAATAAATAATTGTGGGACTCAGATTGGAAACAACATTACAAATTTAAGAGATTCAGTGGACAAATCTGAATTCCTACTTCTAATTATTCAATATTGTTTTTCTAATTATGATATAATTAACACTAGCACCTATTTTGAAAACTAAAATTTATTTAGTCTAAAGTTTCAAGAAAAAAAAATGTATTAAAGAAAAAAAAATTAGACTCATATATTGAAGCCTTTCTTACTATAGAAGCAACTATGCACTCTGATCAATAGAGAGTGGAAATTGGTTTTATTTGAGTTGCTATAGAAATAGAAACTCAAATAGATAGAACACAAATACTTCATTTAGACACCTTCTCACCTTATTCAAGAATGGTAGTTTTATTTCCCTCAATTCACATTATTAATTTTTATGATCATTTTTTATATTCACCAAAATAGGAAAATTATGATTGGTGTATTAAGATGTCTAAAAAGGATAGGAAGTAGGAAAGCTTAATGATCTCCTTTATAGGATATACAATATGACTTTGAGAATATCTTTGCTAATATACATTGAGCCTTCCTTATTTGATGGATTTCCATTTACTCTTTGTTCCTTTCTTCCTCTCCAACATTGCAATTCTACACTTACCTTCATGCACCCTTCTACATGGAAGAAAGGTGAACTTCCACAGCTCGCTATATTCTTTAACCTTCCACATATTCATGTATAGATTGTATTTCTAGAAGCCCAAATTAATCCTTCACCATTAAGATGTCCTTAAGCAAACATAGAGAGAAGACCTAGTTCCTTTCTTCCTCTCCAACATTGCGATTCTTTCTTCCTTTCTTTCTTAGTAAATCTGATCGTCACAAATCTTGTGATCATTTTATTATAATTTGAAATCCTCCAAGGTTCATCCTAGGCATGCAAGAAGGAATGTAAAGCTGAAGTGGTGCTGTTAGGATCCTTAGGACATTTTATCATTCTTGCATTATTAACTATACAATTTAACATTATTGGCTCTAAAACATGTCAATGAACTTGAATTGGTGTCTTCATGCCTTTTTCCATGTTGGGATCCTTAAAGAGGTCTTTGACTTTAAGATATTTGAGGGGTGCCCCCAAACCATAATATTTGAACAACTATAGATGCTCTAGGGCAATAAATCAACATATATATTGAAAACTATAAATTTATTAATCATTCATTATATGTAGAGACGTAAATAATAGAAATATAACATTCAACACACAAGAATAATAAGATTTTTAAATGAAAAATATTCAATGTGGGAAAAACCATAGGTCTCACTATATGAACATTGGCTACACAATTTTAGACTCAATACCAAGGGATATCATTGATCCTAACTTGACTTTTATGCTAATGTGTGCAACCTTATGGAAAATGCAATAGACTTCTATGCTAAACATTTCTTCTTCAAGATAAGATATAACACATTGTTTGAAATGATAAGTGTAGTGCATTCCTATAAATATATGAAACTAACCTCACTAATACTCATATAGAATTATGGACCATCATGCACCGTAAAAAAGAAAATATTATTCAATTAGGATTCAACAATGAATATTGTGCATTCTAAATTCTAATGTGTTCCCCAAGGAGTACATCCCTCTGTGCCATAATAAATTTACCTTTGATCACTCACCTATAAGATAAATCGACTTATTTTAACATCCATGGGTGAGATACAAGCATATTACCTAAGATGTACTTGGGAACACTATGTGATATTCTTATAAGGCAATCATCTCACTATTAGTTTGTTGTCATAGATATAGAAGAAGGGAAATTATACTTGTCATTCACTACATGAACTGGTATGGTCACTCTAAAGCTGAGATAATAAATAATTACTATGGAATTTTTAAGGTTTCTTTTGGGTAAAGCTTCTTTGTATTAATAATGTTTTGAGAATGTCCACTTGTGATAGTGAAAACAAAATAGTTCCTCCTCTTTTTTACACGATTTATCAGACTAAAAATATATTGAACATCATTTGTCCAAACACTGCTCTCAAATAGCTATAGAAGAAGTATTTTTTTTTAATCTCTTACTTGAGTTAAGTCTCACTTTCCCTTGCCTGAAATGCTCCCACACATGCTCTTGCAATCTGTGAGTGGATTCAAAATGAAATGTTTACTTTTCTTTTATTTATTTATATCCCAACAACATCAAATTTTTGATATTAAAGTTAACCATTGTCAAAATTTCCACATAACCCTTAAGTGCCATCAAAATTTTGACCTTATCGGGATCATATTTTTTAAAAAGATGAATTTGACAAGCCAAAACAACATATCGTCAAAAAATTTGGTAAAAAATGGAGGCCTAGTGTATTAGTGACATAAAAGTACTCAAGGCTTAAATTGGCACTCAACCTCCACATTAACATTCAATTTTTTTATGCATTGTTAGTCGGTATAGGATATGCATGATTTATTACCCTATTGTAATCAATGGTACAACATGCTACATTCCTCACCACGTAGTGCCAACTCAACCACACTTCAAGAGATTTCATATGATTGTCCTTGGGGAATACATATTGGAAACTTTTTCTCCAAGTTTGGTGGGTTGAGAACTCACATGCACTTTTTTTGAGAAGCCTGCCTCCATACAACCTTAATGCATGTGCTTTGTACCAAGGTGGTTTCGTAGTTTCTAGGTTGGTTTTGCACCAGATTTGACCCTTCTTGCATGGTGGTATGTGATGGTGGTATATGGTATTGAATTTTTTACTTGTAACTTTGGTGTTTTATTTTAAATGCATACCTTATTATTTTGGAAACCATAATTTTTTGCAGCAATGGTTTGGTGATTTCCAAGTGACTAGATTTATTTTTCTAACATTAGAGGTCATTCTTTTGGAATTTTTTTACCATGATTGTCAAAAGACCATCAAATTTGGGCTCATAATTTGATAATGTTAGCGCCATGTCAACACATCATCATCACTCATGTTACCTCTTTTGGCTCTTTTTGGACCTATCTTTAATTTTTTGCTTATATCATGAGCATACAGACTCCATTTTTGGGGAAAAAAAATTATTAGAAAGCTTATTTTGAGCCTTTCATAGTGGTGTAGATAATTTTTAATTTTGATGTTTGTTTTGTGGTTTTTTTGCTATCAAAGTCACGATTTTTATTTTGTACTATGCACAACAGATCTTGAGTATCAAATCTTTGAATTGGGAATTGTTTATCTTGTAGGAAAGGTCATTTAAAACTCTTTGAAGTATAGCTAAAAAAATTTCAAGGTTCTTCTCCAAAAATATTATATTTAGTCTTATTTACTTTTAAATTCTCATTGATATCTTGGTTATTTAATGTTTGGGGATCAATTTATTTTCTTCAGATAATTCATCATGGGTTGTAGTATCTATTGTATCAACTTTATGTCCCTTTTGGTCTTTGTAAACATCATTTGTATACATTCTTACAAAAACACTAAGATAAAGTACCATATTGCATCTTCATTTGTGTTTTAATTATTTTTCCTTCTTTTACCTTCTAATTTGAGTAGTTTCATCTAAGGACATTCATACATATTATTGTATTCTTGAGATTTATTATATCTTGTCTCTTATTGTACTTGCACTACTCTGATTAAAGTATCATGGGGGGTTGAAATTTTTGTCTTGGTTTGCCATCTTTCAATGTCAGTACGTATTCCTTCTATGACATTAGTCTCATGATCTGTCTGAGATTAATCACCTAATTCACACATATGTATTCTTTTGTGCATCTTGATTTTGGTTCCTTGGCATGTAGTAATTTTGGCTCATTTTTCCAATTGTTTGTCACCTCGCCCTTGTATGCATTATGAGGATTTTTAAATTTTTTCTTATGCTTCATTGGTTCAATAGAGTGAGTCATGTATTCAGTATTTATTCCTATGTACTTGGCGGATATAGTGGTTGAGTACTATGCATTTCAATGAGATGAATCATTTACCATATAGACACTCTTCTTTTCATTCCTACTTTGGATGTAGTCTTCCATATTTGATTTATCATCTTTTCAATATTTGGTGCTTTATATCATCTATATCTTCTAGTTTAGTTGTTTTCCATTTTGTGCCTCGTGATTCAAGTCTTGTCTTTTGAGAGCACTCATGTAGATTATAGTCTTCTCTACTTGGTTAGGTTCTATTTAAGTAGAGGTTCTTCAGATCAGCAGTTACTTTTTGATAGAGCTTTGCAGCTTCTTGTGCTTAAGTGGTGTTCTTTATTATCATCATTTTATTCCTATCTTTTGGGATATTCTCTAGTTTGGAGGCTTCTGAACAATCCTTCATGGCTCTTTCAATATTCTTTCCATGTCTTTTTGGATTAAGGTTTTTCTCATGTGATTTTCTTTCCTTCTCTTTATAGAGATTTGGTTGTGTTGGGCTACATCATTAGGTCTTGTTTGTCAGGACCCAAATCTACTTCCAGAAGTAGTTTCTAGGTTTTTAGCTACTCCCTAAATTTATCTTCAGAGTGGATGTTGGAGTAATTAGATATTTTCTAATTAACTCTATTCTACTTAAGCTAAACTTTAAGAATCTAATAATTAATTCTTTTATTAATTATTATCATGCAACCTAGGTTTTACCTTTTAGGGTTTTGATCTCATTTTATAAGGATTGTTTTCTCTTTGTATTCATTATTTCAATTTCGATTCATGTCAATTTTATCTTTGAATCATGAATATTTCATTTGTGAATTTGGGAATTCCAACTACCATAGCTTTTTCTCATTTCTTTTTGTGATAGGCATTTGCATGTAAGTGATTCTTGGGAGCTATAGGGTTAATTTTTTAATCAACTTCAACAATATTTATTTTTTGATCTATTGATAAATTCAAGTTCTATATTAATAAAAAAATGATGGAATTGAATTGTTTGGTTGGCTCACAAGTGGTACTAGCCCTTGCCCCCTTGGTTGCCCTAGTTGGCCAAAGTCACCAGGACTTTAGGTGGCCTAGTTCTTCTAAGTTTCATTTCTCATTCTTTAGATTTCATGCTGTCTTATTCTATGCATCTCACGAGTTTGTGATTTCAAGCACATCAGTTGAAATTAGAAGCAGAGGCTACGAACGGATTTGTTCATCAGTTTTCTTCACAGTAAGCATTTCAACACCATAATTATTCATCACTTTTTGTTAAGATCAGTATTTGATCTATGTTTCTCATTAATGTAAGCGTTTCATATATCTTTGTATGTTAGATTTGTACGAACGGTAATTATGAAACCTGTTAGAGGATATATTGTGTTATTAAATTTTCTGGTGAAACAGTTAAGCTCCTAATACTAAACCCCAGCAAGGAATGAAACGGGTCTCATGAATTGTTTTAGGATTAAGATACCTTCAATCAAGGTACACACGACTCAATAGATAGCTTCAGAAGTCAAGGTTAAGGTACCCACTGCTCAAGAAATAGCAAACAATATAAAGTGTCCAGAATCAAATGAAAGCCAACTGATTAAAGAGATCAAGGAAAGAGTAGATCTAATCTTATTTAACCTCGGAGGAGATCCGCAAGCAGCAACACGCGGAGCTGATGGAACAAACAGGCCCAATTCCAATGGCGATAATCCCTAGTAGTTTGATTTTCTTTTCTATTGGATAATGCATAAATAAATAGTTTCAAATATAATAATGCTGGAAGGTAGTCATGAAATTACTAGTTGTGGCTATCATGTTCTTGCAAAATGTTTATTGTGTTTCCATGGGTAAGAAACGAAGTTTTCCTTACTGATTCTTTTCTAAGGGAGTTTTTTTCGAATCAGATTAATAAAATGTAAAGATTAAAATTTATCTCTAACAAAAATGAAATTTATAAGCATTTCATCTATGTTAATGTGTAATACTTTGGTTAGTCTTATGCAGCTACATAAATAGTTAGTCATAGGAGAAAATCCCCCTGGGACTAGTAATCCAAATAATTTCCACTCTTCTAAGTGAGCTCTATTAGGAGCCATTGATAAATGTTTACATGCACATTTTTAGTGTGACCATGTTAGAGGGTTTTAACATAAATATCATCTAGACCCTATAACTCATTGATTCTATCTAAAGAGTGACATGCTCTAAAAGAATTACAAACATCAATAATCTATGTTACCATATAGGGTTTCATAGACTTGTTATGTCCATTGAGATAAAATATTTTTCTGATACAATGGTAAGAAAGTAACATTTAACTAATTTGTAAGATTAGCACTACCTTGTTTGTTTAGATCTTTGTTCCACTCTTCTTCTCCTTTCTTTAATCTCTGCTTCATTTCTCATTTTCTCTTTTCTTCTTCTTCTTCTTCTATCAGTAATTCACATTCATTCAACATTCAACCAACATCTTAGCAACAATACAATCAATGGCTAAAAACTTTCTCCAACATTATGACTCTCCAACTCATTCAAGTACCTATTGAATACCATACTTATCGATTTTATCATCATCATACTTCCTTAAAATCCTCTTCATTAATCAAATAATATGACACTCTATTGAAATAGCATAATGTAGATCTAGCTAAGAGTCTGACATCAATAACAACATAACAACTAATATGACTCCTTCACATACATTCATAGCATTCTCAATTAAATCATTAGCTGGGGCTAACACTTTGCATTGAAATGACCCTTATTGAAAAGATAGTAATAGAAATATTTTGGGTGATGTCAGATTTCCCTTATTGAAAAGTTGGCTTAACTAATTTAATAGATATTTTCATGAAAGGAAACATTTTGCTAAGATAAGACTACTTTAGAAAACCACTGAGTTTGGTTTGTAATTATTTAGAAAATTATTTAAGTATCATTTAGAAAAAAAGAGTGAACAAATGGATTATTTATTTTGATGAGCATAAGCGGAAGTAGGTATAGAGATACAATTTTCTATTAATAAATTATGAACAACCCTATTTCTATATCTAAATCCTTATAATTTACATTGATGAGTTATGTAAGTTTTTGAAGAAATCCTATTAGTGGCCCATTATTAAAGAAATAGAGTATGTTTTAGAATGGGGTTGTCATTGCACCAAAAGATTGATCTATCAATGCCCGAAACAACGACTTGACTTATAGTACATAGGATACAATTAAGTCCTTGTCACAAAACCCAAAAGGAGTGCCAAATATTTTTCCACAAATCTCTCCCTCAACATTACCCAAGGGTTTGAGGGTTCGAACCTATGACCAAGCTCTGATAGCATTTGTTCGAGTGGGGTTACCATTGAACTAAAATATCAATTTTTCAATGCTTGATACAAACACTCAACTTATAGTATAGAGGAGACAGTTAAACCCTTGTCATGAATCCCAAGGGGAGCACTGAACATTTTTCCAATACTATGAAGTATAGAATGATCATTTTGGTTAAGGAGTTGATTTCACTTGTAAAACCAAGAGTTTGGCAAGGCAAGGGTGACATCCTAGATTTTAACCCTCAGCTAGAATAAAATAATATTTTATTTTGGTAATGTGATATAAAGTGCAATATAAACTAGATAAAGACAAGTGTATAAAGAGTATTTGTTTTAGAGAAGAAAAAAATAATTTTTCACTGATAGTATATGTTAGAGTAAATAATTAATTATTAATTATTTATTCTATTTACTTAAGCTTACTTATATAAATGCATTTATTTATTAGTTGTAGTCTAGGAGTTAGTGACAAGTTGACAATACAAGAGTTTGTTCTCTCCTAAGTCATACTTATCCTCTCATCTTGTTCAAGGACTTTCCACCTTATGTGGATGTATGCTTAGTTGTCACACTTATCTCCTAACATCTTCTAGCTCATTCTGGAAGATTCCTTGAGTCCTTTATATTGGGCTCCCTCATTGTATTTTCAAAAATCAACTTTTAGTATATTGTAAATACATTTTCTTATTTGCAATATTTTATCTCTCATGTTTGTTTAGGGGTTTTCCCTTGCTCTATGTTCTTCCTTCCTTGGTTTTCTTTCAACAAGTTATTTGCATGTAGGTGATCCTGGGCATCTTAGGAGCTGGATTTTATCAACTCTAACATCGTATCAATGCCTCCTTGCTACTACTTGGTTGAAGATTTTTTCGAAGCCATGATCTGGAGACACAAACCCTAATTTATTTATGTATTTTTTCTTCAAATTAGGGGTAGAGCATTTTTTTGAGTACATTAGGCCCAAATAGACATTGCCATTGGATTCAGAAGGCACTTTTCAATTAGGATATCTATAAAACTTTCTGATTTTGGAGATAGGACTTTGGGAGGCAAAAAAAAATTTAGGCGCAAGCCCTTTTGTACAGTCGTACGGACAATTTTTTGGTGAAAAAAAATTCTAATTTAGGAGCGTCATCATCACACTGCCAAGTGGCCACCACCGTGCCACTATGGCCTCGCCAGTGCACCGACTGCACCGCCATGATGATGTCACATGACCACTACCATCGGTAGGCCACCCACTGGCCACTACGATTGGGTGGCACCCCTGCTTTCTACCACTTGTGGCTAGCTCCTCCTTAGCTCTACCTCGATAGAGCTGCTCTCACTTAGCTCATCCACCACCAACCACTTACGTGGATTTTTTGTTTACAGTCAGCTCGCCAGTGATACTTTTTGCACAGTTGGCAGTTTGTGAAACATAGTTAGCACCAACCAAGGTGTGACACATAGCATGGGTGCCACATGGCACCTTGCCACATCACCCTACTAATGTCACCTTATAATGTGGACTGCCATGTGGCACTTCTTTTGCTGGGACAGGTTGTAGCCATCAATTTTAAGCATGTGTTTTTCTAACATCATCATGATGTCAGCACTGCATTAGCAGGCCTCTTGCACCTCTCCAAGGCAATTTTTGACTTACCTTCAATTTTTTGGCCATATCTTGAGCATACGGAGGTATTTTTACCATCCAAAAGAAGTGCTAGAAAGTTAGTTCTGAGATGGAGACGTTGGTGTAGGTATTTTCAGATTTTGATGCAGTTTAGTAGTTTTTTTTGTAGTCAAAGTCCAAAGTTCTATTTTTGACTCCAACAAGCTTTTCTTTTGCGTCCCATGTCGATTTTTTAAAAACATTATATTTCTGGAAAACTGGTTCTGTCTAATTTTTAGAAATGCTATCATTTCCTTCAGATTCTACCTCATGCTCTTTCTATCATATTTTTGGCATTTTTGGTTCGTGGTAGATATTTTGGGTGTTTCAGATCTGAGGATCATTTTCTTGGTATGAGATCCTTTGTTTTAGGTTGTACTATCTTTTGTTGCAACTTTTTTTCCTTTTTTATCATTGTAGCTTTCATTTGTAAGCATTTTTACATATATGCACTGAGATAAAGTGCCACTCTTACATTTCGGGGGTCATGAATGTTGTTTTGAGATAATTGTACCTGCACTATTTTCATAAAGCACCATGGGGGGATAGTAGTTGCCATTTTTGTGTCATCTTCCTTTGTCAAGTGAGTGTCCCTTCCATGAAATTAGCCCCATGTAGAGTTAGTTTGACCATGTCCTTATGGGTGTTTTTACCTCTTCATCTTTCTTGTCATTCTTAGTTCGTTTGCAGGAGACTTTGGCCCACCTTTTTAGTTGCTTGTCATCTCACCCAGTCTGCATTAAGGAGGGGTTATTCTGTTGTTCTAATGCTTCCATGGTTCAATGGTTCATTAGTGTAAGTTATGTATTTAGTGGTTGATCCTATATACAAGGTGATTGCAGTGGCTGGCTACCTATGCATTTTGGTGAGATGGATCATCTACCATATAGACATGCTTAGTTCATGCCTGCCTCTTCCATGGTGGTTTTTTCAGATTGGTAGTTTCTTTTTTATAACAGATTTGTGGCTTCTTCGTGCTTCAGTGATGCTCTTGATGATCACTTTTTGTTCTTATTGGAGGCTTCTTCAGTCCTTCATTAGGTTACCTATTTTTGGGGGAGGGTTTTTTCAATGTTGTTTTCTCTCTTTCCCTATTTTCAGAGGTTGCACTTTTTATGCATTGTACATAGGTACCTAACATGGCCTTGTTGCTAGGACCCATTCTCCATTTTCTCTTAGTTTTTTGAGCTTAAGGAATTTCCCTAAGTTGCACTTAAGGGGGGGTGTTAGAGTAAATAATTAATATTTATTTATTTATTCTATTTACTTAAGCTTACTTAGGTAAATGCATTTATTTATTAGTTGTACTCTAGGAGTTAGTGACAAGTTGTTGACAATACGGGAGTTTGTTCTCTTCTAAGTCATATTACTTATCCTCTCACCTTGTTCGAGGAATTTTCACCTTATGTGGTTGTATGCTTAGTTGTCACACTTATCTCCTAGTATCTTCTAGCTCATTCTAGAAGATTCCTTAAGTCCTTTATATTGGGCTCCCTCATTGTATTTCAAAAATCAACTTTTAGCATATTGTAAATACATTTTCTTATTTGCTATATTTTATCTCTCATGTTTGTTCATGGTTTTTCCCTTGCTCCATGCTTTTCCTTCCTTGGTTTCCCTTCGACAAGTTATTTGCATGCAAGTGATCGTGGGCGTCTTAGGAGTTGGATTTTATCAACTCTAATAGTATAGTTATATGCACACTTTATTGATGGTGATTAGATGTTACTTTGATGTATACAAATGAGAAAAGGCTTATGTGCATGATTAGATACAAGGAACAACAAAGGACTAGTCAAACATTTGAGATATTAGCACAATCAAAGTTTTGATATTTGTCTAGAATACTTGTAAACCTATATATTATTGTAAGAGTAGTGAGCTACCTTTTGTAATACAACTCCTAATAGGGTTGAGGTTACTAATAAGTTCCCTATACCATATACAAATACAATATTTATGTATGATGGACTTCAAATGGGGTCAAAGCCTTTCACAAATACTTAATTAGTGAATCATTTTGTGCGTACTATCCCCATTAGGGTTTTCCCTTGGCTAGATTTTTCATATTTAACAAAATATGATGTTATGAATTTATTTTTAACTTTCTTAATATTTCTTTTTAGCCTAATCATTCATGCATGTTTGTGGTTAATTTCTAACATTGATATTTGAATAAAAAGTTGTCGAATAATGATTCGTCATCCCCATCCCCCTCTTCTCGAGTATTCTCTAGTCTTGACAATTAAAATCAAATCTTAATTACTTAGAAGGATCCTAATAACTTGAGGGAGATCACTATGGATATACAATATTTGCAAAAGAACCTTGAGACAACTCTTGGAGAATTGGATTAAATAAATTATGAAACAAACATGTCAAATATCAAGCTTAGACATGCACAAGATTTCATTTAGATGGTAAAAGATCAGCTTGTGAATTCAAGATTCAAGAGGAAAAAAACTAGTGGAAAAATTCAAGGAATCTAATTCATGTATAAATCTCAAGAATAAAATTGATATACTAAAGTATGAACTTAAAATCATAGCATAAATATGAGAATGATGAAAAATGAGCAAAAAGAAGAAGCACATATATGAGGAATGAAAATACAAATATGAAATCATAGCTTACTAGGGTAGCATCTAAACCATGAAATACTAAATTTATTTTTCTTGAACTTCATAAGTATAATTGTATAGTGAAAGGAGAACTTGTACAAATTAAGCAATATCTTGAGAAGTTAGGCACAAAAAAATTTGATGAACATACGATGGAATGGAAACTTAAAGGAGATATGACATGGATTAGTTACATTGTAGGAGACTAACCAAAGGTATTTGAAATCACATAAGACTATGGTATTAAACAAGAACCTAATCAACTACCAGATCAAGGAAAGTAATCAAGAGATTGACTTGATTGATTTAGATAATAAAGAATAGCATTCAGTGGCAAATGCTTAGCATGCAACAAGTTTAGACACATAGAGAGATTGTAGAGGTAAAGTGAATAATAAACCTTTTTCTAGATACTTTTATAATTTTTTTTATTATGGACATAAATCACATGAATCTAAGAAGCCCAATTAGAGATTGTGTATGATGATGAATGAAAGGACTAACATGAAAATTGGTAGACCTATGAGAATGAAGATATATGTTACAAATGCAACAAATTTGAATATAATGCTAGGAATTGTAGGTTATAGGTCAATCAGTAAAATGAGTAAACCTAGAAAATACAACAAGATTTTGTAGATTCAATAGATTCGATAAAATGAGTAAACCTAGAAAATACAAGAAGATTTTGTAGATTCAACAGATTCAATAAAATGAGTAAACCTAAAATAGAAAGGAACATGAACAATATAAGAAGAGATGATAATATGAATAGCACACCAGTTGAGAGCATAAATAAGACATTTTTGAGAGAAGGATCTTCATCAAGCATGTAAGTATGGAAAGAAAAGCCAAAAGAGTACACAGAAACCAAGGTGAAAGAAGTTCCCACTACTGAACCTTCTATATCATCATGAATTATCACTTTTAGCCTATAAGGGGAAATATTCACCACTAAATCATCAAATCCCTAAATGATCAAAGTAAGTTTTACAAGATCAACTATTATATTATCATGTATAGTGAAATTTGAGTCCAAGTTTGCCAAATCTAGTTTTGAGATATGAAAGGTTGTGAAGATTTCAAGAAATCTATGTGTGTATCAACTTTTTGGTACTTTATTGAACACAATTAATGAAGCCTTTATTTGAAAAGAATTTAAGGATTGAAATTGTTTGTATTACTCACCATTTTAGAAAAAGAGATTATGGAACAAGCTAGTAAATACAATTCAAGGAAAATTTGAAGATTTGAGAGAAAGTTGGTTGATGCCCTAACACAAATTGATTATGGTATTTACCATTGTTCAGAAGTATTAAGCTTTGATTTAAGTTATTTGGAAGGAATGATTATCATGGAAATCATACAAGGCAATAATGTCATTGAGCGACCTCATTACCACTTTATGAAACAACCTTTTATTTCCTTCAGAAATGACCTTACGAGTGTGTTCTCACAAACTCCCAAGGGTGTAATACTCATCAAAGACAAAAGAGAATACATTCACTATAAATTGAGACCATTGGAGATAGGGATATCTATGTAGACCAAGATAAAGTTTACCATAATGATAAGTCTTTTAAACCAAGGTTTGAACATTTACTAGACTTAAATATTTTGCAATTTATTAGCTATGAAAATTTTGATGAGAAAGAGTAGATAATGCTAGTTTTGGGAAGTGTACATAATGACATATTTTGGATGGGAGAACAACTAATGATGATAACAAATGCAATTATTCATAAAGTGGGAAACTTGAGAAATAATGGTACTATTCCTATTGTAACTAAACTTGTAAACAAAGAAGTGGAAAAGAACATAGGAGGAAAATCGGATAGTAGAGGAATGAGCCTATCACACATTAGATAGATAGATGTAAGATTAATTGGAAAGATTCTTGCATACAAGATGAATTAGAGATCTAGGTATAATTCATTCATAGAAGGATTCATTAAAATAAAATACAAAATGGTTGTAAAAAGAGAACAATTAACTGTCTATAAGATCCTAAGAGAACAACTACTTTAAAACATCAAAAGACATGAAAAGTATCAACCTTTTACATTTGGGTCACTTGTACTTATTCTGTCAAATTTTGTATAAGTGTTCCAATATGCCACACCCAACATGGATGTCCAAAAAATACACTATGAAATTTATTATTGACTACTACAACATATAGAAAAAATCAACGATAACAACATATATCTTTGGGATGCTGGAACAATTTGAAATGGAGATGAAACAAAGGGTAAAGAAGATTATTTATAGAGAAGTATGAATAAACTATATGCTTTATGGATAATGGACTAGAAATGTTTGGAGGTAAAAAGTGAACCCTCAAATAGCTCATTATTAGCTAAAGATTAGTTGTGTCTATCATACGATAATATAAATAATAGACCTCATTTAACATTTGAAACCCTCTGGGGCCATTCATTGAGATACATTCTTATAGAAAGTTTTGAGAGATCTAAAGAAGCAAATTTTTTTTGAAGAATCTTCAAGCCTAACCTTCTCATTCCCTACTAATATAGACATATATTTTCTAGGCTTAATGATAATGTTGGAAGAAGAGAGTATTTGATGCTTTGACTTTGATGAATATTTCCACTTCTAGAATAGCAGGTTCTCCTTCAACTATTTGTTTCAATTATCTATTCATGTGTTTACTACCTTCTTGTCCATCATTCTTCATTCATCGCCCTCTAACAGAACCACTACCTATTTTCACATTGTTGGCCATGTGTACAATTCATGGGTAAAAACTTTGGCTGCCATAGAATGTGAAAAAAATTGGCTCCCATAAATGACCCTCCATTATGCTTAAACACAACATGGTAGCTTTG
Organism: Cupressus sempervirens; assembly: GCA_028749045.1. Lineage (NCBI taxonomy): Eukaryota > Viridiplantae > Streptophyta > Pinopsida > Cupressales > Cupressaceae > Cupressus > Cupressus sempervirens. Next base: position 700,376,636 of record CM053791.1, on the reverse strand, counting down.
TGAATTCAATGTCATAAGTGGAAGTAATTGAAAGGATTAAATATTTTTTAATCGTTGTGTCTAATCTTGAAAAGTTGACATGTTGTATTACTGATAATAATCCTAAATTTTTTTATTATAATTTGAAAGTAATTAAATTTTTCTAATAGCTACACATTCTAATCATAAAATAAATATTTTAGCTATAAATCTTAATATTATGCTACTACCACATATTCAATGTATTAAAGGCTATGATGAGTCTATTTCTAGGTAGTTTGTCAATTCTTGGAATAACATTAGGGATATTAAGGTTGGTTGATGCCCTAACACAAATCGATTATGGAATTTAGTATTGTTCAGAAGTATTATGCTTTGATTTAAGTTATTTGGAAGAAATGATTATCATGGAAATCATACAAGGAAGTAATGTCATTGAGAGACTTCATTACCACTTTAAGAAACAAGCTTTTATTTCCTTGAGAAATGACCTTGCGAGTGTGTTCTCACAAACTCCTAAGGGTGTAATACACATCAAAGACAAAAGATAATACATTCACTATAAATTTGAGACCATTGGAGATAGGGATATCTATGTAGACCAAGATAAATTTTACCATAATGATAAGTCTTTTAAGCCAAGCTTTGAAAATTTACAAGACTTAAATATTTTGGAATTCATTAACTATGAAAAAATTGATGAGAAAGTGCGAATAATGATAGTTTTGGGAAGTGTACATAATGACATATTTTGAATGGGAGACCAACCAATGATGATAACAAATGCATTTATTCATAAAGTGGGCAACTTGAGAAATAATGATACTATTCCTATTGTAACTAAACTTGTAAAAAAAAAAGTGGAAAACAACATAGGAGGAAAGTGGGATAGTAGAGGAATGAGCCTATCAAACATTAGATAGATAGATGTAAGAGTAATTGGAAAAATTCTTGCATACAAGATGAATTAGAGATTTAGGTATAATTCATTACTAGAAGGATTCATTAAAATAAAATACAATATGGTTGTAGAAAGAGAACAATAAAAGGTCTACAAGATCCTAAGACAAAAACTACTTGAAAACATCAAAAGACATTAAAAGTATCAACCTTTTACATTTGGGTCACTTGTACTTATTCTTTCAAATTTTTTATAAGTGTTCCAATATGCCACACCCAACATGGATGTCCGACAAATAAACTATGAAATTGATTATCAACTACTATAACATATATAAAAAATCAACGATAACAACATATATCTTTGGGATGCTGAAACAATTTGAAATGGAGATGAAACAAAGGGTAAAGAAGATTATTTTTAGAGAAGTATGAATAAACTATATGCTTTATGGAAAATGGACTAGAAATTTTTGGAGGTAAAAAGTGAACCCTCAAATAGCTCATTATTAGTTAAAGATCAATTGTGTCTATCATATGATAATATGAATAATATACCTCATTTAACATTTGAAACCCTATGGGGCCATTCATTGAGATACATTCTTATAGAAAGTTTTGAGAGATCTAAAGAAGCAAATTTTTTTTGAAGAATCTTCAAGCCTAACCTTCTCATTCCCTACTAATATAGACATATATTTTCTAGGCTTAATGATAATGTTGGAAGAAGAGAGTCTCTTACCTTGACCCCATCAATGTCTTATTCTAGCTTGTTTGATGCTTTGACTTTGATGAATATTTCCCCTTCTAGAATAGCAGGTTCTCCTTCAACTATTTGTTTCAATTATCTATTCATGTGTTTACTACCTTCTTGTCCATCATTCTTTATTCATCCCCCTCTAACAAAACCACTACCTATTTTCACATTGTTGTCCATGTGTATGATTCATGGGTCAAGACTTTGGCTGCCATAGAATGTGAAAAAAATTGGCTCCCATAAATGACCCTCCATTATGCTTAAACACAACATGGTAGCTTTGTGAATTCAATGTCATAAGTGGAAGTAATTGAAAGGATTAAACATGTTGTAATCTTTGTGTCTAATATTGAAAAGTTGACATGTTGTATTATTGATAATAATCCTAAATATTTTTATTATAATTTGAAAGTAATTAAATTTTTCTAATAGGTACACATTCTAATCATAAAATAAATATTTTAGCTATAAATCTTAATATTATACTACTACCATAAATTCGATGCATTAAAGGCTATGATGAGTCTATTTCTAGGTAGTTTGTCAATTCTTCGAATAACATTAGGGAGATTAAGGTTGGTAGTCTCTCCTTAGATGGCCAAAAATGGAGAAGAATAAGGATTGCTAGCTCTCTATTGGCTTATAGGTTTATGTGCCAAGGTTGGATTTCTTTATGATACTTTTATGGACTCTTCATAATTACTAGATATTTATATTTTATGGTTATGGTTGCTAGTAGTTTCAGTGTTAGATATTGAGATACTCTAGTTTTGGGTTTATGAAATTAAGAAAGGGGGGAGGTTTTTTTTTTTTTTATTAAAAAAAAATTCTAAGTCAGCCCCCACTTTTTAATGCCTTTAAATTGTGAATGTATAATAAATTTTAAAAAATAACTTCAAATTTTGTGTACTAATTATTGAACTATTTTCTTTGTTCAAATGTTTATGTTAATTCAAATAATAAAATGTTTTTATAGATTTTATTATAAATTAAAGTTTTAAGAACTATTTTCCTTTTCATTTTACGTCTATCATTCATTTTTTCATTAAGATACAATTTCTAAATTCATAATAACTGATTTAAAAAAAAAAATCAATTTCCTCAAATTAAAAAAAAAAAAAAAATTTTAAATAGTTAATATTTTTGTTCTCTTAATTAATTTAATTTAAATTAGTTTCTAATAAAAACTTTACAATTTTTATTTTTTAAAATCTATTATTTTTTAAAATTTATAAATCAACTTCAAAATACTCATGTTTTCTTTATTGAGATAAGTCACAACATTCATATACACTTCTATTTGACTAATATATTTTTACTAACAATTTTTTAACTCTTTGCCTTAAAAAATATGTAAGTGCTTGCATTTTATTGTTTTCAATGATTCTTATTTCTTTTATAATATTGAAGAAAGATAAAATAATTAAAAATATTCAAAATAGATTTCTCAACAAAATATAAATATTTAAAGAATCTCCAACTTTGGAAAGAAACAAATATTTAAAAGACTCAACAAAATAAGAAGAAATGGTAACAACCTACATGCTATAAGGAAAAGTAAAAAATCATCTCTCAATTATTAGAATTTAAGATATTAAGAGACACTAGCTTAGAAATATAAATATAAATCTTATGACCAAAAGTTTTACATTCATTAGTTGAGAATAATAAAATAAAATATTAATATTCATGACTCAAAAAGAAATTGGAAAAATATCTCAAATAAAAAACTATTTATATTTCTAATATTTCCATTATTTCTTTTCACAACTTATACTTTTTATATAATTTATTTTTAAAAAATCATGATTATAATTTTGACAAATATTTTTAAAATGCTTATGGACATTAGTAATATAAGAAAAAAAAATCATTTAGTTTATCATTTAGCAATAAATATAATTTTGAAAAATTGGAAAGTATAACATTTAATTGAATATCTATATTTATTAATATTTTCAAATTTATTTTACTTGATAAAGTAGGAGAATATCTAAACTTCACATAAAACTAAATAATAAGATACAAGAACATTGGAAGAAGAATTTTTTTAATCTATTTTAGTGATTAATAAATCGATACATAATTTTTACATTTTTTCCAACAAATAACATTAATATCAAGGATTAGATATTTTATAATATTAATTTTGAAAATTGTTATTATTTTAACAAATTGATAAAAAAATATCATAACTATCACAAACATTTTATTACTAAAAAAAATTATAATAAAAAGAAAAGCAAAAACAACATGTATCACACATAATATATTATGCAGAGGTCCCATAGGAGGGGAGGGGCTTGGGCTTTATTTTTGAAGAACATAACATATTTAGGGGCTAAAGGTTTATTTAGAATCTTTTCATATAAAATAAGGGCAGCATCTATGCAGTTGACCAATTAGCCTGAATAATTTTTTTTTAATGATTTAATAATTAGTAAAAAATAAAATTGGAAAGGATTTGTTATTTTCTATTTATTAAACATATTATAATAAAGGTAAATTTGTTGCCTAGTTAGCCACTGGCTAAAATAAGAGCCTCAACTTTTTAACCTCTTAGTTTAAGGGGTGAAAATGGGTGTTGCTAGAATCAACCCACCAGTTAGGGAAGGATTTTGTATAACTAGATTCATTTTTTTAAAGCTTATTTTTAAAGATTTTTTAAAGAGGATTCAATTAAAAAATTTAGGGGACGACTTTATGGGACCCAAACCTTAATATATATAGTGTGTTATAATATAACTAATATGTATTGTATATTAGATATATAACTAGTTACTAATGAACATGAGAAAAAAAATATCTGATATATGGAGATGAAGAAATTTAGGTAATAGAAATAATTTTGAATGTAAAATATATTAGACCAATTAATTTTCCTTAATTAAAATTTAAAAAAAAATTGACCATTGAAAATAATTTCAGTTATAATTTATAATAATCTAAAACTTAAATTAATCTCATAAATTACATATATTTTAATATTTTTGAAACAATTGAATAATAAAATAATAGTAATTCTTTATAATTATTTATTGAGAGTGAAAATGATTACTCTTTTTGCCTCATCATTCTCTACATAAATACATATAACATAAAATATATAAGATGAACTTGCCAACAAAAGAATGTTCATTACATAATGAACTCTCACTTATTAATTAAAATAGTATAAACACCATCCAAGAGAAGCAAGAAAACTGATCGAGTGCAAAAGTTAGGGTTTAAGTTGGAGGGCAATCACAACACATAATGGTGTAGTCGTAATCTCTTAGGCAACATATCTTAGAAGGATTGCAATCTTGACAATTGACATATTTCACAGGATGACAATGCTTGCAATTATCTTCACAAATGTGATCACCTGCATATCAATTCAGAGATGAAATATTTCATAAAAAAACAATTTACAGTTGAAATGTTTTAACGTTTGTTTGAAACATAATATAACAAAACAATATTCATAAAGAAGCATACTATGATAAAATAATTTATGTTACCATGCACTGTAGTGGAAGACAGTGTTATTGAAATAAATATGAGGGCAATGAGAATGCATGTAGACTTTGTTAAAGGGCCCATTTCCACACACTTACTATTTTCAAAGCACAAATTTTATGTAATGATTGTACCTAAAACTATTTATTCTATATAAGAGTGATTTATTTAAGGAAATATCTTTGTTTTTTCTTATAAGAATATCTTTGTTTATGTAAATTTATTTTTCTTGGTGCTGATACGGTTATTTTCTTGGGCTGATACGGTTTGGTTTTTTCTATTTTTTGGGCGATGGTGATAAGAAAATCTCTTGTTTCTAGGAATGTATTGTCTTTAAATGAAACTACTTGTTTTTGTGTGGTAATCAATGTTGTTGGAAAAATTAAACGTTGAAGAGCCAGCAGGTTGTCCTCGAGCCTCATGCCCATCTACCCTGTCTGTGCGTTCCATGAACAGTTGGCATTTATTTTTGATAGGTGAGATTTTGAATTTGGACGTTGAGGGGGAAAATATGAGAAAAATGAATGTTTTGAGGTTGATTATTCAGAGTGTGAGTGATCAAGTAGATTAGAGAGAAGTTGCAGAGTAGAGCAGAGAAGGAAGAAGGAAAGAAGTTTGTGCCTACAGTTGCACGTGTTTCCCTTTTCACTCTGTAAGTTTGTCATTGTTGGATTCAACTTGTTGAAGTAGTGATTGCTCCAGGCACCATTGTATGTAGCCATTAGAGTTGTAAGTTTAAAGTTTATTGAAGTATGAAGTTCTACCAATTTAGGGTTATTTTAGAATTTTCGGGTGAGTGTCGAATGCTCCCAAATTTTGTAATAGTTTAAATCTTAGTTGAATAGAAAAGTAAGTAGGCATAACTGAATCTATTGTTCTTCCTCTTCTATTCATTGCATTTGAGAAATTTGTTTGAAAGGTTAAAGCTTGGCTCTCTGATTTTAATGGTGAAAGCATTCACATTAGAATTTTTCTAAGTCATAAATTTTCTCAGTTGGAGCCGAGCTTACTCGGCATCCATTGTTGCCGAGCATTTTCTTTGAGTGCCGAGCTAACTCAATACCTACTACATTCTTCTTCAAGTGCCGAGCATCCTATCACTTGACACTTGTTGCCTATCACTTGGCACCTTCTAGTGCCGAGCAAAATTGGCACTTGACACCTTCATGTGCCGAGCAGTTTTTAGTGCCAAGCAAAAATTTTAGGTTTAGAGTTGTGAGTTTTAAATTAAATTTTATATTTCTCACATGTTATCAGAGCTTTGAGGTCCTACATCCACAATGAGTTAGGGCATTTGTTTTTTCTTGGGATATTTGACATGGCAGTAGATATAAGAAAGATATGGCAACAACCACCACCCTTTAAAGGGAAAAATTATGATACATGGGCAAAGAAGATGAAAACCATAATGGTTCCAAATGATTTATGAAATTTTTTTCTTTAATGGATTCAATGATGTGACAAACTCAACTCATTATGCTGCCCTCACAATTAATCAAAAGACTCAGTTGAAGGAGTCAATGAGGAAGGATGCTAAAGCATTAAGTTTGATTGAAGCAGCAATGACAGAGACAGTATTCCCTAAGATTGCAGCAGAAAATTATGTAAAAGAAGCATGGAATATCCTTGAGAAAAACTTCAAAGGAACTGATAAAGTTCATACTATAAAGCTACAGAATATAAGGAGGGAGTTTGAGAACCTTTAGATGAAGGAAAATGAATCAGTTGTAGATTTCAGTTCAAGGACCTCTAATGTGATTAACCAACTAAAGTCAAATGGAGAAGACTATCAAGAGCAGAGGATAGTGGAAAAGATATTGAGGAGTTTACCTCATAAATATGACAATTTGGTCATGACCATAGAAGAGGCAAAATACCTCACTGTTTTCACAATGTATGAGCTAATGGGTACACTTCAAACCCATGAGCATAGGATTGATAGATTTGTATCTTCTTCTTCCCAAGAGAAAGCATTCAAGGCTTAGTCAAATCCAAGAGAAAGGGGGAGAGGAAGAAATGGCTTAGGCAGAAACTTCAGAGGTAGAGGCTGAGGTAATGGAGGACAACGGAATGTTGCAGCAAAAAGCTCAAGAAGAGCAGATGGAGCAAGTAGCTCACAAAATACCTCAAAAGGAGGTAAGAAAAACTAAAACTCAAATAGGAGTAATGTAGAATGCTACTACTATCATAAATATGGGCATTATGCAAGTGAATGTTCGAAAAAGTAAAATGATTAGTTAGGATAAGCAAATGTGGCTGATGTGAATATGGAAAGTGGAAACAATGCCACTGCCTTCATCATGTGTAATGTTGGTGAAGAAGGAAGCCCTGAGGTTTGGTACCTCGACAGTGGATGTAGCAACCACGTGAGTGGTAATGAAACCTTTTTTTCATTCATTGAGAAGAGTTTCAAATCTAAGATTAAAATGGGTGACAATGGAACCCTACTAGTTGTGGGCAAAGGATCTATTACGGTCCGCACCAAGAAAGGTGAGAAGAAGGAAATACAAAATGTGTATTTTGTCCCTGGTATGAAGCACAATTTGATGAGCATTGGTCAGCTCATTCAAAATAGATATAAAGTGTTGATGGAGAACGACAGGTGTGTCATTCAAGAAAAGGAAGGGAGTAAGAACTAACTTGCAGTAGCTCAAATGACAAAGAACAAAATGTTTCCCTTGAGGATAGAGACATGTTTCTCATTTCAAGTTGGTGTTGCACCTCCCACACATTTAGCTCTAAGGAGTGTGATTAAAGACCCCTCATGGCTATGGCACCTCAGGTATGGTCATCTTGGCTATGCTGATTTAAATTTGTTATCAAATAAAAAAATGGTAGATGGTTTGCCACCTACAAAAATTCAGGTGACAAGTGCGAGGCTTGTATTTTGAGTAAGCAACATAGGCTTCCCTTTAATTCTAAAAATTTTAGGAGGGCTAGATATCTATTAGAATTAGTGCATACTTACTTAGTCAGTCCTATGCAAGTTACTTCCATTGGGAGGAGTACTTATTTTATGACATTTATAGATGATTTTAGTCATAGGACATGGGTGTATTTCTTAAAGAACAAATCTGAAGCATTTGAAAAATTTGTAGAATTTAAAGCCCAGGCTAAAAAAGAATATGGACACTATATCAAGGTCCTAAGATTAGATAGAGGAGGGGAGTATACCTCCAATTCTTTTGTAAATTTTTGCAAGAAATATGGCACAAAGAAAGAGCTCACATCCAGCTATACACCATAGCAGAATGGAGTGGCTGAAAGAAAGAATAGGACCATTGTTGAAATGGCAAGGAGCATGATGAAAGAGAAAGGTCTCCCAAATGAATTTTGAAGAGAGGCTATGGCAATTGCAGTTTACCTAATTAATAGGTGTCCTACAAAGAAAATCCATGATAGAATTCCAATAGAAGCATGGTCACGAGGAAGATGGATAGTTGAACACCTAAGGGTGTTTGGATGTGTTGCATATACACATGTGCCTAAAGAGAAAAGGAAAAAATTGGATGAGAAAGGTGTGAAATGTATTTTCATAGGGTACAACCCAGAATCTAAGGCATACAAATTGTATGATCCATTGAACATCAAGATGATTCTCTCAAGAGATGTGAAATTTCTTGAAAATCAGTCTTGGTATGGCCCAACTGATGAGTCACCGAGCACTTCAAGTAAAGTGCCAATTATGAGTGAAGAAGATGCTGATGAACAGCAAGAAGAAGGAGCAAATAGAAGAAAAGGCAAGTAGGTTCAGTCATTGCTGAGTTCCTCTCGGCATAATCGAGTTTTAGTGCCGAGTACCAGTGAAGACCAAGCTAGTTGGCAATGCAGCAGTAGTGAAGATTCTGATCCCACACTCTCCTCCCTATTACCAAGAAAGACTAAGAGTCTTAGGGAGTTATACCAAGATAAAAGGTATGAAGATTATGATGAGAGTGTTAATTTTGCATTACTTTCTCATAGTGATCCAATATATTTTGAAGAAGAAATCAAAGAGAAGAAATGGTGTAAAGCCATGGATGAGGAGATAGATGCTATAGAAAGGAATGAGACATGGGAGCTAATTGAATTGCCTCTGAAGAAGCAAATGATTGGAGTGAAATGGGTCTATAAGACCAAATGCAATGTTGAAGGCAAAATTGATAGGCATAAGGCAGGGCTAGTAGTCAAGGGCTACAAATAGTAGTATGGAAGAGATTATGATGAGACATATGCCCCAATTACAAGAATGGAAATCGTGTGTGCTATCATAGCAATTGCAGCTCAGCAAAAATGGAAGGTATTCCAAATGGATGTGAAATCTACCTTCCTAAATGGTGTATTGAAGGAAGAAGTATATGTGGAGCAACAACCTGGTTATGAAGTTGTAGGTGAAGAAAAAAAAGTATATAGAGTGAAGAGAGCTCTTTACGGGCTCAAGCAAGCTCCAAGGGCATGGTACAGTAGGATTGACTCATATTTGATGAGCAATGGCTTTAGCAAAAGCAATGGTGAGCCCACTCTTTACATCAAGGTAGTAGATGGTAATGTATTGATTGTTGTCTTGTATATAGATGACTTAATTTTTACTAAAAATGACAAGGCTCTAATTGGTGAGTTTAAAGAGGCCATGAAAAGTGAATTTGAAATGATAGACCTAGGTCTCTTGAAATATTTTCTAGGCATAGAAGTAAAACAAATGCATGATGGCATCTTTATCTCTCAAGAAAAATATGCAGGGCAGATCTTGGAGATATTTAAAATGTAGAATAGTAATCCAGCCCCCACACCAAGCAATAGGTCTGAAGTTGAGCAAGGAAGACTCTAGCAAGGGAGTTGATCCAACATTATAAAAGAGTATGGTTGGAAGTTTAATGTATTTGACTGCAACTCGGTCATACCTAATGCATGTAATAAGTCTAATTTTTAGATTTATGAAAACACCAAAGGATTCCCATTGGCAAGTGCGAAAGAGGATCCTAAGGTATGTGAAAGGTACCAAGGAATTTGGAATTTTGTATACTACAAATGATGATTTCAAGTTGGTGGGATACACATATAGTGATTGGGCTAGAAGTTTAGATGATAGGAAGAGCACTTTCAGATATATGTTTCATATGGGATTGAGTGAAATTTCATGGGCATCCAAGAAGCAACCTATTATTGCTCAATCTTCAGCAGAGGTTGAATACATAGCAGCAAATATAGCAGAATGTCAAGTTATTTGGTTAAGAAAGATTTTGAATGATTTGAATGAAAGACAAGAGGATGGAACCACAATTTATTGTTACAACATCTCATCAATTGCATTGTCTAAGAATCTAGTCTTCCATGGGAGAAGCAAGCATATAGAGATTAGATATCACTTCATCAGAGAGTTGGTGGAGAATAGGGATATTAAGATGGAATTTTGCAAGTCTGAGCAATAGCTAGCAGACATTTTCACAAAGCCATTAGGCATTGAAACTTTTGTACACCTAAGAGAGTATCTTGGTGTAGTTGATTTGGATTAGCAGTGATCTTTGTTTGTGGGTCTTAGGACAAAGGGAGAGTGTTAGAAAAATTAAACGTTGAAGAGCGAGTAGGTTGTCCTCGAGCCCTACACCCATCTACCCTGTCTATGCATTCCATAAGCAGCTGGCATTATTTTTGGTAGGTGAGATTTTGAATTTGGATGTTGAGGGGGAAAATATGACAAAAAGGAATGTTTTGAGGTTGATTATTCAGAGTGTGAGTGATTAAGCAGATCAGAGAGAAGTTGTAGAGAAAAATAGAGAAGGAAGAAGGAAAGAAGTTTGTGCCTGTAGTTGCATGTGTTTCCTCTGTTCACTCTGTAAGTTTGTCATTGTTGGATTTGACCTGTTGAACCAGTGATTGCTCTAGGCACCATTGTATGTAGCCATTAGAGCTGTAAGTTTTAAGTTTATTAAAGTTTGAAGTTTTACCAATTTAGGGTTATTTTAGGGTTTTCTAGTTGAAGCCGAATGCTCCCATATTTTGTAATAGTTTAAATCTCACTTGAATAGAAAAGCAAGCAGGCATACTTGAATCCATTGTTCTTCCTCTTCTATTCATTGCATTTGAGAAATTTGTCTGGAAGGTTAAAGCTTGGCTCTCTGGTTTTAATGGTGAAAGCATTCACGTTAGAATTTTTCTAAGTTATAAATTTTCCTAGTTGGAGCAGAGCTTACTCGGCATCCATTGTTGTCAAGCATTTTCTTTAAGTGCCGAGCTAATTTAGCACCTACTGCATTCTTCTTCAATTGCAAAGCATCCTGTCACTCAACACCTTCTAGTGCTGAGCAAAATTGGCACTCGACACCTTCATGTGTCGAGCAGCTTTTAGTACTAAGCAAAAATTTTAGGTTTAGAGTTGTGAGTTTTAAATTGAATTTTATATTTCTCACAAATGTTTGTCCTTCCAAAATTCTTGTTTTTTTGGTTTTGAAGTTTTTTTACGGTTGACAATTTAGTGTTTTCCAAAATTCTTCTTATTCATCTTATGTCATACAAATTGACATAAGAACACCCCTCTTGAGCTAAACAATTGCATTAATTATTAGGGTTTTCCTAATAATATTTCCATTCGCCGAAGATAGTTCTATTTCTTATTCACCACTAATAAAGTGAATCAATAAAAAGAATAAGGAGATCACATATTTTACTTCAAAAGTAGTCCACATTGTCAAGCTGCAAGCCCACCAAGCCTGGAATTTGATGGCAACCCGTGCTTGGCATATGATATTTTCATAACGGCTAATTTTTTTTTATATTTTATGTCTTAAGAAAAAATTGATTGTCAATTTAAAAAAATAAAAATTTAATGGATTATTTTAAGTTTAAATATTTTATATTTTAGATAATTATTATATAAATTATTAATATATGCGAAATTCTTTATAAAATGACTTATAATTATAAATTACTAATCTATACAAAAGTCTCAAATAAAAGAAGCAAGTTCTAAGTTCATGTAATTACTTATTAATATAATTATATATTAAAAAAAAAAAAAACATATCTAATTTTGTAAATTATTGAAAAAAAAAGAATTCTATTTCAACAAGTTTCTAAATTAATATAAATATGTAATCATCAAAATACAAAATAGAAATATATCTAAACAGAAAGCAAAAAGGAGAAACATATAAATATTATAAACTATATATTTATCATACATATATATTATACATAAAATCACACTTATGTATATTAAATAAAATACTAAATTGCCTATGAGAAATATTGATGATTTAGTAATAAATTTACTTGTCATATTGACGGTTCTCTAAAAATTTAGCCTGTCAATTCATATAGTCTTACAATATTTTAACCCATCATATATAGTTCAAAAGTGCATAAATGACCAATACAACCATCAAATTCCAGGCTTGAAGCCCACTACTATCACTCATGAGGATATGTTGATCCATTAGATAATCATTGAGCCAATGAATAAATGTTTCTAAATGAGAACTAGTTCATTCACAAGTTCTTTTGTAGAATACTAGCAGTTTGTAGGAACAATGACAGGCCAATATGAATGATGTAAGATTGTCGGGAAGACATTAGACATAATTAATATAAAAAAATTGATGAAACAAATAGACACATTGATTCTTAATAGAAAACAAAAAGGTTTTGTTGAAACAAATGGACACATTGATTCTTAATAGAAAACAACAAGGTTATAATTATATATAAATATTGTAATAAAATTGGATTTTTTTAATAAAATTACACAAATGTTCATACATCAACCCTAGTATATTAATGTCCATAGAAAAAAAAATGATGCTATGTGTTAGTTTTTATAATAATTAGTTCACTTTTATATATAAAGATTTTTTTTTCAAAATTTAATGTCAAATAAATTAATAATTACTCCAATTTTTTTGATTCACACTTCATCTACTTCGTCTATTATTATTAGAACTATTTTAAGGGTGACAAAACTTTAATTTTATTTGCGGTTAAAATGTTAGAAAGCTACTTATATATTTCAATTATAATTCTTTAAAATTAATTCAATTATACACTTCTTTATCCATCTCATGAATCTTTTTTTTTATTTCAATTTTTTGTATTTTTACTAAATATTGGTCTTATCATATAAGCATTTAATCATGTCCAATACCTTCTAATTTAATTAAATTAAAAAAAATAAAATAATGGATGAATTAAAACAATTCTTTAACATTATTACTTAGTTTCAAAATTTGACTAATTTTCTAATTAGTATTTAAAAGATTGTATTATTTTTTCAAATGCCATACATTTGAACTTAGTTCTCCCTAGTTATATTTATATTTATATATGTATATCTTTAATATTAACTCTAATTTGACCAAACTTTTTTATTGAATTTGCATGACTTTCAACTCACCTAAGACTACTAGTTTCAAATAGTAATATACATTAATTATGTGCATATACATGATTCACTTTTCAAATTTAAATCATAAGAGATTATTAATAATAGTAAATAAGAACTCTCCAATAATTTTTTTTTAAAATATTTTAAAAATTATATTTTTAATAATTATTGTAAAAATGTAAAAAACTATTCATATAGTCACATTTTACAAACATTTCAAAAAAATTGGAAACATCTTACAAGTAATTTATAGATATAAGATAAATATTATGTTGTTATATATATATATGTATATATATATATAAGGCAAAAGTGGTAAGCCACCGTAATATTTTATTAATTTGATTCAATGAGGTAAATTGGGAAAGAATCAGTGAAGAAAACCCAACATCGTCCCTAATATATACATAATTTTAGATATTTTGAACAAATAATTACAAAGGGCATATCAAGTACCACCCATTAGTATATCAAAATATGAATATCACCTTCCTCCAAGCTCAGCAAAAACCAAATACAAAAGTTCTTTGGCATTATACCACAATGTTTCTTATGGCACAAATCGCAGGTAGCAATAATATCCCTATCACATTACATATTGAAACACAATTGCCAACCAAAGCTATGAAGAACTAAAGTTGAGTGAAAAATGCAGACCAAAGCTATGAAGATCTGTAGCAGAATATGGGTAGGAGATGAAATAAATAATGCACAATCCTCCGTCCATGAAATCAAGGCTGAAATATGTCATATACCATGTGAGAACACACACATATTATGTCCTGTTAAAGACTAGCTTTGGTACCTTCAAAACCACTCCATAATGTCATAAAGATTTCCACAAAAAGGAGGATCAATTTTCCATATGTAGAATGGATGCCACAAGTACATAGTATGACATGTAATGAACATTTTATATACCCTCAGTCTTATCAACTTTTAATATCTAACAAATCCATATAAGCAATGTGTTCCTCAATCTTGTTAATTTTAAATTCTAACAATTCCATATATGCAAAGTGTTCAAAATGGAATATGTGAGCACCATCCAACAAAATTATCTTCCTAAATTAATTCATTGAGGGTAGCATGTTTCTCAATTATGGATAAAGGGTAAAGTGATTAAACCAACAACCCATCACAACCCAAATTTGATAGAAAATCCACAACTTGGTTTCCTTCCCTATAGGTGTGTGAAATACAAACATCCATAGACTCATCTAGGAGCCTCCAAATTTGAATAAGAATATATTTTAACTTCCAAGAGAAGATAGTCCTATGAATACAAACATTTATAATGATAGAGGAGTCCCCTTCAATATGTAGCAACTGAAAATTACCTTGTTTTGCTAAAATAAGGCTAGCTAATAGAGTTTGTGCCTCTGCCATGTTATTTTTATCAATAAGCAAAGGGGATATTGTAATTGCCATAGCATCTCCATCTGAATTTCTGATACATGCACCAAAACCAGAAGGGCTAGGATTATCTCTTGATGTGCCATCAAAAATCAATTTTCAATATCCCTCATCTGGTGGCCTCCATCCTATTTGCTTATAGGATAATGAAGAAGCAAAAGAATTACCAATTTTCCAATCATTTGGAATGAATAAATGTTTCCAACTTTGAATAATTTGAGAGTCCCAAGAAGTAACAATAGGATTAAATATTGTCTTTTTCAAACTTGAATTTGTCACCTCTAAGATAGATCATTCAATTCCCTCCAAAACAATTTCTAAGGTATGACTCTCTTTTCTAAAAATGTGTTTTTTACGTTCCCACCAAATATGCCAAACAACCAATGCCAAGATACATTTCCAAAGGTTTGCGAATAATGATTTGGGATAAAGGACTAGCCAAGCTTGAAAAAGATCCTGTAAATTGTTTTGGAGAGAAGTACTACTATAGTGTAGCTTATTCAAGAGAAAACTCCAGCATTGATAAGCAAATGAGCATGAGACAAAAAGATGATCCACTGATTCTTCATACTCATCACAAAAAACATAGTTAAAAGAGGAGGCAATGTGCAATCTAGTCAATCTATCACTAGTCAAAATCCTATGTTTTAGTGCAAGCCAAGTGAAACAACCTGCCTTTGGAAGTACAATATGAGTCCAAAAAAATAAAAATGCCCTGCAGGTAACTCTATGTGAAACATTTTGCTGCAAAATTTTATAACCCTCTTTAACTGAATAGTTGCCATCCTTAGCTAGAGCCCATAAAATCCTATCTTGAGATCCAGAAAAGAAGACTTGCCTGGAAGACAAAATATCTTTGAATTGTCTAATTTCCTGAGATGAAAGTGGTCAGACTGTCGAATCCTTCCAAAAAAATTTCCCTAAAAGTTCACAAACATATGGCACATATTGATAAAGTTGAGTACTCTAGTGTAGTTTTGACACTTCAATAATATTCAAAGAAATCAAATTATTGGAAAGTGGAATTTGACCATTCCAAGAATCTCTCCACAAGTTAACTTTAGTACCATCATTAACCTCCCAAGAAACATAATTAACCATAATATTACGAGAAGCTGTCATGAAATCCCATATAACTAAACCTTTAGGAGGATCCAAAATAGAAAGAATTCTAGAAGGATCATTATTATCTAGATACTTTTGTTGCATAATTTTGCACCAAGTGGATTGAGGTTTAGTGTACATTTGCCAAACCAATTTCCCACCAAATGCTTCATTTCTTTTAGGAAGGTCATGTACACCTGCCTATCCTACTGCTAGAATCTGTGACATGTCCTGTGATGAAATAAGTGGGATCTTATGAGAATCATCCATATTACTTGTCCATAAGAAGCCCTTAATCATTTTTTTAATTTGAACTAGAATTTTTGGGGGAGCTTTAAGAACAGCAAAAAAGTAATTTGGAATTGCAACTAATACTAATTTAATCAACAAGACTCTCCCAGGCAAGGATAACCATCTGACTTTCCAAGCAGCAATTCTACTCTAAATATGTTAAATGACAAAATCCTAGTAAGAAGATTTATTTGAATCCATAAAGAAAGGGATGCCTAAATAAATAGAAGGTAAGAAATCTTTTGAGAAACCCAATATATGTTTAATTTTATCAAAAATCACTTTGTTTGTGTTAAAAAAATAGATTTTTTATTTTTGAGCATTAATGGCTTGACTTGACACTATTGAATATAGACTGAGAACATGAAAAATATGCCTAGCTTCCTAAAAATTTGACAATCCAAATAAAAGTGTATCATTTGCAAATAGAGAATTTGTTATAGTAATATTTGTACCTAAAATAAGCGTGCCATCCCAATTACTGAGGTTATGTTGATGTGAAATGGTCTTGCTAAAGGCTTTAGCCATAATGATGAAAAGAACTAGGGATAGGGGGTCTCCTTGCCTAATCCCTTGAGTAGAAGAGAAGAAACCCGCTAGTTTACCATTTATTAATACTGAAAACCAAGCACCCAAAATGCATGGCTTAATCCATTTGCACCAATTCTTTCAAAACCCCATTTTGGAAAGCACTTGTAGCAAAAATTTCCAACAAACCCTATCATAAGCTTTCATCATATCAAGTTTTATTACAAAATTTGAGGAATGATTTCAATTTATAGAATAAAGAACCTCATGTGCCACTATAGGCCCTTCCACAGTTTCCCTTCCTAGAACAAATCCACCTTGTTTAGGAGAAATAATGCGAGGGATAAAATGTTGCATTTGAAGATATATGGCTTTAGTTATAATCTTTTATGACAGATTACATAATAAAATTGGCCTAAAATTTGCAAATGTTTGAGGATCCTTGATCTTTGGAATAATTGAGATATTTGTGGTATTAAAATGTTTAATCATGGTTTTGCACCTTCTTGATTCTTCAATAGCTACCAATAAATCCGATCCAATGATATCCCAGCAACTTTGAAAAAATATAGCAGCGAAACCATCCAGGCCCGAGGCTTTATCTGGAGGAAAAGTAAAAACTACCTTTCAAATTTCTTGAATGGTGAAAGGTGCCATCAACATGTCATTATCTTGAGATGAAATCATATTTCAAATTGAATCAAGAAGTTCATTCATTTGAGTTATAAGGAGAAGGCATGATGTACGGTGCAAGGAGATTCTTAAAAAACTTCACCCCTTCATTCCAAATAAGATTTTCATTAGTAATGAGATCACCTGAAATAGCATTTTTGATTTGAAATATTGAATTGTTAGCTCTCTTTTGTTTAGTTGAAACATGATTTTTTTTGTATTTCTATCTCCATCTTGAAGCCATAGCTCTCTAGACTTTTGTCTCCAATAAGTTTCCTCTCTTGCACATAACTCATCCCAATCTCGCTGAAGATTCTTTTGAGAAAAATATGTATTTTCGTTCATACCATTTTGAATGATATGATTATATACATCTTCTAGTTATTCTTTGCTGTTGATTTTTGAGAAAAAAACATTTTTAAATACATGTTGATTCCAAATTCTGATTTGAGAGTTGACATATTTCAACTTCATAACAAAATGATGCATTTTAAATCCATCCACATGAGGAGCCTCATTCCACCAATGTTGAACATTCTTCAAAAAAATTGGATGATGAAGCCACATACTTTCAAATTTGAAGGATGAATGGAATTGATTTTCACTACTTTTGTCTTTGTAATTGAGAGTTAAAGATATAGGGAAATGATTAGATCCTGGTGATGAGAGAATATCTAAAGAAATATCTACGCAACTCAATTTCCAGTTAAGTGATAAAAGAAATCTATCAAGGCAAGCAACGATATGTGCAAATCTAGCCCTTTTATTTGTCCATGTAAAAGATCCATTCCTTGGGTGAATATCCATGAGATTATTATTATCCTTAAAACAATTAAAACCTTGTAGAGTTTTTGGAGGAGGAATAATACCTCCTATTTTCTTTACCTGAGATAATAAAGCATTAAAATCACCTCCTATAACTACTTGTTGTAGTTCTTGAATCTATATAGAATGAGTGATAGTTTCCTGCAAACATGCTTTATCCTGAGATGAAGAAGGTCCATAGACATTAATCAAAATAAATGATATGTCAAATGTAGATATATGCAACATCTGCCAATTATTATCTTGTTGGATGAGTTGTGCATTAACTGTGAGAGGATTCCAAAGTGTAGCAAGACCCCCAAAAGCTCCTATTCTATGAGCATGAAAAGATTTCCATTTTTGTCATTTTGCTACTATATTGTCAAAATTATCTTGAGATAACTTGTTTTCCTAAAGCAAAATAATATTTTCTTGCATAGAATCAACCACTTGTTTAATTTTACACCTTTTGTTAGAGGCATTGATACCCATGACATTCCATGTGTTGATTTTCATTATGGACAAGAAGAACATCGTGTTCTCCTTGTCGATCTTTTAGAAACAATAAAATTACTATCCAATGTTGTTTGGATACCAGCAACAATTTCAATCTTAGTCTTAGAACCCTTTGGCCTTCCTCTAGACTTAGGAGATTTTATATTGGAAACCACTTTGGATGGAGTTTGTAAAATTGATAAGGGCTAAATCTTGAAATTGTCTCGACCTTCAAAAATAGTAGCATCATCCTGCAAAGTTTGCACTTGCTCATGCTGATAATACGGATCTTGAGAAATCAAATTAGTATATTTTTGTACTTGCTGATAGATAATAGTTTCCAACCCCATAGAGTCTTCTAGAGATACTAATTCTGATGTAGCACCATTAAACTGAGATACTTGGACAAACTTGCTTTTGCTATTAGGGATCTAACTTGGAACCACTTTATTCCAAAATTGAAATTCTCTTAGCAATTTATCAATCACAAGCAAGATATATTCCTCATCATGAATTCCTTCTTCTCTTGCAATACCAAAAATGATTGCATTGGTAATTTCAGTAATAATTTGATCACAAATAAGGCTCAATATTATAGGAGAAGGTGGAATAGATAAGTGTCGAATAGGCCATGTTAATAAGGAGAAACTCCTATTTTGGAAGGTAATCGATTGCAATGAATTTGGAACCAATACATAATGAAATTTAGGCAAAATTAATAACCTTGGGGTCACATCAATAAGAGAATCCAAATCATCAGCCGAAGCATCCAACAAAAATAAACTAGAACTATTAAAAGCCTGCTAGAAGAAAACCATGATCCAAAACATTTGTTGAAAGTTAATCATATTCATATGGTTAATTGCAGATGGGTTTTGCATATCTAGCCCATTGTGCAAATAATTTTGTTCACTTGGCATTAGTTGATGGTCATTAGGAAAAAATTCTAACATACATTGAGCATCCTGATTGTAAACTTTTCAAGAATAGTTGTTTGGGTCAGAGCAATTATCTAAACATAATGCTAAAACATCCACATGCCCTGTTTAGCACATATTGTTGAAATGACCAAGATTATCTTGAAATTTATTGACTACACTTGTATCTTGGATCTTAATTGACTGTGACCAATTTCCCCATTTAGATATGAGAGATATAGAAGAGGGAAAAGATTTGTGCATATCAATCAGCAAACAAACTCTAGCTTCCAAATGTGAGCATTCAAAAGGAATAAGGTCATGTTTTAAGAAAATACCCAACTTATTAGCTATAATTTCAATGATCTCTGGGTCATGATATTCTAGTGGCAAGTGGGAAAAAGAGATCTAGTGAGGAAAAAATTGAATAGATATATCACAAGGATTAAAATTTGGAACCCAAAACATAGTATATAATCCAACTCCATGACAAAACCAACCTTTTTTCTTATGAACAACATCTCTCTCTATTTTGGTGGTAAAAATGGCAATAAAACATTTGGATTCCGGATCAGTGTAGAAAATATCCTTGAGACCAGACCAAGAATCAAATGCCCATTTCTTAGTATCCAAAAACAATAAGGAAGAAGAAGAAAACTTACCAATGAGAGCTAATTGTCAAACCATATCAATTGAATATTGTAACATGTGACAAGGGAAACTAACATGCAATTGATTGAGATCATGTTTAGGATTCTATGGAACTTGATCGACATTACTCTAACTTTGGTCAACATTACTCTGAACTTTCTTCTGTTGAACCTTTTTTGGAATGAAGGGGGCTCATGCGTTAACATTTAGAAACATCTCAGACTTTGTACCCATCTTGTCTTGATTCAAACTATCTTGCAAGTGATTTGAAGAACCAAAAGGAGCTCTTTCATAGATATCAAATATGGGCTTCTTATTAATAATCTTGTGATTAAGTTTCCTATGTGTCGTGGATGGATGATATCTTTTGGATTGGAACCTCTTAACTGGTTCCATTAAATCAAAAGCTAATCTTTGAGAAGGTATGGTTTCCCGCACTGAATTATTTTGAATCAAATTTTCCCGCCCAAGATTTTTTTGAATAGCAGAGTTATTATTTTGCAATGAAGAATCACCTTTCTCAAAAGTGGATGGTTCTATCCAAAGCCTGGAAGTTACATTACTTGGAGCTTGAGATTTCGACCCCAATTGTTGATCATGAAAACGCCGGTTAAGGAAGAAAGGTTTGGCTGGTTGAACAATCGCCTCCCCCCTGAAAATTGATCTATCTCTGACAATCTGCATCCCTCTAGAATTTATATTTCTAAAAGAGAATTTCTTGAACAGAAGAGGAACTTGGGCAGATTTGATTGGTTGAACCACTGGGGTTGAAAAAGAGATCTGGGTAAAATCATGGTCATGTGCTGGCTGAACTATTGGTGTGCTAGAAAAAATAGAAGAAATAATAGGGAGATCTGAGTCATTTGCAGGCAATGTGCCTTTATTCTATCGTTGGGAAGGAACCCTATCCAAGGATGAAGTCTGACAGCCCTTGCCATTGTCCAAAACATCTTGCTGGTTAGTTGGATGGAAAAACCCTAAACATGGTTTTACACCTCTTGGTTTGACACCACCATCCCCACTATCTGAGCACCTTCCTCTTTGCTTCGACATTGCTACTCCTTTCATGTCTAGCATAAGATCTTGATAAGAGTAGCTTCAAAACATGTCATCGCTTCTGTAAAAATCCTAAATTGAATCCTACTTCTGTAAAAACCATAAATTTTCATCGCTACAAATTACTTTTTTCCATACAACTTTTGAGCCAACTAAAACTTTAGGGCACCTCCATTTTTATATGTAAGATTCTTTTTTTTTTTTCTCTTTTGTCGACAGATCTATGTTAAACAATTAAAATATTATCATGCCTTAGAAATGTAGTGCCTGCCCCTAGTTTACATTTTCGAGCTACATTTATGATATGATTGCCAAACTCTTTTAGGCCAATTTATGTTTGATGATTAGTATTATTATTTTAGAGATTATCAGATGATGTTTACACTCAATTTATTATATGATGAGATTACTTGGTACTCTATATTTCATGCATGTATGATGATTATTCAATGGTTTCAGTTATCGATGATGATTAGTTAGATGGTTTATTATTTCATGTGCTTCTTATGGATACTTACCCCATACTACATGTGTATGGTGTGCATGTTTTTTTATTTATGTATGGTGTTTTTGATATGGTTAAGGAAGGGAGTCGTAGTCACCTGCTAGTCGGGATCTACACGATGCACCACTTCCTGCCATTGTCTGTTTAGCTTAGAATATTGTGTTTGTACATGCGTGGATTTTATGCAGGTTGCAGGTACCGGGTATCGACTTCCCTGAATTGTCAGGATGAGCGTACCCTATCGCACTGTCTCAATGGTAAGAGAGGGGAGATAAACTCTTAAGTCCAAATCCTAAACCCTTTAGCCAATTGTCCTAATTGATAATTAGGACAAGTATCTGAGTTAAGTACCCTCCAAATGCATCAAATGATGTAATTTTGTGATTATAACCCTTTTGTTTGATTTGGTATGTATTTTTCTATGATGGGTTTTCGTATGTTGCTTTATGAGTCCTTGGTGTATTTTTTTCTATTAATTAAGTCTAATTAAAAAGACTAATTAATGATTTAATTTAATAAAGAATTATTATGATATCTTTATATTTAATTAATTAATTAATTGAATAAAAGAATTAAAGTTGGAGATTAAAGTTCAAGATATATTTAGAACAAGATAATATTTATTTAATTTAATAATAATATATTTGGAGTTCATTTTTAAATAAATGCTAAATATTATTTTTATTTAAATTAATTAAATATGTTATCAATTAAGTTCTAAAATAAATTAAAAGTTAAAAGATATTAATTTATTAAGAATTCTAGATCGCATGATCTAAACATGAGTTAAATATAAGAATTAAATTAAAAGATTAAATTATAAAAATTAATAATGTTATTTTAATTTCTTAAAAGTGCATATAAGATTTAAAGTAATAAATTAATTAAGAATTGAAGTCAAGTGAAATTTTAAATAAAGTTATTTAATAATTCAACTTAATGTGCATGAAAGTTGAATGCAAAAGAATAAGAAAAGATAATAAAAGTTAAATTGGAGTTAACTGAGTTGTGCAAAGAGTCTTCTTGGGTAAACGCACAATTAGTGCCCCGAATTGAGAAGAAATTGCTTATCACAACTTTGGGGGTTCATTTTTTTGAGATAGACGAATTTGGACGGGAATTTTTGGGAGACAATTTTTGGAAGCAAATTTCAGAAGGCTGATACAAAGAAAGTCTTCGAGGGGAAGGTTATTGAGAGGAGCGAATTCGCATACAGTTCCTAGAGATTGCATAATAGCATCAGGATCAGGTAGGGTCTTGTGTTTTGACTATCCATTAAATATGCAATTATCCCTTCCTGTCTTCTTCATGTCTGGGGTTTGTAGATCTAAATTCTCTGTGATGAAAGTTTTAACTGTTCAATATTGTGAATTTATTAATTGCTCTTCAATAATTTCTATATCCATGGAGACTGGATGAATTATTAGAACCCTTGTTTTCTTGATTTAGAAATTAACATTTAATTTAGTAGCGGTTTTGATTTTTTTGAAATTGAAAAGTTCTAGATAAAAAAATAAATAAATAAATAAATATATATATATATATTTATATATTATATATTTATCCTTTGGAAGAAATTGTTTTTATTAAAAATTAAACAAAATTAATTTTTAAAATAAAACTTGATTTATTTTATTTATATTAAAATAAAATAAAATTATATATATATATATAAATATATAGATATATAATAATACATAGTGGGGGGGGAGGGAATCACCCCGTACCCGCCCCCCACTGTTGGAGGCCAACAGTACCTACGTCGCAGGTACTGCGGCGGCAGGTACCTGCGACCGCAGGCTTGCGGCCAAGCCGACGGGCTATAAACGTTGTTTGAATAAAAGAAAAAAAATAAAAACTTTGATTTCGCTTTTGTTTTTTTATAATTTTTAATTTATTAAAACAAATTTTATATTATTTAAAATTTTTAAATAATAAAATTATAATATATTTAATTTAATAATAGTTTAAACTTTATTAATATTTAATAAATAAATATTAAATGCATAGACATAGTTTGTAAATTTTAATTTATTAATAATTTTGCTTAAATATTAATAAATTAACAATTAATGATTAGATTAAAATAAGTAATTAGATCAAATGATTATTGATTAATTTAATTAAAATTAGTTTAATTAAGTTAATTAATAATGAATTTTATTTGACTAAATTATAAATTTGGATATTGATTTAAAGAAAGTTATTATAGAAAGGGATAATCGTAAAGGGTAGTTGAGAAAACCTAGTTACTTGAATTTGACATTAAATTGAAACATAAACCTTACCTTAACTCAAACAATATACTTTCAGATCCAATCTCTGAGACTTTGATGTTGTCTTTGTACTTTGAATGTTTTGGGGTTGGTTTAGCGTTGACCAGTTCTGGTTGTTACCAGAGGCTCGAGGTGGTGAATGTGATGTCATGATGATTTGGTCTCGATCTTTCTTAACCTGACCATGGTAATGTGATGAAGTGCTCTATGACATGATTGTGTTACTGTTTGTTGTTGCTTTCCAGTTTCCTTGTGTGAAGCTGAGGTGTATGTATTTGAGAATACCTAACTTAACCATTTTTGAGTCTCGATCAGTTATACTTGTATTACTTTCTGGTTGCTCCTTGGAGAACCATTGGATTTTGTAACTTATCATTGATGCCTTCAGTTGCTGATAGAGAACTGTCGTGATCATGTGATTACTTTTTGATGTTATCTGTTGCTCATGAAGAACTGATATAATTTTGTGGATTATCTTTTTATGATGTTTTTCAGTTGCTCGTATAGGACTGAGATGGTTTTATTATGATTCTTTGATTTACGAGTTCATGAGCTAGGGTAGGTTATCTATGTGTAGAGTCAGGAAGTGGCTTGCAATGGGGGTCAGAGCCCTAAGAGGCTGCCTTGAGAAAACCATTGTAAGTCATTTTTAATAAGTGAAAACATTTACACTAAATGAGAGAAAATGAACCTAACAAGATAATTGTATGTTCTTTCCCATGCCATGAGTGCTAGTACAGACTAGGATGGGGTAGAGAGAACGCTTGGTTACGACCTTGCATTCCATAGTATGCCTCGTCAGTACGAGAGGATACTAGTGGCTGCAGGATCAGTAGGGACCCGAGATTCCTAAGGGATTGCTTGGGTAACTTCTACGTGACTTTTGCGATGACACTTTCCCGCTTGCATATTAGGTTTCCTACGTGTCTTGTGGTACCTCTGGGAGTTAGATGTCGATCTTTTTAGGAACCCTTGAGTTAGCATACTTATAGGATTTCCTGGACTTAGAGAGTGTTTTTGATTATAGGTTTCATTATCCTATTTGGGACTTGAGACTATCTCCTCAGCGCAGTGGGAGTGGACCATTTAGGTTCAACGCGGTCGGGTGGTAGTGCTTTTACTCTTACCATTGAGATCCGTTCCGTGGTCACCGTGGCTGGAGTTTTCGTGATTGGCATTTACCTTCACTTTGTTCTAGGATTATTATGATGGATGGTTAGATTTTATGATAGATGTTTTATCATTATGGATGTATCATGTATGGTGAATAGTTTCATATATTTTCACTGTACTTTGTATCATGGATTTGAGGATGTTGTATCTTTATCTTTACATATGTATATTCTTTTAAGCCTTTCATACCCTGTGACATGTACATTGGATGATTGAGCATTCCAAATTAATTTATCGAGAGGCATTCGGAACAAATGTATATTATGGACATTGGAGTTTCTGATTATTCTTTCATATGTATGTGATAGTTGTTAGACTTAGATTTAATTAAATTTAAACGTGACTCAACGTCTTGGGATCTTTAAGAAATGTAACTTGCAATGTATGTTTGTCGATGATTACATGTTATTGCTTCCGCTACTATGTGTTGATGTGTATGTCATACTTTCTTACTTTAAAAAAAAAAAAAATGTTTAGCAAACTTAGTGAAACTTTAGGTTAATTCTTTTGGATCCCTTGGCGGGGCGTTACAAGAAAAGACAACTTAAAATTTGATCTTTACCAACAAATACTTGTGATGACTCTATGAAGCCTGCATAAGGCACATAGAACTCTTATTCTTTCTTAGAGTTGTCAACATAGATATAGTCATACAAAATGCATAGCAGTTTCCACAAGCATAATCACTCTTCTAATCATAAGTTCTTGAGCATTCGTATATGCTTTCTTGCTAATAGATTTTGGCGCTGGCTATGCATTTCCCTCTTGTTTTTCATTATAGTAGTTCTCTTCATTATCATGGTCATATACTTGGCCCTCCATCCACAAAAGCCACAGTTTTATGTGCAGGATGCCATTATCAAACAGTTGAACATCACAGGCGATGGTCTACTCACATCTTCACTATAGTTCACCATCATTTCACGTAACCCTAATCACTGGCTCCCACCACTCGCCTCCTCGCTCCACCTCCTTTTATTATATTTATATTAATAGATATGAAAATATAATATTCTAATAATTTTATTGAAAAATGAAGTAAGATATTTTGATATTCTCTTTTTACATTTTTAATAAATTGTCTTTTCTACAGAGAATAAAGATATTTTTAATTGAAAAGTCCAAAATGAATATAGAAACATCTAATTACAAAAAACTAATAGACAAATAGAAACATGTCAATTTTTAATAAGAAAAATAAGATATTTTTAATTATTGTATTATTAGTATGCATCTTTATTTTCAAATTATCTTATTATTATTATATAAATTTTTGAAGAAGAAATCTTAATATCTATAAATATGAAATGATTTAATTTATGTCAAATAATTAATTAATAGAATTAAAACATGAGATAGATTTTTTTTTTTTCTTAATGATATTTAAAAATATGAAAAAATAATGTAAAAATAATTTTCTAAAATCTATCTTATCTATAAGATTTTAATAAGATCTTATGATGTTTTCTTTCTATTCTTTTAATATTTTTCTTTTCTAATTGAAAACTACAAAATAACATTTAAATACAAAAAAATAAAAAATAAAAAATAGAAATATGTCTATTTTTAATAAGGAAAATAAGATGTTTCTAATTGCATTTTTATTGTAGAAAGAAGAAAGAAAGAAAGGGATTTTATAGTGCATGACACCATGCCATAGTTTTTGGGTTTACGTATGGTGACAGTGATATGCGACTACCTCATACTCTTTTTCGAGAGGCGCTTGGTGCTACAAACAAGGTGTACATACCCTACCCCCTAGTGAGATTTAAACTTGTGACCTCTCTTTCAAGAGTACAAGTTCTCCACCACTAGGCCAACTCAAGTTGTATTAGTAGTATGACCTTTATTTTCAAATTAACTTGTTATTGTATAAATTTTATGGGTTTTTTAATGAAGAAATATTAATACTTATAAATATGAAAGGATTAAATTTATGTCAAATAATTACATAATAGAATGTAAAGACAAAAAATAGAAATAAAAAAATATGTTTCTTAATGATAGACTTCATTTTATTCTAATGAAAAAATCTATTAATAAACTAATTCTTTTTAAATTTTCCAAGCTACTATAATCACATCAAACTTGTTTGTATGTCCAATTTGTTTGGCACATTGAAATTTCCAATCTCTCAAAAATATGGCTACAATGACATGCAATGATTGTAAAATTTGTATATATATAAAATATGTAGAACATGTCATTGATTTTAAAATATTTTCTTTTGGCTCATTCTTCTTAATTGAGTCTAAATGAAAGCTTTTAATAGGACATGAATTGTGTCAAAAATAACATTACCTAAGGATTTTCATCAAATATTATAGCTACAAATGTTGTCAACATGATTGCAAAACAAAGAAGCTCAAAGCAAGCACAATGTTTTCCATGCATGCAAAACAAAGAAGGATAAAGCACATAGAATGTTTTTTTAACATAAACATATTAAAAAATGGCTTTCTGAGTCTCTTGAAAATTTTTTATAACTAGAATATAATAAAAATAGACCATATACCATCATATTCCAAATCTAAGCCAGATAAGGATAAGGCCAAAAGAATCATCCTGCAAAGATTTAAAATTCTCTATCATTAAAAATGGACCACCATCAATTTAATCATAGCAATCTAGGAACTATTGATGGCTCAGATTATTAATACTCAAAATATTTGATCACAGGTCATGTTAGGCACTATTGAACATGATCCATTCATGCAACTTGCATTTTAGACAATGACATTTCAGATAATTGATAGAGAACTAACTATTCAATATAGGTTACAAAATAAATCATATAAAGAAAGTTTCTCAGAAAATCAAAGATCTTGAATCTACTATCAATCTTAGCTCACCAATCTTTTGAAATTTCAGATCATTGTAGAAAAAATCAAACATTCAAATGCAATCTTTCATGCAAAAATGAATAGACCTATCTCATTAGGCTTGTTTGAGAACTCATGCAAATGTATTTCACCATTTTTGTTGTCCATTTGAATTTAGTAATGACATTTGAGAATGATTAAAATGCATCATTTCATCTTCTAATCATCATATGTATTTACATCCAAACAATATTGTTGAATCTAATTTAAGTCTATTTCTTCAAACTTTCTTTTTAGTGTTTCTTAATTTTAGAATTATTAGTTGGCAATAGGATAGAAAGGATTGGAAATATAAAAAATTCTAAAATAACTAAAAAATAGTTAACCGGAAACAAATTTTTAGGCACAGGGCTGACAATTTTCCAAGGAAATTTTGTAAAATTTGGGAGCAAAGCTCCCACACATAAGCCTATCAGGTTAAAAATTTTCAAATACCATTGTTTATTTTTACTCTTTGAGCCATCTTTAAATTGCCTACACCAAAAAAATTTAAGTGGAGAAAAAATAATTCAACTTTGTATTTTTTAGCAATTTCAGACTAGGAACCAAACATTAGGATTCGTTTAGTTTGTGGAGTTAGATTGGAATTGGCTTTTCTCAAAATCAGATTTAAACTTTTTTGGATTTTGCATTGATCCCTATTAAACACATACAACCCAACATGCCTAGGATAATTTATTTATTTTCTAACATTCCTCCATTAATTAATTATTAGCTTCTTGTAGATATTCCCCCATAATCGAGAATGTATGGGTGGTGGCCTAAAGCTTTGTTAGGTACCCATTTACAATCATTTCACAAATACTATCATTCATATTGCTCCCCAAATCACAATTAGTGTAGGTTTTTATGGATTACCCTATATTGATGCTTTGAAGTGGTTTCAAGCTCACCACAAATATCACACAATTACTTCAATATCACCACAAACTTTGCAATGAAGTAGTTTTGGTTCACCAAAAACCTCACTCACCAATGATTTTAGGATTATCACAATCCAAGCATATATTGTGAACAAATCATCAAAATGGAGAAACCATCATCAATTTAGTTTTTTCTCCTTTTGTACCTATATGAAATTGATATTGAGTCCATATAAAAAGTAATCCATCTATTGTTAAACATAGTTCTAGGGTGTCGGGTACAACCAATAATGCACCCCTTACAATATCCCATTAATCAACTGTCTAATAATTCAATCTTAATAAAAAAAACTCCAAAATACTATTAACAAAAATTTCTTGAGGGGTATCATTTCAACAATTTTGTTTTACATGACTACTATTGAAAATAACACATTTAGATAGACATTTGCACAATGACAACAATCTCTTGCACACCATCTCATTTTCTAATCAATGCTAACTCCAAAAGTAATTTAATATTGGACATACATAATTTTTTTTGACAAACCTTATATGCCTCATCTAGCACCTAAGTTAAAAATAAGATCATTAAACTCATTAAAACTAATACTAAGTCCATAAAATTCTCCTCCTGAGGCTAGAGTTCTTAAAATCAACACTGATGCTTCTTCTCGAGGAAATCTTAGACTGGCTAGTATGGGGGGAGTTGGGTGTGACAACTCTAGTGATAATCAGTTTCTATTTTCTATATAGAATGTTTACAATTGAAATAACCTCATGGAAGTCCTTGCTATCTTGGTTGTAGTCGAACACTATTGTCAACATGGCTAGAGAAGAATTATCTATGAAACTGACTAGCAGGTAGTTGTGAATTTATTGAATAAATGGAACCTTGTGAATGTGGATTGGCATTTGGCTTTAATTATTTAGTACACCACTTAGTTATGCAATTCTCTAGATTCTATGTCTTTTATGCATATCCCTTGTGAGTGGAATGATGTGGCTAATTGTTTGGATAAATGAGCCTCTAAGCATGTGTCGGATTGGAACATTATGAGCATATGCTGGATTGGAACATTATTGATCATAGGATGCTTCCCCTTGACATATCTAACTTGTGGACTAGGATAAATCTATGTAGTTCTCTTTGTTTATTCTGTTGTTTTGTTCTCTTTGGTATTCAATAAAATTTTCACCCCTCTTTTGTTTTAAAAAAAAAGTTTATAAAATTCAAGATTTGACTATCAACATCATTTTAATGATTGATGTCCTCCTTAGTATTATCCAACTCTCATGCATTTCTCTCATAAGAAGTGTGTATGCACTCTCTAACCCACTCTCTCTACTTGCTGAAAGGAAGCCTAAGTGTGAAATAACTTCCAAATGCTAAATCTAAAACTGGAGAGATGATGCTGAAATTTATCTAACAAAACCTTAAACTAGTGCAAGCTAAATAAATGCATATAGAAAGATTCAATTTATAAACATAAAACACAAGATATATGTGGGAAACCTTTCTTTGGAAAAAACCCTCCACTCCAGAGGCAGACTCAATTGTATTATTTACAACAATAGTTACAATGCAATCTATAGAGCTACAACTCTCTAAGAGTATTCAGCTATGATATCAAATCCAGAATAATTCTAGCAGCATAACAATGCTCTTCAAACAATGCTCACTCTCTTTTCATTTTCTACAACAATGCCTTGTACTTATAGAATTTTTGTACAAGAGGAAATAGTTTCTAGAGCGTCTACATTCAACACATCTATAACTTATTTTAGAAACTTCCTTATGCACACCCTTGCATAAAAAACAAAACATAACAGAATAAATCAGCAAAAAACACAAGATTTCTATTTTTCTACTCCAAGTCTTTTCTTGTGGAAGAATCTAGTTTTATTTAGCAACTTTCCATGAAAGCATAAATAAAACAATAAATCATGGTAAGGCTGAGTCACCTTATCCCAACAATCCCTCACTTGATGAAGACCTTATAGGAGTTACTATATCATAGCATAGGCCGCAAGGCCCATAGAACCAACACACCATCTAAACTTCTTAGTGTTCACTAGCTTTGTCAATGCATCTGCAACATTCTCCAAAGTCCCAACCTTTTCTAATTTCACCTTTCTATCCTCTACCATATCATGAACAAAATGATACATTACATCAATATGCTTTGTTCTGGCATGGAAAGTAGCATTCTTTTCTAAATAGATAGTACTTTAACTGTCACAATAGATAGTAATATGTGCTACATCAAAAACAATATCATAAGACAATCTCTTAAGCCAAATGGCCTCTTTAGAAGCATGAGTAGCTGCCATATACTTTGCTTCTATAGTAGACAAATTAGCTACAGATTGTTGCTTACTCATCCAAATAATTGCATCACCAAATATCATAAAAGAATATCCACTGGTGGATCTTCTACTATCAATCTCACCTACCCAATCTGAATCCATATATCCACAAATGCAAATAGAATGATGAGATACATAAGAGTTACCTTGAAAAGACAAGAAATACTCAGATGTGCCCCTCAAATATTTGAACACTCTCTTAACTGCATCTTGATGCACCCTTCTAGGATTAGCCATATATCAACTAAGGAATTCCACTACTTGGGCAATGTTTGGTCTTGTATAGCCGCTAGCATACATCAAACTACCAACAACACTGCCATAAGGTACTCGAGACATGTCCTCCATCTTTGTAGAATATTTTGGACAATCCTCCTTAGATAAATTTTTTCCATGTAATATTGGAACAACTAACTACTTGCAAGCTTTCATACAAAATTTGTCCAACACAAAGTTAACATACGTCCTCTGGCTCATCCAAAGCTTTTTGCTAACTCTATCTCTAATGATCTCAATCCCAAGAATATATCTAGCTGCACCTAGAGCTTTCATCTCAAACTGTGTTGCTAACTAAGACTTCAAATCTGAAATCATTCTTTTACCATTCCCAATAAATAATATATCATCCACATACACGACTATGATAAGAATGTGACCATTTTCATATTTATAATACACACAATGGTCAGATTTAGATCTCATAAATCCCAAGGATAACACATAGGTGTCAAACTTTTGATACCACATTCTAGGAGATTGTTTCAAACTATATAGAGATTTCTTCAACTTACAAACAAGATTTTCTTTACCTTTGTCAACAAAATGCTCTGGTTGTGACATATAAATTTCCTCCTTCAAATCCCAATGAAGAAATTTTGTCTTCAAATCCATTTTCTCAATTTCAATATCATAAGTTGTTGTAAGTGATAACAATAATCGAATGGATGTCAGCTTTTCTATAGGAGAGAATATTTCACCATAATTAATTCCCTCCACTTGTGAATAGCCCTTCACAACCAACTGTGCCTTATATTTCTCAACACTACCATATGGACCCACTTTCTTCTTAAACACCCATTTACATCCAAAAAGTTTTCATCCTTTAGGAAGAGGTACCAAATCCCATGTAGCATTCTTCTTCAATACTACCATCTCTTCATTCATGGCTTCTATCCAGGAATCTGCATCATTCATACCCATAGCCTCTCGAACAATCTTAGGCTCATTAGTGTTAGAAATCAAAGCAAATATGCAACTAGAATCCAACAGAGAACATCCTCTTAGGTGAATAACCAAATCTATCAAGTCATTGTCTATCACGAGTAGACCTCCTCAAAGTTTGAGGTTCATGTTCTTGATCTTCTTTAGAACTTCTAGAGCTACTTAAGTTTTCCTCATTCTTAGGTCTATCAAGAGCTCACAGTTCTTCTCCCTTAGAGGTAGTAGGAAAATGAACTACTTCCTTTTTCTGCTTCTCTTCCTTCTTGGGCTACAATAGAACTGTGAAAAGTTTCAGCTCACAAAATATAACACTTCTACTATAGAGCACCTTCTCTACAACTGGATACCAAAGCTTATAACCTTTCACAGTGACACCATAGCCAGTGAAGATAGACGTAACTGCCTTGTTCTCCAACTTTGATCTTTTCACACTTGGCACATGAGCATATGCCTCACAACTAAAGACTCTAAGATGTCTCAAAGAGGGCTTCTTATTAGATGACACTTCCATAGGTGTCTTCTCAACAAGTGCTGAAGTAGGAGACTTGTTAATCAAATAACATGTCATGGCTGCTGCTTCAGCCCAAAAATTTTGTTCAAGACCAACACCACTCAACATATGCCTAGCCCTCTCCATCAGTGTTCTATTCATCCTCTCTACAACTCCATTTTGTTGTGGAGTGTATAGAGTTGTCTTATGTCTCTCAATTCCATGATCCTTGCAAAACCTACCAAATTTCCCTAAACAAAACTCACCACCATTATCATTCCTCAAACACTTAATTTTCTACCAATCTAATTTTCAACCAAGGATTTAAATTCCTTGAACTTACTAAAAACTTCAAATTTACTTCTGAGCAAATACACAAATGTCCTTCTACTATAATCATCTATGAATGAGACAAAATACAAAGATCTAGATATCGAAGGAACATTAACTGGACCAAACACATCTAAATGAATATAATCCAAAACCCTAGAACACTTATGAGAATTGGAATAAAAGGAAACATAGTGTTGTTTACCATAAATATGATGTTCACAGAAGTCAAACTCCATATTACAATTATCAAGGGTTTCAACAAGGCTTTTATTTTTCAAGGCTCTAAGACCATTCTCACCTATGTGACCAAGCCTTTGCTGCCATAACATTGTCTTCTCAGCAGAGAGATTCATCTCCAAAGTATTAGTGTCCTTAGGTACCCAAAAAGCATGACCATTAGATGTAGAAACAATGGTCTTCTTCTTTTCTTGATTTGCAGGTGATGATAAAGAATCTAAAACCCTTTTCTTGGACTTTATAGAAGCGCTATTGCACTAAATCGTGCATGCATCCAGGCTATACAAGATGCCCATCCTAACACCTTTAGCAAGGACCATAGAACCTCTTGTCATGTTACATCCATAACCCAAGAAACTAATCTACACACCCACATCACCAAGCTTGCTAACTGAAAATAGATTTCTTGCTAAACCAAGGATATGCAATATGCCATCAATCCCCTTCACTCTACCATTAGGGAATTTGATCTCGACTCTACCATGACTAACAATATTTAGGTGAGAGTTATCACCCAGATACACCTTTCCACCATCAAACTCTTCATACTTTGAGAACCAATCTCTATGAGAAGTCATGTGGAAGGAAGCACCTGAATTTATCAACCAAACATCTTCTGATGTATGTATTGCCAAGGTTGTGACAAAAGTATCTAGATCATCTTGAGAAGATTTATCAATATTAGAATCAAAGAAATCCTTTTTTCCTTTCTTTTTCTTCTCCTCTTTGCAGTCTCTTCGAAGATGACCAAGTTTTCCAAGTTCCAACATTTTGCCTTGGATTTTTTACTAGGAGAATTGAATTTTCACTTCTTGTCCTTTTTCTTTCCTTTCTTTATTGTTCTACCATGAGCAACAAGGGCCTCCTTAGCCACCTTAGAAGACTTTCTTCACATCTCTTTAGATAATAGTGAACTAACCACATCCTCCAATTTGAAAGTGGTTGGTGTGCTTCCAATAGCCATAACAAGGTGATCCCATGAATCTGGCAAAGAACATAATGTAAGCATGCATTTATCTTGATCATCAATCTTATCACCAATAGAATTCAACTAAGGAATTAGCATATTAAATGCATTCAAGTGATTAGCAAGAAAACCTCCTTGATCCATTCTTAAAGAGTACAACTTCTTTCTTAGAAATAACTTATTTACCAAGGATTTTCCTTGATAAATATCACCAAGCTTTTTCCAAAGGCTAGCTGCAGTCTTCTCTTCATGAACATTTAGGAGTATAGAATCAACCAAATAGAGTCCTATCAAACCCTTGGCTTTTTGATCTGCCTGATCCCAATCTTCTTGCAATGCAGTTTGAGGCTTCGTTGAAGAGACCACATCCCATTGATCTCTATCTATAAGCATGTCCTCTATTTTAAGTTTCCACAACTCAAAATTGTTTCCATTGAACTTATTCATCTCTACTCTATTGGATGTGCTTTCCATATCCAACTTGCAATAATATTATGAGAAAAACCTCTATAGAACTCCCATTGAAACTAGATCAGTAGAAAAAACCCCATCTACCCAACAACAATAACAAAGCTAACCTAGCTCTGATACCAATTGAAAGGAAGATGAAGTGCAAAAAATGCTTCCAAATGTTGAATCTAAAACTAGAGAGATGATTTTGAAATTTATCTCACAAAACCTTAAACTACTGCAAGCTAAATAAATACATATAGAAAGATTCAACTCGTAAACATAGAACACAAGATATACATGGGAAACCCTTCTCAGGAAAAAACCCACGACTCCAAAGCTAGACTCAATTATATTATCAACAACAATAGTTACAATATACAATCTATAGAGCCACAACTCTCCAAGAGTGTTTAGCTATGATATCAAATCCAGAACAATTCTAGCAACATAAAAATGCTCTTCAAATAATGCCTACTCTCTCTTCATTTTCTACAATAATGCTTTGTACTTATAGAGTTTTCATACAAGAGGAAATAATTTCTAAAGCGTCTACATTCAATGCATCTATAACTTATTTTAGAAACTTCCTTATGCACACCATTGCATAAAAAACAAAGCATAATAGAATAAATCACCAAAAAATAGAAGATTTCTATTTTTCTACTCCAAGCCTTTTCTTGTGGAAGAATCTAGTTTTATTTAGTAACTTTCCATGAAAGCATAAATAAAACAATAAATCATGGTAGGGCTGAGTCACCTTATCCCAACACTTGCATAGATGTTCTCCATAAACCACAAATGTAGCTTCACAAATTTGTATTTGTGAAAAATAACTATTGCAAGCACTAATTATTAGTTCCCTACTTGAATGATTATTTGATTATTGAAAACTGATTCATTGCACAATATTAAATAGAAACACAATTACAACTTCACAAATATTGTGTGGAAATAAATTTGAACATGATGACACAATATTTTTGACAAAATTGTGCCAAAACTAGCTCTTCAAATGGAATATTTGAATTGCTCCCACTGCAAGATTATTCACTTTCATTGCAGAATACATTTAGTATCATTGCAAATGATTTCACAAAAGCTCGATCAACTACATGATCTATTAACACTACAAATACATTTGCAATTATTACAAACATATCTTCAAGACTTGTTCTCCCAACTTGATAATTACAAAAGTCCCCTAGCCTTCCTTTTATAAACATACAATCACCTTTCCAAAGAGATCCTTCAAGAGTCTTTAGTGTGATCACAAAATCTTTCTCAAATAACAGCAACAATTCACAACTCCAAACTTCATCACTCTTTTACATTTATACTCCACACATTCATAGTACATTCAACAATCTCCCTCATCCCTCAATTCCAGTACTCATCTCACTTTACAATGCACTCCCAAGTCTTCATTCATGCCTTTAATGCCAAGTTGAAAAAACTAGAGCTATGATACCATAAAAAACATATAACAAAACACACGACACAAAAATAAATTCCATTATTAGCAGTTGAGATGGATGGTGATTGATTAGTTAGTCTATATTGAACATATGACCTATGGTAGGTGTCTGGTTTGTGACTTGTGCTAGGTGGCTGGTTTGTGCCAACCTATGCCGACCATGTTTGGTATAATTAATTTATTTTCTAACTACAACATTGTTTATCTAAAAAAAATATTTTCATTTTCATTTTATTTTCCATCACTACAACATTGTTTATTTAAAAAAAATATTGTCATTTTCATAGTATGAGGCCATCTGTAATTAATAGTGTTGTTGTTATTTGATAATGGGATAGTTATTCTCAAGACAAAATGTACTATAGAAAAAACAATGTCAAACTTTTTTTTTTCCAAATTGAAGAAAATGTAGTGATATTTTTTTCCAATTTTGCTATTGTTTTTTACTACAAACTATTCAGATCATGAAGATCAAATTTTGAAATTCTTAGAAAAATTTATGATGTTTTCAATTTTTTGAAAATTGATCAACTACATAGTTTGTAGGAAAGATAGTCACATCCTTTGATAATCATGCAAAGCTCACAAGCTCACATCCACTCTAGTATAGTCTCAAACTTGCACACACTATGCATACCCGCGGTGATCTAACCCTCGAGTCATTGCAAAGTGCAAGGTGTGATTATTCTCTGTGGTCTGATAGAGCACCATACATTGGTAGTAGGATATCACAAGATATCACAGTGTGCCAATCACACATGAAATCTTGAGATTGGACCAATATTTGGGAGATCTCCTTAGTAACATTTGTAGCTCAAGAATGTATGAAAAAACAAGTCTTGGAGTGTAGATAAATGCTTTGTAGGCAGTTTGGGCACATTTCTAGCTACAAGAAAATTGCATGTAATTAGCAAGTTGAAGAGTTTTCATCTATTTGATTTTACGATGCTAGAGTAATTAGTGAGTTTTCTATGTATTTAGTTTTATTAGTGTGAAAACTTATATTATTTTAGCAGTAGTTCAATCTTTAG